>JAWMRA010000113.1:62961269-62993995 GCA_035584735.1 Pseudotriccus pelzelni
GAGGCAAAGACCCAGAGAGCTGCCAATGAATTCCAGCAGCGAGGGCTTTGGGGGGGAGTGTGAGGGGGAAGGAGGGGGATTGTCTCAGGTCCTTGCAACCTTTCCACAAGTCACATTTCTCACCGACCAGCATAATCACTGCCCTTCCTACAGCTCAGGTGAAAGCAGTCTAGCTCCTTCTCACCTGCTTGCCTCTGTGATTGAATCCCTCTGAGCAGGGTACCCAATTTAATGTAATTAGCTCTCATGAAGCAAATTATTCTAGTTGGCCCCTTGATGTGACTCAAGTACTTTGTGCACTTTTTAGTAGGAGCCCTTAGGTTTGGAAAAGAGCAGGGAATTCCAAATACCCATTTACAGGGGCCAGAAACACTGTGTGGCTGGGAATAGACTTGGAGTTGTGTCTGCAAGCCCAATCCAATACCCACTGAAGCCAATAGGAGGCTGTTCAGAAACTTCAAGGGGTGTTTGTGAGTCCCTGGTAGATGAGGAAGAAAACTGAGTAAGTGATCTTAGAAACCTACAAGTCTCTTACCTTTTGAATAGTCCAAAGGCTTGCACGGAGGAGGAGGGAGAGAAGCTGAAGGCATCTGCTCCATTCCTGTCTTCAGAGTTTAAGCATACCATTGCACATGGGGATAGTTGCATTTTCACATAGCATTTTAGAAATATGGGAGTTCTACTTCACCAGGGGTAAAAAAGATACTTTGCTGGAAGAAACAGCAGGGGAAAAAGTTAGTAAGGTCAGTGTTTATTGACAAATCATACTCAGCTCAGCTGCAATGTATCTGTAGCCAAAGGTCTGTGGGTCCTGCCTGTCCTCTTTAGGAGCCTCACTCGACCTATGAGGGGAGCAGCTCTACAGAGAGCAACCTGATGCAGAAATCCATCTGTAATTGTCTTTTTCCTCTAGTCAATAGCAAGCAGTTAAATATATGATGTGAAGATACTGTACATGGGCTGGAGTACAGACTGTGAAAATGCTGGAGGTTGGGGACAAACATAAGGAACCTTTATATTTCTTTACTGAGATGGTTCAGGTGGACACCGGGGGCCTTGATTATGGTGCTTTTTGCAAATAATTTGTATCTCTGGGATTTTTAATGAGATTTTAATTATGGAGAACAAACCATCAAAACTCAAAATTGCAATTGCCCAAACCCATTTGGCCACATCTACTCAGAGAATTATGTGGTGGATGCCTGTTTGCAAGCTGCAATAGGCCAAGTCCTTCAGTTGGTACCTCTGATTAATTTCATGACAGTTTGCCAGAGTTAAAAATTAATTAGGACCTTAGTATATGGCTCAATATAATTAACACCCTGCCATTATTTTGTGGGGTGTGTCCACTACTGACTAATAGATCATGCACTGTCTGTGTTCACAAGTTTGTGGCTCTTTCCAGTGAACAGCTGCAGGCAAATAATTGTTTCTGTCTGCATCAAGGATTAGGCTTTTATTTTTTAGACTGTGGACTTCAAGCTTTCGTTCCAGTCTCTCTCATTTGTTTTATGAACTGTAATACTCCTGTGACTTATTAGATGCTGTGTCTTCTTTGACAGACAGTGTGGCTATTCCAAAATACTTTACTTACGTTAGACTTTACTCACATTCACCGAAGTCAAGGAAAAGACACCTTCTTTTGTCCTTATGAAGGAAATGTAACATAAAATTCACAGGACTGATAGGATCCAAATCAGTGTGTTAATCAACTTCTTGCAAACACCAAGTGTAAACACTCCACAGCGGGCAGTTATGGTGGGCTGCTAAACCTGGAGCACAGGGAGCGTTTACAGGGCTCAGACAAAAGCTCCACAGCACATTTTCCCTTCAGCTGCAAAGAGGTTTGGATCCAGCCCTTCAGGCACTTATTTCAGAAGTACAAAGTTGTGGGAAAGAGAAGAAAAAGCATTGAAACAACTTTTTTGTTTTGTTTTGTCATTTTTTAAAGTTCCTTTCATCTCTGGCTGGCCTAGTGCACTTTCAAAAGATTATTCCTACAATATATGGACCAAAGTCAATAACTATAATTTTAAAATAACCGTATTTCTCTGATTAACAGCCACAGTATTAAAAACAGTATTTGTTTAGACAAAAACCGTATCTATTATATATATATATATATGTTATATCAAAGTTTATAACAAAAATCTTATAAAAAATATAGACTAAGTAACTGAAGATATAAAAATCTCTGGGTTTTTAAAAAGCAGTGAGAGTTCATATATTGTAATCACAGCAGAAGGCTAATTTTTAACTCTATCTAGTGGTATAAAGTGTCTGACTCCTCTACACCAAAGAGAAGAGAGCACAGATAGAGCTGCTGCTTATTAACTAACCACACTCCACTGTGTGCAGTGGCTGACTTGCCCCTTCACTGGTGTATGAACTCACATGAACCCCGGTGCTTTAAGGCATTTTCTTTCTCTATCTTCCATCAGTACTGGCATCATCATTTCACTCCTGTTAAGCCCTCTGCCCCTTGTCATTTCCATAGGATCCAGTCACTTGGATTTTTTTACATTCCTGTCCTGCTACGATTTGTATGATACCAGGAGAAGCTGGGAACAAGAGATGTTCCTGAGAAATATCAGAGGCACAAGATGATCTCCCATCTCCTTTGCAGATGACAAAGGGCAAGGAAAAGTGTTCAGTTCCATCTTTGAAACTTGTGGGTTTTTCAGCATCTTGGAAGATAGAAACAATGATTCAGGGAAGCTTAATTAGACCCAGGATGTTTGAGACTTTATCAGGAACAAACATTAGCTCCTGCGTACATTTAACCCCATGCATGGAGATACTCAAGTCTCAGAAAAATATTACTTTATTTCATATTTCCAAAGGCATGCCATTTATTTGACTTCTTTTGACTTATTAAGTATTTGTGGAAACTTCATTTTATGCAGGAAATAGCTATAATCACCAGCAAATGTGACTTTAATAACTAAGATACTGGGAGCCATTTTTGGTTGGCACTAAACCTCACACACAGTAAAACCTTGTGATAAAATAGTCTATTTTCTTATCTGGAGTTGAAAGTCGGGACAAATCCGACTGATTAAGAAAATCTTCAAGCATGATACCACATATCCTCTCTAAAATTAAAGTCTGGCTGAAGATTCTCTTACTTTTAGATGTACTTAAAATGCAAATATTGACAGCAAAAAATAAAGAAAAAATAGAATATTTTTGTTTAAAACTAATAGTCTGTATCATATCTGACAGGTAAAAGAATATAAAGCACAGCTTGGAAAAACAAATTTGTGGAGCAGTACAAGCAGTTGATTAACAATTGATTTCTGTTTTGTAACTTAAATACCAGTGAAATGGTTTTGGCATTTTTGCTCTTCCAGCCTGAGAAAGGTTCATGTGAAAACATGTGAGCATGTGCAGGTTAGGGCAGCCACTGACCCTACTTCCACTGAAAAAAACGCAGAGACTCCCATCATTGGGGTATTAAACTTTAAATAGGATAATGGAAATGTTATGGAAAGGACTCGAGCCCCTTGCGAATAGCAGCCTGGGTGGATTTGTTTCTCACCCATCCCCACTGCCTGTGGGACACATGACCGCCGGCTCCCTACCCAGACAGTTAGACACACAGTAAAAAGTAACGCTGGTCCTGGGAATCATGAAGGGGGAAAAGGACACGTCCATAAACAGGGACAAACATCTTTCTCTAAGCAAAGCTGTCAGATCCATTTAAGCAGAAACCTGCTCAATCTTTTCCTCTGGGGCCACTTTTTCCTGTCTGGGAACGTCTGTGGCATTGCCTGTCTGCTCCCGAGCGACCATCACTGAGGGGTTTAGATAAGGCAAGAAATTGCACTCCAGTCTTATGACTGGCTCCAAGACAAAATGGGAAGGCTGTACTTTTGCTACCACTCTTTCAGAGGAAAGTAAACACCCAACAAAACTCAAGCACATATCAACTGAACAAAGGTTGTATTGTCTGCTGGGAAACACTGACCCTTAGCAATTGTCCTCATTTGTATTTGTCTAAGAGAAGTGCTTTTAGGTGGTCTAGCTCCAGTATTAGTATAGGAGTGGCAGTTACAAGCTTTAGCTACATAGCTGACTCCAATATAAATTAGATGAGGCAAAAACAAAAAAAAAGTTTTAATACATGTGTCAATATTGAGTTGTAAACACCTCGGAGCAAAACTCATGTCCTGTGTTAGAATACAATGCAGAACACTATAACTACAGATTGCAAATATTATTAATTATACCTGCTGGAGTTTAGAATTTCATGGTTTACTTTTAAGCAAGGAAAAAAATATTACTTCAATTATCTGTGAATACATACACAGTCATATTCATTGAGCATTTAGGTATGAAATTATATTAATAATTGAACAAATATAAATATACCCTTTGCCTAAACACTCGTCTCCTGATGTGCCTCATATGTAGGTGGGAGTTGCTGGTGCCTGGTGTGTGCAGCACAACAGTCAGAACCTCTTGTGTACCAGATGACAGTGCATGTGTAGCTAAAGGGAGCAACTTGAAGTCACTGCATCTTTGGGAGTTTAGAAGGATGCCAGATCACTTGGACCACACCACCTTTGACATGCAAAAACACTGCATGGATCTAATGCAATTATTATTTTTTATTTGCACTGGGAGAGGGCCCAGAAACCCTAATCACATATGGTGTCTGTTTCTTAAAGACCTTGTGAAATAGTTGTAATGAGAAAATTGCCTGTGCTCCACAGACCTTGAAAAATGGGATCCTGCTTTCTGGTTTTAGAATATGTAACAGCTGTTGATAAAGGAACGTGGCACAAAGATGGTGATGTACAGAATTACGGGCCATCCCTTTAGCTGGTATATATTGGCACAACTCCAGGAACAGCCCATGATGTGCCATGCCTTCAACTGGTATATATTGGCACAGCTCCAGTGACTTCACAGAGTGCTGCTAATTTACACCAAACTTATCTGGCTTTATATCCATAATTATTGCCAGAAACAATACATAGTTATAAAGGAGAATTATTGTTTGAAAGCTTGAATGAGAGGCAGACAACATGCTTTCTGTCTCCCAGGAGAAGACACATGCTGTTTATTCCTTTTTCATCATTCAGGAAAATTGCCAAATAAGGACTCAGGCCAGCACAGGCTGAAGTCAGTAGGAAGTGTCCATGTAATATCCTGGGATTTTTGCTCTTGGATGTGGCACTGCTTCACTGCTGGAATGAGTTTGGTTCGATGTAGGTTCAGATAAACACAGTACTTTTGATAGATGCATATACATATACAATAACATTGGAAATATCTATCAGAGGCAGTTAATTTTTGCTCTTTGGATAAGATCACACTGGGTATTAAATCAAAGTCAAAGCCCAGGTCTGAGCCCTAACTGTTCTCTTTAAATTGTTAAACGCTAACTTTAATGTGAGATGCTCTTGGAAGAGGTTGGCTCCCTTTCAAAGTGTGGTGAGAATGGAAGAAAAGCCATGGGAGGCATGAGGGGTATTTGCAAAACCAGATGAGCCTAGAAGGGCTTCCTTTCCTTCAGGTGACTTCTTTTCAGGAGCAGCAGGACAACTACCAGCACCTCAGAGAGAGACTTTCAAGAGAAGTTTTCAGCCTAGAGTTCTCAGCATTATGTTGTGTAGCCTTGCCCATGCTGCAAGTATTGAACCTGTTGGCATGAAGAATCGGTGTCATATGTGAATAGATTTATATGTGCTCTGGTGAAAAGCTGGGAGAAGCATCAGTGGATAAGTATGGTGTGTTTCTGTCTGTGCTTTAACAGACAGCACCAGGTGGCATTTCCAAAGGGCTGACAGACTTCATACCGTGGTAAGCTGTTGTAAAGACAAATTAACGGAAGAGGTTGTATGATGTGGCACCAAGAAGAGCAGTGGCAAAAACTTTACTTGAGATGTCCTTTCCTGTTCTGTGTTCCTGGCTATTACTGTGGCCCTCTTACCAAGTGATAAAGGTAAGCATATCTGCATTCACGTAACCTCCCACCATAATGAGACTGAGTACCTTAGCTAGCTGGAGAAGGCAAATAGCAATATTTGAATGCTATTTCTGAGTGGCTGAACAAGCTGGTTTGCAGCAGCTAGAACAACAACATTAAAGACTGATGAAAACACTTGCTCTTTGGCAAAATGCAAAGGATATGCTTGCACTGCTCAGAAAAGCTCACTTTATACTTGTTTAGTGGAAGAAAGGATGAAACTTAGTCTCTTAATTAAATATAACTGAATCAGAGGTTTAAATTTTGTCTGAATCATGAACTGTTTAGCAGAGCTGAGCAATGCACATAGCTGACGACTACTAAACAGGCCAAATTTCCAAGTTAACTCAATCTAACATCACTGTTTGGGCTTGATATAAATCAAAAAACAGTGCTCTTCAGCTGTCAGAGTTGTCCACTGAGACTACAGTCTGAAATAACCATCAGTGTGGAAGTGGCAATGCTCTCTGGTTAAAACAAAAGTTCGTTCAGGTTAACCAAAATCTTTGATGAATTATTATTTAAGTCATCAACTTGTTTCATTATGACTCCTCCCTCTCTGATTCTGTAAAGTCCATCTGTTTTGTTCAGTTACCTCCAACCTGGATTAATGTTTCAGCCTGATTAAACTGCCTTCAAATTTTTTAAAAAGTATGATCTCAATTCAATTTCCTTAAAAAATTTCATATCAAGCCAAAACAATGTTTTGAACATAGTTATTTGCAAGAATTTTTTAAAGCCATTTAAGCTGCTTTTTCAGAATAATCTCAAAAACTTAAAAAAATAAGTTCACAGCTCTTCTTTTTAACAATATACATTATTGAGTCACAAAAGATATTCTGAAATAATTTTCAGTATAAGTGGTTGGAGGATATTCCTCTTTTCCTTTTGGCTTTGGCTCCATGGCGCAACATTATTGTCAATGAGTGATAATGAAAGAAAACTAACTTGTGTGAAGATTGTCTTTCATCGATGCTATCTAAAGTCAAGAGCAAAGAAAGGGCTTAGGAGCTACAGTGCAGATCTCTCATTTAGAGTGAGCTCATATGTTTACAGAATCTAGGATCTTAAACTAAATATTGTGTTGTCTTGGAAGTTTTTCCACTGACTGGCTTTTGTCCAAGATTTCACCCAGGACTATGATGCTCTGTCTGAAGTAGCTCTGAAACAGATCAATAATTCACAGGAATTTCTTCATTCATGCTGCATAAGTAAAAATGAAAGAAAGCATTGCAGGCTTCTATTGCTGATGTTACCAGATGAAGACCCATACTATTTCAATAGTAGTTACTCTTGCAAGAAAAGCAGGAGTTAGTTATATATTCTACTTTATAATGACACACCAATGTCACCTTTGGAAACTCAGATGTGTTGAACTTGTTGTGAGGATTGTGAAATTTTAGAAATTGCAGAAAAATCACTGTCAAGTTTTCATAGATTTTTAAGAGTTTCTTCAAAAAAGAGAAGCTGTGGCTCACTGTCATGTTCCAGTGCAAAACAAGTACAATCAGTAGGTTGAGGTCAGTTGTGGTGAGAGAACTACTGACAAGATGCACCATTTGGCTCATGTATTCCAACAGGAATATTCTTGGGGAGCAGAAAAATACTTTCTTCAGCTTATAATTAGCACTATTTTCTTTCTTATTATCAAGGTGGTTATTCATTAAATGACTCTCCTCTTTCTAATTTGATGTTTTGAAAGCATACCATTGAAGAGAATAAAGATTTTTCTCCCTGATCTTTTTAAATATCTGGGAAGGAGTTGCCAAAGGTATTTTTAATTAATTAAGGATTCAGTTGCATTAAAAAAAAATCCAGATGATGTTGTGAGGCAAATTATGTTAATAGTGGAAGTAGTCTGGAGTATTTCCCTCTGTGATGACTCTCACACAGGTCTCTGAGACCTGGTCTCACACAGATCTGAGAATAGGTCTGATGTTACTCACACTGATGCTGAAGAAGACAGTAAAATCTAACACTGGTACATTTACTTGGGTAGGGGAATGCAGTAGCTGCTTCTCCTTAAACCACATGAGTTGAAGCTTCCAAACAATACCTAAAATAAGAGAATTGTATTTCAAGTTATATATAGCTACTCTACTAACAGAAAGACGTATCATGTACTGACTCTGTTTATTCCTAGGGAAAGCATGAGGTATTTTGGGAGAACTCTAATCGCAGTTCTGGAGCTGAATGATGGCAGCAAACAAGGGCTGCCTGCTGCCTCCGAGGCGCTGGTGTCTCCTCCGAGTCTGCGCGCAATAGCAGCCCCCATGCCAAGCTTCACAGGAAGCTGAAGACTGAACCTCATCCAGAGATGTCATAGGATCAGGTTACCTACATTCATTAAAAAAAAAAAAAAACCAACCCAAAAAACCCCATAGGAACAGTTAACTTCTCAGCTATCCTTCATTAAAAGCCAAACAATCCCACATTGCAGGTCACTTACCCTGCTTCCCACACTGGTTTTGTGTCATTCTAGCTTCCAGAAATGACACATTACTAGCATTACAGGCACTGAGATCAGCATCTTGAATTACAAAGAGGTTAACTGGATTTGGGGTTTCCTGTTTTACCCAGACATGTGCTGGGTTGCTGCTGGCCCCTGATCCCAAATTTCAACACACAGTGTTTCTCATTTTATAAACTTCACTTATTTTTGTTTAAGGTCTTTTGATTGCTTTTCTTTTCTCTTCTTTAATTTAACATCCAGAAGGGTCGTTATATAATTACTAAAGGCTATCTACTTATTTCTCTTTTATTTCACCAAAAATACAGAGTTAATACACTGAGAGGTAAATCACAAACTAGTTGTGTGAGATTCATCTAGAGTTAATTAAGTTTCCAAGGAAAATGTTTCCAAGAATGAGAACTCCCTGCTCTCTTCCCACCTATTTTAATTGTCACACTCCCTTATGCCATTCTTTTTTCGTTTATTATTTTTCTTCTTGTATAAGGTGCAAATTAAGGCTGCAGGAGCAGGCTTACAAGCCTGATTAGCTTTAAGCATGTCCTTTGCATACAATTTATGTCAATAAAATTAACCATTTACACTTCTATTAGCGGGAGGGAGCTACAAATTATAGCCTGCCAATGAAGTGATTCATGTAGAAATAAAAAAGCAAAGGGAAAAGCGAGTGACAAAAAGCTGACTTTTTGCAGCAGCATGTTAAAAGAATTTAGTTAGGAGCACATAATATAACTTGGGGTCTTAGAAAAGGAGGAAGGTTTGAAATAAAAATTACGGAACTAGAAGTAGCTTTAGAAATGAAAGAAAACCTACCAAACAATGGGTAGTTGATCCCAAAACATAAAACCAGGCAAGTACCAGGCCACCCTCCAAAACAACCCGACCTCTGAAAAGTCAAGATCTTTGTTCTACAACATTTTTAAGTCTCATATAACAAGAGTTTCCAGACCCTTGGCCTGTTCCTTAATAAAAATGAGCTCCTTTCAGACTTGAAAACATATCACAGAACTGTAAAGTTCTTTTGCATTTAATATTGCATTAGCTGGGACAAGGGTATTTGTATCAGTGACTCTGTAACAGAGTGTCCCTGGCTTGTTAGAAGTGTTTGACTGACCAAGAGTGAGAAATGGTCTAAAATGGGAAAATGCTCAAAACAAGAAACACTTGCTAAACAATTCCTTAAAGCCAGATTTTCATCGACTTGAGAGGAACTGCATCAATTTATCCACAACAAGAAGCTTGCTCGCTTTCATCTGAAATCTGTGGAGGGTCTTACCGTGAGAAAAATTACTTCTCAAACTACAGAAGATACTGACTTCCACCTTGCATGCTATTTAGCATTAAGCAACAGGAAACTCAATCAAGAATTTAGAATTAAAACAGAAACTCCATCCCACACCCCCAGCTCCTCAAGTAATATATTCCCTGCCTGGATAGCTTATAATTACAGGCAAAAAGAGCCACTCTAAGCCTTGAATATTAACTATAATGTTAGAAGTGTTATTTACCAAAAAAAAATCCCAAATCTTGGAGTGTTAACATTTTCTGAGTCTGTTGGTGGTATGCACAGCATTTGAGACACTTGCAGACCTTCGGCCACCCTTCTGTCTGAGAGCCAGCCCAGGTAGGAATGTGACAGCCTGGCAGCCCCGACACTTAGGCAATGTTTTTTGCTCTCCAGATTACTCCTGCTACAGCACTTCAACTCTTCAGTCTCTTAGCATATTCAAACTCACGAAGCACAAAGTAAGAGATAATAAGCCTCACTTTATCTGTTCAGTATTTGTAGCTCTTTCATGCTTCAAACACAGTCCTCTGCTACTTGTTGATCATATTTTTTTCACGTGGGAATGTCTTGTTCTTCTGTCTTAGCAGCTTTCTGTATCAACTGCTGCAGCTCAGATGTAGGAAAAAATGTGAAGGATTTTAACAATTCAACTTAATACTACACTCAAAGAACATAATGAAGCCTCTTGCATTACATGATCAAAATATCCTAATTAGCTCTACAGATAAAATGCAGCAAAACACTTATATAAATTAAACCACTACTGCTGATATGTTATTATTATATTTTAGCTGTAGACCTAAATAATATGGTTTGATCAGATGGTTAGAAAACTGTCCTCCCAAGTCTTTTGGTCACCAGCAAGTAGTCACTAATCAGGGGCTGCCACAGATAGCTACAAGGTTTATAGAGTTGCAGCTTTAAGAAAGATCACTGCATAGATAGATCCTTTATTATATAATTTGAACATATGAGACAGAGCATCTCCCATAACTTTTACACATCAAATCAGTTCACTTTCTCTTGGAGGTTCATTTGCTTTATTCAATGGAATGTTGGTTTCATTAACTAAATCCCAGATTTCGTGTCAGTGTGGACTAGGAAAAGACATTTTCTGCTAGTATCTCTATCACTTTCCTCTTTTGGTGCAGTCTAATTAGACCTATCCTGATGCTTTCTTCTAAAAATAGAGCCGCTTCCAAGCTCAAAATCATTATTCTATGTATTATTATTACTACTGCTTACAACTACTTATGTTTTGGGAGTGATTTTGAATTCCAGAGCAAAACAAGTGGAGCCAAAGAGATGAAGAAATGAAACAGGAAACAACACGAATAGCTCAGTGACCTGGACAGTCAGCTACATCTTGTTAACAAGAAAAATAAGTGACTAAGGGCTTATTATCTAAACTTCTGAGTAATTCTATTAATCATAAATTGCAGTACTAGGATTATTATTATGAGCAATATAGAATTATAAAACTCCAATATACCTTTCTGGACCACTGGCAGCTTTTTGAAAAAAAAAGGCATCAGTAGAGGGCTGTCATGCCTAAAAGCCTATAATCTGAGGTGAGGCAATGCTGTTGCATGTTTACTAAAAGTTCACATACTTTTTTTCTGGTATACTTTCTCCAAAACTGTTGTGATGTGAAGAAATTTAGCTGTATAAAGCAAATCAGACGACAGTGGTAAAGCAACTCAGAAAAAGGAAAAGATATTTTGAGTACCAAAAGAAAATGTCCTCCTAAAACTATGTATGGGACAAGTGGATCCTTGGGGAATGAAGGGGAAAACAGATTAGAAGGAAGGGAAGGAAAAGGTACAGAACGGGCTCAGTCTGAGATGCCATTGGAAATCAGGGATAGTTTTGCTTCTCTGGTGTCCATAGAGCAATTATTGGCCTGTGTGTTAAATTTGACAGTCTGTATCATAATGTTGTAAAAAGATCAAGAAAAATGAAACTGTTTTTGCACAATCCTAACATTTCCATAATGCATTTCTTGTATGATGACCTCAACTCACACTTGTGCTCCATAGGCATCCTACGGGCATAAAATTATTCAGAATATTCACTGTGCACTTGTGGCACAGTTCCTGAAGTATGCATTGCAGATCTTAGAGCAAATCTAATATCTCATTGCATGCAAACTTCATCAAGAGGATTTACAACTGCTCTTGTGTTACCAGAATGAAGGGCTGATTTTTTAAAAATTTTTTTTTTTTTTTGTGGGCTGGAAGATGGTTTCTCTAATCCTTGTTGCCTTGAAAGGCTGTATTGTTGTTTTCATCACTTGACCCATTACTCTTTTCATAACTTAATTAAATTATAAACTCCCTTGCTGATGCCTCTTGCTTGGATATTTTCCCGTATTTTTTTGTATGAACTCCTATTCACCTACTGCTTTTTCAGTTTTCTAATCTTCTTTGCTACCAACATCACTGCTGGAAGTTAGACACTGACAC
Source organism: Pseudotriccus pelzelni (assembly GCA_035584735.1). Taxonomy (NCBI): domain Eukaryota; kingdom Metazoa; phylum Chordata; class Aves; order Passeriformes; family Tyrannidae; genus Pseudotriccus; species Pseudotriccus pelzelni. Next base: position 62,973,470 of record JAWMRA010000113.1, read on the forward strand.
ACAAATCCATTTAAAGTAAGGTCTGTGTCTATTTTTTGATCTGATACAAATTTTTAAAAAAAAAAAGCTTGATGAAATTGTACCATTTCTTCTACTTTAAGCAAGTGCAAGAAGAATGAATACTTGTCTGTTCTCTCTGTGATGTGTAGGAGGTGACCTGGGCTGCATTGTAAATGAGTAGAGTAGGTAGGCTTTTGGAGGTATGCTATAAAACAGTCACAGCTCTCCATAACAGAAAAATACTTTTCTGTTTCTTTCAGGAAAATCAGAATAATTTTTGCAGAGTAAAACCAGCTCAGCAACTTTCCACTGACATGCCATGGAAAATGTTTGCAACATTTTATTTTCATTTTTATTCCTGCTCAATATATTATGTCCCCAGGCTCCCCCCAAAGAAGAGAGAAATCTATCCCCAAAGCTTTAACTGGTACTCTTTCCACAGCACAAGGACTTCAGTATAACTGATATTTGTCAGTGCAGCAGAAGCCCTGTTTCTTGCAGAGCTCTGGGTGCACACACTGCCAGAATCAAGGCAAACGAGGTACCGTGGTTTTTGTTTGCCTGTCCTGGTGTTCCCATGCTGACAAAATGCAAGCTCAGTGTGCTCTGCAGTGCTCACTGCCACATTTTCGAGAAAGGAAAAAGATTGTAAAGTGCTTTGTCCATTACAGAATCAACCTCCTGCCTTCTTTAGACCTAAGCAGACCTAAATTTCTGATCTGTATTTATTTCACTGTGTTGCTGAAGGGGAACTGTGTTCTCTGTTTTTTTAGGTATGTATATCTAAGAATTTTCATTGCAGAACTGGCAGGTTCTGCATCAAATGGATGCATCAAAATAATTTTCCGCAGTAAGAATTATTAAATGCGGTCCATCTGCATCACTGCCATTTATACTGACAGAAAGTTTCTTCCCTTAAAACTTTGGTCCAAGTCAAATGTTTTCATTATTAACTACGATCACCTGGGCTGTATCATTCCTCTTTCATGCCCTGGTTTTCAGTTTGCCTGCTGAGAAGAGCAGTTTCTGTACCATTAAAGTTATATATAGCAGAAGTCTTTTGCAATTGAGCTGGTTACTGTGATCAAGGCCAATCTGTTAATACTGGATGTCAGAGAATCTTAAATGAGGGTGTTTGTAAATCAAGGTAACATCACTTCTTTTACAGACACTCTACTTGCATTGAACTGTCTTCATTGCTGCCTATCCCTCTTGTGAATTGCTTGAATGAAAAAGTAACAAGTATTTTATTCCTAACCTACAATTACTTTTCAACCCAAGTGTAACATCAGACCCTGAGTGTGTTCAATTTAAGATATTCAATCTCTTTCCAGCACAGTTCCCTTACTATCATTACCTCATTTAATATATAGTACTATATTTCCAAGATGGCATTTTCCTATAAAATCACATTCATCACCACAGAATTAATTGAGGTAATTATTTAATTATCAATCTGTTTTATAATTAATTTTTCTACCTATAGTCTTAGTATTATTTGTACTGCTGTTTCCTTCATGAAAAGACTTCATAATCCTAGAACCTGTAAACCTATGTAACAAAAAATCTATACTCAAGTACCAATATTCTGATGAAAGTTTGGTCGTGAATAGTGGTAAGACAAATAATTGAAAGGTGCTGGTTGCAGAAGGAATAGAAGGGAAGAAAGCAAATTTTACACCATAATCCACAGTCTTTGTGAGAAAAGCAACACATATAAAAAATTTCTCAATTCCCTTGGTTTAGAAAAGAAATATAAACTTACATCCAGTATCTCTACTCAAGGCCTCCCCTTCTCTTTGTTTTGCCTCTCTGACCATATGGATTGCATAGCTTGTACCACTTTCCTGCCACATGCTTTCCCTAGCCCAGGGAACAAGTGAGTGTCTGTGTACGTGCAGGAGCGGTGATCTCCTTCCATGCAGGAGAGCAAGGGTTGATGCTTGTGCATGGACTTTTCTCTCCACCTTCTGATTCCTGAGGCTTACAAGTGGAATCTGAAAGCTCCCAACATTTGGTTCAGGTATTTTAAGATGGGACTGATGTTTTGGCTATAATCACCACTGGTCTACTCTGGTCTACTCTGGCCTGCAATCGGGAGGCCTGGAGACACAAGATCTATAACGCTGCTGCTTCTTTTGAGAACACACGCAGGATCACTCTCGAGGAGAAGAGACAGCGCAGAAAGAATCGCGTCTTGTCGATATCACCTGGGGAGTCTTTCTGCTGTGCCTTTTGCGACCGGACTTGTCTGTCTCGCATTGGCCTTTTTAGCCACCAGCGCGCTTGTAGCAAGCGTGGGTAGAGCTATTTTGGCTTAACACCCAACCTTTCACTTTGGTATGACTGAATGAGAAGCTGACAGGTTCAGTAACTCAGTCTCTTTACCATCTGAGTGGAAAAGAAGTACATTTAGAAAAATCCAGTGACAACTGCTTTATAAACTCAGATATCACAACAGGTTGAAAAACCATATTTATTCTGCTTCACAGGGTTCCCTAAGGAGCTTTTTAAACATAAAAAATGAATTAATGAAAATCTGTTTTCAATAATAAAACCATAGTTGTGTAAAAACTACTCACACCGTAGAGATCACTAGATCAACATTATATCACCATCTCTATAAGCTTTCTACATCCCCAGGGCAACATTTGAATCCAGTTGCATGAATCTTGGTCACCCTCTGTATTAAGCTACTGAAAAATGGATGTTCCTTCCCCATGCTATTTGTCTTCCAAATCTCCTCCACTGACACAGGTGTGCCATGTCAAACAGCAGCAGTGCAGAGGGGGAAGAAGAGGTGAGCCCCCTCCTTGGCTGTGTTTAGACTCCAGCCTGTGGTTAACAGGCAAAGGAAACTCTTCAGTTTGAGCACTGAGGGGAGAGAGCGTTGGAAACCGACTGCTGTAACTAAACTGCTGTCCCAGCAAGTGGCACGGGGGGAAGATCTGTGCACACGGACTGTCTCAAAAAGCAATAAGAAAGTAAGGATCAAAGCAAATCAAAGGTCTGCCTTGCCCAGGATCTAGCCTTGAACAGCCATCAGGAGAAGGTGTGTAGGGAAAGTATAAGAGCAAATGGGTATGTAGTGGTACATCCCCATGATACTCTCTGGGCTTCCAGTGATTACATTTAATAATCATGGAATCACAGATATGTCACAGAATACTCTGAGTTGGAAGTGACCCATAAGTATCGTTGAGTCCAACTGTTAAGTGAACGGCCCACATGGAGATCAAACCCATGACCTTGGTGTTATTAGCACCATGCTCTAAAAAACTGAGCTAATCCTTGAGAGAATTTTCTTCAGTAACTTTGTCCAGTTGTTTTCAAACTTATATAAGCTTTGATTGCCTACAATCTCCTATGTCAAGGAAATTCATGGCTCAACTATGTGTAATGTGAAACATTATTTCTTTTAGTTTGTTTTGGAAGCTCTGCCTTTACCTGATACCTTGTAGTTTCTTCACTAGAATAGCCTTTCAACCATTATCCCCAGCTCTGTGTCCTTCATGGTGTTTGTTGGAAGGCCATCATTCATTCCTTTCCAGGTATAAGAGTGCTTCTAGACTATTTGGGTCTTGTGTTGAAGCCACACTGCACTACTAATCATCTTTGTTCCTGCCTGTATGTCTTTTCTGAGATAAAAAGATCAAAAAGGTCTCAATAGAACACTACTGAGCACTGAGATTATGGTTTCACATATCTATTTATTACAAGACAAATACTTTATTCCTCAATGGTAACAGTAACTCAGAAGCTACCCTAGTAGGTCAATCCTAGTAGAGTTTGCATTTATCTGTGTTGAATCCTACCCACTAGTTACTATGACAAGGTATTCCTGCAATTTCACATCATTTTTAACACCAATTTGAAGCAAATCATCTGCTGAATCCTGTACAAAGAAGGATCCTAGTGTAGAAAGATCCCAAGATGCTGTAGTGGAAATGTAATCTTGCACTTTTCTTCTTAAAACAGAGGTCATTTAGACTGAATAATTAACCTCTTGCACTACAGATTCTCCTTTTAACCTTCCAGAGCTTATGAACTTTGCTATTTTCCTGAATTGAACACAACCTTAGCCTACTGAGATCTTCTTCAATTTTTTTGCCATTTATTGCTGTCTTCTGGTCTTTTAATGATCTTGTTAAAGACCTGATCTGTGTTTGCTCTGTGCCTCTGAAACACCATTACGGTGGTTTAACCCAGCAGGCAACAAAGCACCACAGAGCCATTCATTCATTCCCCATAGTGGCATGTGGGACAGAACTGAAAAAAGGTAAAACTTCTAGGCTGAGACTAAAAAAAATTTAATGAGACAGAAGAAGAATGGAAAATAATAATAATGATAAAAGAATGTACAAAATGAGTTATGCACAGCACAATTGCTCACTGCCAGCTGACCAACACCCAGCCAGTCCCTGAGCAGCAGCAGCAGCCACTCCCCGGACAGCATCCCCAAACTCTATATACTGAGCACGATGCCAGATGGTATGGAATATCTCTTTGGTCAGTTGGGGTCAGCTGTCCTGGCTGTGTCCCCTCCCAACTTCTTGTGCAATCCCAGCCTCCTTGCTGGCAGAGCAGTACGAGAACCTGACAAGTCCTTGACGCTGTGTAAGCACTGATCAGCAACAACTAAAACACCAGTGTGTTATCAACATTATTTTCATCCTAAATGCAAAACACAGCACTAAAAATTAACTCTACACCAGCCAAACCCATGACAATTATCTCTACATTATTTGCATGTCATCTGCAAAGACTTGACTCTTTAAAAACTTGGAGTTTCCTTTTTTATGTAATCCTACATGTTTTTACACATCTTTACATGATTATCTTCCGAACTTAGTCACAATGGTATAGATATTGAGTGGATTTATTGGTTGTACTGGGGTGTTGGATCTGAGCCAGTTTTGATTCCTGTTATAGAGTGCCTGTTCCATAACAGTATTTGTGAATCAAGTCCAGTGTTGCTCAGGGCAAAGTAAAGAGCTGACCATTCTACCTAAAATTCCCTGAGCCCTTGTTCCAGGAGGAAGTAATTAGGAATAACTAAATGCTTAGCTTTGACATCACATCCATGCACAGCATTAGCCAATACACCCAGGAGTGTTTGCAGACTCCTGCAACAGCCGTGTTTCCTGTTCATCTCCACCAGCATTTCACAGGCACTGCTGCATTCCAATGGATCACTGGGTCATATAGGTATCGTGCAGGTGACAGACTGTATTACCCTGCAAAGAGATGCAAACATACAACTGTTCAATAAAGTTGTCTTATTGTTGTAGTGGGTCCCTCAGAGTCTGATATTATGTCATAAAACTGTAATAATTCATGCAGAAGCCAGACTTTCTACAACAGCTAGGGAAGGTAAGGATAGCTGAATGGAATGAAAGGGTGTTTAAGGAAATGGTACAGCAAAAATAGGGATAAACATGAATTAGTCATTTGTCTTTCTAATCTTGAAACATTCATGCCCTTGTTCGAAATGAAAAAGTTGCCCGAGACAAGTAGGTTATTGTACTGAAAAATATTGGCTGCCTGATGATTTTGGAAAAAAATATGCCATGCTCACAAATACCTCCCCTGACCTGTTTATTAAAAAGGACAATAAATGACTGAGCAGTAAATATTCAGAGCCTGGGAGATTTTATCAGACATAATGTTTCTGAAAAAAATGGTATGATACAGTTGGCTGTGGGAAGAACTGCAAGTTCGGATCTTTCTCAGGTCAGCTGATTTTGTTCATTTTCTAATTCCACGTACAGTTGCTATTTAACATTTTGCCAATCTTCTGGGAAAGTTTGTCAAACAAAGGTTTTGAACGTGACTTGCACAGATTGCTGACTGCCTTTCACAGCCTGGACATTTTATGAAGTCCTTCACGGGTGACCGTGTTTTGTTTTATTTTTAAATGTATTCCATAAAGAAAGAATTCCGAACTAAGCCACTGTGATTACACTTAATCAACTTGCAAACAACACACAGAAAAGAATTCATTATATTACTACAGTGAATTCCTGCTATTTAAGGGTAGTGTCATTATGAATAGAGCTTACTGAAACCAAAATGCCTGAATTTATTTATAGATCCTATGTACAAATGAAAGGAGCTAAGTAGTTTGAAAATACTTGCTGTGTTATGTTGGCTTTCCTGAAAGTTAGCTGCAGTAGGAACAAGTCACTGAGGGTAAGACTTTGTGCTCAGCATTTACTCTATCTGCTGCTGTTGAAGTTTGCAGGGACTCTTCATTTACATCACAGGAAACAGAATTCTGCCAACGCTAATCTCATCCGAAAATATAATACTTCTGAAAAACGCAGAAGTCTGTAGCTAGTGTTTGATCAGCACTAGGAAGCAACATTTAAAATGTTAAGCATTTTGCCCTTGGAACTATACAAATGTTTTAGAAACCATTATCAGGAGTCTGGGGAGATTGGTTTTGTACCCAGAAGAAGGACAAGTAAATAACCTCTCAGTAACGTGTTCTCCCTGAGCCAGACACTTAAAGGTAGTTATCTAAAAAAACCCAACAGATTAACAAAATATTTTATTAAGCTAAGATTCTTTATATCTGTTGGGAAGAGTAGCATCTTACATAAATTACAAACAGAACTCTTTCAGACCATATTTAATCTCATGGAAGAAAGTTGAGCCAGTTAGTGATTTCAAATATTTTATACCACTGTGGTAATTTCTGGTGCCAGAATACAACTTCCATCCATACTGTTTCTCAGAAAGGAATGCTACAGGCATTGTATATGCTACCAAACACTCACGGCTTACAAATCAAGGTACTGTTGCTCCACTACACTGATGTTAGTCAAGAAGAGCCCCACAGGAGTCGGTTGAGCTACCCCAGCAGATGAGAAGACTTAGATCAAAATTAGACCCTGTTTCACAATGTGTAGCTCATTAATCCCTTGAAAACAACTAATACCCCACTAATTCCACCTCTTTCACAATCAGGGAGTTAGGCATTTCCTGGCCCTGGCCTCAGACGTACATCATGTTAATTTATTGGAAGAACTGCACAGATTGGTTTCTGACAACTTTTGTTATTATTATTACTACTGTTATTTACTTAGATAATCAGCACACACACACATCACTGTACCAAAGAGCTTAGTAAAAGAGCTTTCTCCCTTGTCCATGGACTTCCAAGGGATATGAATTGAAGCCAAGCAGAGTTGCAAGACATTTTCACTTGAGGGTCATATCCTAGCATGGAATCTATTTCAAGCTGAGCCGACCAGAAATTTGGCTCACTTGCACTTTAGCTCACCGTGGTGTTGCCCATCAGGTTCATGATGACAAGTGAACAGGAAATTTCACCACTGCGTCATCAGAATGTTTCAGATTGCTCCAGGTGCAGCATGGAGCCAACTTCTCTGTAGAAACCCTGAGATGTGATGCACAATGAAATCACTGTCTCTTGCTCTCCAAACAGCGTGTTTGAATAGGCTGTGGTGAAACCTCCCCAGGGAGACAACGGAAGCCCGATCACTTCAGTCATTTAGAGCTGGATAGTAGGAAACACTTATGAATGTACTGTAGGGAGCAGTTCTTCTTGGCAGGGTCTATGTTAAGTGATGTAAGAGATGGGTTTTCAGCTCTTATTTCTATGCCTTTGAGGATATAGTGTTGCTATTTGCCTTTTTAAGCAGAGGCCTGAGATGGACAAGGAATGATACAAAAGAGGAGATAATCAAATAACTGATTTCCTTGCATTCTTTCTCTGTAATCACGGAATGTTCAGAAATGAGATGCTGGGCTAGAGGCAAACACTGACAGAGTTACAAGGAGCTGAGAAGTGCTTATTGGTGTCCCTTTAGGCCTGTTTTTCCCATTGTTATCTTAATATTTTCTGTTACACCACCATGCACAGATGCTTTCCTTGAATAACACTGGTGGGTTTCAAATTGATGTCCAAGATTTTTATGTGCATCTACAAGAAACTGGCAGATAATCATAGCTTTGTAAACTAAAAATGGGAATAATGTAATTAAAAAACTGGAAACAAAATATTTGTTACTAATCAGATGGTGTTCAATGACAGATATACAAGTGCTGTAATCATGTTCATGCTAGTTCTTGTTAATCTTCTATCAGTCTCTTTTAAGAGTTTTTTTCCCTCTTCAACAAGTTTTTCATTAAGTAAATGGAGATCTGCCAGAATCAGTTTTCATTCATATAATTGTAAATCATGGTTGAAACCTGTCGTATTATTCCTGTTTTCTCCACATAAAACTTAAATGAGCTTTCAGGTTGTTGCCTTAGGGTTCAATACATCTTGATACCTTTTGAAAGATCATTTGAAATGAAAAAGAATAGTTCAGAGGTTTCTTTTCTTTCTTTCTCTCTTTCTCTCTTTCTCTCTCTCTCTCTCTCTCTCTCTCTCTCTTTCTCTCTCTCTTTCTCTCTCTCTTTCTCTCTCTCTCTTTCTTTCTTTCTTTCTTTCTTTCTTTCTTTCTTTCTTTCTTTCTTTCTTTCTTTCTCTCTTTCTTTCTTTCTTTTTCTTTTCTTTCTTTCTCTCTTTCTTTCTTTCTTTCTTTTTCTCATTTTTCTGTTGTCTCCATTTTTCTTTGCCTGCCTTCCTTCCATCCTGCTGTCCATCCTTCTTTCCTTCCATCCTTCCATCCTTCCTTCCTTCAACCTTTCTCACCACCCCTCCCATGTTAAATGATGCAATATATCCCATTATATCCCATGGTTGCATGAAACAATTTCCATATTGGTGCTTCAGTGAAACCAGTTGAGGTGTTCTACTGCCCACAGCCACACTGCTTGGAACTCTTCCCAATCCTTTGTATGCCTGTGAAGGACTGCATGAATGTTATCCTGCCTATCATTTGAACTCCACTCTTTTTTTCTCTATTCTGGGTGTATGTTTAGCTAAAAAATACAAAATGACAGAAGGAGTATCTTTCTAGAGCATTTCTATGCAAAATTTTAAACAATTTGCATAACCCTGGAATCTTCTCAGACTTCAGTTACTTAAGTGTTACTTTATCTGCCCCAGTAAAGTATTTCACCTAAGGAAAGATTTTACTTTAAACCTCCTTCAGGGAAATGTCCGTTGTTAGGCAAATGGTACAGTTTGACCTTTATTGGCTCATAACCCTGTGCTGGGGATCATTTTGGAGTTGCCATAATACACTAAATGAAAATTTATTTTAAATTTCATTTAAAGTTCAAAAATTCTATTTTAAGGTGAATAAAATAATCTCGTTCAAATTGTGTTGACTGAATTCACATTTTTGGCAGGGCACTGATGCGGTGAAATGGGACTTCCTCCTCAATGAATGGGAATTATTTCAGATCAAGCTTTTTGAACACCTAAGGTTCCACAGGTTTTCTGAATATTGAAAGTCTTGGATGAGGTCAACAGGTCCAAACACAAAATAAGAAAGTGAAGACAAGACTGCAGCTTTTATTTGCTGGTGAAATATCCTCAGTCTATACTTCCAAATTTTCACGGAAAAAATAGAACAAAGATGATTAACTAATAATAATAAAAAATGACAACAACAACCCTTGTATGTTATCATTAGAATCATATTAAGCATTCTCTACTATTTTATTATGAAGTGTCCATAGATAATTCATGTTGATATTAAGAAAATATCAATAGGTAGATTAATAAATAATTAAAACTTTGCCCCAGAGTCAAACTGATTACTTTTAGCTATGGTAGCAACAAGATTTGTGTGGCATTTTCTGCAACAGTGTTATTCCTTTCTGGTTTTTTTTTCCAAAAGAAGATGGCACTGATGAATACTATAAATACCTCATGATTTTACAGGAAGTTATTTAATCAAGTTTCTTAAACTGAATAGGGTAAGCAAGCCTCAACAGGCCACTGTGTATATGTTTTCCAATGGCTGAAAAGAAATTCTGGCTTCAACATTCATCCAATTCTAAATCTTTAAAGATATATTAAAAGACAAAAACAACAACAACCAAAGAAAATCTCAAAATAAAATAAAAAGAAGGCTGTTTTTCTCCTCACCCATTACGTAAAAAGCCTGTGCTCACATCCAGCTATCAATCAATCCCATGTTCATTGGTTTTTAGGGCTTCAGCCCATCTTAACTTCAGAAGAAGGATTCAGTTCACTGGTTACAGGTCTAAACAAATCAGTATCTATGCACAAAAATAAGTTCATTTTTCATTAAGCATAGGTCAAATTGGTTACCCAGACTCCATGAGAAGGATCTCACAGTGATCACTGGAGATGGAAGTGGGACAGTTTCCCCTTTTGTAAAGATTATTTTCTCCATAGCAGAGGAATAGAGATTACCTCATTCTTTCGATGTATATGCCACCAACCGTGCAATGAAATTCCTTAAATTATGATGAAATTGCTCATTTCCTGAAGTGAACACAACAAACTAACAGGCACAGTAATTTTTAGTAGATTTGGATTCAATTCAATTTTCCAGATGTTCGCCTGTAATCAGCCTAGGAGCTCAAATCTCAGAACGGTGCTATTCACACAACAGCTGTTGCAAATTTTTCTTTTGTATCACACCAATCTCAGAGTGGATTTGTTTACAGGCAGCCTCAGTGTTACATAAGGAACTGACTGATTACATGAAAAAAAAGCCACAAAACCTCCAAAATGTTCTCCTGACCATTTATGCAGTTTGGCTTTTATTATATTATAGTTTCATTTTAAAGTAATTTCTCTCATGAATTAGTAAATTTAGTTTTCGTCACCAGTCAGTGAATTTTATCGCTGAATTTAATTTTTTTTAAAAAAGCATTATTTTTCAGTCAGCTTCCTAACAGGAATGTAATGGAAGGGAATAGCAGAGTAGTCAATGAAACTGCATTTGGAGTCCATTGTCATCAGTATTTGCATAAGCTATCCTGCTTCAAAGAGTGTAAATAATAGACACTCAGTCCAGCCAAGATTAGTACAACAGCCTTACCTTGTACAGTTCACACCTTAAATTATCACCCTATACAGAACTCAGTATCCTTTATTACAGGGAAAAAAAATCCAAATCTTCTTTTGATAATTTACTCCAGTGGCCAGCTATTCTATCTGTGTCCTACCTTGTATTTAGCTTCTGGTATGTTGTAAATACAGGTTTTTTCTTATGCCTGGATTACTGAAGTGGCCGTCTAACCTTCCCTAGCTCACCCGCTTCAAGTAGCTGGAGAACAACACCATTTATGGGTGTTTATGCACACAATTTATGTCTAATTTTTATTGCCTAAGAGTGGTTCATCTGAACTCCATCTCAGAGGAGTCAATGCGGAGGAAAGTAGGGTGGCTTTTCTTGGATTTAAACTTACCACCTGGTTCCTGATTCATCTGCATCTGTGTGCTGGCCATAGTAGGTGAAAACCTCAGCTGAAATTATCATCAGACAGCCATGTCTGGAGCAGGTTATTTCCACCTGGGTTTGTATGACTAAAACTTGCACCGTCTACCCGTTTAACTCCTGCCCTAGTCAGAAAAGATCACACACAGATTTCCAAATCCAGTCTTTCATGTATGGGGAGAGGTACAACCTGAAACAACCTGTAGAAATGCTCCCATGCTGAGCAAGTACTTGAGACGGGCTGTCTAAAGGTACTTTGTAAAAAAAGGAGGGAAAATGAGTTTTACATGGGCAGACAGTGATAATACAAGAGGAAATGGTTTTAAACTAAAATAGGAGGGATTTGGATTAGATGTAAGGAAGGTCTTGGCTGTGAGGGTGGTGAGGCCCTGGCACAGGCTGCCCAGAGAAGCTGTGGCTGCTCCATCACTGGAAGTGTTCAAGGCCAGGTTGGACAGGGCTTGGAGCAACCTGGGATAGTGGAACTTGTCCATGGCAGGGCATGGAACAAGATGAACTTTAAGGCCTCTTTCAACCTGAATGATTCTGTGATTACATGAAATATCATGCATGGAAATATGGAGATGAGTGTAGGTGAGGAATGGATGTGATTAGGACCAAGATCTCATTTACAGGCATCTCACCACTGAAGATTTAAAACGAAAAGGCTAACTAAAGGTCTAGCTAAATGTAAGCTTTTTTGTGCAAGGTAGAGCAGTATGAAGTTTTTGGATATACAAGGAAAATACCACTGTTAATGAAGTAATCCAAGCAATTACCCATGCAAATTCACTACTTGTTAGGTACAAAATCTTTGTACTAGGTAATAACGATGATTTAGTGTCAAGTGCTCTTATATGAGATTAATGAAGCTAGGCTGCATTTTTTCAAGCTGCCTGCAAAGATGGTGTTTGACAACATGGTGTGTCTGATGATATTCTAATGCAAGTGTCATACTGATTGATAGACAAAAGTAATTTAAGTAGAATTTGAAGTGCAGAACCAGGGGGTTTATTGGAAAAGGGTTATATACAGAGAGAAAAGCTCAAGCGACCTGAATTATACAGTATCTTTAATTCATCACGCTCCCAAGCCAAAGGTATGGGGAATATGGAATATGGTAGAGAATTATTCCGATTTTTTTTAAGTCCTTAATGTTTATACTGCTAAAAGACTGTGCAACATGTTAGCAAAGAAGGTTAAATTTGTATTGTGTGGGTTTTGCTCTATCAGTGTCACTTCTAATATATTTCCAAATTTTCATGTGACTGTTCAGAAGGGTGAATAAGAGACAGGGTATTTGATTGAACAGTTCCATCTATTTATGCACCACCACTTTTTTTCTCATGTTTCAAAACAGTGAGCACTGTGTTCTCACAACGCATCTAAACAGAATAATGGCTTTTGCTAAACATTAGTGGGACTCTGCTTTGTTTTTTGGGTTTTTTTTCTAGGACATTTTCCTGTTTGACAAGTTGTGTTATGAAAAGGCTTACCTGCTGCCCATTTCCTTCTGCTATGTAGAACTACTTACTTTTTTCTAGACCTTTTTTTTGTTCTATCCTTCAGATGTACTGTTGATATCGACAGCAATGTTTTGTCCTGTAATATCAGAGCCAAAGAAATTTGCTGAAGGAAAAAGACCTTCTGCTTCTTGAGTGAATGCTCCTGAATAATCCTCCTTCATAGGATCACACATACAAACATGCCACATGCACATGTATACATATTTAACTGAGAAAACTTTGCAGAATTATTCTGCAGCAGGTAGTAACATTCCTCAATGTGCTCACAAAGGGATTGAGACTAGAAAAGAGATATATTGCAATTAAATAAACATGATTAATTTTCAGATGGAGAAGTCTTCATCATTGGGGAGTTTGGTTGCTGTTGTTATTGTTTTAATTTTTAAAACATGCACGCGCATAGAAATGGCTGGAGCCTACTTAAAAAAGCACTGGAGTAATTAAATGAGACTAACTTGATGAACGTTATCATGTGCATCCTGATTGCTGTGTACTGAAGTTCTGTCTTTTTTTTTAATAACCTGGTGAGATAAAGTGATTTTAAACTGAGTATGATGCATTCAATTCATCAGGCAGCAACTGGAGAAATCCAAACTCATCCAAAAGATAAAGAAAACTGTATGGCTTGTGCAATTCACATGTTGAACACACATCACACTCCCTTCTTTCAAGAAAAGTTGTCTGGAGGCATCATCACAGAAGTAGCTTGGTTCCATTCAGATGTGATAGGGACGACACACATACCCAGTTGTGGTTACTGGCCAACACTAATTACAGCTGCTGGGATGTGCCCATGCCTGCCAAGAACAGAGAATTTTTCTGTCTTCTGCTCTTTTCCCTCCTTTTACCCCTCTTCTCTTAACCCCTTTCTTCCTCTACTAAATCTCTTTTCACTTTATCATCACCAGTTTTCCTTACTTCTTCTTATGCTTTAAGTTAATCAAATTCTCTTTTCCCCCTATATGTTCTACCAGGCAACAGCCTTCCTAAAGAATGTTCTCACAATTTTTTTTAATTTCCTTGGATCCCAATCCTGCAGCCTTTCTTCCTATTCCATATCCTTACCTTACTCACAGCCCCACTGCCTGTGTTGTACTTGGGTTTTTTGGGGGTTTTGTTTTCTGTGTTTTTTTTTTTTTTTTGCTGCAGAATGACCATTCCAGTAAAAACAAAGTATTATTTTCACAATTTATATGTTTCTCAGTTAATACAACTAAGTACATAAGACTATGATTACAGCAAGTGTCTTCTCTTCTGATTGATTGTTGGAAATCAATAGAGCTTCCAAATTAATGAAACACTTCCTTGGAAGTGTTCAAAAAATGTGTAGATGTGACAACTGGGAACGTGGTTTAGTGGTGGGCATGGCAGTGCTGGGTTAATGATTGGATTAAGTAAGCTTGGAGGGCTTTTCTAAGTTAAGACATTCCATGATTCTACAAATTTTTTTACTAAATAAACCTGTATGAATATTTTTTTTTTATTTAGATTCAAGGTGCTTTATTTGAAAGATCTTGGGCTTGGAAGGCTTTTGCTCTATCCCATGTGTTGCTTCTCTCAGAGACTGGGCAAACTCCTGATGGAGAGCCACAAAACCAGGAATTCTTTCTGGTATTCTCTGCTCGCTGACTTGTCTGTTAAAAATACCCTGAAACCCTGAAGGGTCTTTGCCTGTAAGTTTCTAACCATGAAGTCAAGTTATAAACTAAGCAGGAGGAAATTTTTCCATGTGAGGGTGGTGAGGGCCTGGCATAGGTTGTCCAGAGAAGCTGTGAATGTTCCATCCCTGGAAATGTCCAAGGTCAGCTTTGATGGGGCTTGAGCAATCTGGGATAGTGGAAAGTGTCCCTGTCCATGGCAGGGGAAAGGAATGAGATTGTCTCTAAGATCTCCAACCCTAACCATTCTATGATTTTCCAATTCTGTGGCACAAACTCACTGAGGCTGCAAGTCCTGGACAGTTCCCTCAGTGCCTAAAACTCAGTACAGGTCATGCCCAAAATCCAAAAAGCCAAAATTAACCTCAGAATAGAAACCTTGCTGGTTTTGGTGTATCCTCATTTAAGATGACAGCTATTTAGTCCATATGGTTAATATATGCAGTTACCAGCAACAGCAGCAACCAAGTGGTTAGTGGGTGTAATTTAAGGACTGAACTGAAAAATCTCTGTCATGAATGAAAAACAAACTCTTATGGACGTCAGCAGATTTAGGGTTTTTTTTAAATCAAATTAATATCCTGTTCATTCATTAAAAAAAGTGGCAAGATTTTTAGGGTTCTTCTTTGCATAGGTTCACTTGAAAATGAGACAGGGTGGACATGTTTAATGAGCAGTTCAAAATTTCAGTCTCCTTCTCTTCCTTAAATAACCATTAAATAATTCAATGCCTCAGTCTCCCCTTGCAGAATAGGGATAGCAGCACTTCCATTACTAAGTAGGGAGAATGGAAGTTCATAGAATAAATATTATTTTTTAAATGTTAATGAGGGCTAGGTAGGCATTTTGAGTCAGCCGAAACAGTGTCCCCAGCTGTGATGTCTAACCCTACATCCTTAACTGTTATCAACTTTTTTTAGGATTTTTTTACCAATAGAACACAAATGACAGTCAGAAATGCCTTAGAAAACTTATAAATTTTGAAGCTAGCGGTAAAAAAGAGAAATTAATAATAATGGTGTTCCAGAAAAGCCTTTTTTTTAATAGGAGTGTCTTTCATGAGAGCTCAGAGCAGAGGGGAGACATGCATAATATATTTCTCAGTATTAATAACTGCTTCTTCTGCTTGCACATAACAAAAGAGATTTTAATCACCATGGCTATCTCTCTCTTTGAAATGAACATCTTATATTAATCTTTAGGCAAAATTGAAGCAAATTAATGTAAAATCTAGAATATGAAAGTGATAACAGAACTATTACTGAAAACAATATGGGACTTTGTTGAAACGATAATATTAAAGGATCCAGTTGTTTATTTCTTTTTCTACAGGAGCTCCTTATTTTCTGTCTTGAGTAGTATTTCCCTAAATAAAACTGCACAGTGCAAAGTGCCATTATGATTTTCAACATTCATTTCCAGAGGGGCTCCTGCTAGTCCATAGCTATAACTATGATGAAAAGGAGCTGGGGACAGCCTGTTGCAATAACACCAACTCCTCATCTATCAACCCAGCAGATTATACGAGTAACTTTTCCTCAGAATAGAAACCCAGAGACACAATAATCAGTGAGATCTGGCATGCTGAGTGCCCACACGAATGTGTTGCCATAAAGGATGCCAAATTGTTATTGCCTTACAAAATCTACGGAACTGTAGTCAGCCAGGCTGAGACCAGGAAGAAAGATGTTAAGGATTGACTGAGTGTTTTGGTGATGGTCCCTGTTTTCAGAGCAATATTTGCCATTATAGTGTATGTCTTGGAATTTCCTGCTAGTTTAGTGTTGTGATTTCATAATGCAGGAGCTTTAGAGGCCAAACCAGGGTCAGAAAGAACCACGTCCTTTCCTCATTGCTTTTTCCTCCCTTGATACAAGCTGACTATTGACAGTATCTGTGTGTGAGATGGATCAGGAAGCTGAGCTTTTCCCCCGCCGGTTCTGAAGGCAAATTTCTTGCTTTTGTTTCGTTGTTGTTTGTAGTATTGAAGATTTTTAACGCAGACATGTTTCTTCCTGAAATGTGAGAGTACGAAGAAGAAGCAGCCAAAAGCAGAAAGGAGCAGCTGTAACTCCTTAGTCTGGTATTCCCTACAGATATCTCTGATCAAAACCTTACAGAGTGTAGAATTTGGTAATCAACCCAAGATATGATTTGTTCATTCACCCTTCAGTGATTCTGGAATACCAAGGACAAGTAGGATCTTAATTTAGAAATAGCTGTTAGGGGCCTAAATGGAGTGAGATGAGAGGAATATGGGCCTTAGTGGCTTGTGTTGGAGAAACCAAGGCTGGAACCAGGATCACGAAGATTGGACTGACCCAGATTAATCAGCAGTATAAACACAGATAAGAACATTCACACACTGGAAGTTTGTAGGCTCTTCAACTGACAATATTGTTTCCACAGATAGTAAAGTGCGTACGGTGTAACTTAGTTATTACTTGTAAGATGTCAAGTCTTTACCTCCCTATGGTATGCTCCTTGCTATAGGTGTGCTTTGTATTTTGTCCCAGTGTTCCTGAAAACATACAGTTCTTCTTGAACTATCTGGACAAAACAAGTGAGAGATTACAAAACTGCACTCAAGAGTACTAAGCTCTGTTAAACCTGTTGTCTTACATATGAACTGCATTGTTGACCTTTTGCATATTCTAAACCATTGCACACCTTTTTTCTTTTTTTTTTTCTTTTTAAGTAAATTAACTGATACTAGAAGCAGGTTAGGTAATGGTTCAAGATTCAGTCCTGTCCCAATATTTATCTTTAATTTGTCTTATGGTACTTTATATATTAAGGAAGAGGATACTGAGGGAAGACCTTGTTCTTGTCTACAGTTTTTCACAACAGAAAATGGAGGACAGGTGCCAGTTTTCTCAGGTGACCAGTGACAGGACCCAAGGGAATGGCATGAAGCTGTTCTGGGGAGGTTTACAGTGGATACCAGCAAAAGGTTCTTCCCCCAGAGGGTGGCTGGGCACTGAACAGGCTCCCCAGGGCAGTGGGCACAACACCAAAGTTGCCAGACCTCAAGAAGCACTTGGACAAAGTTCTCAGGCACACATTGGGATTGTTGGGGCTGTCCTGCGCAGGCTCATGAGTTGGACCCAAGGATCCTAGTGGGCTCCTTCCAGCTCGGGATATTCTACGATTCCTGAACGTTCCAACCCAGCCCCCTGTGTCAGCAGAAGGGATGTCAACTGCCATGAGTGAATTTCAGAGCCTTTGGCACTTTTTCATGCCCCACAGTGCTGACCCTCACTGATGAGGGCTGCACCAGTGGGCATTAGCATGGCACCTGCTCTCCTCAAAGGTATGACTAAGACCTGCAGTGTTTTGTCTGTGGAACAGATTTTAGATCAATAGAACATTCACTGACCCATGTTGCCCTTCATAAGGAGCAAAATATTGAGGCATTTCAGTCCCACAGCCTAACATTAGACAAGAATATTTAAAATTCCTAGGAAAGGTTTTTGTTCATAGCCTGAAGTTGGGTTTTGAAATCTTTACAAGCTCTCTCTCCAGGGAGGCTGTGTGGAGACAGCTATCCTTTCAGCTCACCCTTGAATGCACTTTGAACAAGCAGCTGCTTTTACTGTAAGCATGTTATTAATGGTCTCTTTTCAAAAGCAGATATAGTACCCTGGAAAATGTTCTATTGATTTTTTTTCCCTTTCCCTGTCCCTGTTTCAATCACACTCGTTTGAATGGCTTTCGTTTTTAGCAACAACAAGAGATTTCTTCGAAGAAAAGTGGTGTCTAGGTGCAGCCTTAAATAAAATCACTGCTCAATTTAAGCTCTGAAAAATACTATTGATATTTTAATAGAAGATTGGAGAACTGATTGCTGGTTCAATAATATCTACAAGGAGTTTATATATAGGAAACATGCACAAGAATCATTTTATTTCTTTTACTGTTCGTGTTAACAGAAAACAGCAGCCTAAATCTTGCCTCACTGGATTATTACATGTCAAGGATCTCAGGAACATGGAAATATTTCATTCCAATTTCCTAAGGAAGAAGTGTGCACTGAGATACCTGTATGCACAGTGCAGAATATAGAAAAGCAAATAATGTTGTACCATGTATTTCTATATAATAAGATTCATGAAGAGAAATGAGCAAGTAATAAATTGTGCACAGCTGGAAATATGATTTGGCTTCTGACTTTGCTTACTGTTGTTATTAATTGCTTATATCACACAGAGCCAAACATATGTTTTCTGAATTTTTTTTGTGAGCCAAAAAAAAAAAGCCTTGGGCACTATTTTGGAAACCTTTGAACTTAGAACACAAAAACTACACTACATTAACACTCAGGGACAGATAGGTGGTGTCAGTTGCCATGAATGAGTTTCAGAGTGACTCATATTTTTTCCTCATTTCTGGGGGTGTTCAAGGCCAGGCTGGACAGGGCTTAAAATAACCTGTTCTAGTGGAAGGTGTCTGTGCCCATGGCAGGCAGATAGAAACTAGAGGATCTGTAAAGTCCCTTTAAATTCAAACCATTTTATGATTCTGTAACTCTGAGCGCCTGGAAATACCAGACGATGTGAGAGGTTCAGCAGAAAATAGAGGGCTGTGGACATGAGTAGAAAAGCAAGGCAAGATTGTTTCAGATTCGGAGAAAGAAGCTTTAGACTATATCATAAATGTACTTAATTTTTAAATCCAAAATCTATATAAAAAACAATATTTAAATAAGTAAACAGATAAAAGGTAAATAGAATAAACAGAACAGATAAATAGAATATATAAAATAAATAAAGGTATGTAAATGAAAAAAAAACCCATATAAAAGCCACTCATATGAGGAGCGACCAAGAGAGCTGGAGGTGTTGAGAGCAGAGAAAAAGAGGGTCAGGGGAGAGAGACCTTCTCATTCTCCACAAGTACCTGAAAGGAGACTGTGGCCAGGTGGGGGTCAGTCTCTTCTCCGAGCAACTTGCAGCAAGACAAGAGGAAATAAATCCAAGCTGGTTTGAGAGAGGTTCAGGCTGGACATCAGGAAGAATTTATTCACTGAAAGGACTGTCAAGCATTGGAATGAATTTTTCAGGGAGGTGGTGGAGTCACCATCCCTGGAAGTTTTCAAGAAAGGACTGGACATGACACTAAGTGCCATGATCTGGTTGACAAGGTGGTGACTGGTGCCTGGTCAAAGGTTGGACTCAATGGTCTTGGAGGTATTTTCCAACCTCAATGATTCTATGATACTATGATTCTAGGATCTGATATTTTTCTCAAACTTCTCTCTTCCAAGGACTTTCTAGTTCTGGCAATTGAAAAATTCAACCTCTAAATAGGTGGTATACATTTTCAGTGGTTAGGGAAAATACATGCTAGAAGCTGTAAGATATGAGCCAGAAGCACAACTTCCACCTATTGATAGAGAAGCACAATTACGTTATGCATAAAACTTACACAATTTTGGTCATAATACCCGTTTGACCAATTCTTTGGTTCCGTGAACGAGATCAGCTGTGTGGCACTTAACACTAAAAATTGAAATTCTTAGTTAGAAACCAAGACACAAACGTCAGTCTAGGTAACTACTTTAAGGCTCAGGCTTGACTTTCTAAACTGTTTTCAGCCAAGAATATTGATTTCTCTTTTCACGTGAAGAAAAAGCATCAACCAACTGAAAAAAAAAAACAACAAACCAAAGCCTCCATGAAGTGCATTCTTTGTGCTGTCAACCATTTGCCCATAAAGACCTAGGTACTTATCTGATAGCTGCTTGCCTTCTTTAACAGGCTGTGGTTACCAGAGAGAGCTTCGACAGGAGAGCTGTAACATTTTTATTTTAACGCTATGTCCTTCATAAAAGTTGGCAATAAGAGAGAGTACTCTATAGGATATGACTCCCCCATGGACTCTTTCTTCACATGCTGACATTTTTTACATGTCAACAACGCTCAAGTGAAGATATCTTATTAAAAAAAAAAAAAAAAAAGAAAAGACAGAGGAGTGGAAAAGAGGGTCAGTGAAGGAAAACAA
>JAWMRA010000113.1:63000817-63028601 GCA_035584735.1 Pseudotriccus pelzelni
CAGGTGGCCAAGAAGGCCAATGGCATCCTGGCCTGGATCAGGAACAGTGTGGCCAGCAGGAGCAGGGAAGTGATTCTGTCCCTGTACTCAGCACTAGTTAGGCCGCACCTTGAGTATTGTATTCAGTTCTGGGCCCCTCAGATCAGGAAGGACTGTGAGGTGCTGGAGAGTGTCCAAAGAAGGCCAGTGAGGCTGGTGAAGGGATTGGAGCACAAGCCCTATGAGGAGAGGCTGAGGGAGCTGGAGTTGTTTAGTCTGGAGAAGAGGAGGCTCAGAAGTGACCTCATCACTCTCTACAACTCCCTGAAAGGAGGTTGGAATGAGATGGGGGTTGGTCTTGTCTCCCAGACAACGAGCAGTAGGATAAGAGGGCACAGTCTTAAGCTGTGTCGGGGAGGTTTAAGTTAGACATCAGAAAAAAAATGTTTACAGAGAGTGATGAGACATTGAAACGGGCTGCCCAGGGAGGTGGTAGAGGTATTTAGGAGACTGGATGTGGCACATAGTGCCATGGTCTAGTTGACATGGTGGTGTTGGATCATGGGTTGGACTTGATGATCTCAGAGATCTTTTCCAACCTGGTTGACTCTGTGATTCTGTGATATCGCCCTACTTCCATAAACATACACCCCTGCTTGCTTCACCTTTTGTTGTTTGAAATCTATTTTTAGTCCAATTGTTCTTAGAAATTCTTCACACTGTGGAACATTAAACTGCACTGGCAGCTCAGGAAGAATGACAGTGAATGATCAACAACATGGATTTGTTGAAGATCCAGTTTTCTTTTAGACACTGTTAGAAAACTATTGGACTGGTTTTCAAGCCAAGCTTCAAAAGAGTAATCCAGTAACAGAACTGCCTAAGAATTAATTGTTAAATGGAGCAATTATTGCATAGTGTGAATGTCTCAAGTTCAGCCCCCCAGTGCTTTTTGAGCTTGAAATTCATTGCACCAACAAATGGCCTTACAATTTAATGTAAGCAAAACCTTTTACTAGCATAAATTTTTCTGTAGTCACCATGAGCGAAATAAAAAGGGAAGTATGGGGTTGATTCTCCCTCTGCTATGTCTCATATATTGTTTATTCTGTAGTGCATTATTTGTTTTAGCTTGGTAGTTCTTTTTCAAATGTCTTCACAAGACTGGAGTGCTACAATTTAAAATCTCACAGGGAAACTTTAGCAAGTTATGAATAACCAGGGAGTGGGATTTCAATGTAATTCAGGAATGAGAACTAAGCAAAGAAGAATATTCAACCTTTTCATGGAAGGATTGAGTATTCTTTTCAAAGTCATATATCAAAAAGCCACATACAATGGAAACATTCTCTCTCCCTAGAACATAAAAGAAGAGGGAACTGCCTGTTATGTGTTCTGAAATGATCCCTTTTCATTGCAACTTCAGATTTTTTTCTCTCTGGGGATCTCTGACTTCAAACCATGAAGAAAGGGAGAAACGGCATCATACTACTTCCATTAAAAGCAGCCATGCGTAACCTGTATTTTTTCCCTTACTCTTTTTTTTCCGATTTCACAATAATATTTGCATTCCAAAAAACTTGGTCTCTTTTTTTGATGCACTGAGGTTAAGCAAATGAGGTTGCTGCTGACAGTATTGTTCATATCACTTGTGTGCTCCTTTTTTTAAGCCAGCAGCAAACTGCTACATCTGTGTGAAATTCAGTAGAAAACAAAACACTCCATCTTTCTTCATTTGGCCTGATCCTTCTTCTTTACCATAATTAAGTTATATGAAAATCATCTTACACAATATGAATACAAAAGTCTCTCAGCCTTGTAAATGAATAAGCTACAATTGACTTGATTTTTTTAAATGAGCCCATGTACAGTATATCCAGAAAACTCTTCTATATGAGCAGTCAGAAAAGAAATAAGAATAAATTATTCAGAAACAGCTGAAGAAATCTGGAGAAAAGGGATTAAGTATGATAATGTAAAGATTTCACCTGACTTTTAATGCAAAAATACAAAATTAACAAAGAGCAGTCAGTATAACACAGGGAATGTAAAAGAAAAAGCAACATGGTCTCAGAGAAGAATTTTCCCAGGTTTAATAAGACTGAAGCAAAAACCAAACTTTGAATTTATCAGTATCAGAAATATAAAATTACTGTAGTTAAGTTTAGAGAAGAAACAATGTGAGACATAGACTAATAAATGAAAGAGAAAACAGCATGTACCATTCATATATTGTTCTTTAGATGTTCAAAGCAATTAACTCCCATATAATATCTGTTTGAGGCAAATACATTGCCCTTTTACGAATCAAAAATATAAAACGGCTTGTCTAGAGATCCTGTAACAGGATGAGGCCACTTGAGTCTCACTTTTATGTTTATCCCCTCAGATGATAGTAGAACACTAATCAAAAGACCTGTGTAAAGCATAGTATATAATGAACATTTTCTATTTTCTACAGTCAAATCACAGAGGCCATTCTTTATTAATATCTGAAATGTGAGCTATCAGAAAAAAAAAGAAGATAATGGTATATTAAAAACTCAGAAAAAATTATAATGAGGATGATACAAGTTGTAAATAAAAGGCAATGAGAAAACATTCAGGTGGATTTGTCTGGAGGCCTGAAATGGTTTCTTAAAGCATATTTTACCAATTGTGCTGCGCTTACTTAAGCCTAGACTCTTCCATCTCTATTCACCGTGACAATTCATGAATTACAGACAAAATTAGCAAGTGTATTTAACATTGGCATGTTGATGCAAATGCATGATATTTGATGTAATTTGCTGAAAGCTTCAAATTACTAACCTTTGTAACACATATATGGCAATTGCATTTATGTAGCCACAAAGAATTAGCAAGACTCCATGAAGAGACTTGTATATGTAGCTGGAATTGCTAGTGAATATGAGGAAAAATTGTTTTCAGTTCATTAGAAAAAGTCATCTTCTCTGAGAGTGAAGACTGTAAATCTTGCTATGGGAGTTGAAATTAAAAGGCACACTACAGATGTTCATTGTTACTATCAGTATAAAGAAAATGGCACTTACAATACGTTTGAACAGGATACAAGATTCCTATTGTGTCATCCTGTTTGCTAGAATAACAACACTGTATAGCAACACAAATTTTGTATCATCTTCTCTGGTATGGAGGAGAATAGCATTGGGTACTGAAAACACTTCTCTTTCTTCCAAATACTGAGGCATGAGTATATTTCTTTCTTTGTCATTGATTCATTCTTGCATCTATATTGTTTTTCAAAATGTTTTCAAAAATGTTTGCTGAATAGGTATGGGAAGTAATCTGGATGACTGGTGTGCTCCAAGTGATGTTAGATTCCTCCTTTGTTTTATCAAAACTGTGTTCTATATTATTCCCAGCCTTTAAGTGGTTTATGATCTCTTCCCACTGCAAATCATCTGCAAAATTGATTAATATGCTTTCTTTCAGTAATTCCTGAAACTATTGCACACAGAAAACCCTCAGAAGGCACCTTCTCTCTATTAGCACTGGGGTTTTTTTGGAGGCATTTCTCTGCATTCCCATACTGAAGATTATGACATCAAACAATTGAGATTAGGATCAGAGTCTGAACAAGCAGAAAGGACATATGTTCTTAGGGGGAAAAATCTCACACACAGAGATATTTTCAGTAAATGGCAGATTATAAAAGCTCAGCAAAAGCCCAGGCTTTAAACTGGCTTATTTTAAATGTTCTTCATTCCTCTGACACTTTTAAAGCAACATTTGGTCCTCATGAACACAGAAAACTGTCAGCATGTGACCTAGTCAGCTCTGGCAAAAGTCTGGAGTAGGCCTCTCTTCCTCGTATGGAAGATTTTGCTGGAACCCCATGCACAGTGTTGCCAGCTTCCACCATGTTTTCCTGAGGAACTGAGGTGACTTACTCTCAATTCAGACCTCAGACAACTCTAAGATGGCCAAGAGGAGCCTTTGCTTTTGGTTTATTTCCTTTCTTTCTGTCTTCAGAGGAAGAACAAAACAGGTGTGGGCAGAGAGGCAGATGACAGAAAGCTTTCCTGAGAGAAGATAATTCTGGCCATCATGCTTCTGTCCGTTCGAGTTGTCTTTTCTTCTTGCATAGGGATGGGAGGAGGAGTGACATTTGGTGATGCCACCCAGCCACAGGCATCTCCTTCCAAGGCCTGGAAAGGAAGCAAGGAGGGGAAGAAAGGCTGGATTCCCCCAAATTCTGGTTATATAGTCCCATATAGGTATCAGAGCACCAAGAGAAGAAAAAAAGTGATCCCAGTTCCTGTCACTATGGGGTTCTTATCTTTTCTGTGCGGTTTTGCATAATGCCATGGGCAAAGACGGACTTTAAGGCAGTGACCAAGCTCCTCATATCCAAAATCACACACCAACAATTCATTTTTTAGTAAAAAAGTGAACAATATTATTAATGATTAATAAGTAATGAGATCTAATTTATAGTCCTATAGAAATTTTCAAATTATATTATTTTTAAATTGATGGCAACATAAACGTATGCTTGGTGTAGACAAGAGGGCACATTAGTCTAATCGTGTAGAGTAGCACAAATTAGTTAGAAAGTTTGCCTCAGTGTTTAGATATCCAAAATATCTATTTAGTCCAGATACCTTGATTTTGGGGGCCCACATGCCTTCTTGTTATCTACTTAAATCAGGCACAAACTTATTGCAAGATAAGCATGATGATATTAGAAATTAGGCCCATATCTTGAGAGCTAGTTATATCAAACAAGGTTTTTTATAAATGAAAAACGTTAAAATTTTAGGATCCCTTTGATCCCCTGAAGCCAGTACCTCCTGTGAGTTTTCCTTAGTGATGGACCTTTGCCTCTTAAAAAAAAAAATAAAATAGCTACACAAGCCATCAGATGCATTTGAGAATTCATCATTTCCATGGTCAGTAACACAAGAGCCGCATGATGACAGAAGCAGCAAAGCAGTTTAACTCACTCGTATCATGAGGAAAGAGCTTTTTGTCTAATCCCAGTACATTAAAACGTACATGCTATTGTTCAAAATTGTAGCTATTCCTGACTGAAGGTGTAAGAGAGTGGAACCAGCCAGGAAAATGTAGTGAGAAGTGTATTTTAACTTTATCTTGTCACTTGGAGGATTTTCTCTTTTCTATGTAAAATCTAAGCTACATGCATTTCTAGGCTTTTAAAAATATCACAGTGCTTGCACTGCCTACATAAAATGACAGCTTATTAGTTGACCTGACATTTTACATGAACTCATAAAATGATATTTTATTTGTTCACCTGACATTTTTACATAAACTCCAAGCACATTGTGACCTTCCTTGCAAGCTAAACAGAAATTTTTAGAATGTGTCTTCATCAGCATAAAACTTAAGGTGATCAGATGAAAATGTTTGTCTCTTAAAATGAAACCAGTAAACTGTGTGCTTAACCACTTATTTCTCTTTCTGCTTGAATTTATAGGAAACAATTGATCTGATCCAAGTGTTTTTTCATACTTAGAGAAGAAAACTATCATAAGACAAAGAAAATACTTTAATTCTGTGGTCTGGTCCTATATTGTCTGGAGATCTGAAAACATCGTTCTAACATTTCCCCTGAAAAGGATTCATTCATACAGAAAACCAAAAGGAAAGGAAGTGGGAAGCTCGTCGGGCAATTCTTATTTTAAGCTAACCTACAAGCTCAGGCTAGAGTTGGTTTATTGGGTCAAATGATACTTCATCATACGAAGAAACATCTTTAAGAAATTAAGCACATCCTAGCGGCTTAGTATGAGCATTCCATTTATATTTGACTGAATTAAACAATGCATTTTCTTGAGAGGCAAAAGGAAACTTTCTTTCCCCTACTCTTCTGATGTTTAATTTTAAAGTTTTCCAACCACATATGGTTGATGTGCTTAGGACTGCTGGAGCAATGAAACCAAAAATAAGAATTTAGTGCTATAATTTCATGAACATTAGGAGACATAAGAGCCCGTTGTTAAGTGGTTGACCCAGTAATCAATCTCTTGAATATAGACACTTACTAATTAAAAAGAATATGATTTAATTGATTACAGCAGCCTTCATTATGCCGTAGATCAGAAGTTGAGATGGGAATTATTGGATGAGCAAGCAGAAGGTAGGGTACAAATGAGAGAGTTAAGAAAGCATATAGAAAAATGAAAGACGAATTTTATTGTATGCAGTGCTCCTATCACTTGGAAAACCAGAAATACAATGTTGCTAAGATAGGATTTTCTTCTGGAAGCAGGAAAAGTGAACAGCAGTTTTGAGGACAATCCTGAACTAGGCATACTGATGTCTAAGAAGCTAGGGATTGTTAAAATAAAAGGGAAATAAAAGTAAAGAGCTAATTCCTGTGCCTCTATAACGTAAGGGCCCAGTAACAGGAAGGGACAGAAATAGGCATAGGAGTGCTTGAGTTCATACTGATATGTTTATCTGAATTTTTTCTGCTCCTGGGACTTACAGAAAATGCAGGAAAGAATTGAAAAAGGTAGGTTACTTTTGTAGCCTCCTTTTAAAAATGGAAATCTTTCTTCAAAGGCCAAGAACAATTTTGTGCCTCTTCAGCTAGGAAAATTCCCTGAAAGCTCTAGAAAAGTTTCATCTTCCTAACTTTAGCTTGTAGGTATTTCATGGAAATTGATCTGTGTGAATTATAACAAAGACAAAATTTGGAATAGTACTTCTCTGATCAAAGAAGGATCTGCAGCTGTTGCTCACAAGTACTTGTAAGAAATTAATTCCTTGAACACATAGTGAGAATATCTTGTTCTTGGTTTGACTCATATCTCCCTAGCAGCATTTTCATTCCTAGTGAAGCTTTAGTTCTCCTTGTTTTTTCCCTTGAGGTAGTGTGCAAGGTGCTTCTTTATCTTTCTTGTGAGTGAATCATTGCTAGTGTCATCTCTAGTCATCCTCTGAACACACACAAGAAAATTTTATATTAACTTTTAATCATCTGATTTTCTTCTTACAATACTTAACTCACAGAAGTAAAGCTCCTAAAGCACATGCCAACTAGTCCAAAAGTATGATTTATAGTTGCACATTGTCTATGGGAAAACATTTGTACAAAGCATGAAATGCAGTTGTACATTGGCTGTAGACACCACTGACAAATATCACTAGAAGAAAGGTAGACAAATAGAACATTATGGTATTTTCATTATTTTCACCTCCTATAGTCTAGAATTTTATACAAGATCTAGTAAAATCTAGTGGCAGCTTTGCAGTACATTTACGAATTTTTAAAGCTTTAAAAATTAAATAAAATATTCTTTCTCTGAAATAGTAACTTCCATCCTAAAGGTATTTAATTATTGATTTGCAAGCATTTTTACCCCAACCATAACAAAGTTTGTAGTTTTTGTTTTATAAAATGTTACATTTTTAGGATAATATCCTTTCTAGGTGTAATTATGTACCCTTAATTCTATTTTTCAATTAAAAAATAACGATGGAAAATTTTCATTTGTTTTATCTCTTCTAGTTTGCCCACTTATATACAGGGGAAAACATTTTTGAAACTTTACTGCTTATCCAGGCCTTGAAAACACTTTATTTTTTCAGCCTAAATAAACCTGACCCATCAGGAGACCTCTTGTTTCAGCCTATGCCAGTCTCATCACATCATGATATGCAGCTCTTCCTTCATTCAGCAGTTCCCTACTGTACATTTCTACAGTATTTTCTGACTATAGCAGCTCCCTGTTTTTGAAATTTGTTTATATAATTCAGTGATGTCGAAGACCTGATTCTCCTTTTGTACTCATGTTTATCCCGTCCAAAACCCATTTTCAACCCTTTTGACATTACTTCTAGCAAACCACATGGGAGAACACTAAATAGGCTTCATAAATTCCTGTATTCAAGCATCAAAGAACCTATACCAACCCTACTGGTGTGGCAAGTCATATTACATCTTTTGTAGATTGATACACATCTGCAGAGGGCAAGGTTTTTCTCATATATCTTTAAAACTGTGGCTTAAAACTTGAAAAGATGAATTAACATTTTAATACAAACACAGGAACATAGTTTACTTGTGAAAATGCGCTGAAGTCATCCAGAACAGCATACTCCAAACAGAAGTATACCACATAAAACACGCCTCCCTCTGCGGCTACAACTCTTTCTGTTTCTTGTATACAGATGTTAGTGCGGACAGTATGGGGAGCTTCTCATGTTGCACTCGGATGACTACCAAGAAATATTACTGGCAGTCTTTTCTCCTGGTCTCTCTCCCTTTGCATTCAGTTCAGCCCTCTGCTCCACTGTAGAGATTTTACAGTTTAAATTACAGGGACACTAGAAACTTCTGGAGGAGTGTTTAGAGGACCCACAGAGACTTCGGGTTCTTTGCAGAAAAGGAGGTGTTTGTGCACATAAATCCTGGCTCTCACTGACTTCAGTGGGAGCCACAGGGCTGTATGAATTTGAAAGGTGGTGGGGAGAAGGCTCTGCAGAGAAGCGATACAGCTACCTACTACACAGGCAATGCTGATGGCTCATGCATCCTCACAGGAGATATTAAACTGCCTCTGGGGTTAGATCACAGTAACTTATGTCCTTACATACATAAAAATCTGAGCATCACAATGACTATATTTTCTACCCCACAGGGAAACTTCAGAATCCCTGTGTGGCACTTTAGACCCTCTGCACCGTACATACTTCAGCGTTGGTGCAAGACACTTACGAGTAGCACCTTGGCTTCCCCTATGTCACCCAAAGCAAGGAATAACCTAAAGTTAACATGCTAACCTTACTTACAACTACAACTGGAGGGGGGAAGGCATGCTCCCTGCCTTGGAAGAAATCTCTTTTATGGAGAGAAACTGCACTGCACTGTTAATTAACAGAGATGTGCATCAATCTAATAAGAGGAATTGGTCATGGGAAAACATGCACTTTGACATGAGCTAGAGCAGGAAAAGGAGAGAAGAAGAGGAAGGGATAGCACTTAGAAATTAGATTTCTTTTTTTTTTTGGTGGGAACATGAGGAGGTGAAAAGTAAGCTGCGGAAACCTGTGTTGTTCATTAGAAGAACAAAACATTGTTCAGGCATGACCCTGCTCCTTCCCACTGAAGACAGTATTGACATCTGATCCGATGTGGGAAAAAATGGCTGATGAAAAAAGGGATTTCGGTGAATAGATTTCCATTTAAACCTAGTGACTGCAAGACAAGAGGTAGATATAAGCAGCTTCCTTAGACCTAATTCAGTAAAGGTTTAAGGAAACAGAAAGCCCCTCAGAGGGCTGATACACTCCGGTGACAGGGCATAACAGGCTTCCAGCACTTCAGCAGAATATCTGTTATTACTTAAAAATAGCAGACACTTCTTAAAATTGTAGCTATTTCTCATCGTCTTTAGACTGGTACTATTTATTAGTTTAGACGCCACTGATTCCAAAAGGCCATAGCAGTTCCTATGCAATTAGAAGGAAAATTGCTTTTGACTTGCCGGAAAGTTTCCCTCCCAGCTCCCAGTTTCCCGCTCAGGGTCTTTGTGAGGCAAGTGGTGAAACTGGCTTTTGTGAAGAAGAACCACACATGCAATCCAGACCTCTTTGGACAAGGCGTCATCATTCATGTTGCTCACATGTTGACAAACACTTTGGTTGTGTTGCTAAGGCAATGGTGCTGGTGTAGCAAACACATCCCTGTTAAACACCCCCTGAGGGCAACAGGGCCGGAGGGCAGCAGGACCAGGCGGCTCCACTCATTCCTGGCTGTTGGCCACTGCTCTGTGCAGGGCTGACTGGTAGCTGCTTTCCAGCCGGACAGCCAGTTCAGAAGGCTCGTGGGTTGCTTTTCTTTAATTGTCTCTTTTCGAGAAACATATCAAAGGCCATCTTCTTCTTCTAAGCAATACATTCAGTCACTCAAAACATTTCCAGGCAGCACAGGCTGCAGCAGCAGCGTGAGCGATCACTGGGGGTGTTGAAACACAGATGTGAAAGGGGCAGAAGCAAGAGGCAGACAGTCGCTGGGGCTTGTACCCATAAAGGGCCGCTGCCCTTCGCCTGGCCTTTGCAAATGGCTTTCCTCATGGCACACCTCTCTGTAAAACCTGACTGTAGGTACTTGGACAGCCCCATGTGTTTGTGGTGAGGGCACAGGAGCTGTCATGGGAACAGGAGCAGGAGAGCGTGCTGATGCCAGAAAAAAAATGCAGTTGAATGCTTTCTTTTCTTTTTTTGCCACACAAACATTAAGAAAAAAAAAAAAAAAGAGCAATGCATACCTGCTTTTATTCCACTTCTTTTATTTTCATTTCTCATTGCTTGGAGGTGGGGGAGGGAGGTGGAGCACATCGACAGCGGGGGCTTGCTGCAGAACATGAGTTTCTCATCGTGCCTGCGTGTGCGGATCCAGTTTCCTGTCCTTGATCCCAGATTATTTTCTCCTGTCAGGAGACAGCTGGTTTGGCAGAGCGAAGCAAGGGGCGGCTCTGCGGGCAGCGCTGGGGGCGCAGGGCGTGGGGCAGGGAAGGAGGGCTGCCATGGCAGGAGCTGTGCTCATGGCAGGAGCTGTGCTCGAGGTCTTGCGCGGGTGACCAGCAGCAGCGAGAGGTCCTGTGAAAGCTGGCGGGGCAGCCTCCCCTGGCTGCCCTCCAACCAGCGCTGTTCACAGGCCTGTTCTCAGCCTCGCCTCGTCCACGGGATCCAACCGGCAACAGAACATGAATCCCTTTTTTATCGGCCTCAAAGGGATCCTTTGACAGGCAGGCCCACGCCTGCCGTCGCTGTTTGATCCCCTGCTGCTGAGCCGACCTCTTGCCCCCTGCCCTCGCCCCAGCTCAGTGGCAGGTGACATTCCCCCATCCCACGGATGCCCTTGAGGGGGTCTGAGCCCTGGCATGGGGCACGGCCAGGTCACAGCACCTCCACCAGGACCTGCGCTCAGGGCCGAGCCCTGCCTCCTCGCAGGAACAGCTGGTTGTTGCTTGTTTCCCTGGTGAGAATTTTTTCTCGCACCCCACAAGTGCCCTAAGAGAGGCTTTTGGAGAGCTCCCGCCCCTGCAGAAGGCGCAGTAGCCGATCGCCCCCAGGCAGTCCTGGCCAGTCTGGGGGCCCCGGAGCAGCCACCAGCGAGGCAGCCGTGCCCCCAGTGCCGGGGTACAGCCAAGCCCTCACAGCAGTGCTGCAAAGAGGCTGTCTGGCATCGTGTGCTGTCTGGGCTTTGTGGTTGGGCTTTGGAGCCTGTGTATCCCAGCTTTCGTGCACCTCGGAAAAGGAGTGGGAATTGACTCAAGGAAAATAAATAAGGACTTTTAAAGACATGTTTATTTATGGACGGGCTTTCATGCATGCATCTTACAGCACTCGGCATAAAGTATAATTAAAACAAGCATCACACTGAATATGATTCAGAAAATAAAAATGTCTTTAAATACAGTTTAACTGCCAGCAGCTCAACATTCTTCATTCCTCTGGGGAAGGAGTAAGGGAGACATGAAGTTATGTGACTACAGAAGCCACAAGACGTGGGTATTTTTAGAGGAACTGGGGGAAGCAACCGACCTGCGACAAGGGTTTAATACAAGAAACACTCCTGAAGCCATCCAGCTCCTGGGGGCAGTTGAGCAGCCTCAGTCAGGCCCTTGGGAGAAGGACGAAGAGGGAGGTCAAGACCCACAAGCTCTGGTCCTGCAGCTGGTTTCAGGCACCCCATGGAGGCATACCTCTGCTCAAACAGATCTTCAAACACTTCTGTTGGCAGGCTTGTCTGAAAGCTAGTTAACATCAGTAAAACAGTGTGAGATCCTGAATGCCTGCCATGAGTTTTCTGCCATTTCTGCCTTTTTTTTTTTTTTCCCCCTCTATTCCCATTCGAGTCACAAGCAGAGAGGCAACTAAAGTTGCCTTGTCAGGGCACCCTGGAATGCCATGCAACCACAGACACAGGAGGTGCTTCCTGCAGCTCCATGCCATATCTTACAGTGCCTGCTACCAAACTGGGACAGTGTGAGCTTGGTAACAGCCCTGAGAAAAGAGAGATGCTTTTCTATATTTGTTGCTTTGTTTGCCACCAGCATTGGAATGAGCCAGCATGCTTGCTCACAGCCTCTGTTGAGCAATCAAAGATGAACACACGCAGAAGCTCAAGTAAAATCAACCTGTAGTGGGAGTCTTTTTCTTTCCTCCTCATGATCATATCGACAAGTCAGAAGAGCACTTTTTTGAAGGTAAATACCAGTCTGGTGTCATGCTATAGAGCTGGAGAGTATGAATTCACCTAATTTTTTTACCTATGGACATTTTACAACTTGTGTGACTTTTCCAAGATTTTTGGCAGTATTCTTTCCATTAGACATACCAGGATAAGGGTGTTTCTCATGTGATTTAAAGGGGACCTTATTTTAAATACCTCTGGAAAATAATATGTCAGTCTAACAGTGTGCTTTTCCCATGTTCTTCATAGCAACAGAGGTAATTTTCAACCTTTCTTCTGTAATAATTTCATATTTTTGTTTATAATCTGAACAATTTCTAGGGGAAAAGCCTCAAATTCATTTTCACAGAAATGTTGTTCTAAGCCTGAAGCAAGACTATACAAATATTCTGAGGCACTGAAGAATCAGGCTTTTTTATGAGTTAATTAATTAATACTGTAGATTTAGGTTTTTTCTTTCTTATGTATTACAAGTCATCTCAACGTATGCAGCACAATAGGTATCTGTCCCTGTTTTTTAATTTTCCTATTCTGTTTGAAAAAGAAAATGCAATTCTTCTGCAGCTCCTGTTGCAACTGAGGACAACAGCAAAAAACCAAAAGGACATGAAAGGAGTCAGGATGAATCTTGTTTAACTGCAGAATCTATAGAGTAGAAGTTACTCTTCTGAAAATCTGGTTTTAGATTACAGATTTATGAAATCAAAGACCTGAAGCAATAGATTTATACATGTAATTGAAAACTCTTGAAACTCAGACATTACTATTTATTGTTAGAAGTGTAGATACTTCACCTGCATAATTGTTACTGCAGTAACTCATGGTTTTTTTGTGAAATGAAAATTGAATATAGAAGACTGGTGTTCTTAGTATTTAATTTTAAATGTATTTCCAAGGGATTAGATTCTACTCTTAGATGCTTTTTCTTGTGTTTAAATTTATTTATAAATTTGTGTGGTGGATGGGTCCTCTAGTTTGATGGATATCCTTTCTACTTAGCATGCAGCTAATTGGAAAAATATGACACCAGAAAATGAAGCCAGCTCAAAGCTGTGTACTACTGTGTTATATAAATACAGGTATTTTAAATGCAGGATTTTATCTTGAGCCTCATCTTTCCATTGCATCTTGTAACAGGCAACAGGTAACAAAATGGAGAGTCAGCCTTGGAGCAAGGTTTTTTCTACTGAATTGACTGGAATTTTGCCAACAATTTTACAGGGGACATGTCTGAACCAGCATTTACCCCTAAAGTGCAGAGTCTAGCTCTGCCATATACTCCAGATTATACACAATCCAGTGGGTTCTTTTGTGGGTGACTAGATAGTGACTAGGTCAATGCATTTGACCAAGGCAGTGCATCTACCAGCCTCAGTTTCCACCAATACAGGCAAACCCACAAAGGTCATCAACAGACTGTGTGTGGTCATACATTTAGGTACACAAATACATACCAGTAACCAAGGCATTAGGGCACTGCCCAGGTGTTTGCTGCTTGATGTGCATGAGCAGGTTTGGAGGAGGAAAGGAGTCAAATAGCACAGTAGGATGGGGAAGTTGAAAGGTGGTACAATGATGCAGAACAGTATTAAGGCTGTTGTGGAGAACTGGTGTTCCCTTTCAACTTGCCACATTTGAGGAACTTCCCAGAAACTTTTACCTTTTTGTTCACTTATCTGCAGTTTTGTGATCTGAACAGAAGAGACAAAAGGAAAAAATGGCATTTGCAGATAAAACCCCAATACTGAATATCCTTTAATATCCTTGTGGATATGACTGTTGCCTTGAACACCTAACAATCCACCACATGTTAAGATTAACTGGATCTACAGAGTATAATCTTGTGACCAGTGTAAAACCTAAAAGTTTATTAAATCTGAAACTGCTGTATGAATCGTCTCTGATGTCATCCGACAGCTCATTTTCAGGTACCTAAATGCAAATTTGTGAAAATTATGTCTTGGATCTCAAGGCTAAAAAATATATTTGTGTTCCTTACCATACACTGAATATCTCAGCTCTGTCCAAATGCATGGTTGTGTTTTCCCATGCACCAGGAGGAAATGGAGCATCTCATTGCCCTACAGCTGTGACTCCCCCTGCAGTGAATAGGTGATGACAGATGGGACATTGGTTTTGGAATTCACGTGATTTCTGAAATCCCATGTGCTTGCTGGTGGGCATGGCAGTGTTTATTCTTGTCATTTTACACCCAAAGTTTCCCTCTGCTGGCTTATCTTTGAACAGATAAAGACAATTACTATACGTGTATGTATACATTACTATTATTTGAAAAAACCTCATATATTTCCTGCTCTTTTTCCACTCCTGACTCGTGCCATGGCCCAGCCCAGCCCACCCTGGCGAAACGCTCTTCATGCTGAGGGCACGCATTGTGATGGTACTGGCAAGTGCTCAGGGGTTACGCTAGGAGGGAGGCAGCAGCTGAGTCAGAAGCGCTGTGGTAGTGCTGCGCCGGGGGCAGTCAGCAAAGAAAGAGCAGAGAGACAGTTCTTCTGCTTCTGGCTGCTAATGAGCTTTCTGGTGGTAGTGCTGTTCTCATCAGGACTGTTTGTTTTTACAGGCTGCCCTTTGTTGACTTTGGGCTTGTTTTCCTTGCCATGCAATACAAATATTCTCAGGCGTTAAGCTTTCCTTGCCCCTACTGCCTTCTTTTCATGTGGGACCATGGAGGCGCTAAATTTAAACTTGATTGATAGTGTTTAATCCAGAGAGGGTCAGGGTGCTATTTTCCTGTTAAACGTTCTCTGGTTTGCTTCTTCTGTTTACAATCATGTCTTTAAAGTATTGTAGTCAGTCCTCCTTCCCAATGAAATCTTTTCTGCTTTCCTTGCCGCTGTGGGATAGTTGCTCTTAATTACGTGGAGCCTCATGCCGCTTTGTCTGATCCTAGATGGAAAAGAACAACAGCCATGGGCCTTTAAACCAGATGATGCCATGACTTACATACTCTCTCCCATTATAATAGATCGCAGGCCTTGAATTCCACTGTTGTAAACCACTAAACATGGAAATACGAAAGCAGTCCTGGATGTGTTTTCCCTTCCCTGACAGTCTTTGAGAAACATCTTCCTTGAGCAACCACATGTTCAGCATAACCATATGAGTTTTTTTTACAGCTCTGAAGACAGTAATCTTAGTGTCTGTCTTGGTACTGCACGTAAGTAATTTTTTTCTCTCCACCAGATGCCTGTGCAATATTATGCACATTATTTGTGCATACTTTGAGTGTGCTGATGTACATGTATGCTGATGATACCTCAACTAACTGTATGCCTAGGCTTTTACTGACTTTACATAGTTTACATGATCACTGCCTCCATGACAAAACTCTGACGTTCTTAGCGAGGTGGAGGGGTTTAGGGCTAGAGAAGGAAAGGCAGAGAATCTTCACTTAATGCTCTACACATTTTCACTTTTTTGTTCTAGAGAATATATGCTCTTCTACTGAGGAGTTAGAGACTTTTGTTTTCAAAAATAATTCCTCCAGCACTGATGAAATATGCACACGTGCACACGTATAAAAGCAAATGAAAGAAAAGCACCTGAACCACTATGTGACGCTGGAATTCTTTTTAATAGTTTAAAAAGCCCTTTTCACTTGATCGCCTCTATGGTCATGTCATATTCTTCATGACATACCTACAGTGTTCTTAAAGTGTATTGACAGTCATCTGCCTACACAGGTGTATGGGGTTAACTAATTGGTGCTTTTCCATGGTATAGCTCATCAGGATTAGAAATTAGATTTTATGAGTTGTTGGTAAATCTATCCTTAAAAAGTCCTGACTCTGACACTGTTCTCAAGTAGCTGATACCATCTGTTCAGACAACAACTCTTGAACTATGTTGCTGGAATCTTTAGGGCCTAACTGCCAGGAAACCAATGGCAGTAGGCTGGCTTATGTGTTAAAAGTGATACTGGGTGAAATATTATTGGTCAATTGGAAGTGGAAAATTTGGAAAGAGAAAATTACTCTCCTGAGAAATACAGAAACAATGCAACGATCCTAACCCCTGCCCAATCTCTCCAAAAGCCTGACAAGGAAACATGAGGAAAGTACTTAGGAAGAACTGGGGACTAGTATTTACCCAAGACCGTGTGACCCTGTGAACTGGAAAACGGAAGAGGGCTGACTCATTTTTCAAAGAAAGAATCATAACAAAAAAGATGAGCAGATCTCTTCATGTTATGTATCTAAGACAAGGGCTTCACTTTATCTAGTTTAGTTGTATAAAAATCCATTGTCTATCTGGCATAGTATTTTCATCTGACTGAATCAGCATGGGATGCAGGACTGGCCACAGGAATGTCTGCAGTAGTTGAGAGCAAATGTCCCTTTTACCTGGTCTTTCTTCTCCATAAGTCCATAAATGGATGATTAAGGGTAAAGAAAGACAGCACAAGAATGTATGCTTCTTCACTCTTTAGGTCCTCTGCCATGTCCAACCTTTTTTGAGTGAGTAGAACTTTTGGGGACCTGATGCAGTTTGTCTGTTTAGTAACCCTCAGTGGATTCCTGCTCCAACTACTTCTCTGGTCTGTTTCTGAGCCCATGCTAACTCCTCCCTTGGACAAGAACAGGTATAGATCTTAGTCTCTTTTGTTTACTGCAATGCTGGATCTTACTGGCTTTGTATGATGGTTATTACTTCACATATTGAAAGAGACAATAAAAAGTTAAATCCTTCTTCAGGCCATTCATGGTTTTGTAGACATCTATCATATCTCAATCAAGTTGTCTCTTTTTCAGCCTGAAGACTCCAACTCCTCCTCCTCCTCCTCAGTTGTTCCTCATGGAGAAGATGTTTCATGTCATTCTCATCTTTATTGTGCTTTTCCAATTTTCATATATCCTTTTCAAAAGAAAGGGAACCATACATTACACATAGATATGGCATTTAACTTCTAGACTGTCTAGAGGGCATTTTGCTCCTTCCTAATGGGCTAGAATAATTAAGCCCCAGTTTTGATTCCCTCAGCCTTTGCTTCCTGTTCTCTTGGCTTACTTATGTTTTTATATTCAATTTGCTAGAATGATGTTACAGTGTATGTTCTTTGCCTAGATGCAATTCCATCTCTTTATAAGAGTGTCTCGTGTCTATCATGAAGTGCCCAATTTTGCTATTTAATCACATCAGCTTCCCTTTACAGACATATTCCATTTTTCAAGGTTTACCTAATAGATGACAAATGAGGACCCAATAGCAAGATTTCAGCACTGAATTCTGCATTAGTAGCCCCATGACATTATATAGCTATATTTTCTAGCATCTTCTTAACAAGCTTCTTTAAAAAACAAACAAACAAAAACCCCCAAACAACACCCAAGCCCAAAAAAAACACCAATAAAACCAATCTACTAACAAAACAACCATCAAATGAGAGAAACAAACCCTCCAAAAAAAACATCAAATAAACCCCCTGCAAACCCACAGTTCTCCTTTGGATGCCAAGCACAGCCTTTCAGCCTTTACGGCCTTGATCCTCTGAAAGACATCAAATATGAGCGTGTTGGAGTCATGATACATGGAGAAGACTGGCAGCCCCAAAGGGACTTCATAGAATTGTAGAATCATAGAATGTTAAGGGGTTGGAATGGACCTCAAAGATCATCTTGTCCCAACACTACCTGCCATGGACAGAGATCACCTCCCATTAGACCAGGTTGCTCAGAGCCTTATCCAACCTGGCTTCGAACAATGTCAGGGTTGGGGCATCCACAACCCCACTAGACAACCTTTTACCAATGCCTCACCACTGTCACAGCTAAAAATTTCTTTCTAATATCTAACCTAAATCTCCCCTCTTTCAATTTGTATCCATTACTCCCTGTCCTATGACTGCAGTTCCTGACAAAGAGTCCCTCTCTGGCCTCCCTGTAGACCCCCTTCAGAAACTGAAATGTTATTATAAGGTCTCCACACAACCTTCTCTTCTCCAGGCAGAACAGCCCCAACTTACTCAGCCTGTCTTCACAGGGGAGATCCTCTAGTCCTCTGATCAGTGTTGTGACCCTCCTCTGGACTTGCTCTAACAGTTTCATGTCCTTCTTATGTTGGGGACACCAGAACTGTGTTCCAGATGAGGTTTCACTAGAGCAGAGTAGAGGGGAAGAATCACCTCCTTTGACCTGTTGCACTTTTTTTGCTGAGGCACAGGATTGGGTTGGCTTTCTGGGCTGCGAGTGCACACTGTCAGCTCATGTTGAGTTTTTTGTCAACCTTCACCCTCAAGTCTTTCTCTTCAGGGCTGCTGTCAATCACTTGTCTGCCCAACAGGTAGGCGTGCTTGGAATTGCCATGACCCAGCTACAGGACTTTTCACTTTGCTTTATTGAACATGAGGTTTGCATCGGCCCACCTCTCAAGCCTCTCCAGGTCCCTCTGGATGGGAATCCTTCCTTTCAATATGTCAACTGTGCGACACAGCTTGGTGTTGTATTTATTCCCCCATCTCAAAACAAGACCCAAAACTGGCTATGTCGTCTTATTGCTGACTACAGTGGTATCTGGGCAGCCAACTTAGATATTATACTGGATGTCTCATGGTTAATGTGCTATAGTTAGACTCATTTCAGTGTCAAATAATCCAGTACTGCTTTCTCAGTCAGCTTGGAAAAGCATCAAGAAAAATTTCACTGATGTGTGTAGAAGCATGTGAAATAAAGGCTCAGGTAAAGAAAATTTTCAGTGGTTCTGGAGAGTTGTTGCAGAAGTTTGACAAAAGGAACTGATTGTATCAACTGAAGTTGATACAAATATACTTGAATCTGTTGGTGTTAGATTTATATCAATTGAAGTTATTTGCCTCAAGTATTCAATACTTTTCTCCATCCTTCTCCTTTCCTTTACTCCTGCAGCTTTTCTGTCACCCTCATATGCCACAAAGTAGGGAGGAAGTTTGACAGGGATATTTTTGTTTCTCATTTTACTTTTTCTTACCTAGCTGTTCAAGTTGCTGTGTGATCCCAAGAGTGTCGCTGTCAGTAAAGGGACATGGGGAGATATGTAACAGAAGGTAGTGATGGAGGGACCATGGCTTTGGCACACATTTGCTCATAGTCTGGGCTAAGCCTGTCATGAGACCTCACACTTGATTTATAAACACTAATTATCTTTTATTGTTACCATTGTAATTAATGCTCTTTTCCAATTGCTTTGTTTATGCCTCTCCTTGGGGAAATAATTTATATTTTCATTGTGTTTCTTTGTAGTGAAAAGGCTAAGAACCGCATTTTAAAAACGTATGAAAGCTTAGTAGTCCCTTCATGGTGTTAAATGACTCTCAATAACATTACCTTAAACCTTAGTAACTATAATAAGTTTCTGGCCGAAGCAAAATTGTCTAACCCTCTAGTCTGAACACCAATGTTTCTTTTGTGTAAATTTAATGAGTGCAGAAGGAAACCTGAGTCTCGCATTGAAACTCAGGTTCACATCTTCGCTATCCTACATGCAAATGTGAATTTCTGACAAGACAGTGATGATGTACATGTGGGGTTCTAGCAAAAAGCAGCTTACTTTTTAGTTACTAGTCTCCTACTGGGTATGCTGCCTCTTCTGGGGAACATCGGGGGGCAACTTGTCTACTTATAAATAACGTTTAGGAGAAACATCATGATACACATATAAAAGGCTAAGACTTAACTTGTGACACTGCATGAGTTTTGTTTTTCCAGAGCAACTTAAACAGAGTACAAAACTATACAACCTGCTTTGAATGCCTTATCTTTAGTCTCTCAATCTTCATGTCTTTTAAATGAAAGCCTTCCTGCAGTAGGTCACAAATGTCTGAGCCTCCACAAAGTGCTTCTAATAAAAATCAATTGCGCATGGGCTTAGATACCACTCAGTAGTTCATAGCTTTCAGATTGTCCTCTTTCCATCCTGTTTTATTCGTATCTAACATGGGCTTTGTCCAAATTCAGAATTGTCGAATAATCATATTCCCCCCCCCCTTATTATTAATGGTGATGACTAAACAGTTAGTTTCAATGTTGTAGAGTTAATCCCAAAATTACTGAAGGTTCTTAACACAGCTAATCATGAACAACAGATAAAATAACCTTCTTGCTCCATCAGTGTATTGCTAGGGTTAGGTAATTTCTAGTGTTTGAGATTTTGTAGGTCACACATGAAGTAAAACCTGTATCTGTGTGCTCGGGACATGACCCAATATCAATGGCTGTAAAGCAGACTCATCTTGTGGATTTTAAATGTCGCTTTCGAAACTGGCCTTTCTGGTGTTTCTGGGGGACTTTCCTACTACTTTAAAATGCCCTGCTTAGACTATTTCTCTTTTCTCACTCCTTCCTTTCCTCTCTCTCTTTTTTTTCATATTCATTGAACCAAAATGTCCAAAAAACCCCTAACAGCTATAGACATTACACAGATGCCAGGGCAGAATGTCAAATACTTTCTGTTTTCACATCAAGATTTAAGAAAAGTTTTTTTCTCTCTTCCTCTTCTTCTGCATCTACCAAGCACTTCAGAGCTGTCATTTTGCTAGACTTTGACAGCCAATAACTAAACAACCAGCTTGAACTGTATCAGTATGGCCATAGGTAAGACCACTTCTGTAATAACTATGATGATCTGAAGCAAAGTACTTGGCAAAAATATCTTCCGCTGAATGGGAAGACAAGGTGCCCTGTGAGGTCTCAA
Organism: Pseudotriccus pelzelni; assembly: GCA_035584735.1. Lineage (NCBI taxonomy): Eukaryota > Metazoa > Chordata > Aves > Passeriformes > Tyrannidae > Pseudotriccus > Pseudotriccus pelzelni. The sequence goes on from JAWMRA010000113.1 coordinate 63,021,681, forward strand.
ACAGTCCAAAAGTTTGGTCTTGGATCTCCCAGTTTCATCCTGGATAGTAAAGAAGCACAATAGTACAAAAAAAGTCCCCCAAAATTCTGTCTTTCAATCCACAGCAACTGCCTGAGGGGCAGTCTTATCTATTATGTGCTTTTCTTGTAGTCTAGAGTTATCAGTTTGCCTTGCCGGTTAGTCTGCCACTTTATCCCTGCACTTATAGGCAATGCTATTATTCTGAATGCACAAAATAGCCTTCTGAGACAGCCATATAAGCAATACAAGACTGTCTGATGATGTTCTGAGAAATATACTTTGAGGACCTTTCCGTACAGCTACCTCTTGAATTTGCTCCCTGTCGTAGAGTACAATTGCCTAAATTGTTCCAACAGAGAAACCTCTAGTAAAAAAAAAAACAAAAAACAAACTGTAAAAGTAGCCTGGAGACCTGCATAAGGACATAAACCTTTGTAAGGGCTTTTCTTTGTAGAAATCCCTTTTTTTTTTACTTTTATGGAGCTGCTTATTTACCCTGAAAGATGAATGGCCAATTCTTATTCTGACATACGAAATTTCTAAAAATTAAAGTCGTGTCATTCCTTTATTAACGGACAGCTAGATCATATTTCTCCACACTGTGTTATAGATACTGGTGGAAAGAACAAAAAAAAGCAAAATCACCATAAATTCAGGCAGCATGTATATGGTGGTGGTAAATAGGACAGTACAAAAGTAAACATTGTAATAGGCTTTGGCAGTGGTGGAGTCAGCTTCCCTGGAAGTGTTAAGAAACCAAGTAAATGTGGTGCTTTGCTATATGGTTTAGTGGGCATGGTAGTATTAATTCAAAGGTTGCGTTAGGTGGTCTTGGAGATACTTTACAATTTTAATGATTTCACGATTCTAAGTAAGACAACATTGACTGATGATGTAAAACTGCTACAGGCCTGTCACCCTGCTGCCTTGTCCCATTTCAAGGCAAAAATATTTTCATACTACAATTCAGTTCTTGAACTACAACTGAAGATTAGTCATAAAATATTAATGTGATCAGTATATATTAGGAAGGTGTAGCCCAATTTGAGGAAAGTTCACCAGTTCCTTACATCCTCCAGCAAGGGGAAGGAGGACCTCAGAATTCCCACCTACATTATATTTTTAATTATTGTAAATGAACAGTGTAACAGAAAAGAAGGAAGGCTTCCGGAGTGTAACTTCAGAACTTTTATTCATAAAATATAGGAGGTTATTGTCTCCTGTTCCCCTGAAGAGAAGTAGTCCAAACTTCACCTAGGGAAATGAAGTGACCTTGGGACCCGTGCACACTACCCCATGTGAAGTATGGAGAAAAAGAATAGAAGGAAGAAGGAGCTGAGGATAGGGAAGTTTGACCCATGACAAGGGTCAGAGGAAGTGAGTTTGTTTAGTCTAGAATGTACGAAAATGAGGTATGATGGCAGTTTTCTAATACATAAACAGTTATAGAAAAGATTAATTTTTTTGTTCAATATGTTGAGTAATCCAAGGACTAGAAATAACCAGATTAAGTGAACTGTGTTTAAGTTATGTATTATGAAGGAGGGATTCTTAATAAAGAAACATTGAAACAGTGGTACAGGCTGTACCTGCTCTCTGTAAGGAAAGTAGAGGGCTACTTCCACTGGAGGTTTTTAAAAGGAGGTAAGATAAACCTCCCCATTCAGATTGTCTTGGTAAATGTCATCCTGCCTCTGAGTAAAAGGAGCAAATAAATAATCCCCTGTGGTACTTTGCAGCTTTTCTGTGATTCAAGATTTCATTTCTGGAGATATGTAAAGTCTCTAACAGCAGCCTGCTCTTTTCAGAGCTGCTCAGCAGCCTTTCAACTCTCTGGAAAACCCATAGCACACACAGTGCTGGATCAAAGATCCTTTTTTACGTTGGCCACTCCCCAGAGTCTTGCTATGTCTACTGGATGCAGAGAGAAAGTGTTACTCTATTTCACCCTGGAAGGGTCTGGTCTTCTCTTCAACCATCTTCAAAAAGCTACATACAAAAAATCAACAGACATGTAACAAAATGCATGAGAATAGAAGATCAAGCCAATCAGCCAGAACCTTATAGTTTTGCTATAGAAATGTCATGGCTGCACACGTGGTGAGAACAAAGTCTAGTCTTCCAGTTCTCTGTCCTGAAAAACTTCTTAGCAGTTATTTTCAGTATCTGCTACTGTAGGTTTGCCCAACTATGACAGAAAGATTTCCCAGCTATTTTCCCCTGACATTCTGTCTAAACCTGCAGCTTCGATTTTCTACTGTCTTCTTGCCAAAGTATATCAAAAGTGCTCTGTACAAAGGAGGAATCTTATGTATCTCTGCTCACTGCACAGCTAGAAAAAACTAAATTGGGAGCCAAGAAAATTGTCTATTAAATTCTGAGGGTTGATAATCAAGATGGTTCTTCATAATTGTGCTTTTTTCTTGCTAGGTGTTCCTTTCTTCTAGTATTCCTTTTCTTGGTAGATGTTTCTTTCTTCTCCCTGTCCTGTACTTACCAAAATCTGTCACACTTGTAATGATGCTCAAAAGGAGTAAGGCAAAGTGGAAAAGAAATGGTTTGTTGCTGATGCAGCTCACTTAAGATCCATCTGATGTCTTCCATGCTTAGAGATCCCTGCTAAGTTGCCTGATTAGAGGAGTTCCTAATATTCTTTGTGAATGTGACTGATTCCAACTCTTCTACTAAAAATTAAATTCTTCCACCCTTTCCATCACCATCTTTGAGACCCAACACAGGTCGGTCTGTGAAGATGCTTCAAAAGTCTCTGCACTCTCACACCAGGCCTGTAACAGAGCATACATAAGTGCCCAGTGAGAAGGAATGCAGAGAGGCCACCAGGCTCTGCTTCATCAGTTCTCACCATCCCACTGGGGAGAATAAAACTCTTAAATTGTTTCTCATTCCATAGAGTTGTCTTTACTCTTCTAATTAGAACTGCATTGTTGAGCAATCAAGTACGTGATTTCTAACAACCCCAGACAACAGCCATTGCTCCAGTCTCTTCAAATTTGGCTCGGAGCAGGCTGTTTAGCTTGCACAACTCCTCATCTAATCATCATATACACAGTCAGTTCCATGAAATACCTGTTTCTCCTTTCAAAGGCAAAATTCACTGCTTTTCTTCAAAGATGGTATCCCAACATATTTTGGTGCTCTTTGTTATGGCATGCTATATTTAGGACACTTCATTGTTTAAAATCCTTACTGTGTAGCTGTTTTATTGCCATCTCACTGTAGCTAAAAAGTTACTCCCAGTAACTGCAAGTCATGCTTTCTTTGATTTTTCCTTTTTTCTTTTTTTCCTTGGGACATGTTGCTGTATATGAAAATGGGGATGTCAAGTTGAAAAATTGCCTGTAATGCATCCATTCATCTTTAGTGTTTCAGATTTCTGTACACTTTCCCTGCGGAAGTGTCTTCCCACACTATTCTTTGTTTTCTTCATCAACAACTTGTAAATCTTGTCTACTTTAGCACTGTTCAGGGCACCCCATTGCCTCCTTGCTCTCTGTCCCCTACTCTTTCCTTCAGTGGCATTCATGGTTTATTGTATAAGCAAAAGTCCTTTCCTCCAAATTTGACAGACCGCATTCAAAATGGGACCTTGATCAAGGGTTGCCGTTGGCTCAGAGATTGGTCACTTTGAACTATGGAAATGATCCTTATGCAGTTAATAATTAAAATTATTATCTAATTTTGTTTGCATGTATTCTAAACATCTTCTTCTCAACATTCTTTTATATCAAAGGCATTAGATACTCAACATGTGAATTTGCTGATTCCAGAATATTCAGCAGAGACAATGCTCAGGAAAACCACAGGTTACACAGGTTTGTATTGTCTGGAACACTTACAGAAATCCTCAAGGGATTCATTGAATGACTCCGTGTTGTGTCACCATCGAAAACCTCAGTTCTGCACCCAAGTGTTGTAAAATTTATCCTAACTGAAGGTATGTGAATTAAAGATATGGTTGTTTTAGCATCCTGGAACTTGAATCCAGAGACAATAACGTTACAGTAGGCATTGAATTATTTGAGTTTCAATTTGTACCAGAGAAACTCCCAATAATTTCATCAAAAGATTCACAGCAACAAAAAGCAGATGGAATCTGGGGCCATGTCCCCGTGTAATGGAATCTGTGCATTTGTGAAACATCATCCTAAAAGAACATTTCTGTTGAAATGACCATAAGCCTCAGTCTGCACCACAGTTGTTTGTGGCATCTCTTATATTACTCAAGAGAAGACTCTTACCTCAAATGCTGTTTGTTTTTTGTGATATTTGCTCACAGAGGACCCCACACTCTGTGTCTCACACTTTTAGTACTGAGATCTGGATGAACACCAGAAATTCAATTCAGATTCTAAAAAGAACCTGCTTCAGAGCACTGGTGGCTCTTGTAGCCTCTTGAGTGGAGCACCCAAACTTCAATAGATCCCCTACTGTGCTGATGGCTCCCCTTACAGGTAGAAAGAAGCCACAAAGGTAGCTATTTTGCCCATGTTTCTAGCATATAATAATGCTGGTGGAGATCACTGATACTTTCCAAAAATGAGTTTCCCAGGAAGATCAGAGTATCAGAATTCCCATTTACCAGTCACTCTCTTGGGTCACCACTTGCAGGCAACAAAACAAGTACCATTTGCTCTAGCCCATTCTTCTCAGTCCTTCTGGTTCCCTTGCTCCCTCATCCCACTAAGTTCCTACACACCATAGGATACAAACTCTTGCCTGTTACAGCAACAATGCTCATAACCTTGGTTGGTAAATATTTAAGTTCAGCTGTTTTTGGGAAGCAATTTCTGCCTCCAGCTGCAAGGAAGGTTACTCAGGTGCTTAGCAGAACAGAGCTATTTGTCCTCCCCCATGGGAGGTTACATCCACCTCATGAGGAATGTGAGGGAAAAGTGAGAGCTTTTCTCTCCTTTCACTGTGGTTTCAATATCCTCAAAGTGAGGCACTGGCTTCCTCAGAGAGGATGGTTGTACAGTCTGCTCTGGTGGTTATCAGCAATGAAAGTCATGTAAATTCTTTGGATTTTCAGACATCAGTCAAGCCCAAATCCTCTAAGTAAGGAGCTGGCATGCACGTGACTGGCTGATGAACTGCATTGGCCCAGACAGGCTTGACTAGTATGCAGAGATGTGGCCGTGGATAAGTCTGATTCAATGATATGACGAGACCAGACCGCAGGTCCTGGACTGGCAAGGGAAGTCAGTTCAAAGTTTGTAGCATAAAGGGGAAGTGTCTCATCTCCTTCACCAAGGGATGAGCTCATCGCACACGGCAGAAGGAGCACTGCTGCTGCCCTCACTATAGACACACGGAGTTACAGTGGTCTGTTTTAGACATCTGTGGAACAGAAGAGGCAAAGCTGTGAGTGGATGGCCCATATAAAATGAGTTCGTTACATTTGTTACAGAATACGAGCTTACTAAAATTGTAGCTGAAATTCAAAACACAAGCTATCTGAGTCTGCAGCTAGTTAAGTATTTCATCCATGTCTTTAAGAGACGCAAACTGGTAAAAATCTGAAGGTAGAGTGACATAATCTACCCTGCATGTACGGAGACATCAAGAGAGAAACTCTCCATTGTGAGTGATATAGTACAGCACTTAGCAGCATGGTAGGCACATCCTCTTAGCACTTAAAGTAACAAAAATAATAAAAAATCCCTAGATTCAACTTACATTCTGAGTGTTTCATCATACTAAATTTGAATTTATTGTGCCCTGTTTTGAATTCCTGACCCAGATAAAAATTGCTGTAACTTGTTTCACAAAGACCTGAGCAGGGCACAGAGAACTGGAACCGTTTTACATGACAGTTTTGCAATCAGATGGGCGTGTCTTTGAATTAAATCAATGGGAATATTAAGCACTGCCTTCTGGGATATTCAACATGGAGATTATTAGCTGATCTCCAAAAACACAGCTATGTATCAGGTATTATTTTTTCTATTTCTACACGTAGTACTGCATAATTATGCTGGGTTGTGGTGGAGTAACGTGCCCTCATACTCCCTTATTTAAAATGGTATTTAGTAGCTTAGATGACAACCAGTTTTTATACCACCACTGTTCCTTTTTCTGTTAGAACTTGGTTTTAGTAAGGAGTTTGCAAAGGCATAGGTACCTGGGAGGTGCAAGGTAATGTGGAAGAGGAAGCTGAAAGGGAGCATGTACTGCGTTTTTGGTTCCTCCCCAGAGCAGAAATGACAGCTGGCATGCCTAAGCAGTGCCTAATGCTGGAAGGCTCACTGGCTAACTGCCATGCCACAGGCTACGGCATAAGACATTCAGAAATGAAAGGAATAAAACCATGTTAAAATCCGCAAGTTACTTAAAACTTAAGGAAAGAAAACTTTGCCGGCCTTACACAAAATACTTATGAAAACAAGCCTTAAACAAAAGGATTTTTGGAAGTATTTTCAATAGCTTCAAATGGCATGTTTCCAAAGTGTCTTTTGAAAAAAAGGAAGGGCAGATTTATTGAAAGGTGCCTGTAGGGGGAGATGGTTGCCCGGGAGATTGGCAGTAAACATTTCATCTCCAGGTCACCAGCTCAAGCCAGCTCTGTTCACTAGTGGTCAAAAGCCTACTGTATTATTGTCATTAGGAAAGGACATGAATCACTCAATAGTCTGTGGAGACATGAAAATGTCTGGTTCAATAACATATATAAATTATTTTCTTAGAATCCTTTTGGGGACTTCTGAAGTACACACAAGCACAAACAAGTTCTGAATGTTTATACAAGACTAGTTTAGAAAATGCTAGCCATTTTGATTTAAAAATTAAACTCACTAACTACACCAAGTTTTCTTTCTTTCTTTCTTTCTTTCTTTCTTTCTTTCTTTCTTTCTTTCTTTCTTTCTTTCTTTCTTTCTTTCT
>JAWMRA010000113.1:63034543-63045563 GCA_035584735.1 Pseudotriccus pelzelni
GTTTAAGATGAGGCTGGATGTGGCACTGAGTGCCATGATCTGGTAATCACAGTGGGGTTGGATCAAGGGTTGGACTTCATGATCTTGGAGGTCTCTTCCAACTCAGTTAATTCTATGAAAAACAAAACAAAACCAAACCAAACAAACAACCCCCCCAAAAAACAACCAAATCCCAAGAAACAAAAATCAAACACAAACAAAACCACAAAAAAACCCCAAAAAACACCCTACCCCAAACCAAACAGAAAGAAAAAAAACAACACCACAAAATGAGGTAGAATCCTGGAACAATCCAGCGTAGGATCCCTCAGCAAAGATTTAATTCCTTAGTTCCAATATCACTTTCACAAGATCAGCCTCACAACTTTCTAAAAAGTAGTCAGATAAAAGCATTTTGGGTAGACGAAAGCATAGTGGTCAATGCTCCCTTACTTCATCTTACAACTCAGCATATCCACACATTACTTACTCTTAAATTAGACTCCAGTGATCTGTTTATTTCAATGGCAATGACAATCTTACAGAACTACAGTGTTGCTTTGGAAAACAATTCAGAATCTTGAGATATTATTTTGGTCACACTTTGGGTAAGTGCCTTTGCAATTGCAAATATGCTGCCACAGTTGTCCCACTTTTTCAAGCATAGAAGTGTCACAGGTTGTCTTGTGAAGTAGAAACACTCACATTTAGGGCAAATTTTATGGACACAGAGCTCTGCCAGCACTAGGGGAGACTGGCTGCGCAGAAAGGCAAAAAGTGAGTCTCAAGGGTCACTGGTGGATTTTGTAAAGTGTTGGCTCTGTTCAGCCCAGGGTAAATTTGGGAAGTGAGGTGTAATTGCAGCGCCAGGTATCAGGTTATGGCCATACACAGAGAGTGCTGCCTGATGCTGTCTAATCAAATTAGCTTTGCTGCTGGTAGCAATATCAAAAAATTTGATTCTCAGGCACCTGTCTGATAATTCACTTGAAATCTTTTGTTTTCAAATAATGCCTCTTCTCAAATATACTTAAGTTGGTCACTTTCATGTTTCCCCTTAAATGCCAGAAATCAAGTGAATTAAAACAACCTCAGCCATCCCTGAGTTTCTTTGCATTACCTTCATCTCCAAGGATGAAGAGTTTTCTATTTTAATTAACTGAAGAATAAAAATCAGTATCCAGCTGAGATGTAGGATGGCTTTTTTTTTTTTCCCTGTGGAATCAAGTCTCCCACAAAAAAATAGGCATTTGTGCTGGAAATGCCAACTCAGATGAAATCAGAAGACTGTGATCAGGCATGTCAAGACCACCAGAGATTAATGTTGCATTAAATCCTTGCAGTTAAAAAGAAGCCACAACAGGCAAGACTCTTCTCCCTGGACACCCACCACACTTCACTGGCCTCCAATTTCTCCCTTCTTTCTCATATTTCATGATGTGAGTGTATATGTGTGTGCATACATGTATGTGGGAGGATGCTAAACAGTGCTCTCATTATGCTCTGTTTTCTCTGGTAGTGCCTGCTTTCTTTCCTGCTGCTTGTGCTGCTGTGCATGCCAGCAACATCTATGCACACTCAGTGAATTATGTGGAGTCGCCCCAGAAGCCAAAGGAGGAGGTGACAATTGCTGGACATCTTTCTCTGCCTGACAGCATATGTAGAAACAGTCCAGCTGGACACACTCCTTTCTGAGCTGAGGGGACCAGCAGATTATTTTTGCAATTTACTGACTTGAAAGCTCAGCATTTTAATACCTCACTGGCTAGAAAGCTCTTGGGCACAAAATCCTGAGAACATGAGAACTGACCTCAGAAAATGGTGTTTGTGCCTCTCCCTACTCTTCCATCTTTTTCTTCAGCAGACAAAGAGTATGGTCAGTGTTGAAAGGAGAGGTATAATAATGTTGATAATTTATAAGCTGGCAATGGGGTGTAGTTTAGAGAGTCAAGCAAAAACCATTCAAGTTTCTGAAAATCCCTATAACAAATACAATTTTAGCTGAAGTTTTGTCTTCCTCCTATCTCTTCAGAGAAAGCTCAGCTGGTTATAAACAGTGATGGAAACAGAAGTGGCCTTTAACTTTTAGAGGTTTTCCCTTCAGTTCAGGTGGAACCACCAGGGTAAGGAAGGGCAAAAAGGGCAATACTGCTGCTGCATCAGCCATAGTTACAATTCTCTGGTGTCAGCATTGGACAATGCCACATCTTTTAGGATCTGGAATTTTTTTAAACTCTTACAAGTGTTTAAAGGTTACTGTCATTTTACCTAAAGCAGGATGTGCTGGGGGCTGTCATTCTGCTAGAAACCAGTGTGGGAGCACACTGCTTGTTCTTGTACTTGCCAGTGAGTTTTCTATCAAAGGCACTTTTCTTGCTCAAAAGGCCATTCACTTCTCAGGGGAATGATGTTCTTGGGTTAGATCCTCACATTTAATGGGCTGTACTGTGCCTCTGAGGCTTTGTATTGTTCAGGAAAAAAAAAGATTGGTCCTCTGAGCATGTTTGCTCAGGGCTCCCAGCCTTAGCCGAAGTATCCCTAGGGAGCTAAGCTCCACGCTGGCTAAAGAGCCTCCACAGATTCACAATAGCACTATCAGTAATGGTTCTTAAGCTGTGCATTGCCAAAAGGTCTTCTGCCCTAACCCTAATGCCATCCCCCAAGCTATCAGAGATCCTACACACCCCCTCCTGGGCTGCCCTTGCAGACTTTTGAGCACCCCTGGTTGGTGTAAAAAGACCAGATTTTGCACTCCTGCTTCAGCAAGATTTTGCACTCCAACTGCCTTTCCAGGGAAATTGTCTTAGAAAGCAATTGTTCTCCCCAAACCTTGGGGAATAGTCTGAAAAAGAAGCCACATTTTGAACCGGCATGTCTTAGTACAGGCCTTTTGGGTAATCAAAGGATATGTGATATACAAATGACATTTCCTTTGACAGAAAAGTCCCGGTGCCTTTAGGAGAGCCAGAAGAAGTTATTTTTAATTTATTCATTTGGCCAAACACCAACCCTTATGAGACAGACAGTTTAAAGGAGTTCTGTATGAACACTTGACATGTAATGTGATTATTCAAGTACTTAAGCTGGGACACGCTTCAACATTTTCCTGAGTTTGGCATCATACAGTCAGTTACTATGTCCCCTTCTGCCATGGAAAACATAAACTCCGTGTTGCTCAGATCAGGCTGGAGTTTCTCAAGTGTGGGATGGCACAGATCTGAATTCCTCTTTGCCTGATCTGTGAGTGAGTTGTAAGCACAGGGGTTCTCCATGCGTAGTTGATATGTATTGTTTAGGGCATTTGTGTATTTATCTCTTACCTTGGAAAGCACCACATTTCCCCATTATTATGATGCTCTAACCACACATTACATTTGTCCCAGAATTACTTGTAAGTCTGTAGAAGTGTAATCTTGCTTTTTTTTTGTCTAAGCAGAGTGTCGTGTCTGCAATATGCAGATTTTTTTATAGAATGGGAAATCTTAAAACAATCCTATGACAGAAGGGGAAAAACAGAGAGACAAATAATATAAGAAAGTGTAGTACTGTAAAGTAAACTGTTTTTTGAGATAATTATGCTCCCTGTAGTAAAATAAAAGCTACCGTTCTTTACCTCTGACAAGGTGAAGGACATTTCTTTTTGTATGGTAGATTCAACTCTCTCTTTTATCATTCTTCTTTCAAAAGGAGGCACACTACAAAATAAAAGATGCACAGAAACAAAAGGCTTGAGTGTAAGTAAAGATGAAGTACAACAGATCTGGGACACCTTATGTTCCACATGTAAAAAAGAGACAACCACAAAAAACCCAACTCAAAACACTTCATATATTCACACCAATTAATGGAAGTTCTAGTCTAAGATGTTTTTAAAGATGCTTCCTAAAACCTATCTGGAACTCAAATGAAGTCATGTTTATACTTGCTTGGAATTTGTGAGTTCAGGTAACTTGGCCAAAGAGGGCTTCAATTCGCCTTTTTAAGTATGTCTTTTTAGTGTTAATTTAGAAATAGAAGGCATTACTTTTCTAAGACAAGTAAACTTTTCTAAAACCAGCAAAATTTTATGGCTCCAGGAATTACTGGTTAACTATCCTACAGGAATCAAAAATGGTAAGTAGGTGTAGTAACAAATGCTACCAGGTTTCCCTATTCCCATAAGGTTAATTGGGTATATAGATGCAAACCTATCTTTATAATCTACCCTGGGTATGACAGACATGACAGACAATTCTTAGCACAGCAGGTACGTGCAGCTATGCTGGTGGATCTCTGCAGCCATCACATAGAGGCTATTTCTGTTTCTTGCCACTTCTTTCATTACACATCCCCTGCAGTATTCATCCACATGCTTCACACCTTCCAGACACACAGCCATAGCCACACATATACATGCAAATGTAGTCTCAGAGAATTTACAACCCACTGTTCATTACCAATGCCTAACCCACTCTGCCTGGAAAAGTCATTATTACATATAAAATGCTCAGCTAGACTGAGCAAGAGGTGATTTATTAGCTCCATATTTAAATTTAATCATCATAATCTAGGAAAAAAATATTGTCATTCTTTGCAATGGAGTTACTCTGGATTTCTCTGAAAATCATTTTAGCTTTGCAGCATACCTGCTTGCAGAGAAACATTGCTTCTGAAAGTATGGAGACTGGCATTTTGAACTCTGGCATCATTTCTTTTTTCATAGATTACCCAGCAATTGCATTTATTTATTGCACTCTCTGTGGATCCTACAAAGAACATAGGTTTCTTTTTAGACATCAGTGGTTCTACTGGCATCAGCTGAAGTCAGATGAAATTAAATTTATCGTTAAAAAGTATTCAGGATACTGGTTGGGCTTTTTCTGAATTTTAGTGTACTAGTTAGAAAGACAGGTCAGATGCCTGATATTTCAGAAAACCTCCGAAATAAATTCTGCAGAGCTTTCTGCAAATCTTCTTAGTTTTGAAGGCAATGGGAACTTGTATCCTTCATGTTTTTGAGCAAATGGAGACAGGCCAGCTCAATGGAAACTTTCCAAGTAACCTAACTTCATAACCTTCAAAAACATTGAGGCCAAGTCAGGGTTGGAGCATCAGTGTCATAATCAGTGAGATACACCACAATGCCATCCTCAGTCTGCAGTGTTAGGGCTGACATCACATGGTGCAGAGGCATGTCACTCCATCGGTAAGGAAAGGAAAGACAGGGAAGGGCCTAAGCCCTTGTAGCCTGCCTCTAGTAAATCTCCTCTTGTCTCAGACACATGCCTCACATTTTGATCAAAACTTCTATCTTCCTCTGCCATATTCCTGTATCTTCCAGTAGCCTAGCTCAAAGCAATGTGTCTGTATGAAGATGTTTCCTAGCCTTCACCTGGTGGAAAGGTTGGAAAAGCGTTATTGGCCAGTCACTGTGACAGCGATTTTATGTCCAGGTTTCTCTCCTGCTGCGGCAGGGGCACAACTCAGCCTGCGGGCTGCTGTTGTCCATCCTCTCCACAAGCCTCTTTCTGCTTTAGCCCATGCCCCTAACTGCACCCAAAATGCTCTGGAGGGTCTCCGGGATGGCTTTCAGCAGTGCCTACACAACTCAGCTGGGTTCAGCATTGCTTGTCCTTGCCTCATTTTGATCTGAGTGTCCTCCTGCCTGCTTCTGAACCATGACCCCAGCCTCATGGGTTTTCCCAGAAAAATTACTCACAACGGATGGACACAGGTGGAGTAAGTCCAGACACCAAAGAAAAAAAAACAAACCAGACGGAAAAGCCTTCTCTTTTATCTATTTCAGTAAATTTGTAACTGCCAAATCCATTTGCTCTTTCCTAAAGTGATAATCATGTCCCTCTTCCTGCAAGACCTGGCTGTAACCCTGGGAGGAGGAAGTAATTTATTTTTAGTCCAGTTGTTTAAAATGTGTCTCAACTTTTAAGCTGTCATCTGAGGCCATCTGAGATCACTTTTTTCACCTGCCTGCCTGCTCATCAGTGTCCAGGCGCCCGGCAAGAGGAGCTGGGCACTGGGCAGCCACAACGGCGGCCCCACACAAAGGGCTGACATGGGAGCACAAGCGAGGGTTATTTGTTTTAACACCACTTCCCCAGTGCCCGTGCTGACAGACAGACAGCCTCCCACCAGTCCCCGTGGGGCACGGAGCAGCCCCAGCACTGCAGGCATGCAGCTGGGAGGATGCCAATGCTCTGCATCTCCTACCTGTTGCCTTAGAAACAAACAGACATAGGCCTGTATTCTTTCATCCTTTCTTTTTCTTTCTTCTTTTTCCTTCATTTTGCTGCTCAGATAATGCACTGTGTGCCAAGTGTCAAGGTGGGAGGGAAGAGCAAGGAGGAAAAAAAGAAGGGAAAGAGAGGAATGAGAATATCAAGACCAGGAAACATATTTTGAGACTAAATATGAAAGCAAGATGCATTGAGGCAGCTACTGGGCTTGTCCCTGACTGCTGGCCTTGTGTGGCGTGCGGCAGGAGGTCACACTGCCACACTGAGAGGAGTTGTAGGAACCAGCTGGGACATCTGGCTTACATTGAGGGATCTGAATGCTGGAACCGGACAATGTTTGTTTTCTCTTGCTTGAGCACGAATCAAAGTTTTAATTAAAGAAAGCTCAGAGATGCTTTCAGTGAGACTGCCCAGGGTCAGTGTGCAGACGGTGCTTTTTCAGGGATATGAGCTGGTCATGGTCCAACATGCTCCCTGAGGTGACGGGTGTGTTTTGGGGTGAGGGAGTTGTTTCAGAGCCTAAAGCAACAGGAATAGATGACACTCAGAAAGATCCTACAGCTGCCTTTGCTTATGTGGAGGCCCAGACCCCGAAGAATAACCACTGTCCCCAAGGATCCCATTGCCTCCTGCATGCCTTCTCTTCTTGCCAGCAGCTATTCTCATAGCTGATCAGCCTCGCTGCCCTTCTTCTTGCAAAATCATCTGATCCTTCCTGTGCTTTCTCCTTCATTTAAAGACACTCCTAGGGCTCTCCTCTCCCAGTTCCCAACAAGGACCACCGGAGCTATGCCCTCTGACACTGCTGGCTGCAGCTCTGTTGCTGCTTAGCTACTAGTGTAAGCATTTTCTTCTCCAGCTTTTGTACTAGGCAATATTTTTTTTTAAATAATTGTGTTTCAGACTGATAGTAACCCTTTAGGATAATTTCTGAAATAGAACAATCCTATCCCCTCTTCTGAGAGATCACTACCACCATAATAAAATATTTCAAACACATCAGATCTCTAGAAATCCCTTAAGTCTGTTCCAAATCCCCATTAAAATTGCAGCAGCAGTATATTTCTCCAGGGCTACACTGGTTTGGAAAAACACCTGGCACACATCATATGACTTCAATGCAAAGCACACACTGTACAGCTGCAGCTTAGGGAACACATCTCAGAGTCACAGTCAATCCGTAGCAACAACTGAAAAATAGGAACCCAAAGCAGAGGAGTAGGTCTGTGGGATCCCTTTGTATAAAGAATGGTATTAAAGGGCGTTAGTCTGTTGGATACCGCTGAGACTTCTAGACCAGCTGCTGGCTCATGGCCACACGTGTACCCTAGAAATCTATTTTTTGTTTTTATGTGTAAATGATGTCATGCCCACAAGCTTCCTCAGTCAGGGCTCGTTACTTAATTTCTCAGGTGGCTGAAGTCACAGGCTTTGTGGCGTCTACGGCCACCCACGATGTGCTCTCACTGCCCAGAAATGAACTTCCTCTTAGAATTTGTATTCTAATTGGCATCTGCAGAATTAAAAGTCCACTGACCACTGCATGTCATGGGAAATGCTTTGGAAAGCATCTCTGGAATGATAAAACCGTTTTGATCCCAAAATAATGTAAGTGCTTAAACGAAGGCTTTTTCTGATAGAAAGAAGACAATGAAAGCCAAGTTTTGATATGATGCCATGTTAGGAAAAACCCTGTTTTCATGAGCAAACATCACTTGGAAAGTAACAGCAAGCAAGATAAAATCCTTGTTTTTCCTAATCTAATATTCCACATTGACCGAATTTTATAGCAGATTTTCTTTACTAAATGCAAGAGCATCTTTACTAACATCGCCAGGCTCCTAAGTCATTCCTAGGTTCGGTTATCATCAGTGGAGTAATGAGGATTTATCTGTTTTCTTTGCCTCACCTATTAGTGGTAAACATATCTTAGGCTTTCTTTTAGTCCTGCTAAACTCGTACCCTTGCTGTTGTTCTACCTAAATGTTTATGAATCCAAGAAGTTAATCATGCATGAAAAACAGTTTCTTGGGCACAGAGGCTTTCCTACACTGGTTCAATTGACCCTGAGAAATTAGCCTTCTCCATAATACTGCCAAATTTCATGGTACCAAACCCAGTGGTTTTCTGATAATAGCTGTGATCATTCACTTTTTCACAAACTGAAATATTGTGCCTTATTAACAGTTAAAATAAATTGAATGAAGCGGTGCACAGGTCAATTATTACCATATTGACATGATCATCATTTCTTAAACTGTGTAAATTCTTAAATTCTCTAAAAGCATAATCTTCACAGATTACAGGTATTTTCGTGAGCCTGGAATCAAGCATCTCAAAAAAAATTAGATGGGTGTGGTCCAAAGCACAGTGAAATCCTTGTATCCCAGAGACTTTGAGTAAAATTCCTCACTGCCAGAGTTAGGACTCTTACTGAGGAAAAAGAACACAAATGACAACAGTAGATAAAAGCATGTATGTATATAGGAACACAAACATATTATATGCTTCCAGGCAAGTTCATTAAAGATGCCCATCTGTAAGAAGGGTTAGAAAAAAGATCTGGGAAACTATGGGTCTGTCAGCCTGAACTCAGTGCCAGGGAAGGTCATGGAGCAGATAATCTTGAGTGCCATCATGTGGCATGTGCAGGACAACCAGGGCATCAGGCCCAGACAGCATGGGTTTGTGAAAGGTCCTGCTTGACCAACCTGATCTCCTT
Organism: Pseudotriccus pelzelni; assembly: GCA_035584735.1. Lineage (NCBI taxonomy): Eukaryota > Metazoa > Chordata > Aves > Passeriformes > Tyrannidae > Pseudotriccus > Pseudotriccus pelzelni. Next base: position 63,043,478 of record JAWMRA010000113.1, read on the forward strand.
CTGTGACAAAGTGTCCCACTTAATTGATGAGGGATAGGATGAGGATGTGTTTACATGGACTTTAGTATAGCCTTTGACACTATTTCCTATAACATTCTCCTGGGGAAACTGTTTGCTCATGGTAGGAGCACAGTTTATTGAGTAAAAACCTGTCTGTATGGCTGAGCCCTGAGTGGTGCTGAATGGTGCTACATCCTGTTAGTGACTAGTAACCAACCAATGGTGTTCCCCAGTGCTCAGTCTTGGGGCCAGTTGTGTTTAATACTTCTGTCAATGATCTGGACAAGGGGATTGAATGCACCCTCAGTCAGTTCCCAGGTGACATCAATTTGGGTGGGAGTGTAGATCTCCTGGAGGGTAGGAAGGCTCTGCAGAGGAATCTGGACCAGCTGGATCGATGGGCTGAGACCATGAGGTTCAACAAGGTCAGGTGCCAGGTCCTTTACCTGGGTCACAACAACCCTATGCAGTGCTACAGCCTTGGGAAGAATGGCTGGAAAGCTGTTGGGTGGAAAAAGACCTGGAGATTTTGGTTGACAACAGCTGAACATGACCCAGCAGGGTGCTCAGGTCAAGAAGCCAAGAAGGCCAATGGCGTCCTGGCAACTTGTGTCAGAAACCATGTGGTCAGAAGGATCAGGGCAGTGACCTGTCCTCATTTCTGGTGAGGCCCCACCTTGAATTCTGTGTTCAATTTTCAACCCTTCATTACAAGAAAGACTTTGAAGTACTGGAGTGAGTTCAGAGAAGGACAATGAAGCTGGTGAAGGATCTGGAGCACAAGTCTTACGAGGAGCAGCTGAGGGAGCTGAAGGTGTTTAGCGTGAAGAAAAGGAGGCTCAGGGGAGACCTTATTGCTCTCTACAACTACCTGAAAGGAGGCTGTAGCTAGGTGGGGGTTGGCCTCTTTTCCCAGGTAACAAGCAACAGGACAAGAGGAAATGGCCTCAAATTGCATCAGGGGATGTTTAAATTGGATATTATAAGAAATTTCTTGTACAAAGGAGTTGTCAAGATTGGGACGCTTCCCTGGTCTCCACCAGGGAAGTGGCGGAGTCATCACATCAGAAGGTATTTTAAAGACACGTAGATGTGGCACTTAGGGACATGGTTTAGTGGCGGACTTGGCAGTACTGGGTTCGTGGTTGTACGCAATAATCTTAGAGATCTTTTCCAGCCTAAATAGTTTTATGATTCTATCATTCATTTTTCAACAGCAGTAAAGTCATATACAAGAATCTTCAGATACTGGTTATTTAATTTCAGTCTATATGCGTCATAAATATTAAAAGGAGAAGAAACACACAATTTTCTCACAGAAGAAAATCAGATTAAGAGAGTCTTTAGCTGCAAGATTGTGAGTGACTAAAACATACTGTTTATCTTCTGCAAGAATTTTGGCCAAAAAATAGTACCACGAGAAAAATGGTTGTTCATGCTGTAGACAATACAAATGGCTCCTGCCTTTTCTTACAGTGAAAATGCTTGAAGAATATTTTTGGACAGGATGTTTCCCGCAAAGAGACTCAAAACAACTTTTTACTTTCTCTCTGTTGAATATAAAACAGAAATAAAAGGTGGCAATGAGGGAAAAAAACTCACAAGGAAATTTTTTGTCCTCAGCAGCACCCTTCTACTCAGAGAGAATTTTAGCTGTGGAAGAAGAGGCAAGAAAAAAGATTTGTTTGCCATATGAAGCTAGTAACAGAATCACGGAATCAACCAGGTTGGAAAGGACCTCTGAGATCATTGAGTCCAACCCACGACCCAACACTGCTCTGTCAACTAGACCATGGCACTATGTGCCACATCCAGTTTTCTAAATACCCCCAGGGACAGTGACTCCACCACCTCCCTGGGTAGCCCATTCCAATGTCTGATCACTCTCTCTGTAAAGAATTTCTTTATAATGTCTAATGTAAACCTCTCCTAGCCCAACTTAAGACCATGCCCACTTGTCCTACTGCTGCTTGCCTGGGAGAAGAGACCAACCCCCATCTCACTCTGACCTCCTTTCACGTAGTTGTAGAGAGTGATGAGGTCTCCCCTGAGCCTCCTCTTCTCCAGACTAAACAACCCCAGCTCC
>JAWMRA010000113.1:63045663-63067255 GCA_035584735.1 Pseudotriccus pelzelni
TCTGTGCCCAGCCTGGAGCGCTGCAGGGGGTTGTTGTGGCCAAAGTGCAGGACCCGGCACTTGGCCTTGTTAAACATACCATTGGAGTCAGCCGTTTTATCCAGCCTATCCAGATCCCTCTGCAGAGCCTTCCTACCCTCCAACAGATTGATACTCCCCCTCAACTTGGTGTCATCTGCAAATTTCCTGACGGTGGACTCAATCCCCTCGTCCAGGTCATCAATAAAGATATTAAATAGAACTGGTCCCAGCACTGATCACTGGGGAACACCACTGGTGACTGGCCACCAGCTGGATTCAGCCCCGTTCACCAGCACTCTCTGGGCCCAGCCCTCCAGCCAGTTCTTAACCCATCACAGAGTGCCCCTGTCCAAGTCATGGGTTGCCAGCTTTTCCAGGAGTATGCTGTGGAAGATGGTACCAAAGGCTTTGCTGAAGTTCGAGTACATCCACATCCTTCCCCACATCCACTGACCTCAAGTTCTAGAGAGTTGTGAGACTTTGTAACATACAGAGCCACCCCTCCACCTCTCCTAACTCGCCTGTTCCTTCTGAAGAGCATTGCAACATTCCAGTCACGCAAGTCATCCCACCATGTTTCCATGACTGTGACTACGTCATAGCTTTCCTGCTGCACGATGGCTTCCGCTCCTCTTGCATGTTTCCCAAACTGCATGCATTAGTGTACACACACTTCAGCTGGACTGCTGATATCACTCCTGACTCTGGCTTTCCAACCTTGAGGTCTTCTCTGGAGAGCCTGGATTCAATCCATTCCCCCTTCAAATCTAGTTTAAAGCCCTCTTGATCATCCCTGCCAACTTATACATCGAGTTCTTTTGCCCTTGCTTGATAGATGAAGCTCATCTGACTCTAGCAGGCTTGGGTACCATAAATTTTGCTCCATGTTCAAAAAACCAAAATTCTGCTGGTGATACCAATCCTTTAGCCACCTGTTGATAAAATGTGCTTTCCTACTCCTTGCCTCATTCATCCCTGCTACTGCAGGGATTGAGGTGAACACCACCTGTGCTCCTGTCCCATCAACTCATTGATCCAAAGCCTTTAAATCCTTTTTAATTGCTCTGGTACCTCTTTTATCGATCTCATCCCTGCCAACCTGTACTACCAACAGTAGGTAATAACCAGAAGACTGAATTAGCTCAGGCAGTCTCCTGCTAATATCCCTCATCCCAGCCCCAGGGAGGGAGCAGACTTCCCTGTGGGATGGGTCTGGGCAGCCTACAGGGCCCTCAGTTCCCCTTAGAAGGGAATTACCCACTACAATTTTTCTTTTTTTTTCTTAATAGCTGCAGATGTTAGCCGTCTAATAGACTGGGTGCAACTGAGAGACTCTCCAGACAGATCTTTTTCTTGAGTGTCATCTGCCTGACTCTCTAGGCCCAGAGCCTCATACCTGTTCTTTAAGGGCACCACGGGAGGTGATGGGAGTTGGGAGGATATTCTTTTAACTCTCTGACCAGGGACCTGTTCCATTATCTACTTGGTCTGTTCCATCTGCCTGATGGCAGGAGGGGCAGAGCTTCTCTGACTCCTACTCAATTTCTTTTGGGGTTGAAAGGGTGTGACCACACCAGCCTACTTGCCCTTCACTTTCCTTAATACTCCTTAGCCTCTCCACTTCTTCCTTAAGCTCTGCCACTAAACAAAGCAAATCATTCACCTGACCGCACCGTATGCAGGTGTCTTTTGCACTGTCCTCTCGTATTAACACCAGGCTCAGACACTTCCTACAGCCAGTGATCTGGACAGCTGCATTCTTCTTGGGGAGTTCTGTCTCCAGCAGCAGCAATGGCTTTTGATTGTTTGGAAACCACTGATGGATCTACTTGAGCTGGAGAGATTAAAAACCCAAAAAAACCAACAACCGCAAAACCAACCCATGCACACTTACCACACAACCCACCAGCAAGAGCTGGGAGAGAGGCTGTGCCTTTCCTGCTCACCCTCCCTGTGCAAACTGCTGTGCCACACTCTCACTGCCCTGCCTTGTCCCTGTTTGCCCACTCCTGTTCGCATCACTCCCTAGAGATTCTTTAAATCACCTGCAAATGGACCTGGCAACATCCCTTGCTTGCCTGGTTGGCTCGCAAGAGTAGCCAAGCCTGGGGCAAAGCGTTTTCTCCCAAATATTTCTTCATGTATTTTTATTCAGTCTTTTCTACACTGGATGTCTGTTGTCCAGGGTTTTGTTACTGTAAACCTGTTCCCCTGCACCTTCCATCTGATTTTGATGTCTCTGGCTTATCTTAGGACCTATGTTCCTCACACACCTTTTCTTGAAATAATCCTTCCCAGTGGCCTGGAATCTACCTTCTGGTTTCCTTGTTTTCCCCACCATGCACTTTTGCCTGGCTAGAGCTCTGCGCCAGACACAGACAGTCCAGTGCCATACACAGGCTTCATGGACAAAACTCACAGGACCCAGACTGATGCTCAGCCTCCATGGAAGATGGAAAAGTCACCTCACTTTGCAGACCTGCAGCTGACATCCAGAAAGCTCAACTGCGATAACAGCCAGGATCAAAATCTCCCCTACACACACACAAAACCTGCTGCTTCCCAAGTCTTGAGATGTCAGCCTGGGCCCCAAGGGTTGCATCGTGGAGGCCAAAAAATAAACAGCCAAGCACCACAGGCTGCTGCTGGGCACCCTGCATTCCCATGAGAAACTCGCAAAGTCGGATAAACTGCGTCACAGCAGCCTGCAGACCGGAGGCCTGGATGGTTTAAAAATACTGCCTGCTGCAGATTTCCCAGGCCATATATAGTTCACACATCTCATGGTAGCAGGAAGGAGCTGCAAAGACACAGAGAGACAGAGAAAGAAGGAAGTAATGAGGGATGCGACTGCCAGCATGCAACAAAACCAGGTTAAAAATAGCCTGAGCTGCAACAGCTCCCTCCCTATTGGGAGAAGGCAGAGCCGCTGGTCCTCCCTGGCCTCTTTGGCCCCTCTCTCAGCTGCCTATTTTCTGCCAGGAGGAAAGGGCAGGAAGGAAACTTTCGGTTCCTGTAGGCAGAAGAGAAAATGACAGCCCTGTTTGTTTTGATACTGGGCAGGCTCCCTGGGGCTTGAACTGACACCTGGCCAGTGCTGCAGGACCCCCACCCCGAGGAGCAGGCTGAGGGCATGTGGAGAGCACGGGCTTGGAGTGCATCACTCACACTCCCAGCAGCAGCAGGCATAACCCTGAGGGATGTGGTGCCACACTGCCCTGAGTTGTGGTGCCATGCTGCCAGGAGAGGAATGCAGCCTGCACATTGAAAAGAGCTTTGAAACAAGTTTCTTCTTCCTCCCCCCATCCTGTGCATGTTGAGTCCTGATCTGGAGGCAAAGTCAAGCTGTCCAACCCCTACTCTGGCAAAATAAAGAAAAAGCAAAAAAAAAAAAAAATTGTTCTGCCCATCACCTCTTCTCTCCCGCAGTCCAGCCTCCCCAAAGCCATTGAAAAGGGAAAGCAGCCACATGCCAAATGGAGTTATTTCTCTGTAAGGATCTTCTCCATCACCTTGTCCTAGCCCAGTCCCTTGAAAGGAAAGCAAGAATATGAAGTTGTGTGCCATAAGGCCAGGGTGTGTGACACTAGCATCCTGAATTCCACTTGCTTGTTGAGATTTCCAGCATTCAGGTGAACACTGTCTGACGTGTGGCTTGGGTGGAAAGAAAGATACGTTGGTGTGTCTCCAGAGGCCAGGCAATTCCTCACGGGGCCAGCTTTAATGAATTAATTTAATTAATTAATTCTTTCTTCTATTCCTGGTCATTTACATCATGCAGACCTGGGTGCCCCAGCTGCAAACAACTTCTGTCAACATCTAGAAGCTGACACGAGGCACTGAGAGGGGTTCAAGCCAAAAGCCCAGATTCCAAACATCCCTGAACTCTGGAGAAGTTCAAATCAGAGCACACATCTTTAGTGAGAAGAGGAAAGCTGTAACATGATCTTAGCCCTGGGCAATAGAGGTAACATTCCAGTGTGGTCTGAAGGTGACTTCCAGAATATGTGGCGTGGAGCAGAGTAGAGGAGGAGAGGGAAAAACAAGAAGGCATTTTTCATACGTAAAAAAAAAAGAAAGCGTGCTTTAGGGGGAGCTGGGTGTCTGCTGTCTGTGGTGGGAGGGCAAGACAGGTTGCTGACAGAGTAAAGGGTGTTAAGAGAGGTGGATGAACTCTGAATGGAACCACGAGTGATACCAAAGAGCCCTGTAGCCTGTCAGAGAGGTGCTGGAAGTGAAGGAGCAGAAAGGACCAGTGAAGGAGCAGAAAGACCAAGCATGCATTCAGGGAGAAGTCCATCACAGCACACCTGCATGTCTATGAGATCTTGAGACTACAGAGGTATTCAGGATCACAGACTCTCTGCAGTGCTCTCTGCCTACCTTTCATAGGGATATCAATACCCTCCTAATGCCTCAGGTCCAGCTCTGTTTTCAGGACAAGAATGTCTTCAGCAAGAGGGGCAGCACTGGCACTGCCTGTGCCAGTGTGGGGGACAGTGAGCAACATCAGTCCCTCTGCATGCTGCCAGCATTTCCAGTTAGTGGAGCAGTGTGGAATTTTCCCTCTGGAGCACAAGCAGCTGCATTCTGCTCCCCTAGCTCTCCATCATCTTGGATCTCAGTTCATTACTTCAGCTTGCAAGAATTAAGGTGGGGCACTAACAATGTCAGGGTGTAGAAGCACACATGCCTTTTTTATTCCACATCAAAATGTGGACTCTTTGATCCTTGCTCCCAGAAAGGCTCCCCGAATGGCCACAGAGAGGCAGCAAACAGCCTAACTGGGTTCCCCTAACGCTAGATCAACATGCTGAGTGTGATTAGACATATCAACCTCTGTACACCACAGGAAGAATATTTAGCTTGAATTTAGAGGGCACTAGTCTACAGGATTGGGAAGCCGCTCCCATCAGATTACACAGGGTTAAGGTTTAAGGTCAGGGCAGTGCACAGCTTAAGCTGATAGCAGCTCAGGCCTTGCTTGCAGGAGGGTGGCATGACAACCCCAAGTGTGACCATGCGTGGGGTGTGTGCGCAAGGCTGACTGTGTGTGTGCCATGCTCCTCTCATGGGCCACAGGAATGAACTCCCTGGTGATACCTGACCACCCTTTGTCCAGCTGTTGGTGACTGGTTATACAGCTTTCGTGCCATGCCATGCCACTGCACACAAAGAGGAAAGGATTGCTTCCTGGCTCTCACTTCCTCAGTTAACGAATGCTACCACTAATTGACTGACAGTAACATGGAGCTATTCTTGGCCATAGGTGGATCTTACTGAGGTCATACTGGTTGCTGGTAATATAATTTATTACCCTGTGAGGTACTTTGGGATACAGAGTGAGAAGGCCACTTGAAAAGCGCCAAAAGAATAATCCAACTCAGGATTTTCCCAGCAAGGTAATATGTTCCATACTCGCTGTGCCTCTGAGAAATAAAGCATCAAAGCTGCAGTGGCTCCGGTGGAATGCTGTAAGGTTTTCCAAATACATGGATGGAAACAGTGGAGTACTGTGCACAAGAGGTGGGTCCCTTTTTGGAGAAAAGGAAAGGCAAGGAATTTATTTTTTCTTAGAGCAACTCTGAAGACAAAAATCCCACCCTATGGAAAGGCACTCATCTGCCAAAGGGAAGCACTGTGCTTCGGGCAGGCGGGCAGCACCGCAGCAGGGTCATGCCATCTGGCCCATGTTAGGGCTGGAGCTGTACTCTAGCTGAACTCTACTAAATTAGCTGTACATGATGCTGCATTCCCTCCTTTCTCGGAGGATCAAAGTAGCTGGATCCAATCCCAGCTTTCTGCAGATAAGCAGGTCACAGGACTAGTTTGCACCTCTGTGCTGCTTGTAAAACACCGTGTTGCAGATTCCTCTGGATTTCCTAGTTTGTGCCCATATGCACTAGATACTGCTGGTCACATTTTTTTCCCTTTAGTCCTCTGAGCTAATCTAGGGACCTGGGATACTTCTACAGGCTCTTACTTACCAGTACAGACTTTCTGCAGTGCTATATCTGATTACAAACTACTACCACTGTTCTTGCCCACATGCATTTTACATTTCCTTGTTTTATCTAAAAAGCTCATTCTTTCCTTCAAAAGGCTTCTCCCACCAGCACACCAGCTTGAGGGCAGGCACAGCAGCTCAGCAGCCTGGCTTGGATTAAACACTTGCTGAATGATGGGAGGAGCAAGGGAGAAGGACAAGGCTATCTGGTTTGGTAAGCCATGAGGCATCCCTAAGGCCTAAGCAAAATGCATGTGAAGAATAGGAAGGAGAGGGGAGACAGCAATAATTGGAAATCCATTTCACCTGTATAAAAGTGCTAATTAGTTGTTTATCTGCAGGCACAATGAGGGCTTCACAAAGCACACGCAAGTTACAGCAAATAATTACTAGCAGGGTCTGGGAGGCTGTCTCCATAATTCAAATTTCTGATCAAGCAGCAGCAGTAGATGATTCAAAAACAAACAGGAGAACATGTACATACATATTCTTCTTTAAAAAGATAATGTGGTTCTGTGTCATAGGACTGGGTGTCAAACTGATTGTAATTTTAACCGTTCTGTTTAAGCAACAGATACATATCCAATATGCAAGTTGTAGCTTTAAAGCAAGTAATTTTTTTTTACCTATGCAGTTTATTTATCAGTAGAAGCAGACACATGTTGAAACTATACAAAAATATATGTTAAATGTGGCAAAAAGTTTTGGATGAGAAATGGAAGTAAAATTGAGAAAAAAATATTTTAAGAAAGATTTATTTGAATTTTGAATGATAGTTTGTGACCTGTGTTCCTATTTCAATTTAAAAAAAAAAAAAAAAAAAAAAAAAGAGCCTGTTTTGTCCAGACTACTCTGTTGGTTTGAAGAGAAAGAATTTTTTCCAGTTGTCACACTCAGTGTAGTGGCAATTGAGAGCATATGCTCCCAGTGTCCATCTTCCCTGGGACATAAAAAGGTTTAAAGAACTGAATGAGGGAGAAAGTTAAACAGAGGCATCCTATGAGCAAAGAAAAAAACATGTAAATGCTTTGGATAAAGCATTTAAATGTTCTACCTCACCTGTCGAATATATACCAAGTACAATAATAGAATAGTAATTAATTAGACTCGCACAACTCCAGTAGGATTGGAAGCATCCTGAAGATTTTGGCATGAGATCCTTCTTTACAATGTGCTTTTTAGCAAATCTGATACTGGAGTAATGAACACCATTCCCTAAATAAAAGTGCTTTTCATAATTATTTTGATAGACTATTTTTGGCAAGTTTCTTTAATTGAAAATGATTTCCAATGAGTGTATTTTTAAAGTGACACATCTGAATTTTCTTGTTGCGAAAAGCACCATTCACAAAAATATTTGATATTAAAAATTACTCATGACCTCTTTACCCGAATATTTTTTGCCCAGGAGATGGTTTAACACAATTTCTGAGCGTTGTTCAGCCTGTATCTAAGCTGTGTTCCTCACAGACAGTGACTGTGGCATTTTCTGTGCCCTGCTAGGTGGCTGAAAAACACCTGCAAACAAGGGTTTGGAGGCACTGCTTCCCAACGTCTATTGAAACTCCCATTTCCATGTTTTGCAGGTCATGAAAGAACTGCTTTTGTTTTTTTCCCCAGGAATATTGCAGCCAAGAAGCCAACAGAAAAAAAAAGAACAGAGTAAAATTCCAACTCATGCCAACAACCTGTGTTTGGTACAGCACAGCCTGTTGCTCACAGCTGCATTCAGAGGCAAAGAAAACATTTTGCTGGGTCTAAGGACTCCCTGCACAGAAATGGGCTTCCTGCAGGGAGGATGCACAGTGCCGTGCAAGCACTTCACAGTGAAATACGGGATCATATGGCAGCTGCTTGCTGTAGAAGGTCTTCCCTTTTCATGTGGCAAGTCACAAATTCAAAGCAAAAAGTTGCATAAAATGGAGCTGTAACTCTATACCTAGATCTGTAATTCAGTTATAAATTGAGCACCTTGGCCATCAGCCACAATAAATTAATACGTCTAAAAAAGTGAGTTCATATTTCCAAAAATTAAATCCAAGACCAGCCCTTAATTACCTGGGTAATGACCACAAACAAACTCACAAGAAACCAAATTCAATTACCTGAAATGCTATTGCTTCATAGTACTTTAGTCTTCTAATTTGGGCATTCTTGATGTAAAAACAGGGAAGGGCGAGACCAACATTTTTTCCTCTGCCATCAAACTTAGTTTTGCAGCTTTTGTCGAGCAAAATGCTTTTTTATTTCAGATTTGAATCTGCTTAAACAACTTACCTCATAACGTAGCTGCTAAGATCTAAGTTGTAAGGGAACAGGAAATTGAGAAAAAAAAAGGAGGGGGGAATAAAATGAAAATAAATTTAAGAAAAAAGAACACTGAAGTTGGAAAAAAAAAAGCAAACTCAATAGAAAAATTGCACAAATAAATCTTTGGTTATAGAAAATAAGCTTTGTAAGAAAGAAAGGATTTATCTTTTACCTTTCTGCACATCTTTGGTTTTTTTTTTTTAATTTTTACATCCAAATGTTCACAAGAGAAAGCCAAGTAACAGTGATGACTAACTGACACTCTGGTGTAAAAAATATATATATTAAAAAAATCCAAAATACGTATGAAATTGGGGATTTGGAGGGGATTTACACTCGTCCCTGGGAATATCTTGAAAAAAATAATGAAGTGCTTACCATTAGTAGAGTCACAATCCACACCAGGGAAGGTACAGAACTTTAAGACATGAACCAAGGCTGAGGAAAAAGTCCTTAAGAAATTAGCAGAGCCAAACTTCAGTCAACCAAGTAGAAGATTTTCCTTTCTATCAGTTAATTTAGACAGCTAGTCCTTTCCAGCCATCTGCACCTCTTTAAGTTGTCATATTTGGTTTGACTGAAATGTTCACATAGAAAAAAACCCAGAACTCTGAGAGAGAAAGAACCTTACTGACAAGCTTTGTAAAAATCAAATCTATTAACCAAAAAAAAACCCAAAAACATGCAGCTAGACAAAGAAGGCAATAGACAAGCATTTTATTTGGGCAGGTTTTATTGTGAATTGTGAATGGCACAGTAACCAGTTTACAAAGGCCAATCAACTACATTAAATAAGACAATCACAAATTTCACCCCAACAATTTTATAATGTGCCTCTTTTGTCGCATTAGTTGGAATGACCCTCCAAATAACCAAAAAGTTGCTGTCATCTTCGTAATGTCACCACACTGACCTGTCAGTGCCCTGCAATGGAACACTTTTGCACAGCGCTTTATCAGGGTGTCTTGCATGGGGTTATTGCAACTTCCAGCGGCCCTGAAATGCTTTCTTGAGTCTTTTCTTGAGTATGCATGCTGTGCCACTCTTACACTCAGAGAGCTCTCTGACAGGGATCTTGCTCTTCTGCTTATGAAAACATTCATTAATGTTACCCTTAGCAAAACAATCAGAAATAAATACATATTCTCACAGAGCAGATACACAACTGCACATAAGAAGGCATATATGAATGACATCTGCCAATGCACTTGGCCAAAAAGCCTAGCTGAGATACAAATTTCACAAAAAAGTGTGTCTTCTACATGCAAATTGATTATAAATTTGCATTAAAACATAAAATATATTAAGACCAAGTGTCCAAATTAAGTCTTTTTCAGAAAAAAAACCCAAAAGTAACTGTCTAAATATTTGCCTCATCTAAAGAACCTTAGTTTAAAAGTCAGGTAAGTTAAAATTAGCATTTTTTTGCACAGCAGAAATTCTGGTTGATATTACAGTATTAGATTTCCCATAACAAAAATACAAGATATGAAAAGTTACAGTACCTGAGAAGACAATTTGTAATACTGAAAAACACTTGGGAATTTCAATGGTACACGGCTGCAGGTTTTAACTTGAAAATTTTTTGAGGATTTATGATCCACTTGCAAAGAAACAGTAAAATTGTGGGTGTAAAGAATTACACAATAAAATCATTGCATAAATTTTTACATATAAGTAAAGAATGTGGAGTAAGCAAAGCAAAAAGTGCAAATGTTAACATCTTTTTAGCTCTCACTTTACTGTGTCTTTTTGTTTTTCAGTTAAACAGCTGCAAATGGGAAGTTCCTCTCCTTGTGATGGTGTCACAAAGGAATGATATTTTGTCACTGAAGATGACAAAGAGACATTGCAGAGTCTCCATCCCTGGAGAGAGTCAAAAGCTGTACGGACATGGTCCTGGATCACCTGCCCTCACTGACCCTTCTTGGGCAGGGGGGTCGGACCAGAGGGTCTCCAGAGGTCCCTTCCAACCTCAAACAATCTGGGATTCTGTGGTCTTCACTAACAATAATGCCATGTGATGTTGCAAGAACATATCTACTAATCACAACTCAATACTGTGCATGTGACATACAACGAATTCAAGTATTTTTAACAAGAAAAAAAACCACAAACAAAAATAACTGTGATATTAAATAATGTTTCATTATCAAATTCTGATTTCCTAGGATGTGTCTTTCAGCTGAATGCCTTAATCCGTTTTAAATGCTGTAAGACTGAAGAAAATGTTCCCTTTCCTGAGTTCTGTAAGTCTTTATTTGATGATAAGCAGACAAAACGAGGGTGATGGCTTACAGCTCTAACCATGGCATTTCATTAATGGTTTATCATGGCATACATGATTTCACACGTAACATGCAACAAAACTGCCATTGCCCACCCCTACTCCGCTCTGTGTGTTTTATGAGAAAGAAGAATTCCACAACACAAGGATGTAAACTCAGAAAGTTTCTATCTGAATTGTCAGTGGGGGCCTTTCCTTTTCCCTAGATTGAGTCCTCTTGACCAGTGAATCCATATAAGACTAAAAATCACAGCATTTGTTTTTCAGTGCACTCCATTTTTTATGCTTTGTCAGGAATGCTCACCCACAGTTGGCTCCTCTAGTCTCATTTCATTCTTTGTGCTGGTGAAGAGCCTAAAACAGGAAGAAATGGCTGGACTTTGAATGCATGGTCATTCTTAATAAATGTTCTGTGCGCTGCATATACTCCATCCCTCTGTTTCCTCCTTATCCACCTCCTGGCCAGGATGAACTCTCCAAGAGCCCCAAAGTAGCTTGCGCGCAACGGCAACCACTTGCCTTCACATCAGTGGTTGATCAAAAGTCCAATCATTCCCAGTAAACTGTGCCTAAAAGAAAAAGATTTGCTGATACAAATTCGAGGTGTAACAAAAGTTGCTTCTGTGTTAAGAAATGTTGGGCAGTTTTAAACAAAACATTATCTCGCCCTACCTCTCGGAAACTGTAATATTTTTCCAGCTCCCCCCTTCATAGTGCCCCACAGTTTGCAACTGCATTTGGCAAAAGCTTATCTTCCACAGTCTGAATGTGGAAGAGTTTTGTTTATCTACCATGTTCATTATTATGTGATTAGACAGTAGCCACCACCTGTTGTAACTACAATGTGAAATGAGGAATGTGTGAAGATTTACTGCTTACTGTCTAAACGCAGCTTGGAAATATATCTCTACAGGAATAAACTTGCTTTTCAACTTAAAAAGTGTAACATACAGCTTGCTTCAGAGTAGAAGAAAATAAACGTAGCAGGAAATCCCCATGTTGACGCACTCAGGTTGGTGCCACTGTTCTGACCTAATCAGAAAAGGAAATGACTTACAACGGACCTACAAGCTGGGGTCAGCAGCCTCCGTGAAGCAGCAGCCAGGGGTTTTCAAGCCTTGGGTTCGACTCTCATGGTGGCATTCAGTCACTTCTATAGCACCTCCTCAGGCTCCCAGTTTGTTAGAAATAATAGAGCCAGAGATCAAATTAAGAAGCAAAAGGTTACAGAGAAAGCCAAGTAAGGCTGGTTTCTTCCTTCCTGCCAAACCACTGATAACAAGACTTCTTTATTCCCTCGTGGGTTTCCATGATTCCTCCAACAAGTTCTTCCTGGACAAAAGATCATGCACTCTCATTCATCATGCTTTGCCTTCTACAACCGTTTCACGATCCACTGATCTACCTTCTGATTACAGCCATCCATTGCCACAAAAGAAACTGCTCATAACCCCCAGGGGGGTTTGTGGGCTACGGTAAAACTGCAGGTGGGCAGCATTGCACACATATCTGATTTCAAGAAGGTGGGAGAGAGAAAACGTGCCCAAGTGGTAGGATGAAAGCATTCCCTCCAGCCATATTTGGGCTGTGGAGAGGAAGGACACATACACACTTCAGCCTCATCACAGGGTGCTCTGGCCTACTGCCTGGCTGTGTTAATGGGAGACCAGGACCTGGGGACCTGGGGAATGCTTCTGTGCTCTCTGGCAAGCCATTGCTGTGCCCCAAGGGAATGCTAGTTCCTGCTTAGGGTATGGCAGGATGCCAGGGCCTCAGTGAAACCATATAAAGGTTGTTTCCAAACTAAATGATTCTGTGATTCTATGTGGAGACAGTCACACACCAAACTGAGGTGTCTGAGAGAAGAAGCAAGACTTGCATGGCTTTGCCATAATCCATGTCCCTCATAGGCTGGTTCAGAGGCACAGACAGATGTAAGGAGTGGTATCAGGGAATGTGAAAACCCTCACATTTTCAGCTGTCAAAGCTCATTAGGATTTTACCCACACGCCTTCTCCCAGCAATAGCAGCTCAGGAGCATAGTGCCCCAAGGCACAGTATCAGTCCCAAAAACTGCTGAGGGCTGGGTGACCCCTGGGCCAACCAACTCCCTCACAGCTACATCAAAGATGTGAGTTCTCCCCAGAACTTATTTGTGAGTTTTCTTTTAGAGTCTTCTCAGCTGAAAAGTACAGTAACATTAAATCGTATATGCCTTTCTTTTTTTTTTTTTCCCAAACAAAGTCTCCAAGCCTGACAGGCAAGGACAGGGATAGGATTAGGCAAACATCCTATACAGACGGTTCCTCTTTCTGTCTGTCAGTTTGTAAGTGCTTTCTCTTCCGGAACTATACAGTACTAACTGAGCCGGAAACAGCTATTTAAAAAGTGATTATAGTGTGACATTTTTGTTTGACCTAACATCAAGCCATGTGCAGCTTAAATGTCAGCAAAGCTATTTACTACAGGGACAGACAGGCCCTAGCATGCTTACATTTACCCAGCGTCTTAAAAGTGATTGCTGTCTCCACTCATTGCACATGAATGACACCAAAGCCAAGATGTAAAGTATAGCGCTCTGTGAGATGTGATGATTGACTAATATGCTGGGTGGCACAATGCATTCAGCAAGAGGCTCACAGGGAGGAAGGCAAAATAATGGATAATTAAAGTCAATCTCAGGTTAGAAAGCAGGGGCCCATGCAAAAGATTCCCTTGGATTAGCAAGGACATGCCAATAGCTGGTGTGTTTTGTCCAAGGATGTCTGAAAAGCTCCAATATTTGGACGAAAGTAGCGAAGCAGATTTTTTTATTAGTGTGGGAGCTGCACTGTTCGCATGAGAGTGGAGCGAGTGCAGCCCCCGGCTGTGGCCAGTGGCCCTGCCCTTAGAAGACCCCTCGGAGCCCCTGCAGCGAAGAGCTGTGGCCTCAGGGGGTACCCCGCTCTCTCCCCCCACTGCGGGGCTGGCAGGGCACAAATCAGGCCGCCCAGCTGCGGCTGCCAGACAGGGTGATAGAGGGGAAGGGAGGCTCCAGAGCCGTGTCACCAGCCGGCAGAATAATAGCTGAGCAGGAGCAGCGGGGGAGCACGAGGCCAGTGCAGCTAATTACGTGCATCTCTCCCTGTGTGAGAACCGACAGGAACGAAGCGGCTTCAGATCCCACAAGGATGCGTGAGCACGTACAGCTATAAAGGAATAGACAGAGTTAGGTGGTACCAGGAGTTCTCTCTGGAAGACAATGAACTCCTTTGCGACGAACGGATGGAGATAAGTGCGCCTGTAGGTCCTTAATGGGACTAGAGGCATATATTTGGACAGCGTTCCAGTCTGACCTTCTTCTCAGAGCCTAAAATAACAAACAAATCAGTGTGCCTTTATTTTGAGAAAACGTTGCTCACAGTAATAAGGGTGGGTGGGGGCACTCAAAAGGAAGCAGAGCTGTGATAAAACTTCCATTTTGTTCTTTCTTGCATGTCAGAAAAAAATGTACATTATAATTCAGAGTGCCTTTCAGGGTTTATTTTTCTTTACATTGTTACATGCCCGATCACATCTGATTTTGGAAACTAAGCAGGGTCTGACTTGGCTGACATTTGGGAGACTGCTGAAAATTCAGGAGACTGAGCAGGATCTATGTGCTCATTATATGAATGTGCAATGCCTAAAAGCATGATGGGGGGAATGACTAGAATATTCATAGCTTTTCTATATCTCAAAATACTGCTTTTCTCCACATCTAGCGACTGAAAAAACACTACAACTGAAAAGAACATCATGAATACTAAATGAGCATTTTTTTCAAATAATAAAACCCCACTTGTTCTGAATACTGATTAATACTTTCCAAAAAGCCCAGAAAAACCCTTTGACCAAACTGATCATCAGGTCATTAGAGATACTGTCGGCTTGCTATTTACTTTACTAAGTGCTGACATGCAGGGGACTCTTAAAATCCCTTAAAAAAACCTCATTTAAGTGCAATATGTGTATGTGCAATAAAGAGTATAAACTTTTTAGGAGAAAAGATATGAAAGGTAGCCAGAGGACTTTTTACACATGAGATTTACTGGTTTTTTGGTGTTTTCAGTGACAAAGGGCTTAATCATAAAAAAGCTCCTTTATTCTCACTTTACCTTAGAAAATTTCAGAAGATCAAGGCTGATCTGTAACAAGTTTTTTTGAGGCTCCCAAGCAAAAGTTAAAATTTTAAGAAAAGTTTCCTTCTTTAAAAATGCTCATTAGTTAAATCAAATACAATTTAAAAAAAAATAACAACTATAACTAGAACTCCTTTCCTCTTCAGCTCTCTTATCAAATGTCATCAGTGGGTACTTCTCAGATCCTGAGTGTGCCTTGCCGTCCAGGGTCAGCTCCTTTTTTTTTGTCATCTCCTCGCCATGCAAAAGTTAAAAAGGCAAAGCCAACAGTGAATTTGTTACAGAGTAAACAAACATCAAACAAAACTTTAAGTATCTGTCTTCCACCCTTAAACAAGAAAAAAATATGAGAAAGCAAAGCAAGGCAAGATTCACATGCTGTAAGCCTCTCCCATGTAGTGCCCAAGATGCCCTCATTCAGTTTTGCAGCCCTTCTTTGTTACAGCAAAATGTAAGGGATTTCTAAACCCTAATTTGGATGCATCCCCCAGAAGCAAAGACAAACCAACAATTACTGAAGCAAGGCAAGTTGTTTTCAGTTTAGCAGGTTTTTTTCTAAGCCAGGCTTGTGGTTTCATTTAAAGTTTGAATGCTTCCATTCTCTGAGAAGGCCAGTGGCTTTTCAATAGCAGAAGATCAAATGATGTTAATGGGGCAGTGTGACCTAATCCTCTAATTCAGCTGCCTTTTTACATTAGAAATGTTCTGCTCATGTAAAATTGATTTCCTCTTAAATTTACTTTTTCTTTGTTTTGTTTTTAAAGGTGCTATTCTAAAGTTCTACTCCTGGCCCTGCAGATATGTTACACAAATAAGATGAGACTACTTTTTCTCCTTTTTGAAGGGTTAAATAGGCTAAAGCTAAGGGTTGTGATAGAAAATCTCTTGCTAATTACAGAAAGCCCAAGATATTATGCAACAGCAGGAAGAAGAACATTTTTCTTTCTGGTAGTGATCCCATAGGTTAGCTACACCAAATGTGGATACTCCAGATAGCTATTGCCAACTATGGGAAGGCTACCGTAAGTGTACATACTCTTCAGCCTTCTGATATGTCTTCCATTGGAGTTCACACACATTTCATCAAAAACCAAACCAATCTTCTCATTTCATTTTTGTTCCCTTGTTTTCTCTGATGTGGTGGTTCTGGTGTGAGGGGACTTCCGCAACACTGCTGGGAAAGGGCAGCTGGAGCAGTGCTCCTCTGCACCTGTCCCAGTGCTCCCCTGCAGCATCCCCAGTGCTCCTCTGCAGCTTTCTCCTTTGGAGCCCAAAGGCCACAGACCCTCCTGAAACTCTCGGCTTTGCGGTCAGATGAGTGTTAATGACCCGCAGAAATGAAATGTCATTCATTTACCCCTAGGCTGCACATGGCCAATATTTACAGATAATAACCAGACCAGAATTAACACTATCAGTGTTAACCCACTTCCCATGAGCGTGAATGGGCTCTTCAGCCTAGAGAAGAGAAAGTTCCTGAGAGACCTCACAGCAGCCTTCCAGTAACTAAAGGGGCCTGCAAGAGAGCTGGAGAGGGACTTTTTACAAGGGCATGTAGTGACACTCTCTGAAAAAGGGTAAGTTTAGATTAGATGTTAGGAAGAAATTCTGCCCTGTGAGGGTGGTGAGACACTGCAACAGTTTGCTAATTCTACACTGTTGATAAGACTGCCTCACATAAAGAAAGATATAATAGAGTCTGGAGAACTAAAATGACCATTTACAGTGTCAGGTAGGTGCTCTTCAAACTTTTGGCTCTTAAGGAGGACATCAGGGCTGTTATTTCTGCCTGATGGGTGTCTCTTTCTTTTCTTTTTTTTTTTTTTCCCCCACCAGATGAATCCCATCAATTACTTTTCCTGAAGATATTTTGCCAACATAACATTTACTGTGTCCATGTTGGCAGAACACATAAGAGTTTTCGAAACCCGATGTGTTATTGTTGGTGCTATGTTACATAAACCACAAACTGATTAAGATCCATGCTATGAGTAGTTAATGGGTCTGCTCCCAGTCATCTGACATCTGGGGAGATGGTTTTCATATTACTGAGCCAAGTGCGTGAAGCATTCCCTTTTCCCCAAAGCTATTTCTTAAAGAAATGGAAGCACAATTTCAGGGGCATTGGGCAGCAGCAAATGCAGTCGAAGCAGAATTCTGTGGACGGAGAGCGCCATCTCCAGCTACTAAATCATAATTACTCCGCGGTAACAAACCAACTAATTTGGGATTTCTCCTTTGGAACTGCCACCTGTTCTGAAAAAGATGGAGAAAAAGCCAGCTAAGACTGTTTAATCCTGAACACTATCTTAATATCCTGTAGGGAGACTTTGCTAATCCTTGCTTAAGTTTCTGAGTTAAATGAAAAAGCTGCTTAAAACTGCATGGAGATGAGCATCTCAGATTTGTTTCTTTTTTTTCCCAGCTGCTTAGTCAAAAATAAAATCATGACAGAGCTAAAATTTGTACTATATTAGTATCCTCCAGCCTACAGAAAGTCTATGTTACTAATATTCCACATGCTGCATTTGATAAGTACTTGAGAAAGCTCATGAATGATACCTCTAGTACTGCCTCAGAAGAACTGAGTAGCAAACCAGTGTCAATAAGCAATATGCAAAAACAGCACACAAAGTGCATGCAGAATTATACACATGCAAATGTTACAAAACCAACAAATATTAAAAAATACACTACATAAATACATTTTATATAAATACAAATATTGCAAAATACTAAAAATATTACAATTTTTATAAACCCACAAAAATTAGATAAATACCTAAAGAAAAGAATTAAAATTACTGTATTAAGTGTAATATTTTGTGCACATTTTATCCCATATAAATGGCACATATGTTAGGGTATACTTTTAAAGAAATAAGTTTTGCAAAAATAAGTCCATACATTATTTACAGCCGATGCCCAGAAATTCTTCTCCACCACAATGTCAAACAATGTTGTGGCCATCCTGTCGCCTATCAGTTTTCTGTACTTCCCAACACTATGGAAAACTTCAGGTCTTTAGAGCATTCACAGCTCCAAAGGGTTCCAATTGAGCAGAGATATTAAGTGCATTAGAAAGTCACCCTGAGAATGAGAATATGCTGCTTCTGATAGTGTTCTCTGAACTAAATGGACAGCTGAGATCAGAGCCTGTGAGTCCAGACTCATTCATGTCACACAAGAATTTGTTCTAGAAACCTATATTAAGGACACCAGTGGCAAAGAATTTGTCAGACAATAAAACTGAAAATCATGCTTCCTCGTGTGTGCTGTAGAAGACTCATCCATATTGAAGAATTATTAATGGATTTGCAAAAGCAAACGGATTTAAAGTACTATGAATACTAAATATGTACATTGAATAGATACATTCAGGAACAGTTAAAAGACAAAGCAGCCTTAATAGTGCTCCTAAACTAGATACAGCATCTTATTTAAAATGCACATTATTAACTTATTCTGTATTATTTTTATGACTGAGTTCAGAAGGCATTTTTCTCAGGTGTTAAAGAAACAATAAAGATTCCGTTTGCAGCCACAGAGGCTACAAGACCGAAAGAAAGTTGACCTGTAAAGGACATGAAGGCAATTAAGAACAGCTGGATTGATTTATGAAGAAAAAAATCACACTGGCCCAACCTGATTGCACCCTATAATGGAACAGCTGGCTACATCAACAAGGACGGACCAGTGGGCACAATAGATCCTGACTTCAGTACAGGGATTGAAATGATTTCCTGCAGCACTTTCACTCACAAACTGAGGAAAAATGGCATGAACAAGCTGTTTGCTAGATGCATTGAAAACTGCCTATGCTGACGGGCTCAGTGGGTGGCAACTGGTGGCTTGGCAATGTGCCTGAAGGCCCATAGCATATTCAGTACTCTAGGGGTTGATACCAGGGTATATATAGTGCATTGCCTTCATCAAAAACATGGACCACGGGACAGGATGCATTCTCTGGCTATTTAAAGATAACACCAAGTTAGGAGGGATGGTTGATACACTAAACAGTAGAGCTTAAGTTCTGAGGGACTTTGAGAATCTTCAGGACTGGGTTGACAGAAGCCTTAACACATTCAGTATGGAGAAACACAAGGATAAATGCTCAATCCTGGACCTAAGGCTGAATAAGCCCTTCCATTGGTAGGAGCTGGGAAGAAACAGGCTGTCTACCAGCTTCATCAAACACGACCTGGGGTTATGTGAAAGCTGAGTCCACCAGAAGTACATAGTGTGCTCTCATCCCAAAGATGGGAAATCACACAGTAGGAATCATACGTTAGGAGTATGGCCAATAGGCTGAGGAAAGTTACTGTCACCCTTTGCTTGGTGTTGCTGAGGTGCTGCCTGGACAGAGCGCCCAGTTTAAGCTTCCTCAGATCAAGACAGGGCAGCTCCAGTGAACATTACCAAGAAAATAAAGATCTAAATCACAAGGAGATGTTGAGGTATCCTGGGACTGTCTTGCCTTTTGAATAGTGTCGGTGGTCATATAACAGCAACATTCAATTACTTGAAGGGGGATTACAAATATGGCAAAGCTAAACTTCCCTTGGTAGTGGTATTTTAGAAGTAAATTCTTCCCTTAAATTTTGAAGACGGCAAAAAAATACCTGCAGGACAAAGAAATGTAACAAGAGATTTTTATTGCAGCGCTGAGTGATCCCATTTCTAGCGCTGGGTGCATCCCTGGGTCACACTGGACTCACAGAGCACCCCGGCTGTTTGAAAACCGCGCTTTTTGTACCTTTTCGGTTACATCAGCTGTTACATATTCATTTACTGTCGGTTGGTTGCCTTAAAAGGTAATTTCTCTACTTTGGAAGGGGTGTTACTTTTTGGTTGGTTGCAACATACCCTCCCCTGGGCTCATACAGGGGGGTATTGCATCATCCCCTTTTGGTCTTGTGCAAGGGGTGGGGGGGGCCCTCTGTGTATCCACATGGCAGAGAGGGATACATTTTATTTATAATTTGTTCCCTGTTCCCAGCAGCGAAAGGTTCTCTGGTATTAGGTCCAGACAGGACCCTTCACCTTACAGCTTCCACGGTACGCCTATAAGTTAGTAAACACAAAAATAGTTCTATTGTTAGTACCTTCTGTCCATTTTATTTTGCTTGTAATAAAACCGTTTTTTAATTTCTCACAGACCTGCTAGGGGATCAGGGTAAACAGCAGCTAATCTCACTGTTTCTGGGTCATTCCTCAGATGACATCTGACACAAACTGCAAAAGTTAAAAAGTGAAGATCAAAGGGACATTGAAAAACTAATTGAGGAGGCATGGTGGGTATACAGGAATAGGGAAGGGGTAGAAAGACAGAAATTAGGTAAAACTATCACAAAGGCAACTATCACCACCCTGGATAGGAGAGACCCTCGCTCTAAAAGACCTGGACAACACCTTGGAAACAGTGACTATCAAAAATTGAGACCAAACCAATGTGCCATTTGTAAACAAAATGGACACTGGAAAAGAGAATGCCCCCAAAATAGACGAAAACCTACTCTGGTGGCAGAATTAGATCAGGACTAAAGGGGACCAGGGGGTTTGCACTTCAGAGACCCCCTGGTTATAATGGAACTGGGGGAAGACAAACATAAAATAGAGTTTTTGATGGACACTGGTGCAACATTTTCTGTGTTAAATCAAGAACTAAATGTTATAGATAATGTATGTTTAAATGGTATAGGAGCAACTGGCCAACATCACCCTAAATGGCCGAATAAATTTAAAGAGCCAATTTATAAATTAAATAAGGTAAAATTTATTAACAAGCGGTAAATAGGCGAAGATCCCATGGCTAACAGCCCTGATTGTCCTTTTTTCTGGTCTTTTGTACTCTTTTCAACTTCGGTTTATCTCTTCTTGTTATCAGCAGCTGTCTGTCTTCTTGGTTTCCAGTAAGTCTGTAGTGAATGTTTATTGAGGTCTAGGTGTTTCCAGGAATTTCTCCTTTGAAGGATTAAGCTGTTAAAGAAATGGTTATTGCATAGTTCTAACTAGATACTTATAATGTTTTTACGGACAGAACCAATTTATTACAGAAGGCATCTTTTATGAAACCTTTAAGTTTCAAATTAGGTAAGACCTGAGGTATGCACAAGTTCCTTTATATGCCTCATGCACCTAAATTGATGTTAGGATGGGATTTATTAGAAAAACTGAATGCAGAAATTAAATTTAAAAATGGGGAGATGCAAATTAAAGTAAGAGAAAAGGAACTGATCGAAGTTTTAAGTCTTGCTTTAATTCAGCCACAGATATTGGGAGAAGTGCCATCATCAGTCCTTGATCAAGTTTACCCTGGAGTGTGGACTGACAGGACCCTAAGAAGGGCTAAAACTGCTCAACCAGTACAAGTAAGGCTAAAACCCAGAACACACCCGGTAAGAATCAAACAGTATCCTCTCAGACTAGAAGATAGAAAAGGGATTAAGAAGATAATTGACAATTTTATCAAATTTGGGTTGTTAATTGAATGTAAATCAGAATACAACGCACCTATATTGCCAATCCAAAATCTGGATCACAAAAATTATAGACTAGTTCAAGATTGTTGAAGAGCTCCACCCAGTAGTAGCAAACCCATATACACTTTTAACCAAATTAAAAAATTAATATATCTGGTTTTCTGTCCTAGACTTAAAAGATGCCTTTTTCTGCCTGCCTTTGGACCCTAAAAGTCAAAAATTGTTCACCTTTGAGTGGACCGTATTACCTCAGGGATTTAAAAATAGCCCCACGATCTTCAGGAATCAACTTGCAAAACATCTTGAAGAATGGACTGGACCATCA
>JAWMRA010000113.1:63067355-63123858 GCA_035584735.1 Pseudotriccus pelzelni
CCTAAAAAATCCAATGCGCAGGCTGGAAGGTGTAAAGACCTTCCCCGGTTCTTCGTTTGCGAAGACTGGCCATTATTTATTTATTCAACTTGTAAAAGTGGTGGAAGTGCCTCTAGCCAGACTCCGTGAGTCCCCGGAATAACTTAAAACTCGTTAGCAACCCTGATAACCACCCTATCTTCTGTGAATAATATACGTGAGTTGCAATATCTACCTTTTCCCTCTTTTTTTTTTTAAAGTCTGGTAAAGGTCACCGAGATGCTCAGTTTTGGCCGCAGTATGAGCTATTGCTGCCTTCGGGACCGCCTTCCCCTGCTCCCCGCTGCACCGCGGGAGAAGGGAGGACAGGCCGCCCCACCTCCCTTCCCCTCCCATGGCCCGCGAGCAGCCCGGCTTCTCCTGCCGTTTCCCCGCTGCAGTCGCGGCCCGAAGCATTCTCTTTTTCACGGGTCCCCGAGGAGGCAGAGCTCCGGCAGCGCTGCTCCGCCACATACTCCGGTAAACAGACACCGCTCCCTCACACCCCGCGCCCTCCTCCCAGCGCTCGGCCGGGGCCGGGGCGGGCAGCGCGGCACGGACCCGTCCGCCCGCTTCCTTCCGCTCCCGGCGGCAGGAGGGGCGGAGGGCGGAGGGCGGAGGCTGCCGGGCGGCGGATGGCGGGGAGCGGCGGGGCCGGGCTCCTGCCCTTCCTGCGCCTGCTGGGGCAGCTCAAGGTGGGCGCGGGCGCTGCGGGGGAAGGGGCCGGGGCGGCGGCGGGGGCTGCCGGGGTGTGTGCCCGCGGGGCTGCGTGTGTATTGCCCGCGGGGCTGCGTGTGTGCCCGCCGGCCTCCCGTGGGGCGGGTTTCCCGGGCAGCGGCGGGGCGCGGTCGGTGGAGGCCGGCGGAGGGCCGGGGCCTCAGCCCGCGGGGGGAGCGGAGCGGAGCGGAGGCGGCCGGGCCGGGCCGAGGCTGCGGCGGGCGGGGCAGGGCAGGGCAGGGTGTCCCGGCCCTTGGGCTGCGGCGGGGCCGTGCTCCTGGCCGGGCACAGCCCTGGGGAGCCCGGTGCTGCCGGTTGGGGCAGGTGTTTCCTGAAGGCGTCGAAGCTCACCGGCCCATGGAGGTCACGGTGGGGCAAAACTTCCACTGGTCTCTCTGAAGAGAGGCACTTCGAATCCAAGGGTTTTAGCGTTTACAGTGCCACGGTCTAGGGGATGTGGTGGTGTCCTGCCAAAGGTTGGATTCCGTGATGACAGAGGTCTTTTCAAAGCTAACTGATTCAGTGATTCTGTGACGCTCACGCAGAGAGTACCGCGGACAGGATGGGTGTACAGGAACGTGGCGAAGCCGGAGAGCGTATCCGATCACATGTACAGGATGGCGATGATGGCTTTGGTGACTGAAGACAAAAGCCTTAACAAGGACAGGTGAGACTGCCTCTGGTTATCGTGACCATATGTTAAGCTGTGGGGGAGTTGCAGACAAAATCCTAAAAAGAGCTGTCATCCTGAGACAGAACTTTTAAAACACACTGAAGGAGTTTGAAAATCTTTCCCCTCTTTTTTTTCCCTCCATCCTTTGGACAGGGGGCTGTTTACCTGGAGAACTGAAAGGGGCTAAAAACATATTGCTAGACTGCGAGTGCAGAGGCAAGTCCTTAGTGCAGAGGCTCTGAGCTGGTCTCTCAAGCCGTAAGTAAGCAAGCTGAAGACACTTGTTAAACACAGTCTGAAGAAACAGCAAGGGCAAAGCCATACATCATGTGGATTTTGACTGAACTGGCACTCATCAGCAGTTAAGGAGCCTCAGAAAACCTCTGTCACAGTAGAGAAAGCTTCATTATTGGATGAGTTGTCTAGTCCAGTATGGGATCATGCTAGCTTTGTCTCTTCAGAAGCTGATGTGAAGGGTTTTTTGAACATTCTCTTGCAGACTGGCATAGTCACAGAGCTGTGAGTGTCAGATTATATAATGAATTTAAAATGGCTCTAATCAGATTACCTTCTACCTGTTAGAGGAATAACATGAAGTATATCATATAGTTAATTATCACAACATCTCTGAAGGCCAAGTGCGCAAAAGCTGAGTACATGACTTTTGAATGCTATGCTCTGGTACATGGTGTATTTATACTTAAATCTGTATTTACAAGCAGCAGGATCTAGAAATCAGAAACTAAAAACATGTCTAGGTGGAAACTCCTTCTCTTGGCAAAGAAGTGAAAAATGTAAAGTTTAAAAAAAACTCCAGCCAACCTTTAGAATATAGGAAGGGTATAAATTCTGTCATCTCTTAACTTTGTGGATAACAAGATGTGACTTAAAATGCTGAGAAGCTAATTATTCTGTCTTTGCTTCTTGTCAGGTGCATACGATTAGCTTTGGTTCATGATATGGCTGAATGCATTGTTGGGGATATTGCTCCTGCAGATAATATCTCAAAAGAGGAGAAACACAGGAGAGAAGAGGTATGGACATAAGGCACAAAGGCACACCTGCAAAGCATTCTGTGTGTTTTTAATGGTCTGGTGAAGGGACACTAAGCAATGTAATACTGTCGTTGGAATGATGCAAGTCTGCGATAACCAGCTACAGTTTTCAATTCATTGTGATTTTTGTATCTGTAACATCACCAAGTACAAAGTTATGGCAGGGGAACCTTTGAAGTAGTCTTCATCTTGGCCATTTATTCCCAAACTAACTTGTAGTTTTGGTAGCCTGAATAAATCATTTCAGCAGCCTTACCAAAAGGTGGAGAGCAGGGAGTGGGTGCACTGACTGGGATTGATGACAGTTCTTGTCAGATCGTATATGTGGTGCCAGATAGTGCAGTTATGACAAAGACTTTCTTGAAACCTTTTGCACAGGACTTCAGACACAGGTGTCTTGTTTGTTTTGGGTTTTTGTTTGTTTGTTTTTTGTCATTGTTGTGAGTGAGTGCAGCATGCCTAGAGTTACTTTCTTTTTGGCCTTGTACATATCCAAACTGTTGGTTTGTCATTTCTGGTTTGTGGCATTATTTGAAGAAAATGTAGACTACTTCTTTAGCCACAGCTAGAGGGCAACGTGTCGCCTTAGAAACTCGTCTTTTTGTTCAGTGAAAGAACATGCTAGGAATTACATTGAAAAAATGAAATACCACAATTACAGTCAGTAAAGATGTTACTTCAACAACACCAAATACGAATAGATCTGTATTTTCCACTTTCTTAGCAAAAAGCTTACTCCTAGAGTTAGTCATAGTCCCCTAATCCCAAGTTTTAAACAAATAAGCATTAAAGAGGGAGGGGAATAATCACTGAAGCATTATGTTACACTCTTTGAAGAGCTTCAAAACACTGAACAGAAAAAAACCTCTTTCCTGGAAGCCTCTAAAGGTCATTGTGTCACTGAGAATCAGGTGTCAACTTTTGTTGGAGAGAATTCTCATATGAATATAGGCAAGGAAAAAGATACTTTGATGCCCAAGTACGTTTAAAAAGTTTTCTTGAGTATTATCAGGTTCTGCTCTCATTTCACTCAGTGAGGACTTTGCTGTTTACTTTGTGGGAAGGAGGGTAAAGCATTAAATATTTAGGATGATTCTGAAATACTTTGTTGAAAAAATACAGCAAGGGTGGCAACTTCAGGAGGTGGCTAGAGGGGAATTATCAATATTCTGCTTCCACTGCAAAGTTCTTTTTTCCCCTTTGCTCTACAGCTGACGTTGACCTGGTTCTGAAGTTTGCTGCTTGTGCAGTAAGTCTAACCAGCGAGTCTGGTCCAAGGCTAAAGCAGCAGAAAATTAACTTGATTTAAAAATAAAGTTTGGGTTTTTTCAGGGGGAAGTTTTTTTGGATTGGGTTTTTTTTTTTTGCCAGGTAAGGTCATTTTGGCCTGCTAACCTTGAAACCTGATGAGCTGCAGAGCTGGAAGGAGGTGGGGAGGCACAAGATGCTTCAGTGGTGGGGGGCGATGGGGTGCAGTTGCGCAGGATTTTTTTTTCTCCCCCTTCTTAAATATGTTACTCCAGAGGTGCTACCACCTTGGCCTTGGCCAGTGCTGTACCCCCTTCCTTCCCCCCCAACAAAACCTTGCCATGCTAACACAATACAATAGTATTCTGTGTAGTGTATGTTTCTACAAACTTGGTAACAAGTAGATAATTATTCAGAAAAGACAGTGATAGAAATGTGCTTGCTCAAAAGATAGGTAAATGGAAATGGCTTCTTTTTTCAGGCAGCTATGCAACAACTGACCCAGCTTCTATCGGAGGACCTCAGAAAAGAAATCTATGAACTCTGGGAAGTAAGCTTGCTTTCTCTTAATCCTATGGTAAAATTCAGGGTGACCCAGTCTCTTCTTCCTGTGTACCTGTGAAACTGTGCCATCTCTTATTTTGACCTCAGAAAGCTAGATACATTTGCTTAGGAGATAAAGCTTAATGGTATGAGTCAGGGTCGTTTTAGAATCCTTGTCTAACAGAAACCCTGGACTTTGCCAAAATAACCAGTTTCGGCCTCTGGCCTCTCAAAGTTCTACGTGAACCCGTACAGGGCTTGATTTGTACAACTGAAAGAAGGGGTTTGTCCTTTATATCCAGTTCACTTGGATATAAATCTGTTCCTTTTATTACATTATCACTTTTGTTCACATCTGACCCTTTGAAGCTTTTAATACAGGAAGAAAATAACGGGAGCTGATGATGCCATAGATTATTTTCTGCTTTTTATACAAGTAATTTCTGTGGTTTCTGTTTCTTTATTATAAAGCCCATTAGGCTAAAATATTCAGTAGTAACTGAAAATGTTAAAGTAAATTAAAACTGAAGTTTGAATTTAAATATGACACAAACCAGCGCTTTTCTGCAAACACTATGGATTTCTTACCTTAAAAGTTTGGATTGGAAAGTATCTTCTGAATTTGAAGGTGATTGAACTTTTTTATGTGAACTCATGCCGTTAATTGATAAGATCTTTTATACTTGTAAATGAGGGATGATTAGATTATTTCCAAAACATTCAAGTTTATAATTACTGTGCTTCATCTTCTCCTAACATGTGGTTGCATGAGGACAAGTGCTCCCACAACCTCTAGTTCACATGTTGCTGCAAACAAAGCATTCTGTGTTTCTTGGACTCAATGACCTGATTCTGTATCTTATACTGATATTCTTGCTTTCCCGCTTGGAATGTATTTAAATTCCAGGTATTTGCATCCAGTTTCTGCCTTTTGTTACAACACCCTGTTTGTTTGTGGCGTTTTTGTTTTGTTTTGTTTTTTTCCCGTTGTAGTTGTGTGGTGAACAGGAAGTGAGAATGGGTTCTTAGAGCTGTATTTCAAGGTAAAGGGGGTAAATCACCACCATCAGATCTGGGAAATAATGTGTATAGATTTTTTTACTGAGCACTGGTTCCTTCTCCCTTGGGAAGCTGTTATAATTGAGGAAAATGAGGTTTTGATAGGTAAGGTTAGTCATGTAGAACTGGTATTTTTCTTTGCTGGTCTCAGTCTTCTCTTATGATTGTATAAGAGCTGGTTCACTATGGAGTCAGTTCTTCAGCGTGTTAGCTTTTCATCATTCTCATTAACCATAATTTAATATATGTACACTTTTGATCATTTGGTCTTTGTTTCTACCTTCAGGATAATTTATTGGCTTTGGGTCTGCAATGCCCTAGCATGAGTGCAACCCACATAACAGCGAGGATAAACCTGAAAATCTAATATTCACATGTAGTCCCTCTGTCTTGTTTTAAGTGAAACAACTAGGTGCTCCTTAAAAAGAAAAGTAAGAGGCAGAAAATAAGAAGCCTCCGATCATTTGCTACGATACTCTGCTCTCACCTAGCCAGAGGTATTTCCCTATGATTTCTTTTGTGAGTGAAGAAAGTTGTGGACCAGAGCTGAACAGTGGTGGGGCAAGATCTGTTGATACTCTTAGCAAGTCCTTCCTGCACTGTTCTGCCCTTGTCTCTGCCTCACTTTGCCTTTCAGCTTTACAAGGACTATTGCTTTGGACTGTGTTGGTGGGCACTCTGCAAGTGTAGTGTAGAGAGGCAGCAGAAAGATGCCTCAGATATATTTTTGCTTTATAACAATCCAGAATATGTTTGAAAACGTAATGAAGTAAATGAGTCAGCACGTTTTGGCTCTGTCAAGCTTTTTTATTCTCAAGTGCAAAAGCATGGGAGTAATTTTTAAAACATGGCCTGTGCCGTTGGAAAGACTAGTTACTGCTTTTCCAAAATGTGCTGTTGTTTCGCAGTATTAAACACCTTTGGGGAAGAAACAGTGTTTACTTCAGCACCGTGCACAGTTGCCCATATAATAGCTGATGTTTCTTGAGGGCAATGTGAGCTGAGGTATGAATAAGATCTGGTGGGTTGCATGGCACAAAGAGGTTGGTAACAGATTGATACTCCCATTTAATTGCTGGTGGTGGGGCTGACGTTTACAGGTAAACAGCCCTAGTTGTCCTTCTCCTGAAGTTCTCCTTTGTAATGCTGCCAAGAGTTTGTTGTCTTTGGTGGAACACCCCATTTCCCCTCCCCCCCCCAAAAAAGAAAAATAGTAGAAATAGATTTAAGAAAATAAGACGTAGTATTTAAGGCAAAGCTCAGGTTGAAAGAAAAAATAAAAACATTGAAGTGAAATTGATTACCAAACTAACAATCAAAATGTAACTGAAAATTCAAAGTATCATTGAAATCTAAGTAGAGCAGTAAATGAGTCATTCATGGCTATCAAAACCGGGATTTCTAACTTCAAAGGTAAAGTAATAAGCCTAAGGGCTGGTTCCTAATATTATGTCAGACAAGAAAGTGACTGTCATGCTTACCTGTGCTGGAATTACAAAGCCAGGATCTTGCCACTGTGATGACACATCAAGCTGTTGTCTTAAGATGCAGAAAGGCATGCCATGTTCCTTAGTCAGTAGGAAAACCTTTTCCTGTACTTGTGCTGCTGTTATCTGCAGAACTGCTGCAAGTCACAGGTTCTATGGATCTGGGAGCACAGATGGGCCCAGTGTGTACTTAAGACTGTGGCCTGATTAATGGCGATGATGAATGGAGTCAGGCCTGCCAAGGGTATCAAGGTGCTTGGTAACCTGCACAGAAAAAAACCTTTTTCCTAGGTTAATTTTGGAAGTCAGGAGAAGACCAGCTAATGAGGCATCACATGCAATGTGAAAGAGAAAATGAAATGGCAAACCTGTCTGCAGCCATCACTGGAAGCAAATGACAGCAACACTGTTCAAGCTCACCAGAAATGTGAATGACTCACAAATACATACTGATGATGACTATAGAGAGAGAAAAGATAGCGTAGAGATTAAAGGACTTAAAGTCTGAAGGGGGGGAAACCCCTTAACCACTCCCCTTCCTATCTCCTAGCAGAGACATAAGGACATAAGCAGCTCAGACAGATTAGACCAAAAAGATTAGGAAGGAATGACAGGAGAAATGTAAAGAACAGCTCCATATGGAAACAGCAAGCGGTGGAGAAAAGTGCAAAATAGGTCTTAAAAATAGGTGATGACAATGCATAGGCACACACTGTGGTAACTCATATTAGGCCAGGCCTCAAATGATCTTTATATGTAAAATGTTATTAAATGGAACCTATTGTTTCACTTGTATATGGTGCAGGGTAGCCTCCATATCATCCCTGATTCAGCCAGAACAACTGGTATGTTTAGAGTTAGACTATGCAAAAGAATTGTGTTTTAACACCCATTACATTTGATATAAATTTGGCACATACTTATTTCAAGTGTTTTGCTGAATAGCATCTTAAAAACAAAGTGAAAGATGTAACTGCAGGGAACATTTATGGAGTGGATTGTACTAATGAAGAAAATTCTTGATACGTAAAGAGCTTTTAATACTCTGTTTCAGAGAAACCAAATTATGTTCATATAACTGCAAATCTTTTCAGGAATATGAAAACCAGTGTACTGCAGAAGCCAAGTTTGTAAAACAGTTGGATCAGTGTGAGATGATACTGCAAGCATTTGAGTATGAAGAGTTGGAAAACACACCTGGCAGATTGCAAGATTTTTATGATTCAACTGCTGGTATGACATTTGGGCTTTTTATTTTTCCTCTTTCATAAATGAAATAGATAAATTGCCTTTTTTTCTGACAGGCATTCAGAGCAAGTGAGAACTAGTTATTTTACTCATTGCTCAAGTACCCTAAATATTTTGAGGGAAACTTAATGCAGTGTGAAAATACCTTATATTTATCTATAGATATTGAGTCTGAATTTCATTCATGCCAAATTCCTTTTAGACCACTTTTTATCTAGAGAGAGGCCCAGCTTTCATTACACTTGTATGTGTTTAAGGAAATCCCTGAAACATCAGAGGGGACACAAAGGGGACTTCAGCCTTCACAGAGCATCAGCTTGTTTCTACTTTGTTAGTGTTTCATGAGCCAGTGAAGTAGAATTTATCTCCATGTGAGCTGTGGTTGTATGTGACCTGCCCAAGGTTCATGTATGTGAGAGCCACCTCAGTGAAATGGTTTAGGTGCAGTTTATTAGGTGCTTTTATTCTATCCATTGTTTTTCGTCCTTTTCAAAATAAACTGATAGTTGAAAGGAGAAATAGGTAAAATAAAAATATTTATAATTTTAGCAAGGGAGTTGAACACCAGAAGAGGACTTGTGACTAAGTCAGCCAGTCCTGGAAAAAACCCCGGGATAGACAAACTCGGGAAGAGGAGTAGCAGTCACCGGACACTTCCTGACAAGTCCCATTTATACTTTAGGGACTCCTCAGGGAAATAATTAGCTTTCTGAAAAATGTAATAATTTGATTAGGGAAGAAGAAAAAAAAAAGGACAACATGAACAAAGCTGGAATACTTAGTTTTCTAACTGACATCTTTGCCCTCCTACTAGGATTCAGTAAACTAAAGTGAGCTGGTGTCTGAGTAGACCCTACAGTATACACCCTGAGTGCACCTGTAATTCGAGTGGTTTCCTGTAACAGGATACATAGTATTGGATCATCTTGGTCAGGGTGCATCCCTTTTTCTGCTCTTAAGGTCTTAATAGGGCACAAAATATAAGCTTTTTGGTAAGAAGGGCTATAACTACTTTTAATCCACAGTTGGATCAAACTGAGAGTATTCACTTCTTTAAATAATTTGAAATTTATTCTGAGCCTAAAGTGACATCACTGCTATCATTCCAATGCCAGCCTTTCGAATGTGGGAAAATGAGAGCCTTATTCATTACATTTCCCTTTCTTTTGTTTTGCAGGAAAGTTTTTTCATCCAGAAATACTTCAGCTTGTATCTCTGATTAACACAGAAAGGAATAAAAAAATAGCTGCTACATCTCATCCACATTCCTGAGGTGTTTCTAAATGCTGTAGCTGTAATAAATACATTGTTTTATATTCTGTGCATTATGTTTCCTTTTGTAAGATCACTGATTCTGCCAGCAGATGTTTTTCCTGTGCATTCGTTGCTGAGAATCCCAGGGCTGCTTAGATACGAGGAGGGAGCATAGTTACCACCAAATCAGAGTTTGTGTCAAGGACCAAATATTTAGAATTATCTTGTTTGGGGTTTTCCTTTTTTTTTTTTTTTTTAAATGAGCCTCTGATAAATGCAGTCTCAGTTACAAATAGATCTCTGCTGGGGAAATTCAGGTACGTTTAAAAATTAGCTGATTGCAATCTAATCTGTTCATGTAATGCGCTGTGTGTGTCTTGTTCTGTGACTTCCAAGTGTGCATGGATTTAATTACCTTTCCGTGGGTCAATATCCACTCACAGTGCTACACAGAAATGAGACCAATGAGCACGTTTCTCTACAAGCTCTTGACTGAGCTTAGAGATGAGATTTCTTTTGAGTACATAAGCCTTAAGAAGTGATGGTGGATAAAATTGGTAATCTCATTAATTATATTTTCTCAATATCTTCATTGTTTCATAGAACTTTCCCACAGTTCATGTGTTGCGTCAAGGACTGGTGCCGATATTTCCATAAGGCTTGTATTCCTTACTTCCTCTCACTCCAGACTGGCAGTTTTACAGACTCTTTGACAGGTAATGGATAATCACAGAATAGCTGAGGCTGGGAGGGACCTCTGGTGTTTGTGCAGTCCAGCGCAGAAGCCTCTACACCTGTGTAAAGCTGGTTCCCTTCTTCTGGCTCTTACACACTGGTACTGATTCTGCTGTAAATGAATTTCTGACAGAAGTAATATTGCCAGTGTAGAAGTACAGAGTGATTGGGAAGTAAAGCTGTAGTGATGGCAAATGCCATAATGAGGCCAGTGTCTGCACACCCAACTGCAGAGCTGTGTGCAGCTGGAGATCAGGGCAATGTCATGATTACCAAGTAAGCAAAGTTGGCACCTGGAAAATTTACATGGTCAAGACTTGGAGCTCGCTTCTCCGTCTTCCGCCTCATGTCAAATGAAGCAGCATAAAGCTAAATTCAATTGTCATCCAGTTTAAAGATAAGCAGTGTAGCTGAGCACACGTTTTCAGGCACCATGACTCAGGAAATGTTTCCTTTATGCAAACCTCAGGGGCCTGACCGAAGCTTGTGCAGCGTTCTGCAGCTGGTGCCTTTGGCAGAGGCACAGAGTGCAGGGCACAGCTGCTTGGAGCTCTTGCTTTAGGGGTTGGCACAGTGCACAAAATCTGCAGAGCATATTGGTCCAGTCCAGAGGAGATGTGAGATGCCTGCTCTGCTGGGAACCCCACAAGGGAGCAGTTGTGCCCTGTGGAGAACAGGTTGTGCTTTGCTGAGCAATAGGAAAGTGGTTACTGGCAACAGACTGTCATACTGCAAGTGGGATGGAGTGGGGCCCACTGAGCTCTCTTCAGCATATTTATTACACCACGATGCACACAAATTGTAGTCTTTGTCAGTTTGCACTGAATGCTGAGCGTGAAAGAGCTACAGATGCATCAAAATACAGAACCGAGAACGTTCTTGACAAACCAGAAAGGTGGCCTTGGAGAGATGCCTGGTAGAAACACGCACAGCACAAGTGCTACCCTAAACAGGACCATTCCTTCCCTGCGATGGAGTAGGGAAGCTTCCCTGTTCTGCAGTGGATCCAGGGGACAGTGTGAAACCCCAGTGCAGGGGTGCTGGCCTGAGAAATGGAGACACGGTTTGGGCGCGCATTGTGTGGGGTTCGGTTCTAAACAAATGCAACAGGTACTTTGTGTAAAATTACATTCTCTTCTACTTGCTGCTGCAATCCTACATCAATAAATAAAATGAGGTCTAAATTAGTGTCCCAACACCGCTTGGATTCCGTGTTGTGACCTTGGGTTGGCCGATGGCCCTGCTCAAATGGTCAGTGGTTTTAGACCTAGGTGTTTTCTGCCATGCATTTCACTTCTATTGATCTTAGTTCAAGTACATTTCTCCACTGCATCTCAGAATTTTCAAAACTTGGGCCACAGGTTTTTCATGGGGAATTTCAGGCCCAGAAGAAACTGAGCAGATTTTAAAAACTATAGGTTAAAACAGCAGATGATGTTCCTGCAATTTGCCTCTTCCATGAAATACCAATGCTTATACATGCACAGTAATCATAGAATCATAGGATGGTTTGGGTTGGAAGGGACTTTAAAGACCATCTAGTTCCAACACCCCCACCATGGGCAGGGACACCTCCCACTAACCAAGTTGCTCAGTACTACTGTTAAACACAGAATTAAAACATCACAAAGTGTAAAAGAGTAAGAGAGAAATTTCTTTTTAATAAGAATATCAAGAATTTAATTTACACAAACTAAGTTGACCATTAATAGCTTACATTTTAAATAAATTCACATTTATGCACAAAAACACATAAAATAAGCTAGAAAATTGTCACAAGAATACTAGAAAAGCATAGTTAGATTTGCTTCCATGCTAAAAATCACACTAAAGAGGCATGTGATAAAAATGTCCAAAGTTAACTTATGTCCAGTAGAACATTACAAAAGGACTTTCAACTTTGTAAAAACTACCAAAAGCCACAGGGGAAAAAAATAAATCACTTAAAGCCAAGTTTTCTCACAAAATTTTTAAGCAGTACGTAATGTCAAACTCACTAACACTGATTTGAAGCTTTGGCATATGCTCAAAAAATGCATCCATTTTCAAAATAGCCAGGCTCTTTTCCATCTTGTTTATTGATAACATTGTCCTCACCTAAGTCTGGTGAACTGAGTAATGCAACATGCATACTGACACGTGCTCACTAGACAGCCAGATAGTGTCACAAACATGCTGCTCTTTCCTTAGAAAAAATGTTAAAAGAATGCAAGAAAGCATGCTGAATCAAAGCTGAGAGATGCCTGGCTCTTGGTGGAATTATGTCCCGGAGCAAAGCACATCAAAATTTGACACGAAGAGTGAAGTAAAGTTTTTATTCATCCTGTGTATTGTGAGATGACAGGGTCTATGCTAGCAGCTCTGAAACATGGGCTGAAGGCAAGGGCTCTCTAAGCTATGGCACAGCTGAAGCCAGTTGTTGGGTTTGTATTCTTTCACTTAAGGCTGTAGCTTGACTGAAGCTCATAAATACCTTCCCTTATTTTTGAGGGTAAGACATGGAGGCAAAAATATTAGAGGTTTCCTCCGCTCCACCTGATTTTGTAATTAACTTACACTGTCAAGCCTTACCAAACAACAGAGAGCGAGCAATGGTACATATTTCTAAACTGAAACTTTTCCAGCCACAATGACCATCTCGAATCCAGAGCTGTGCTCAGTTCAGCTTCTGCATGAATAACTGGGTGTCTCTTCCTGTCCTTAACTCTGCCAAGTAACCCGGGGAAGGCAATGCCAGACCGTACCAGTGAAGGAGAAAAAATTTTTTGTGACAATAAGTGATTTTAATTCTGTTAGGAAACTGATCATCTACTGAAACTCCTGAACAAAGGGCACCTGGTATAGCTGGTGCATGGGCTACTGCCGGCAGTTGAAAACTTAGCACAGCTCTAGCTCCATCTGTCTGATGTGGCACTGAGAGGGGATCTGGAAACCAACATATACAAAAGACCAAACTAAAGGAGATAACAAACGAGGACTGGGAGATTGCTGGAGGGAAGTCACGTGAAAATGAAAACTATGTTAGCCACTTAACACAGAATTTAGTGCATTATAGCCAATGACTGGTCTGTGGTTTTAATGATGTACAAAGTATCTGGCACTAAAATGGCCTATCTAAAATAGAAATAGGGAGAGGAAACATTTCTCCAACACAAGGCCAGGGAGGCAATTTTCGAAAGCTGACAAAACCTTGTTACACAAGTTGTGTGGTGAGAGAAGGTTGCAAATCCCTGTCTGGGCAAGTCTCTGAAGAGAACTATGTGGGGCTCAGGAGGGCCTGAAGTTTAACACTGAAGCTCTTCTTCACTCTCAGGAAGTCGGGTACCAGCAAGAGAGCTCTGGGCGCTGGCATGGGCTGTAGAGCTGAGAACTTCTTCAAAACTGCCTCCTGTGTGGCTTGTCCCACCAACCTTGGTCTGAAACAAGGCAAACAGAGAACAGAAAGTTCTTCTGTTCACACTGAAGCAAATCCCATTTACATTCCACCCCATGGTCACTGGAGGGCTGGGAACTGTTCAGGCAGAGGACACGTGGGATTTTTTTTCTTAGAACAACAGCTACAAAAACAGTCAAATAAAGCAAATTCTTTCCTCCCCCAAACTAGGCTGCCATTGTAAAATCTGCCAGTGGCATGTCTCATACGCTTAAATGAACCAGTCCCTAAGCAGATCCCAGGCAAAATCCAAGACCCTACCACTAAACCCAGTGTGGTTATCTACATGAGTAGCTCACACTGGTTTCACTGTTTTTTTCAGTTTTACGAAGCCTGGATAAGAGATGGGTATTAAAATGAACTGGTTCATTTGCTGAGTAAAGTGGCCCATCCACCTGCAATGGTAACACGTAAACTGTCCTGGGATCTTGAACAGCAGAAGGAATGTAGTAACTAAAGAGCAAACCCAGCAGCTTGTCTCCTTTCGGGCAGTTGCAGCTACATAGATACTGATATACAAAACTGCCTGCAGCATTTTCATGGAGGAAGGCAGGGAAGAGATATCAAATTATGTTGATGAAACATATGACAGTGTGCTTGCACATGTACTTCCAGAATGCTTCAGGTCACTGAATTTGTAAATGCAGTAAAAATAAAACCCAGTAAGACTAAATACCTGAAACAGAGTTTTCCTAACAGAGCTTTATCTAAAGGTTTGGAAATGACCAAGCCAATGTGATGAAGAGACAAAGCTGTTTTGACTAGGTTGTCTTGGTAAGGAAATGTTCTTTTGTGGCTTGGCTTGCTGATATGCCCACTCAAAGTTGACTCAAGTCTGAAAATAGGGCAAAACTCTGTACTCCATCCTAGAATTGTAGCAGGACTTAAATACAAGCTGGCATTTTTGGAGCCTCTCAGCCCCTGAATGCTTAAGAAGGTTATTTTAATTAAATGAACTTTGTGTCCTAAGTTTCCAAAGGGTTAATCCTATGTAATCCTTTGTTTCTTTAGCTAGCTCAGCAGTTTGCCTAGCTTGAAAGTGCAAAAAAATAAGGTAGTGGTGGGCTTGATATTTGCTCTGACAGTTTGAGCCACTGATTAAAAGTTCCTGTCTCAAGAGGTAAAAATCTGTATCCAGTCTAGGTTCAGAAGCTGTCAGTCCATCACTGATTTTTGCAAACACCAATATGAAATACATGTATTGTTAAATGCTGGTGGGCCCAGAACTTTCAGCAAAAAGGCAGCTACTAGCTAGTAAAGCTAGTATTAAGATTTTATGGCAAGACTCATGACTTTTATTTGCCAATTGAAATTCTCGAACATTGATTCAGACCAGTCAGGGTGATTGTGAAAGTAAATGATTCCTGCACTACTTCAAATGAGTCAGATAAGGTGCATCTTCATTTGGATGCCTCAAAATAAGAAACATTAATGCAATTTCATTTTCTTTAACTTGCTTTTCTGCCTACTCTTCCACCCAAAGCCAAGAATGATGAAAGGCACTTTACTGGCCAGTACACCAGCATTTATGACAACATTTAATTCACCAGGTGCTGTTTGATTTACAGGGGAAATTGAACTAATACATTCTCCCAGGAAAGCTGCAACCCAAAGTCCAAACTCCAAGAGCAAATAAAATCTAATGTTCAATTTGACTTCTAAATGTACGAAATCTGAACATCAGTTTCGGCTAATATAGAGGGTGGGAGGAACATAATAAGACTGCTGCTGTCCTTTTTTTTCAGAAGCCTCTCTGGAAAGTTCTTCAATTTTTCAGACCACAGCAGGATCCTAAAATTGAAGAGGAACCACATGATTTCTTCCTGCATACCCCAGTCCTCCTAATCTTACGAGGCTTGGCAAAGAAGCAGGCAAAAGGAAGAACAGTGCTGAGATATTCTCATTTTTCCATAGTCTATATACTGGTGGCACCCTAGGTCCATAACTCCAGCTTCCCCATTTGCACAGGGAAATGAAAGAAAGAATGAGAAAACAGAAAATATTTCAGAAAATGCTAGTGGGTTTGCCAATGGATAATGAATTCTTTCAGACTCAAAACTTACTGTATTGTCCTGCTTAATTAGAGATTCCTTAAAGGATGATCTAAGAGCACTCTGAACACAGCAGGCTGAGCTGGCCTGACAAATAGTCTCCTCTAGAACACCTTTGCTTAATCAACAGAGTAAGATCTGCCTCCTCAAGTGAAACACTGTGAGAGGAAATGGTCTTCAGAGCTGTGCAGTTTGAACGGACTTTTTCTGAATCACACTGAGGTGACTGGAAACAAACAACCCTCCATTGATGCAGAAAGAACATCACTCACATTTGTCCTTTATCCCTGAGAGCAAGGCTTTAAGCTGTCTCTTTCAAAGGCTGGCCTAAGTGTAGGAAGTATGGATTTTCGGAGTCTAGCATAGTCTAGATGCAAATCTGGAAGCTGGAAGTACCACTGAAAGCCCTGAGAGTAGGTTTAGTGACTAAATGGATAGAAAAAGTGCTGCACTTCTGCTGATAAGTGGTGAAAATTGGGGGAAAAAACCCCCAACAAACCCCTCCATGCCCCCAAGAAAACCCCAGTCAACCAACCCAAACAATTTCAGACTTCAGGTGTTCCAGTGAGCTGCATCTCTTGTATCAATGGGTAGAAGTAGAAGGAACACACAGTGATACATGCAAGCAATAGGCTTGACTGCAGCAGACAGGAATTCAGATCTTCCAAGCTGGTGCACCCCACTGCATGAATGAATCCTCCTACAATAAGGGTGGCTATAAAATGCATTTGCAGCTAAAGTAAAAAATAGGAAAGGGTATACAGGCACTGTGCTGGGGCTCTGGGGGTCTGAGTTCTGTTCTAGCTCCTCCTCCTGGACACCCCCAGTCTTTCCTGGGATGCTGCCTCCCACCTGTGAAACTGAGATGACATTTCCTCCTCTGACACAGTGCAACAAAGATGAAATTGCCCTACACCATCATGACCTAACCTGGATTGTCAGAACAATCTATCACTAAATAAACCTGAACACTCAAAATCTGAAAATGATAGAGCATTCTATCACAACCAGGTAAAATGCCATGTTACAAGCACACTTGACTTTATCTGATGAACAAGAACCATTAGGAGACAAACCCTCAGGTTGCCCCTTTGTGCCTCACCATTCAGCAAAGATTAGCAAACTGCAAATTTGCCATGCTCTGCCCTGCTGAGTAAGAGGCTTAGCTAGTGCTGCCTGGTAACTTTGCCATTCAATGTTCCTCTCCTGCAGCAAATATGTCAATATAGTTTTGAAATTTTAAATCCAGATAAAACATTTAAATTTTAAAGGAAACATGCCTGCAGACAAAGAAAGAGCCACTAAGAGGGTAGTATCAATCACATCTGAGTTACACGACAGCTCCCACCACTGTTTTTGGCATTTCTGAGACCACTTGCTCACTTTGGTAGGCAACAGAAATAATTTCTTACTAATGAAGCAGAGAAAGGCAATTTCTTTGCATATTGCCTTCATTTGCCATTAGTGCTCTTGCAGTTCCATGAAATTCCTGATGGAACAGCAAATTCAACTGGTCTCCTGTATAAATGATAGGGACAACTAAGGTGTCACACGTTAACACACATTCTGCCTCTAACCTTTACCTTAAGGCTTGTGACAGTGGTTTCAACCTTCTCCTCAAATGACTTGAAAGTTGGAGAATTTCTAGGAGAAAAAAAAAAGTTGAAAGAAGGAAAAAGAGTCAGTTGCAAACATCATGAGATAATTCCACAATTTGATCGGTTCTCACCAGGCAACAATGCCAGGACAGAACAAAGACTGCCTGGCAGCACAGGGCTATAGGCTGATAAGCTATGAACACTCAACTTGTGCTCTGTCAGTCAAATCCAATTACGATAATCGGATGAGTATTTTTTAGCTACAAATTTGCAAAAGCAGAACCTGCCTAGTAATGGAAAACAAATGGTGACTGGCCTGTCTACTCTGTGATACATTTGTCATGCTCTCAGAAGAACAGCCACAGAGTGCTGGCTGTAGGGCTGCATTTCTATGGTTTTATCATTTCTGTTGTAGCTTTACCCATTCATGTTGTTGCTGTAAAAAAATGAACATTTTTTTTCAGCTGATGAACAAGTTTGTAACCTACATTATTACAAAGATGACAAGTTTAATGTCCTGAGGCTGGGAAGAAGGAGATTAGAACTACACTGGAAGTGGGTCCCATATGCCTCTGAAGAATCCTGACCCCCCATTCTGTGACTTAGTGACTGCAGATGTATCCTGCTGTTTTCAAAGACAAAGACTTTAGGGAGACCCTGTTCCTAAGGTGCCTCTGACAAAACAAAGCTTTTCTCTATGTTCAGCCACCACAAAGGACTTGGGCAAATCTGCAGTGGGGAAAGGGGACCTTCTGCTTCTCTGCTCCTTGCCTGACACCTGAGAGCTCAATTACAGTGTTCCATACATTGTGCTTCATAATTAGTGAAGGCTCTGCAGCTCAGACACTGATGTCCAGCACAGTTCCTATTTCTGCAAATCCATTTGCATCATATCCTAATCAGGCTAAGTTAAAATGACCCTAATTTAAAGAAAGGGAAAACAGAAGCCAGTCGGAAAAATAATGTAGATTTTGTTCCTGTTAATTAGATGAAAAATTTTTCATAGGGCAAGAAGGGTCAAAAGGAGTTTTATGACTTGCATTTGACCCACAGGTCACATCAGTGGGTGAATGCTTGCCTTAAACTATCCACCTGCTGAAGCTGAATGAATTAGCATTCATTATACAGGTGGGAGGTTTGCTTTTCCCACATGCTTGGCAAGGAGTGGGGATACTCATATATTTACAGGCCAAGGGAGTAAAAAGAAAGCTGGATTCTAATTTTATTGAAAAAACAGAGCTTTACTTGAACAGACGTCAATATTTGGCTGCAGTCAAGTAAAGCATGATTATAGCCATTAAAATATGAAAGCACTCATGTAAAATCCCTCCACAGGAGCATGATCCAAAGCCTGTTCGAGTGAAAAGCATCTCTTGCATTAATGGGCTTTGGACAACGTTCTAGAGACAGCAAAACAACCGAATTTCAGATTCAGTAACAAAAACCTGATAACAATCAGCAACTCAAATATATCTCAGAACTGCTTCTTTACTCAAAGGCTTGTACAAGAGATTACACATTTAATACAATTAAAATTAAAAAAAAAACAAACCAGATGGCCTGTCCCACAGCCCTCATCTACGTGAATAACCTTAATTGATTGAAGTGAGACTATTCATCTAACTAAAAACTGCAGGATCAGGATCAAAGTACGCAAATTCCCCTTCATTACACTGCTGAACATTACCATAGCAAACAGAATATGTGTAGCATATTACCTCATTGCAGGCATGCTTATGGAATGGCGAATAGAGTAGCTGTAGGACAGAGGTAAAAAATAAAGAAAAAAGCTGTAAAATCCAATTTCCAACGTGATTAAAAGACAATTTTAAAAATTAACTTTAAATGTACATATACATATTTTTGAGAGTGCTAGTTTTCTTCTGATGG
Organism: Pseudotriccus pelzelni; assembly: GCA_035584735.1. Classification (NCBI taxonomy): domain Eukaryota; kingdom Metazoa; phylum Chordata; class Aves; order Passeriformes; family Tyrannidae; genus Pseudotriccus; species Pseudotriccus pelzelni. Next base: position 63,086,365 of record JAWMRA010000113.1, read on the forward strand.
CAAGAGGTTGTCAAACTCACTTGTGAACTCCATCTCACTCTCAGCACTAAAGATCTTGCTACCTCATTCTCATGTCAACTGACCAGCAATGGGGCTCAAAACAATGATGCAAACCGGTTCCTGGGAATATCCATTTAAATGGCACAGACCCCTGCTATCTAGAGAGACACACACCATGTGAGAGGGGAAGAGAGAGTCACCCCTGCGACTTGCAGTTACAGGGGATGAGCTCTGCTGGGCAAGTGCAGCACACCTCGGGTTTGCGAACATCCACAGAGCTGCCTCAAGGCAGCAGGTGAGAAGGCAACTGCCTTTGTCGCAGGTGCAACATATAGAGCCCAAACTGCCAGTGCTGATTCCCAATTTGGATAGGCTCCTGTACAACTGGATACCTAAACAGCTACCAAAAAGCAGAGAAGCAACACTCTCAGTTGTCCACATCTCTTGGACGTTTCACCTCCTCCTTCACCCCTCAACTTTACCAAAGGTAGGAAGCTGTTTTCCACAGCTCTCGTCCACCTCTCCTTATGACACTTCCCTCCTCAGACTTCCCAGCAGCAAGAGTATTGGAAGGTTGCGAGCAGAGGATGGAGCCTCTGCATCAAAGATCCCCAAATCATCTTGCTTAAACTTGCAGATGACCACCCACACTAACTGCTTGACTTATATTAACCAAATTCTCCCACCTGAGCCATCAAAACCAACTCTGCTGTCACATCATCACCTGTTCCCCACTGCTGGGAAGCATCAAGCCTGTTCCTAATAAGAATATTTATTTGAAGTTTAAGAACTTTCCATAAGCAGATTTAGATCTGAGCATTTTAAGTAAAGTGTGCACTGCAAGAGTATGTCTTTTTTCAAAAATCTATGCATTGCCACTTTCAGTGTTGACTGACAGCTGCAGCCTGGTCTGATTGAGAACAGTGAGAGCTTTACTTTAGGAGGCACCAACATTTGGCTGCATGTAAAGCATGATTATAGCATTAAAAAATGAAAGCTCTCATACAAACAGCACATGTGTTTTTTCTAAACTGCACAAATTCAGAGCAGCATTGAGTCCATATACAGGGTTTTTTTTCCCAGATTAAAGATTCAGAAATGGGGGTGGGGAAGGGACATAAGAGCTATTTGGCAAGTAGGTGAAAGAGATCTAATACAAACTGTTCGCTGTTGTGCGTATTTTAAGGCTTCTGCTAAGCTCAGACTGACAAGACAGGACAGCAGACAACACCAATGTTTCATGTTCAATTTTGAACATAATTTTTAAGAGTTATGAAAGATTAGCCCAAACATTTCACAAGTGCAGCAAATCTTTAACAATCCTAGTTAAATTAAACAAGCATGCTTGCCATTTTAGTCTTCCAACATATGACAAATAGGCAAAAATAGAGTTTGGAAGTATGTCAGCCTAGGCTGCTCCTCTTCTAATAGCAAAACATTCCAAATATGAAGGTTTAAGTACGAAGATTACATTGTGCCAAATTAAATTCATACAGATGGGAGATGGACATGAAAGAGAATCCAAATATTAAGTGCAAATTGCACAATATTTATTTCTTGAGTTCATATTTTAATTTCTCTAAAGAGATAAGGATGCAAGTTATAGAAACAGTGGCAATATTTTCTTTTAGTAGAAGTCTAAAACAATAAGGATTTTTTAAAGACATATATGTCTGTGATGGTGATTAGGGCAGAAAACAGAGATCCTTCATGACAAAGGTCACTAAATATTACATTTTGGTTTCATGTCAGAGTGAGCTAGGAAGGTCAATCTCTGCCACGTTTTGAAGTTTTCTCAGGGAAGTAAGAGTCCATGTTAGGATAACTTAGCTGAAGGGAAAAAATATTCTTGGGCTCTCTCGGAGACTGAAGTTGCTAGAAGGCCAGAGGGACTTGAAGGGGATTTGGGGCTGTTCAGCCTTTCTGTAGGGTGACCTGACATAAAGCCACACTGGTTATAGAATCTTTGAATACACATAAAAGTGTTTTCTTATTCATCATATATTGAAGTGCATTACAGAATCAATAAATTCAAATTCTAAATATAAAGAATTCCTTTATCGTGTTCAGAACTTGGCCTACTATTGGAAATTTTCCCAGGACTTAAGAGTCATGGCTAAGATACTTTTGCTTTATTGAAGAGGAGGTAATTAAATACTTTATAAAATCTTTCTAAAACTCAGCTGAATAGCATTTTTACTGTTTGTTGCTTTTGTTCCAACCTCTGACAGAAAAAGATGTTTCAGAGAATGCAATTATGTATGAATAAGTTTTCCCAAGACCAACATCTTTTGAACATGTTCATTATTTGAATTTCAGACTGATCTACTCAAGGCAAACACTTAGTCCAGTCCATTTCTTGTTATATTCACCATGATGTAAAAATAAACCATTACACTTTAAGTAAGTGCTTTTATCCTATATAATGATTCTGAAAGGAAAGAGGTTACTGCCTTACAGTCCATAAAACAAATCCTGGCAAATACAGAGGCAGTATTCAAGGAGAGTAATGTTTCTTACCCAATTGAATGCGATCTGTGGTGGATGCACAAGGAAAGAAAAGCAAGAGTTAAAAGTAATAGGAAAAGGTAACAAATATATACATATACATCTGTAACACGTCAAACTGCCCAAGGAGAAAAGTAAAATAATTTGCATTCAAATTTTGATGCTGGAATTCACACTAGAATGTGAATCAGTAAAAATCCCTTCAAAGTAAAAAATTTCACACAGTCCTTCACTATGCAGTCACCCACTCTGTATGCATTGAATAACAGAAGTATTGTCTGTTAAGTTTTGTGTTCTCTTCATTAGATCAGCTTTAAACAATGTTAACTGGTTTCCCTCCCCATATCCTACCTTAATATCATTAAAGTATAGGTGTACTGGAATTGTACATGTACATCAACAGCAAATGTCTTTTTTTTTCCCCACTGGACTTCTTAATCATCTCTCAGTTAAGAAGGGTAGGAAAAGAATAAGGGGCTTTTAATTCCTAAAATGACAAATTCCTAAAATGGCATTTTCTAAAATACTTGTTCCTTGTTGAAAACAATACTTGAAACACTTTGACACTGTGTTCCAGCTCACAAGAAACTTAATTAAGGCAGCAGAACTGGGAGAGGCACACTGATATACAATATTCAAAGGATGTCATTAATGTTCCGAAGTTGAGACATGATGAGGCAGACAGCCTCTCTTCATCTGTGTTACTGATGCAGTCTTTAATTACAGACCACTTCAAGGGAACACCTGTCTCACACAGCAAGCCAGATAGATGGTGCACACTTGATGAACATGAAGAGTCTTCAATACTTGTTTTTCACATTCTTTCTCAATGTGTGGTGTGATGGATTATTTACTGCACAACATTCATACCTTCCTCCAAAGAAAAGTATTGATTTATTCAGGCCTATTTACGGGGTTATACATATCATCATGTATATTGGTGCTTCTCCAGCAGTCATGGGTTTAACTTCATAACACAGTTCTGCTTAGACCAGCTTAAGTAATACTGTTGACATATACAGCCTCCTTTTACTACCTGCTGCCTCCCAGTAGCAGCCACCCTCTTCTCCATTCTAATACAGATACTTGCACAGCCATATGATAATGAAATCTGTAACTGTAAACCTCTAAAAACCGGCACAAATGAAGGGGTGTCAGTAGAAATGAGAGAAAACAATTTCCTCATCCATCAGCAAAAGAAATGCTTATGAAATGTTCTGAAGCAAGGCAGTATTACTATTTCCTGTATAAGGGTATCAAAACCGGAAAGGTTTAAGAATGGTAGTTTTGGGCATGACAGCTACAGTATCTGAAGGAATTCCTTTCTAGCAACAGTTTTAAGTGCCCAGAAAATCCTTAGATCACAGAAATCCTGAAAGGCTGTGCAAAAACTCCACCATCACCACAAACAACAACAAAGAGCCCCAAAAGGCACAACAATAAAGGCACAGCAAAAATCAACTCCCAAAATGCTAAAACGGATCAATTATACCTGAGCTGTCACCAACTGATATTGGCCCAACCTGCTTCTAAAAACGTTAAATGAGAGATAGCCTTCAGAAATAACCCCTGTTCAGCTGCACATGTGAGCCTCCAGCCTAGCATTTGCTAGGCCCTGCTCTGTGAAGCTGGCTGGTCAGCACTCCCCATCTCTGATTTTGATTTTTTTTTTTCTATCTTTTAATAAAGCACCTTATACTTTCCTACGCTGAATAAATGTGGAATTCTAATCCTGGTGTCTAAAGCGCTTGCATGCCTTGCCACTGCAGTCACTTGGGAATTCTAAGTGATGCCATTCTGATGCCTTCATCTAACCCAGTAATGAAAAGGCTGACAAGTAACAGGCTCAGGACAGATACCTGCAAAATTCTGCATTACGGTGAGATACTGAGACCTATTCTTTGATATCATTTTCAACTCCCTATGCTCTCTTCTTGCTAAAGCAATAACACCTAAGCTGTATTTCTCTAGTTCTGCAGAAACAGTACAGACAGCCTTATCAAAGTCAAGCTCTATCACATCTCCTGCCTCCCATCTATCAGCTATGACAGGTGCTGTCAGTTCAAGATAATTGCTCTTGACAAACCCTTTTATGTTTTTGTCTTCATGCTATCTTCTAGATCCTTAGAAAATAACAGGTTAATGCATTCCCCCAGTATCTGCTTTGTATTTCCCAGAACTTCCCTTGCCCCTTTCCAGAGGGATGAACTCTGCCTTACTCCACCCCTCTGGGGCCTCCTGTGCCTTCTGTGCTGATTCCCGTCATCTCTGAGGGGCACAGTCATGCCCCCAGGCTCTCCCTCCCTGCAGCCTTTTGTCTCTTTCCACATGTGTCTTCCAACTCCTGGCAGGAATGAGGCATTATATTATTTTCATTCATCTTGAGAACTGGCTCATCCCAGGCACTAAATTTGAAAGGGGTCTGTGTGATTAAAGAAAATGTATGAGACAGCTGAATGAAGCCTCTATACACAGTACAACAACTGACATCTTAATTGCATGTATGCCTTTGTTAGCTTAATCTTTAAATACATTTACTTGAGTAGTAGCAATGTATGTGGTAGTAGTGTAATGTAAGTAGGTTCCTTTTCCTTTCCCTTTTTTTTTTTAAACCAGAAAGTCTCCCACTTGGTATCACAACTTGTTTCTAAAAAGGTCATCACCGGGGATGAAACTTAGATCCATGCAGAGAGCTGTCGAGTACTCCAGCAGTACTGCATGAAAAGATTCAAACTTTAGCAGTATGTAAAGGAGAAAGGGATAAAGACCCTCAGCTCTTATCACATCTGTGCTCTACACAGCAAAAGCCACGTTAAAATGCCAGCAAAATGACTTTAATACTGAGACATCTGAGCCCATGCTTGTAAGTGACCTGAGACTCCACTCTTCCCCTTCGCCTTCCTTGTCAAAAAAATATTAAAGGAGACAATATCAGCTGGAGGTGGAGAAGCAACAAAAAAATCTTGATGGCATATAACTAATCACAAGAGCTATTCGTGAAGAATTTATTATCTTAGCTACATTGCTAGTGTCCGGTTTGTATCCTAAAGCAAACATATCAGTACAGTGTCTTTATATGCTTTTCTGGTATTTCTAGTAACATGATAATATTAAATAGGATGCATTATTACTGTAAATAGACCTTACAAGCACTAATAATTAATACAAAATTCAGAAAATGCAAAATGCAAGTGATTATTCATGCACAAAATGAATTAGAGAGTTGTGACACCGGTGAGCTAGGGTGGGGATGAAAGAGAAGCCCGGCAGCTGCATGAAAAGCAGTTGGTCCCCAAAGGCAGCATCTCCATTCTTTCAGACACACAGAATTTTCTCATTTTTCCTTCTTGTAGGCTTTATCTTCTTGAATGCTAACACAGCAGAATAGTACATTTGGGGGAATCTATCTGGCCTGTGATATAATATTTAGTAATATTTAGTAATAATAGAGATAATACAAGGTGAAAATTATGATCCAGCATCTTCAGAACAGAAATACATGTTTCATGCAGTGCTCTGTACAGTTGATAGCAGGCAACATAGAAAACAGAATTTTGTTTCACAAAGAAGGCAGGCTTCAGTATTTAGTCAGGCTGACTACAAACCCTTTCAAAATCACCATCACCACAGGCAGGGGGTAAGACTGCTGAACATACTGGGAATTATGATGACATCTGGATTTTAGAAATCAGTTTCAAGTGTCTGCTCTGAATGAAAGCAGAACAGGGATTTGCATCTGGATGCCATTGGTGACTATCAGCCTTAATGCCTAACCAAAAGAATTAAGCTAGAGTCTGATGTTTGTTTAAATCGGCATTATGGGAGGGGGTGGTGATAATCCATATACTAGATCACTGAAATAAAATTATTTGGATTAGCAAAAAAAGCAAGTAAACAATGACACAGAAAATTCCTGCCTCTTTACAGTTAACTCTCCCAGACACAACTGGGATTGGAAAGGGAGGGGGAAGATTTTTAAAATCAGGTTACGTAAGTGATAAGGTTTATAGTGTGACCCCACACAGAACTGCACCTGCCCAAGCTGAGCCAAGATCTTAGGACAGCTTTGTTGCTGAGGGAAGCATACTGACCATCACTCCAGATTTAGGATGTTCAGCAGATACAGAAGGCCCAAGTCATGCCACTCTTTGTGTAACTATGGGAAACTGGCTAGACCACTTGCTTCTTCATTGAGTGCCAAGAAAACTCCCCTAACTGAGAACTCAACTGAAAACAGTAAGTGTCCACAAAAAAGATAGTGCTGGTAGTTCATATTTTCTTGAAAAATTCCCAACCAGGTTCAAGATAAAAATTTCAATCAAAGAAAAGCTACAAGAAACCAGCTTCTTGATTAATCAAAGTGCCTATGGACTCAGCCTCTGCTTTGAGCCCTTGGCTAAAGGGCTAATGGGATAAATACCTTCCATGTGCCCTCCAAGTGCTAGTCAGAAGCATGATTTCCAAGGGGATGAGGATTGATACCGACAAAGGCATTTGGTAACAGTGATTAATTAGGGGAAATATTTCAGTGAAGACATTTCTGCCTTTGCAGTTAATCCCACACCCTGTGCAAAGCACAAGTAACAGGAACTAAGGAATCCTGAACTGTTAAAGTCATCCTTCCCTCTGTGATCAAGAGCCAGCACCTAAGGTATTTGCACACCAACTCTTTGGTCACTGGTTTAGGGTCTAAAGTATGGAAACAGCAACAGCACCTGTTTGCTGAGCTGTAGGCTTGTCTTTTTTAGAGGAGGAAGTGCTTGGAATGAACAGAAAATGAAACTGGGAACACGTGCATCACACACATTTCATGCATTTCTCAAAAATACAGAATACAACTATAAATGGACAGAAGGCAGAAAGAATATACAAAGGTAGCAAAAAGGCTTGTGAAAGTGACTCATCCAACTGGAGCCTGGAGAGAGGGAACTGAGGCGAAATAAAATAAACCTACAAGAAATAATGACTGACATGAAGGACAGAAGAAGGACTCACTCACTGTTTCTCATAATGGAAGAGCCAGAAGGCATCAAAAGAAAGACATCAGAGAGACTCCAAATAGGGAATGAATGAGCAAACAAATAAACCACACACTTTACCACATAACTGTCTATTCATCTGGGGAGACATGAGATGTTGTGAATTTCAAAAGCTCATATAAGTTAAAATAAATTCTAAATAAAGATAAACTCATTAAGAAAAACCCTTAAAAACTTTTAAATGAAAGCTCAAATCTATTTTTTAGAAAGTTTTCAGCTCTCAGATTGCTGAACGCTAAAAAAAAATGTACTAGGAAAACAATTGCATGCCTCTTTATTCTTATAGCCTTTGATAGGCATATACTACCCATGAATGTCTAACTGCATCTAGTAAAAAATTTAGTTGTGTTGATACCCTGGCTGTAAGTCATGCACTAAATTTCCGTTTTGAACTGCAGTGTGGAAAAAGACATTGTAAAGCTGATCATATTGTGATGAAGATTTTCCTTTTTTATTTTCACCTGTAAAAACAGTAATACTTCTGCAAAGGGTTTATTAAACTGCATGTAAAAGGTAGGTATAAAGGGGAGACTCTAAAGATTTCTTAAGACTCAGATTAAAATTTAAAAAGTGGAAAAAGAAGTTTTGGCTGCCAAGAACTATGCTTCAGCCATTTGCAGCACACACAGATCTCAGGATATGGTTACCTCATACAATACAAAATGACAAAAAAAAAGGTGAATACATATCAATATCTCTAATAAATGATACCTTAATCTTGCAGCTCAAGCAATACATTGCAGAGTTACCCATATCCATTTATTTCATCACAAAAATAAACATCAACTCCTTCAAACAACTGAAGAAGTTCCGTAGAGGGCTGCTTTACAGTGTACAATTTCTGCTCTCATGCTGAGGGACTTTTAAGATCAACACTTTAAAAGACACATCAACATATAAAGCTTGACACTGACGTTGCATTTAAGTGACAGTTCTTGTACTGACCTCAGCTCCTGTTACTTCCATAGTATCTATTTTTATATAACTGCAGAACAAAATTTTGCAGTACATCTTGAAAAAAATGATAAAAACCAGTCTAAAATATTTTTTTTAATCTTTTCACAAGCAGCTCCTAGGCAGGCTTCTTTTCTTCAGATGATAATTTTCTCCAGAGTCCACATATGAATAAAATTGGGTTAATAAAGATCTAACAGCAATTTTTTGTTCCATTTTACTTGTATATTTCCTTGAGCCTGCAAAGTTGTTCCAATCAGATTTCCAACTGTACTTTAAAAAAACCCAACAAAACAGGACTCTAATAAAAATTACATCTTCATTCACCATTATACCTTCTTTTCGGTTAAAAACATGAATGCTGCAAAATACTCAGACTACAAACTACTTGAAACTATAAAACACTAATGCAGAAGTAAAAGAAGAGTTGAGAAATGATTTATACATTTTGTTCTCAAAATAAGACCAGAGAAGCAGCAGATGCCTATACCTCATGTCTCCAAACTTCTTGCTGATAGCTGTTCCTACATTACTGATAGCTGCTGTTGCTTTTTGTCCTGCATGGCTCAGGGTCTCATGTGTTTTCTTGTAACTGAAAACAAAAAACAGAACAGAAATAGTGGTATTACAAAAGAGCGACTAGAATCCCAGGCAATTAATTCCCTTTTCCCTTACTTCCACATCCTAAAGTCCCAAACACTGAAAGGTTAAGAAATGTGGTAACTGTAGCACAAAACAAATGGTGAAGATGCCCACTTCTGCACCGCCTCCCAAGTGCAGTTTAATCCTCATATGAGCGAAACGCTCTCCAGAGCAATCCTTTGCTGTGTCCTTCCCGATTGCAAGTAATATCCCCCAGATGGGCCAACACACACTGTTTAAAAGCAGAATACGGTGATTTGTTGAATACCCCTTTAATACAACTTCTGTTTGCAGAAAATCATGTTTACATCAAATAAGCATTCTTACAGCAGACACTGACCTTGTGGCAAAATCTGTTATCTGAAGCACAGAAAAGAATCAGGACAAATACAACTCTGCTCTTCCAAGCATATACATATTAGGTACATCTAACAAATGCACTTCAAAATGATTCTGTGATATTTCACATTGGGAAAAATTGATCAAATCTGTTTCCATATGCTACAAGTTTCCTTTTTCCACTTTCAAAAATTTCTTTAAAGGAAGAAGGTTTGGGGAAGGACATAGATGGAAAGATGAAAAAACCTAGACAGTGAATGTACATTCTTAGGACTGAATTCTTTTAGAAGTCACTAATTTCACTTATAGCATACAGATTCAAACACAGAATCACCTTAATTTACTGATCCAGAATACATGCTCTGACCTACACAGACCCTTCAGTAAAGTTGCTCTCTTAGGGTAATCAATAAGCTTTTCTGCACAGATGCTTTTCTGCTGACTAACTCTGAGCATGTCAGAGCCTTCCTTCTGAGTAAATTATCTGATACTCCCAGTGACGCAGACAAGCTCAGAATTAGAAGTACTGACCTAGTAACAAAAGGAGAACACGTTATAATCAGTCTTGTATCCTGCAGTGTGTGTTGGCAGACAAGAACTGAAGAAATGATCATGAAAAATTCAGAAATACAACTCTACTGGTTCTAATTCTCCTGTGAACAAAAACTATAGGATTGCAAACATGTACCAAAATACACTGGAGATTGATTTAAAAAAATCCCACTGCCAATTCCTACAACTGAGTATTTTCTTCTTACTTTTATGTATATGAAAGGAATACAAATTTGTGGAGGCAGAAGAGAAAACAAGATTTAACATTTCAGCATGGCACATCATATTTTATGTCATGCCCCTTTATCCCCAGCAGTACATATTGCTGGGGATACATATTATCTGTTCAGGGCTGTGTTCTACAAACCAGTAAATGGCAAATGCCACATAATTCTCTGGTCTTTCAGACAATATATTTTAATTTTATGTTCCTAAACCACAACATTTCTTACATTGAGCTGGTCTAACAAGTTCTGAAACTGCCAAGTGAAAGGGCTCCTTTTATGAACATACTTGTCTCTGCTTTCACTGACTAAAAAGGCAATCTACAGGGAGCAGCTGAAGACTAGGGTACCAGTTCTCTAGGAACTCCAGTTAGATAAGCTGAATCAAACACAGGTACAATGCTGAATGCCAACAAAGGCTAAAACATTGCAACTGACAAAAGGAGCACACATTATAATTAGAAAGGAAGGAGCACTGGTTATGCCTGTTTTGTTTATCCTGGTAAAATACAGAGAAGATGGGAAAGGTTGTTTTCACCAGATCTCATTTATTCTTAGCTGGTCTGGTCCTAGACACAGCAAGAATTGCAATGCTCTTATTTCAGTGAGGCCTCTTTCTCTAGCTTAACTAGTTTAACAGCTCTGTCATTCTCTTGCTCACAGTAGATATACTCTCATATAAACTCAAATGGGATGAGACCCTAAAATAGATATTGACAGTGATACTTTAGTCAAACTCTAAGCACCTAGTTTTTTGATAAGAGTTACCTACAAAAAAAAAAAAATCAAATACTCTAATGCCTGTGGCATACAAGTCTTAGACAGTTTGCTGACAGAGCAGCTTTCTAAACCATTTAGCACAAGTGGAATTTTGCAGAGGACAAAATGAAGGCAAAGACTTCCAGGTCTAAAAAGATCATCTGTAGCACAATCTATTTATGTACAGGTTGAATGCACATAGTAAAATATTTTGCAGATAACGTTCTGAAATGATTTTTTGAAATGACACCTTGGAGTTAAATTTATTTATAGGCATATTTAACTCTATGATAAAATATATCCATGTCTTACCTTTCTTCCACAAGTTCTTCACACTGTGTAAAACTGTTAAGAGAAACAGTTCCAAATGCCACATACAGCAGTTAGACTCAACTTTCACTGAGAAACATTAGAGTCTCCTAAGTATTTCTGAACATTATGTTGGTCAGAACACACTTCCTGGGAACTGGCTGAAATGACACTGATTTTGGTATTTCAACAACATTGTGTTCTCTGCAAATCCTGTAAACCCAACATCCCCCAGTATTTCCACTAGCAAGGAAGACATGGAGACTGCATTTGTGTTCCTAATACTTCTGACATTACATAAGAGCATAAATCCAGCTAAAACTATTACACAACTAGTCTTTTTTCAGCACTAACTTCATCAAAAATGACCTTTGATATGAACCACTCCTCCCTTCACCAATGCTGAAGATGAGCTCTAAGGAACAACACTATAGCAAAGGTAAAAATGAAGTACAATATACAATATCTGTCAGCAGAGACAAGAAGCAGCAATTTGCATCTCAGTAGAGCTCACTGATAGATAGCTTAAAAATCAAGCCCCCTCCATTCCCTCCTCTCCACCATTATGCATATCACTATGCCTTCTTCATAAACAAATTCTCTTTCCACAGAGCACATCGCCTCACTGTAGTTAGTTACACTTTACATTGATATTTTGATGTATGATGCACAGTATTTTCACTCAGATATTTTTATCCTCGCAGTTACGTCACATTTACAGCATCCAGTTGATGACTTGCCAAATTTGTAACAATGATCTCCTCAACGTTTTCTCTTTGACATCTGGGAATGTTCGCAGTTGTATGTAGCATAAATTATCTGACCCAGAAGTTTTCATTATGTCATGTAACACACTACAGTTTTGTTTTAGTGCACTGAACAGCTTACATAATTTTCAGAGACCTTTATGAGCAGAAATAAAGTTGGATATTCTAGGTAAGACCTACAAACACTTATTAATTGGAAAAAGTCCTGTATGTATGGTTTAAGTCCTCCTTACACCACCAAGTGCTCTGCATGCTAAGTTGTCTACACACTCTCATCCTGTGAGCAGCCACTGCTGGCAATCAGTAGGTGAGTACTGACCACCCACTGCATCGGGACAGGTGACAACATCTCAGCAGTCAGTCAGCCAGCAGCTGAAATTAGACCAGTGATTCCTAAACCTTATAGTCAGAAATGCTCCAGCACAAAAAAACTCAAATAATTTAGGATACAGATATTCAAGAAATAGCACCTTCCATCCAACCCATGGCATGCATTTTTAGACAACAGCATCTCTGCTTTTCTTACACTAATACAAAGGCACCTTAACCTCCCTGAGTTCATCACCATTATGCCAGGCACCCAGTAGCATTAGTAGAAGTAGAAACAGGCTACTTAATTTATTCAGTTAGAGTAGGAATGCTTCCTCTGATTTTGTGGCATCTGAACATAGCACAGAAGAATTGCTGGTAGTGGTTTACAAGGATCATATTGCATGCTTTCACTTAGCACTTATCAGTAAATATTCATAATGTATTTGGTAAACATGAAGGATTAAACAAATACATTATGTCAATTGCTGTCACAATTATAAACTTGTGAATAACACTCACCTATGAACATTTGAACATTACCTTTACATATGACATTGGCCTATGAATTTCATCTAACAACTTCTGATTATAAGTTTGTTTTTAAAATAGGGTATTTCTTTAAAAGAAGCAATTCTTTATAAAACTGATTATTACAGGTTATCACAAAATATGCTGATATTGCAGTTATGTTCTGATAATATGCCCAACACATTTAGAAGAAGCTTTAAAGATAACTCACATCTCCAGTGCTAATTAAACAAAGTAGATTTGCAGCCTATTTTGATGCATTTTCATCTGACAGTTTCATATACTACATTTAATTTATACTATCCTGTGACAACCAAGTCTCACTAGCTGATTTTTACAACCAGTGAAAGCAAATGTAAGGAGAGACTGTGTCATAAAACACAACATGTGAATGAATACTGCTTTATAAGGAGTGTGGCCTGGTGGCAGCCATATAGAGAGGTAAGAGAACTAGATATTTAAATGACCATCATCTGCAGGATAAGTCAGGACAGTAACACTCATCTCAACTCAGTACAGAACTGCCCTTCACATGTCAGAGTTAAATCTAACCTTCCTTCATAGGTGCAATACATGATCTGCTAATAGAAGTGGGCTACACATATGTTTTGCACAGCAAGCTGCACATTTGACCTACTACAGTAAATTATAAAGAATTAAAATTCAGCTTCTGTAAAACTAGTACATCTGCAAATTAGTACATCTTCATTCATCTTTGTGCCTCTCCATCAATGCTTGCTGGTAAAATTAATTCATTTGAGAAACCCTTGTCTGTGATAAAGCTGTTACATAAGATGTAACAGAATGCAAACAATTAACAACAAAACCATACAGTAGAGCAGAGCCTGGTAGCACAAGCCATGCCCTACAGAGCTTGCTTCTTTTCAGTTTTCAAACCATTAGTCAGCTTAAGAATGGCTTTTCTGGAATCAATGTAAAGCACCTGGATATCTGAGAAACTCTCAGCTAGAAAACTATTTTTCTGTTGATTTTCTAGGAGAAGTGGGGCTCAGCATAAACTAAACTATGCTGATGCTCAAATGAGATAAATGCATACATGAATGACAGATAACGTGTACATAAAGCATTCTCTATTCATATTGCTATTTTACCCATAAAGGAACTCTATACTGTTGTGAGCTATTTTGTTTGTTTTTTTCTGGTTGGTTTCTTTTTTTTTTTTTTTGGTACTTTCCTGAAATTCATTCCAACTTCAAAACTAAATGTACTTTTTTGGACATCCTTCCCATTGCCAGGTATGTTAAGAATTAACTGAAACTGGATGGCACTTGGATGGGTACATATGCCTAAGTCAAAGGAGGCATGCCCCAGGTAGTCCCTCTCCCACAGAGAGAGGAAGGGCAGAACTGTGGGAACTGAACCTCTGCAGGCTGCAGCCAGAAATCTGTGTGCAGCACACAAGAGGTGTTCAGTAGGCTGGAGGGAGTCACAGGTCAGAAAAGCTGCCAGACAAGGGTGACAAACATTCTGGGCTGTTCTGCACTGTAATCTTCAAACACTTGGGAAAAAATGGGGATACAGCTGTGTGAAATGCATTATTTGTGCACTGCAGCATTGAGTGGGGGAAAAAGAAGCAGTTGTGGTACAGCTGCTCTCCAGGTAGAAAAGCCACAATATACTGGCTTAAGCACAAATGATCTTAAGACTTTCCAGGCCAGAACTTCACAGCTCTTCACACCTTACACTAAGCCAATAACACTGTGGGCTCTGTACTGTACACTAGATTAATACAATTATGCAGATTAAACATATGCCAGCCTTCCTTTTCCTTTCTTCCCCTTACTTTCTCCTTTTCCTCCCTCTCCCTTTCTTTTATTTTCCCTTCATTTTCCTCTCCCTTTCCTTTCTCCCTTTCATTTCCTTTTCCTTCATTTCAGTTTTTCTTTTTGCTTCCATTTCTCATTTCCCTTTCCTTCATCCCCTTTCCACTGACCCTTTCCTGGATATTATTAATCCTTGTAATTTCAAAGGTTGCAATTTACATTCAAGGCCTCCCTTCCCATCCCTCTTGTTACCATGTACACACATACTATAATACACATGTATATATTTTCTGGTCCACAATGATAGTTACAGTGGGGTTTTCCCTGAGAAACAAACATCTGGAACAGATCACCTGACCTTGCGACAGAGCCTCCAATTAGCTGGAGGTCCTGGTGCAAACAAATGGACCTACATCTTCTGGAAAAGGAACAATGAGAAGAGACTCAGTTAACTTCTCCAAGTCCTTTCTCCAACCTTGTGACTCCGCTCTTCCACATTCAGGGACAGAGATACGTGTGGAAAGGCAGCAAAACAATTATCTTTGAAGATGGCATGAACATTGCCTGATCAGACCCAAAGCTCCCTTTACTTCCATATAGCCTGGACTCATGCAGGTAACGTACTTGCTGAAGTCACCATTCAATTTCTTCACTTACACAACTGGTACATTTACTTGCAAATTTAGTAAAGAAAACATCAAAAGGTGATTACACACTGCAAAGAACAGAAACACCCACACTTCTTTTACTACCACTCATAAGAAGTATGTGTGTGGGAACACAGTATACTTAATTCCTAGAAGTCACAGTAGGACTGTGGTTGTCCACAAGTTATATCTGACTTTCTAAGAGAATGCTGAACCTATGGAACACATTACTATATATTTAAAGTTATACTAATAAAGACTGCATGTACTGTAGATTGTAAGCCTAAAACACATGCAGTGTAACTAATACCTTCTAGTTTCTTATCACCTGGCAGAAATCTGAACTATAAAACATTAGGTTTCCACTATTTGTGGAAACCCATGCAACTGTCCTCCAGTTACCTATCAGCACAACTAAGTTTGCTGACATAGTTCAACCAGTAGTCAATAGATCTTTATTCTGCCTCTGGGGGAAAATGCCAAGTCCATGTTGAATGTTCTTGTCCCAAATCTCAATTAAGTACATGTAACAGCAGAGCAACATTGAAACTTTCCAAAAAAGGCTCCAAAGAGGTTAACCATTTAAAATAGAGGAGGCTTATGTCTTTTAACAGCTGAAAGAACTGTATCAAGAAAAGATGTATCAAGAAAAGCTGTATCAAGAAAGAACGGCAAAAGAACTTCTGGGAACTATTAGGCTGGAGTGAGATTATTTGTGGGTAATTTTACAGATAAAACTGCTCCTTAGAAACTCAATAGTACTGAAATATCTCCCAGGGCCATAATATCTTATGTCTTTACCCAAAGAAGTACAGAAGAGTACCAAATTAAAAGCTGAGGCAGCAGAGAGCTGAGCATGGTTACAACACATGTACTTAGCAAACACCAAGGTATCTTGTGGACCTCTTTCCTTAGTCCTTCTTCTTACCTTGCTTCTAGCATCTAAATAAAAATTAATTGCCTATTTTTAAAATATAAAAACCCTGCATTGCTAGAAGCTATTTGAATATCCACCCACGTCTATTCACTGAAAACCCAATCATTAAAAACATGCGTGTGGGAAGTCATTCCAGCTGAATGCCTTACCACCATGAAAGCAAATTAAACTCAAGGCAATCATTTGCTCTCTAGTTACTGATCTCCTCTATAGTAGAACACCCTGCCTCCCCCAAACACATAGATTATACTAAAAATCAGTGCATTGGAGAATAGTATAGGAAACCAACAAAGGACTTGGAAAATGCATAATAATTTTGGTTATTAAAAATGAATGGCTTCCAGGTGCCTTTTATAAAAGGTTGGAAAATCCAAGTAACATTACAGCTTTTCCTTATAGAAAAACAAAGCTGATTAAAAAAAAAAAAATCTGTTCTGGTACTGAAAAAGCTGCACATTATTGTTGCAAATGTAATGTCTTACTAGAGGTAGTTAGAATTGCTTTTGCATACCCTAAGCCATGAATTAATGGAAAAGAAACAGACTGTATAAAACTGTATGTCGAGCCTAACACAACCTTCAATCTACGGAGAACATCAGCCCACTGACCCCTATCCTTTCTCAGTTCGAAAACTACTACCTTTTGGGGTTTTTTCTCTCTTTTTAATCATAGCAATCCTTTAATGACAACTTCTGACATCTACATGTCAAGCATGCTCAGGCTAACTCCTAAACTACCTGTGGCCAAACATTTAAAATGTAAATGCTTTACAATAGTCAGAATCTCAAGTTAAAATTTAGTCATTACAAGTGGCATCCATCCTGTGAGTTAGGTCCTGAGTCCTAAGTAGTGGATCAAACACACTTTACAGAACTGTTGCTGAGAGAAGTCCACCCCTCTGCCTCTAAGTCCACTCCAACCCTAAGAATGCATCCCTAAATGAAGAGCTTAAAAAGATTATTAACAATAAGTGGACAAAAAATTTGGTGCTTAATGGTTCTCTGTGGCTTTGAAAAGTTCCCTGTTGAAGAAAAGTGGGTTTAATTTACAGAGAAGCACAGCAGCTAAGTGAAAACAAAATTTGCAGGCATGTAAATATTTCGAACTTTTATTTTTTAAAACAGGCTTTCTTCCTTCCTAAATCAGAGAATCTTGGTGAGTAATGCTATCCCATTGCTATTTTAGTACAGCAACAATGAATCTCCTCTGTTACTTAACACATTCATTCTTAAGAATGCTGGATTACCATGATTTGTACTGGCATCAGTGTATTGGCATGAGTGTCAGCCAGAATTATATAGCAGCGGGACCATGAACATAAGAATTTTCAGGGGCACAGATGGAGTCCTGCTGCTCAGTTCCATATAACTATTTCTGGACACTTATCACCTAATGGCTTGCTGTTTTTGAAACTCATCTTAAATAAAAAGTAGCAGCTATCGTACTGACAAAGTCTCCTAAGTCTATCCTTGTGGAAAGTGTCAATGTTGTGAAGGAAAAATGAAAAGCTATCTTAGAATTTGCTACCAAATGTCAAGTAAAAATGAAAGGTTTTTTTCAAAATGTTGCTAGTGTCTCCCAGTAATTCTAGTCCAGGTGGTTTTGTTCCCCTCCTTTCTTCTAAAGTTTAGTGTTTCTAAACTACCCTCTCCTGGCATATGCCATACATCCTCACCAAGCCAGCATTGACGCTCCTGCTAATGACATGTCATGAGAAACAGGACCTAGATGAGAAACCAGCCGAAAGTCAGAGACAGCAGGCATACAAACTACATTTTCTATTAAGAGGTTTATGCCTCATTTGACTTCTCATGGAAATACAAAGAATAATTACTTTAATGCAAAAATGTACGTTTTAACATATTTTTCCAAGTCTCTGCTAACACACTGAATGTACCAAGAGACACTGCAAATGCTTCTACCCCCACTCCCCCGAGTCTGGCGGCGGGCTACCTCTGACACTGCACAACTCTGCAACCTTGGGTGAGACTCACCAAAGCGCCATGAAAGAAAGAGTTGGGAGAAGCCTTGTTAAGCACATTTTCCTCTCACTTTGGAGCTACACTAAAGCTTGGACTGCGTTTAAGCCCAAGTCATATTACTGGTATGCCTCTATCTGGCTGGGTACCTCATCGATCTTGAACTCACAGATTTGACTCGCTGGCTTGACCTTGGACCTGGCTCATCAATACAGATGGAGATCTGAACTCTTGGCTTGACCCTCTTTACTGTCATTGGACTTCCTCTGCTCTCTTTCTTCAGATAATGTGGGATTGCTCCTTCATGGATGATGCCAGTGCCCTGCTTGCCTTGCTGTCAACTCCCAGCTCACCTCAGTTGTGGAGCAGCTCACTCTTACTTCTCCTTAAGTGTCAAATTCAGTTGTCAAATGAAAAGGAAAAAAAACATCAAATGACTTTTCAGACAGCACTTGATGAAAGGTGGGTGGTTCTTTCTACCAATCTTGCTATTAATGCAGCCCAAAAAGTTTGAGAGGAACATGGTAAGTTCGTATGTGTAAGTATCAAGATCAGTACTCACGCGGAAGTTGTCTGCATATCATGCCAGCTTTTGCTAAAGTTCTGCTTCAGTTCATTCATCAGACTTATGCCAAGCTTTTGTTTAATTTCAACCAGATGCTTCTCTTTGGCTGCTAGCACTTGCCGCAAAGTTGAAATTTCATCCTCTAGCTGAGAGAAACAAATGGGGAAGAGAAAGGAGAAAGGTGATAGCCTGTTCCCACAGAATGATAAACACATAAGATGTTAAGAGGCTAAATGAATCTCATATAAACTTATGGGTTTTGTAGGTAACTAGAGAGACAGAGTCAAGTGCTTGTGGAGATCACAAAGGCATGCCCAGAACAGAGCTGACACTACATTAAATTAATGTCTCAAGCTGTGTCATCTATGTGCACCATTATATACATGCATCTGAAAAGACAGAAAATTGTCCAGGAAGGAATTGACTTGAACAAGATCTGCCTTAGGGCATTAGGAGTCTCAAACATCAGCTTTTCATTCACTAGTAAAATGGGAATGGGCAGGACCAGATAATTCGGGCAAATACAAGACTGGACAATTCAGGAAAATATCTGTCTCTGAATGCACAGGCTTTTAACTTCATATCTGTAGATTTTTAGTCTTCCAGTCCTGAAAAAAAACAGATGCAAACTCACAGGAGCAGGTTAAAAAAACCCAGAAAAATTGCACGATAACATGTGACTTGAGAGTATCATAAAATGTTATAAACCTTGTCATGTAAGTTTTGTTTATTTATTTTAGGCCCTACATATTTCAAAATAGCAACATAAAAGTTTATAGATGGACTGTTAACATGAGTGAGCAGGTCCTACCCAAAGCATAGAAGCACTCAGAAGACACAGCAGATTATCTTTTTCAGAGCTCTTAGTCATTAACCAAACTGTGCGTTTTCAAGTTGTAAAGATGCCATCCAGCCCAAACAGAGGGATATAATTCTTCTTGCAGTGGACGTTTTTTTGAAACATTTAAACAAAGTCAGCGTTTTAACAAGACAAGGACCAGAACACAGAACCAGAAGAGGGACAGCAGAAACATCCTGCCACTGGCTCAGGATCCTGCTCCTTGGGCAACACTCCTGCAAGCAAGCACAGGTTTGCATTCCTCATCTGGAAGCTTCCCAATCCAATCTATACAAGCAGCACTCAGAGGCACTGAAGCTAACAAGGGCAAGTGACACCAGAGCAGCTGCCTTTCACTTCAGGTTTAGAAATTCCCTTACCAAACGTGTTCCTTCCTCCATATGTTAATAGGATAACATATGGCAGTGTATCTGATTACCATATGCTAAGTTCCCTGGAACCACAGTCTCCCTGTGATGTAACTCCATAGGCTGCAAGGAATGATGCAAGCACCAGCTGAAACAGTGCTGACCTCCAGGGCTATATTTAGGACACCAATACCAGCATTACTTTTATTTCACACACTCATGCGTTCTGCTTCCCTGTAAAACTGGCTGTAAACTCATTTGTTCTTGGAAAAGTCTTATCCTTGAATCCCTCAGCTGTCAGTTTCTCTTTTGTCACTACCTGCTATCTGAATTATTCAAGCAGCTCAGGAATCAAGCAGCAAGACTATGAACACAAAGAAAAATCATGATCTGAGTGAAGCAGATATCAGTATTCACCAATGCCTGTGATGCCAGCACTTCACCTGTAAAATACACAACAATCCAAATTGCTTTATTCCTCCCCATGTCCTTTATGCTCCATTATATTCCTAACCTGCAAATGAAACACTGTCAAGAGGCAACTGTTAAGAGTCTCTCTTCTGAGAAGATAACTGGTTAAATGGTTACAGAAAGAAATCACAAATGTCAGCGTTCCTCAAGCAGCAGTTCAGAGCTCCTTTTAGTTCTTTCCCCCAGCAAATCCCTTCGTGCATGTCTGCCTGAGTAACACTGCTAAAGAATTTAACTTAAACCAATACCAGTATGCTTACTTGTACCCATATGCTATCCATATGGGCTAGCACTAGCCTGATCATTAGGTACCTGGATATGTAAACATTTAAGGGCTTCTATTAAAATTACTTTCCATCTGTTCCACTGAATAGACATCTAAAGCTGTAAAGCCCTGAGCAAGCATTAGCCATGTGCTCAATGGCATAAGTATGAATAACATTTTTGATGAAAGGAAAATAATTTAATATTTTTAATACAGTGATCAGTTTTGAATTGACAAAATCCTCCTCAAGTTCCATCACTTTGAAATAATGACAGATACAAAACCACCCTCAAGTGCTCAGATATCAGTGACTGAAGACTCTGAAGTAGGTAGAAAGGTTTAGGGACTTACAGTAGGATCTTGAAAAACATTTAAGCATGCTACATACCTAGCTCCCATGGTAGTCAGACATCACCTGCTTAGGCATTTTTTAAAAGTCCTCTCGAATAAATGCAAAGTCTGTTATGAAACTAGGGCTTAAGTCAACAGAAATACAGGCTTCCAAGGCAGTAAGCGATTAAAATATTAAGGGGCCCCAACAGAAAACAGAAGCCAGCATGGTTAAACATAAGTTAGATTAAGCATCCTTTTTCACTACTACTACATCACCGAAATACAAAGTGGCCCTGTCTGACTGTTTGCACAGCCCTGCTTGCTGGACCGAACCAGGTAAAAGCCATCACAGAAGATCTTTTAACCAGATCCACTACAGAGTGATGCACAAGTACCTGTACAGGTACAGCACAGAAGATAGAAACAAGCTGAGATGGAGAAGAGAAAAAGGCAGTGATAAAATAAAGCAGCTCATGCACAAATCATATAGCTCAAATTTTACACTTCCAGGTTTAGAACCTGTTAATACATAAGCTTTCCCTTGGGTGAACAACACCTAGACACATCAGAGACACTCATAAATAAATTTAGGCATAAGTTTGCAGAGAAAGGTATTAGCATTTTTCCTCAAACTGGGAGCAAACATGCAGTAACACACACCGCTGAACTTAGAACCTGTGCATCAGCTAGATCAAAGCAGATAGCTGCTTTTCTGAAGGTATGGGAGGGGGAAGACAGCAAAGAGTAAATGACTACTTTGACAAGTGTAATGGAAGGACAACTGACAGCAGCGAGCAAGACAGCTCACAATCTCAGCCCCCATCATGACTCAAGAGTCATTGTACCATGCTCCTCACAATGAGGGAGGAAGGGATCAAAAAAAAACCCCGTTCTGCTAACAATCTTCCGGCCTTATGTAAAGATTTTGGGCTACAATTTTCTGCTATTATTTTGAAAAGTCAAACTGACCTCTGTAAATTCAAATGACCTCTCAAAGTTTCTGTAAGTTATTCATTTTAGATCGACTGTAGAAATTCCGAGGCTTGTTTATAGTCAGAGCCCTGCTGTGTTAGCCAGTCTACAAATACAAAAACAGAGTGAGTCCATGCTCTGAGAAGTTTCCAATACAAAGAGACTACTAGCAGGGGAATAGGAACAGAGGACACAAAAAACCTGTCAAAAAAACCAGTAGTGCTTGTTCCTCTCCTAATGCTGGAGGAAGAGGAAGAAGACAAAGAATTCATACAGCAGATACATGACATAAAGATGGAATACATTTTTTCTGTTTAACTACATGCACAACAGGTGCTCACAACAGCTCCCCAGTGTATCAACTATCAATAGCAGAATTAAGGATTATTTTTACATTTTACAACAATAAGAAAAAGGTGCTTGTTCCTACAGGTTCAAACTGGAATTACATAACACATAAGGACATGGAAGAAAACAAAACTATCACTGGTGGAGCAGAAAGCGCTTCAAAGTAAAGACCAACAGCTTTTCAAAAAGAAACATTAGCTGATTCCCACAGAGGTTTTTCTGAAGGAGGCAAGGTCATACTTTTTTTTTTTACAGTCTTTTCTAAGAGTCATAAGCCTCATTTAAGTTTACTTTGTTCACTCCAAATTCAAGTTTTCCAAACCTTCCTTATCATAATTTTTTAGTTTTATTTTCTTTTTAAGCATAAGTTTAAAGCATCAGTAAACTGCTGCAAGGAATTAAAAAAATAATTCCTAGGTCAGTCAAGATCATAATATTAGAAAGGCATTTTCTTAGTACATGAATTAAAGGATTTCTAGCAAGAACCAGTTAGAACTTTCTGCTCCCATGGGAATCAGTAGGCAAAAAGGACACCTAAAAACTCTACAGATTAATTCTGTTGAGAGGCATATCGTTCTCAGACAATTGCAAGAAGTACTGAATTTTTTCCTTCCTTGTTTCTCATCGGCCTAAGTCCCTTTCACCAGAAAAGAGAAGAGAATCACAGAAGGACTGAGGTTGGAAGAGACCACTGAAGGATGTCTGGTTCAAGCCCTTTGCACAAGCAGGACTAAGTAGAGTATGATTTCCAGGACTGTACCCAGACAGCTTTTGAGTATCTTCAAGGATGGAGACACTACAACATTTTGGGGCAATCTGTATCACTGCTCAATCACACTCATGTTAAAAAACATCATGTTCCCTGATGTTCAGGGGAAGCCTCCTGTGTTTCAGTCTGTGCCCATTGCCTCTGATCCTGATGAAAAGCCAGTAATGAATAGGCCAACTTCTAACTTATGTGATGAACTGAATATGTAAAGTTTCAGCTTCCTTCTGATTATTTACAGATGTGACCAGATCAGCAAAGAAGTTAATTAGTGACTCAGAAACATAACGCTTGATAAAATATTAAAGTGAAAAACCAGTCTTTTGTTTCACTAGAAAATCCTAAATCAGCACTGAAGGTAAATGACCTGAGAGTTGCTAAGAATGTGACTTCTAAGAGTACTTAGTATCACAACTTAATATTTAATAATTTAATATTTAATACTTTAAATATTCAAATTAAACCAAAAACAACTCTTCCTCTTCATACAGTTGTGATTTCTATTATTTGACGCATATTTAAAATAAGTAAACTCACACTTTTCCCCATTCTCTCATTTTCCATTTTGGAATTTCACTTCTGTTTCTGTGGTATTCAGTAGCAGAAATTAAAACTGAACACATCCTCCCCTTGTAGACCAAATCTACATAATCTCTTTAATCTTTATAATAAAAAACCCACATGGTTTCCACCTTTTTCCTCCTATCTCCTTGTTTTTATTTTAAAGCCTCTTCATAATGTCCTGAGTTCCAGACTCCTGAAAGAAAATATAACCCTCCCCAAACACATCAGTGCCAAAGAAAACAAAAATGGGGTGAAATTACTGTACTTATCATCATCAGTCTCTTCTATAACCATCATTGGCTTTTCCTCTGAGCACCACAAAAAGAATCTTTTTCAGCAGGTGGCATAAGCACTGTAACAACAATTCCACAGATCTAATAAAAACACCTTCCATTCTTTATCAAGGAAGGGTTCTAAATAAAGAAAAGTCTTTACTAATATGGTAAGGTATATTTAACTTTCTCTGCACAACCATCAAGTAGAACATATTTAACCTCAAAAATACATATAAGGAAATTAATTCCTTCACAGTATTGTAGCCTAGAATAATTTTACCAAAAGAAAGGGCATACCTTTATGACATGTACTTCATCATACAATTAATATCTTCCAGTTTAAGGAACTAGAAACAGTAGCACTCACAAAAATTCAAATTCATTACCTTGGCTAGCTCAATCTTTAACTCTTCTTTTTCTTCTTCAGAAATCATATTGGTGAAATCAACATCAGTGACGACATCTTCATCTGCTTCATGCATCGACTGCGTTTCCAACAGGCCTTAGAGTTAAAAGGTCAAGACAACCATTATTAATTATTTCGGTTAATGATTATACCAGTTATGGTACTGGCCTCCCCTAAAATCTAAGAACATTATAATATTCACCTACTAGAAAAAAAACAACACCAAACCCAAACCCCAACCTTTCCCTGCTACAGATAATCTGGATTCTGCTTCTCTTTGCTTCTGAAAAGCTATTGGAAGTATCAGATGACAACGTGTGCACAGAATCAATTTAATACATAAAAGCACCTCTCATTCCAAGAAAGCAATCACCTTGGACCCCACTAATCCCTGATACGGCATTTCCTTGCTTCTAACAAAATAGAAGCAAAAGAGAAAGCTTTTTCTTCAAAATAAGAAAGCTGGTTAATGTGAATCATAGATGTGAAGAGTAGCAATAGTGCACTGAACAATAAAGTATATCACTGAGCAAAGTTTGCTTTAAAAGCACCTCTGATTGCAACAACTTGAAACCTTAGAGATGCATAGTTTGCAGAAACAAATGTCATACCTACTGTTTGAATTTTCTAAATGTTAGTGAGAAGCATACCTTGATTGCTCAATCTAAACTTGTGAAGGGTGGATAAATATACTCAACCTCCAGTTACTTTCTTCTTCTGCATGTCCAAGACCATTAAGTATAATAAGCAAAATAAGTGCATACAAAGATGTTTGCCAGACATGGGTCTGCTTAGTATAATATGTACAGATGAAACAAAATACATCCTATCTCCCAGTCATTCAATAAAGAGAAGATTGCTGGGGTTCCAGCCACTAACAGCCTCTCCTTTATGGTCTGTAAAGAAAACAACACGAGCCATGAGATAACAGAAGACATTCTTGTTCCTTTGGAACTTGTTTTAAAGTTCTTGATCATTTTCTGTTGTGGAAGAAAATCTTCAGGCTACGTCTGGGACAGCACTTTTCCCTTTTTTTCAGTTCTTTAGCGGGGTAATGAACCATCTCTGCTGACTCCTAACACCTGTATACCGCTTACTGTGGAAAAGAATAATTTCTTTCCCAGGTCCGTGGGGGCCTGTACACTCGATTACACAGAGATTAGAATATAACTTTGTTAAGTTTTCACATTAGGAAACAGGGGTTACAAGCAGTAAGTCTATTGAAATTGAGTACTTTACATTTTCATGCAGAAAACTAAGCTCCCTCCAGCTTTCTGTCATTTCCTCCTCCCAGCATTCCCCAGTGTACCTGGATTTCCTCCTATTTAATAGAAGAGAACTGATTCGATTCATACCATCAACCTCACTGCAGAGCACAATGGGGTGAACTCAGCCTTGTTAATTACAACCTTCCCTGAGTGGGAAGATAAAGAGCAGCAAAACAGGTGCTGAACGCCTGCCTGGCACCATATGCAGAAAAAGATCACCACCCTTAAGCACAAAACCATTTTAAAAACATGAAAGCATACAGAAGTAGTTGATATCTTAGCTATTACCAAAAAGCAGCTTTGCCAGGAAAACCTAGATTGCTGAAGTCCCAACAAAAGAAAACCACATTTATTCAGTATGAATACTCCCAAATCACCTTTATTAACACTCCTCCATCTCCAAACACAATTGTTGTTTGGTATTTGAGAATTAATAGTGTTGCTATGGAAATCAAGCTAAACTTAGTCCCCATAATCTTGAAAGCAGTCTCTTTTTCCATGGATGGAGGAGCAGCAGTACAGGGCAGCTCTGGGAAAAATCTCAGGGGTAATAGGGTTAAGGTTGAAAACCCTTAAGGGAAGCCTTGGGGTAGATGTGAGATGAGGTGACCTTGGAGCAACTGATCCTTGAGCTAAAAAGAAGGCAGACCTGTGCTCAAGGGACATCATTAGTTTGTGAATGGCTAGGTAAAGAGGCCAGAATAGGGTAGACAGAGGTGGAAGCCAACATGGACAAAATCACCAGAAGCAATTGAATAACATTTAACTAGACCAAATGGTCAAGTTTAAACTTCAAGATTGTACTGAAATTACAATCCATTCCAAAATAGCACATGCATGTCAACCTTCTGTATGATACTCTGCAGTGGAGTGCCAATCCCAGTTCTGATCTTTTGCTTCTTGTTTAAGTCCTCCAAAATCTAATCTGTTCCTTTAGTCTCTACTTTCTTGCTCAGGCCACTACCAGAGTCTTCCCTAATGATCACCGTCCCTGTGCAAAGTTTTCAGTTCAATCACCTTGCAATTCCAGTCCAAATATCTCTTCACCGTACTGTGGGTCACAATCTTCTTTAAGTCGGTCTCAGTTCTGAAACTTCCTCACATGAACTCTATCACAAGCAACCTATTCTCTCAATTCTTCCTAGCTGTTCTCAGTCTCTGTCGTTCCTTCATTACCCTTTTTTTTTCTTTCCAGCTTCGCTGGTATTCTTGCACCATTTAAGAGCGACCACTTCTGTCCTGGGCCAAGACTAGCAACATAAGTAGGGTGCTTCAGTCCTAGGGCTAGGTCATATGAACTCTTCAGTCTCTTTTCCCCACTTGAGCAACTGACAGTCATTTCTGAAAAGGTATCTTCACCATTGCCTTGGGCTCCCCTCACAGACCACTTCTCTAATTTACCTGTCTTAGTCTTCATCTCAGGAAAGAGGGGAAATAAAACACATTAGGAAGACAGTGGGCTTTCTGAGGCAGAGGAGACTTCAACTTTTTCCATCTACTGAGAATATAAACATAAAACCTGTCCCTTTGATTTCTATCCTAGAGAATTAAGCATCCACAACTGCTACCAACTGCACAGCAAAGTATGCCGGCAAGGTTCTGGAGACCTTATTCTTCTTAGTCTATTTCTTTTTAATTTATGTGCCTGTCTCTAGTTTCCCTCTAAGAACCACAAAGTTCTGTATTAGATTTCAAAGAGTTGGAGGTCTTTTAAAACAAGTTTAATGAAAACAGTCAGCTGGTAAAGAAGATTTAAAGTAATGTCACAGATAGAAGGGATGCTAAATGAGCTCAAACTTATATGAGGTACCAGAGAAGTCAAACAGGGAAAAAGGATCATTCTCAAAATCTGTTTTACAATAATAGGAAAAAATTTACTTTTGGGTACCACAGCACCCATTCCACGAAAGCCCAACTTCTGTAAGGTTTATACAGCACCTTGTCCAGGAGGAGTTCAGCATAGCCTTAGGAAGGGCTATAGCATTAACTCGATTCAAGGAAGTCAACAATCCACAAGACACAAAACTTGGGAAATTAAGCTATCAACATTCTCCTACTTGTAGAAAACTCATTAGTTTTTCAGTCTTTAAGGAGAAGAGGAACTTGCAGCAAAATTCACAACAAAACATGTAAGAATTGGTAATGATTGTGGTAGCCAAATAGTTCCTATTGCTAAGTACTGCTGACCCTAAAATATTCTCCCACCTTCCACTCTGTGCAGGAAGCACAGCTTCCTCTCAACTTTCCCTGTAGGGTCCCTTCAGCCAGGCAGCCTGGGAAATATGCCTTACAGATATTGGTTATAAATACAGCAAGCACAGAAACATAATAGAATACGAGAGCTCAGTGGGATTGCTGGTATGTCTTGAATTAACCACATGAGCAATTCTTTAAGAATCAAGTAACGTGGTAGGATCCTACTGAGTGTGTTTAATCTATCTACACGTTTTGTTAAACATACTTAATCTAACTATTTATGAAAACACAAAAACGGATGAGCTGATTCAGCTAAATGGTTACAGTTAAGTCCTAGAGTCAAAGTATTTTTCTACACAACACAAGCAGGGCAGATTTAGGTATCTAAAAGCCAGAATTTTAATATAATACTGCATGTACATTCAATTCCAAAAATTACGTACTTTATCAAGGAAAAAAGAAATCTGCACTTTAGCAATGCAGACATTCATCCATGTGCATGAACAGACATTCAGTTTACACATACAGTTCCTGGACCTGAGAAGGTGACAGAGCTTTTCTTTTCAGTTTCACGCTTCTTCCTTTGGGGGTAGAAGGAACTTAACTGATTTCAGTAAACCTGGAATTAAATATATCTACACAGTATATAACTCTATGGATACACATATATCTAGTCATAGTCATAATGTATTTACAGCTGTATAAATAATCTGTAACTTCTTACAGGAACTAAAATACAGAATGCCATTTTGATCAGATGCCCAAGGCAAATCTTTCCTGCAGCACTGGAATATGATAGATTTTACAGTGCATCTCAATTTCCATTCACTGATCTCCACGTGTTCCTTTAAATTAGCTATCTTAAATCATAGTATTCAAATGAACATTAGCTGCTTATTAAAATAATATTGTTGGGAAGTTGCAAATCTGGTCAGGTAACATTTCAAGGCTCTGTTTTCCCAATGGCTTAATGGAAGTATGGGGAAGCTATAAACTTAATTTAAATAACTCTTTCTGCCAACTTACATGATCAGGGAAAATATTTATTACTTATTAACTTCCAGTTAATGCTCTTGATGATAAAATACAGGGAGACTAAAATTTCAAAGTGAAACACTTCCCAATGGCTAAACTGGTTTTCCACTAAAAGCGACACATATAAGCCCGATCAGAACCATTACTGCCAAATTACCACCTGTTTTTATGTGCAAGGAGCTAAAACAGTTTTACTTGCACACAATCTAGGTTTTCCTAAGTCTAAACTTTTAAACACCAAAAGAACATACTCTGCCAGGATTCCCACCCAATATTAAGTTTACTGTCTTCACTGCACTTGAGACTCACAGTATTTTTAGAAGTGCAAGATATCTGATATTCCCCAGACTAATATGTAAAGAAGCTTTAATCCTGCTAAATAAAAGTTCTGCATAGTCAAAGGCATTCCTAAAGCGGCAACAATAAGCAGAGCTGTTAAAATTACGACATTATATTTGAAATGGAGCATCACAGGGATCAGCATCTACCAGCTCAAGCTTGGACTACAACTGCATCAGTATGAACTCGCCCTCTGCTAGTTAGCCACTGCAAGTTACACGTCTCATCAGCTCAGGCAAGCTGCTAACATAAACATACTGCTCTGGAGCCTTGAGTCAGGATCGCTGCTTTAGATCACAGGTATACCTATTGCTCAGAATTTGTGGGTATCTCTGCACTGTGCTGCACTGCACAGCCAGCAGAACATTCCTAGCAGTCACTAGTTTCTCTCTTTACTGTCTTCTCACACACTTTAGTCTCAGACTGAGGGATGTTCTGTGACTCCCTGATGATGATGGAGCCAGCTTTTAAGGGCAGGTGACCATGGAGAAGCCTAGCATCCTACAGCACACTTGAAGGGATGTCCTAGAAGTCCACCTATAAGTACCGCTCTTGTACAGTCTCAAAATCCTGAGTGGGCATAGAAGAGAATTACAGAATATCCTGAGCTGGAAGGGACCCATAAGGGTTATCGAAGTCCAACTCCTGGCCCTGCACACCCCAAGAGTCACTGTGTTTCTGAGAGGACTGTCCAAGCACTTTGTGAACTCTGACAGCCTTGGTGCTATAACCACTTCCCTGGGGAGCCTGTTTGAGTGCACAACTATTCTCTGGGTAAAGAACCTTTTTCTAATATCCAGCCTAAACCTCCTGTGACACAGCTTCAGGCCATTCCCTCAGGTCGTGTCATTGGTTACCACACAGAAGAGATCAGCGCCTACCCCTCCACTAGCCATCATGAGGAAGTTGTAGACTGCAGTGAGGTCTCCTCTCAGACTCACTGCAGCTGAGACATTTTCCTCTCCTGCCCAGCTATGTAACCTGACCACACACAAGTACTTAGTCTGGGAAAGTCTTTTTGCCTAAAGATGCATAGGTATTAGTTAGGAGCCAGGAAGATTTGGTCACTCTCAGAGGTGAGTTGCACAAGTAGCAGGGTCATTTCCAAGATCAACGTAAAATCTTTGGTAGCAGAAGAAAGAAAAAAAAAAGAATAAAAAACCTGAAAAGTCAGTGTAGGGCTCCCAATGAACCTCCTTTTCCTGACTAGTATATGTGTGCTTCCTCATGAAGGATTTGCATTCAAGTTGCATTCCCTGCTCTTCTTACCCACTTACCCAGAAATACTGACAATTATGCCTTGTTTCTAGGTGTGGTCATAACTGGAAAAACTGAAATTGTGATGGTTATTAAATTGTACAGATGCAGAGCTGCTACTGATTCAGAATTATACCAATATCCAGGTGGGGAATTAACTTTCCACCTGCTTAGAACAGTAATTTAGTCATTGGGTAGGTGAATAGCTTCTGCTTCACCTCATAGTATAGGTGTTGCAAGGTTCCCTGAATGAATTAGGAGCTTCATCCAATAGATTACCAGCCATTTACAAGAACTCACTGCATTGGTGATGTCTTGTATCTCTTATGTCCTTTACTAACAACATGGTATTTTAGGCATTGACTTCCACATAGTCATATGAAGCACAGGTTTTCCAGGTTTCATTCCAGCAGGCCACTAACAGATAAGGCATGAGGATAGAGCCCACACACCATCACTTACCAACATCTATTTTCTTCTCCTACTATTTCTTATGCAGATTAAGTTAACTTTGTTTCTCCTGAATTTAATTTCAGTTGCTATGCTTGGTGCTCAGCAATTCTATTTCATTGAAAAAATTCACACAAGAGGCACCAATGGAGCAGAACTGTCTTAGAACCTACTCCTTGAACTTCCCCTCCCTCATTCTCCACAGTCAGCTGAGGAGTCCTCATTATTTATCCCCATCTTTCCACTTCTTCCGTTCAATTAAACTCAATCCAGAAGCTCAGTCAACACTTAGCTCTGGGATATGCTGTCACAGGATTCTGCCCAGAGACAGATGCAAGATTCAGTCCACCTCCCTCATTATGTCTTCCAGACAGCCCCTCTTCTTGTGGTGTAGGATTGCTGGAGACAAGACTGCACATCCCTGCGGTCTCGAACAACCTCATATTCCTATAACGATTTACATTATGAATATACTCATGTGTAACTTGTTCATCTTCCACAAACAGGCAAACTAGTGATTTTCTGGACATTCATTACTTCAAAATACAAAAGAGAAAAAAAAGAAAAGCCCCCATAAAGTCTGGGAAAGCATACAGTAGGTTTAAATCAGTGCAAATAGCTGTTTGGCTTTTATGTTAAAGAAAGTTTTAATACTTACTGCCACATACAATTAGGTAAAACATCCATGAAAAATGGATATGGGATTATCAGTAATTAGGAACTGCAAGGCATACAGAAGGATCCAAGTTGAAACAATTGAGCAGGCAACCTCAATTGCCTCACTGTATTATGGTATTTATACAGAAGAAAGTAGGAAGATAGCTGGTGAAACACATTTAATATGTTTTTCTGCAAGATTCATACGACGAGAATAGAACAATCATACATGGAGTTGTAGTATGCTGAAACACTTCATGAGCATTTTTGAGTTTTCTCCCAAAGTTCATGGCAGTTGTGGCTAAGACTAGTGATCCAAATTCTACAGTCTGCCATGAAATCTGATTTAATGCACGAAAATGTTTCAGCATTGATCAATACCTGTGCATATGTTTGCCAGCAGAGTTGTAGGGATGACAAATTAATAAGCCACTTAGAATCTAGAGGGTCTGTAACTATTTCACAAAATTTAAAATAACCAGATAATACAACAATAAAATCCAAGACAGATTTTTAGACTTACTCAGGTATCTAAAGATGATTAGGTAAATATGTTTTAATTAGTGCTTTTTATGTATTTTCTCTGTATTAATCTCAGACTCATGTTCTAGATTATTATGTATCAGATTAATTCTTGTATGTTGACTGTTTAAAAAAGAAAAACACCAGAAAACCCAACCAAAAAAAAAGTCTCATCCCATAAGCATCAACCATAGTGGCAGCAAATTAAAGTCAAGAACATCAATTTCCGTTTGTGTACATTTTCTGACATTCATTTCAAAGGTATATATATGGATGATCCTTTATTCTAATGAAATACTTGCTTTTTACTTCCCTTTTACTACTCTATGTTTTTGTTTCCCAACTAATTGAAAATAACATGCCTACCTTGTTATCTGTCATTCATATCAAACAGTAAGAAAACAACTCCTAATTAAATAACCTTTCTAGTAAGCAAAATGACTCGTTACAGCCTCTTTTGCCATGTCTTTAGAGTTTCTTCTTTAAAATTGGAAAACTCCTGTTCACAAATTTAAATTGCAATTAAGTCTTCAAAGGGATGAAATGATAAGTAGAACAAAGGAACTGTCCAGACACTGCATTAGTGTCTTTGATCTTCTTTATGATGTAGTCTTAATGCCAGATATACAGATTAAGGGGGGAGAAGGGGGACCAGAAACAAGTATTAAATAACTAAATTGATTAGAAAAAACTATCAGAAGTTGCAAGGATTTCCAGTACCATTTTTTCCACTACAAAGTTATTATGGGAAGATCCAAACAGAAAAATATATTTTCATTTAATTCACCTAGAAAACAAACTACTGGAGGAAAATCTTCCCTTCTGTGTCTGGTTCTATCTGTGGACAAGTCTGAACTGCTTGAGCCCAGCAATCATCATACAGTCTGCCTTTTCCCTAAAGGACTTAGAATATAAGGAAGATGGTTTTTGAAGCTATGACTGGAAAACAAACTCAGGGGCTGGATTCACCCTGGTTCAGAGAGGCAAGAATTCAAGGCACACAGATCACACAGATTAAACATGTAAACATTAAAGAAAACTGCAGATTCGACTTTGCAACCACAAGGGCTCAATCCTTTTTCTCTGAGGAAACTCCTTGGAAGAGAGAGATGGATGGGCAAGTGTCTTCATTTCCTCTTTCCAATGGGCTCTGGGTTTGGAGTTGTATCAATGAGAGGGAAGGAGCACAGCTTTTGGATGTACAAGAGCTCTAGGATGTAGTCTTAAAATCTCAGAATAAGTGTTTCCAGTCATCCTGGAGCAGCTTATTGCAAACTTTACTATGGCTTTCCCTTCCACCTCTTAAACCCTGCAAAACCAAGCAATAATAAATCCATCCATACCTGTGATATAGATTGGCAGGTTTCCAAACAAAGGAATGGTTTTATTTGAAGCTCCTGGATAAACAGCCAGTTGTACTGCGCTGATTCTTTCCTCCATTTTAGTATAATAAGAAGAAATTAATCATACCTTGAAGACGCCTCTCTCTTATTTTTCCCCCAGAAACCCTTCACACAGCTGCCAATCTATGCCAGTGAAGAGACACAATCTACACACAAATAACTGGCAGAAAACAGACCTGACAACTCAACCACTGCACCAGGAAGCCACACATAGGTAAGGAGAAGTGAAATGGAAAAAAATGAGAACAGTAATAATGGTAAAAAAATACACATCAATTACTTCAACCTAAGACTTCAACCTGAGAACTGATCTTCCCAACAGAATAATTATCTGAAATGTCCTGAAATGTAAGGGACGATCTTGTGCATTTTATCCAATAGCAAGCTCTCTTTGTTTAAAATAATAATCCTGCCTGCCTGGGCAAGACGAGGACGACATTTTCAAGCTGTAGCTATGGAAAAACAAAGCACTTGTTGTGAAATGTAACAGTTTAAACACAGCAGAAGACTCTTTCTACTATGTTAAGCTGAAAGTAATGACAGCATTGTACCACTTTCTGTGCTTTCTCCTGATCATTCTGCACAACTTTCACGTGATATCAATGGGAAGAAAAAGATGCCACAAGTGGAGGATTATCATCTTTTTCCTTTCTTTAGGCAGAAGAGGGAATTAAAAAAAAAAAAAGAACCAAGATAAAGTCATGATGGAATAACAGGGAATGAGAAAATGCAGGACACTAAGTCACTTATTCCCTACAAATATGGTACTTTAGAAACTGTAACAGACTGCATAAAACAAATCAAGGTATAAAGCATATATAATCAGACCAGAGAAAAAACAAAGTAGGGGAAGATAAGAGCTATGATATGGAAATGTTGGCAGTCAGAGGTGGAAGTCATCAGTCACATTTCTTAAATCCACCCTTTTATGCTAAAAATACATAAAGGTACATTTTTTTAATCTCAGAATAGACAGACACCTGGGGTCCCATCCTCAGATGGTAGAAGTGACTGCAATCCCATCAACTGTATAATTAAGCTCACGCTTCATGTCATGCTCATCAATTCACACTCATCTGCTTCACTGAATCAAAATCACTGCAACTTAAAAGTAGGATTTAATAACCTTTCTCTTCTAAGAATGGAGCAGTTTACTGTACTTTCCTAAGCCAAGTGCAAAAGAATATAATTAGATAGCAACCCAGCTGCAGTATAATTAAGCTCACAAGCCTTCTCAATTAACAATGTATCTGTACTGCAAGAAGTGATAAAATTAAATTTTTAATTAACAAATAAATTCTTCAAGTAGTTATGTGTTCTGAGATCTAAAGGATGCAAATTTATAACTAACAATATCTTTAAAAGTCTAATTTTAAAAAGAGCAAAATCTTAAAGCAGGTTGCTTGCTTTCCTCACACCCCAGTTCAGCAACCTCAACATCTAAGGCAGATGTGTCACTTTTGGTTCTGTAAACATACTAGGGAAAATACACAGGAAACAATTATAACTGGGTACATGACAGATTCTTTATTCTCTTCAGGCTCAAATTCATTACTCCCATTGCTTTAATACAGATTAAATGTCTCGGCATAGTTACATATACTAAAGTACACATCTAGAAATGCTGAGAGAGTAGGGAAAAATTATCTTTCCCCTACATCTGCTCAATCTCTCACATTGGGAGAGTAAAGATCACAGTTTTAAAGGACCAGGACTGCTTTTTTGCATACTGTTTGGCACAAAATGTCCATGATCTGTGACTAAGCTATGTAGGCAGCATAATTATAAATTAACAACAGTAAATCATAGAATGGTCTGGGTTGGAAAGGACCTTAAAGATCATCTAGTTCCACTGCCCCTGCCATAGGCAAGGACGCAATCACAGAATATCCCCAATTGGAAGGGGCCCACAAGGATCATCAAGTCCAACTCTTAGCCCTGCACAGCACCATCTCCAAGAGTCACACCGTGTGCCCAAGAGTATCATCCAAATGCTTCCTGAACTCTGTCAGGCTTGGTGCTGTGACCGCTTCCCTGAAGAGCCTGTTCCAGTGCCCAACCACCCTCTGGGTGAAGAATCTTTTCCTAATATCCAACCTAAACCTCCCCTGACACAACTTCAGGCCATTCCCTCTGGTCCTGTCACTGGTTACCACAGAGAAGAGATCCATGCCTGTCCCTCCTCTTCCCCTCACGAGGAAGTTGTAGACTGCAATGAGGTTTCCCCTCAGTCTCCTTTCCTCCAGGCTGAACACACCAAGTGACCTCAGCCATTCCCCATACAGCTTCCCCTCAAGGCCCTTCACTATCTTTGTTGCCCTTCTTTGGATGCTCTACAAGAGCTTAATATCTTTGTTTTATTGAGATACCCAAAACTCCACTCAGTACTCAAGGTGAGGCCACACCAGTGCAGAGCAGAGCAGGACTCCCTTGACCGGCTGGTGATGCTTTGCCTGATGCCCCCCAGGACACAGTTGGCCCTCCTGACTGCCAGGGCACTGCTGACTCATCTTCAACTTGCCATTGACCAGGACCCCCAGGTCCCTTTCCATGGCACTGCTTTCCAGACACCTTTCATTAGACCCAGTTGCTCAAAGCCCCATCCAACCCGGCCTTGAACACTTCCAGGGATGGGGCATCCACAGCTTCTCTGGCCTTTTTGCAGTGTCTCACCATTCTCACTGTAAAGAATTTCGTTCTAGTATCTTATTTAAACTTACCCTCTTTGAGTTTAAGGCCATTACCACTACATGCCCTGGTAAAAATTCTCTCTCCAGCTCTCTTGTAGGTCCCCTTTAGGTAGTGGCAGGTGCTCTAAGGTCTCTCTGGAACCTTCTCTTCTCCAGGCTGAACAACCCCAACTTTGTCAATCTGTCCTCATAGAAGAGGTGCTCCAGCTCTCTCATTATCTCCGCGATCCTCCATGTCCTTCTTAAGTTGGGGGCCCAGAGCTGAAATCACTCACTAAGCTGGGAGAAAGACACAGCTACTTTTCTCATTTTTCCTTTAATTTTTAATGTTAGATTACATAATAGCTCATGGCCACCAAGAAGAGGCAGTGAATCAACACACTCCACAGAGCAGACCTGTCTTGTGTGTCGCGTCCACCTCCCTTCCTCCCTCCCGCTGTCCCATTTTTTAAGCACCACCTGCTTCACCCCTTAATCCCTTCATAATTAAAGACCAGCTACTTTGCACCATTGCACTTTTGCCTTCCTAATGGGGGTCATCTGACAGTGTAGACTTCCTCTAGTCTTCTCTAAATAAATTTGACCTACCCTTAGATGCATGTACCTCCAACGCTGGTAGGTGGTATTCCTTTTTAAAACCAATAAAAATAAAGCTTATTTATATGAAAATTATTTGAAAACAATCCATTTTAACAGACCCAAGGGCCATATACTCTGTTGCACAGGCCCTATATTCAAGATAAAACAAACTTTTATTTTTTAAAGAAAATACTACAAATGTATTGAAAACCAGATCACTTGTGTGCCATCTCCATTCCTGCAAATGCACTGCCTTATGTCCAGGCAGTCTTGCTCTGATAAAGCTGGAACTTGGAGTTAGTGTGACACTAATTCTCTATACACACAGGCCACACAAAACACTCCTCAATCAGAATAGCACCATCTATCTGCGCCTGCCCAACTCCAAGTTTCATTTGTTTTTCTCACAAGTTTTTTTGCCATCATCCTTAGCTGTGAAATGAAGCATTTATTATTCTGCTCCTAATGTTAAGCTTCATGTTAAGGCCTTCAGAGTTTTTGGCATCATTAACTTTTTGGCTTTGCCAACTCAGTGTTTTGCAGAATGCCATTACAAGGAAATGTGTTTGCATGGTGTCATGGGTTTGCAAAAGTCCCCCTCCTTGGGGATTGAAAATAGTTTGTCCTGATGAATTTCCGGACAAGGG
>JAWMRA010000113.1:63123958-63151656 GCA_035584735.1 Pseudotriccus pelzelni
CCTAATATTATTTATCTCCCCAATCAGATCTCTTTGTCTGCATAAACTTCTCTCACCTTAGAGCAATTTGTGGGGGGCGTGGTAAAAATTGTCCCCTAGGCAAACCCATGACACATGGTGAGGCTGTGAGTGGGGGCATTGGTGGTTTGGGGCCCTGGGTATCTGTGAATTTCGCATAGAAACAGACTTTCCTTCTGTCGGGCAGGCTCTGAAGACAGAGGCATACCCGATGCAGCCAGCCCAAGTGACACAGATGACCCTGCTGCAGGAAGGGAGCAGGAGACAGAGCAGGAGACTGGCACTTCCAGACACATCATACACTCTCAGTATTTCAGATTCCTGAATCATCCTCAAATACCAGCAGAAAATGGCAGCTGCCACAGGCAGCTTTTATGTTTTTTTTTCCTTGAGGATCACTGGGAAGATGAGCCCTGAACCAAAGAGGGTCAGCTTCTCTGACAGCTGCTTTGAGCACAGGTAATGGCAGGCCAATGGGTAAGAGAGGGAAGGGGTTTAGCTAAGCACAAGGCATGAGTTGCTACACCCGAGGTTGCGTTAGATCACACTCAGTGGCAATAACATCATTCAAACTTCTAACCTATCTTTACAGATCACTGAGTGTGAAATCATGCCTGTTTTAACTTCAGTACCTTAGGTCTAGAAGGAGAGCACAAGACAGTCCTTGTCTTCTCTTCCCTCTTCTGTTACCTTAAGAAAGATTTTTCTGAGGAACTTATTGCAGGATAGACATAAAACCCCATACTTTTCTGAAATAAACCAGTATTCCAGTGCTTTCACCTCTACTAATAACTTCCATTCACATCTTCACCCCTATTCAACTTAATTGTTAGAACTTATTCTCTTCTTATCCTTCCCTGTCCTTAATTCCTATGTGCAGCACATAACTATGACCAGAATACTGCTGCTCCCTTTTTGGGACATGTTCAGGCTCCACATTTCTGTGCAGAACTGGACACAACCGAGAAGCCTTCTAACTCTGGATCTAGCTGTAAATCTGGTTCCCATCTTTGAACCTCTCCCAAATGGGGTACAAGCTATTATCATTATATACTCTAATTCCTTGTGCTTACTGCAGGCTTCATCAACAGTGCTCATTATCTAGGCGTTTCTGTTTTTTGAAGCAATTTAAAACCAAGAGAACACATATTTTTCCTCTACCTGTAATATCTGACTTCCAGTTTCCTGACAATATCTGTTATTTAGGTCTGCAAAGACCCTATGTAAGTCTTCAAGCCTGCATTGTGATTCAGTTTCTATGAATGACATTATTCAGCAGCCTTTTTTTTTTTTAACCAGTAAGGCTATTCCAGTAATTGTTCCTTCTTCACTGTCATCTTTTCTTTGCTACCAAAGCTTCTGCACCACCTGGCGCACTACATGACTGAGGAATTTACTATTGCAAGACCACAGGGCTTCACTGGTTCTTCATATGCTCATAATAGTGTACAGCTGGCTAGATAGTTTAATTACATGACAAACATCGTTCTCCCTGATTATTACTTTGATTCCTTCCTCCCACAACAATAAGTTAATAGCTGCCATCTACCTAAAATACTTTGAGTAGAAGATAATCTTCCGTTCTTGGCATAATTGCCCCTCTGACTCTGTAATGTACATACATCTTACTTTAAGAAAAATCTGGACGTGTTTAAATACAACTATCGCAGATCACTATTTAATGAAAATTTAGCATGCGCCAGCCCAGCAGAAAAAGTATCTGAGGCCTTCAGAAGATATTCTGACTAGACACATTCACACCATATCCTCCTCTAAAAATGTCAGCATTTCTTAACGTGACCTATTTGTCATTTACTCAGTGCAGTTAAGAACATCTTAATTAAACTGAGAAACATAGAAAGAGAAATTAGTTAAGCACTTAAAATGCCTGAGCCAACATCAGCTTGACAAGTTACTACTAAATCCACCTAAAGCATCATGAAAACAGTTATTCCAAGGAAGCTAAGCAAAAGTATTTTAAAACTCTAAGGTTACGAGAAATCTTTTCATAACCACAAATCTGCACCACCTTAGTCCCACCCAGGTGACAAGACAATTTCCTAGTGAGGAAACTTGTGAAAGGAGAACACCTGAACAAACAGGTGAACACAGAAAAACCTAACTCTTTACTGAAGAAGCAAACATGGAAAGCATCAGCTCCCGTTTATAAATATTTACAGACTATAAATCATAAAGCCTTTTAAATTCATACCATACATAGTTTTAAATAATGCTTTCCATCATTTACTTACAATTTTTAAGTTAGTAACTTGAATTATTAGGCACTTATTAAATACAACTTTAAAGTGTGGCACAGGCACTAAAGAGAAACAACATGCATTTAGATGGCTAAAGAGGAAGGTGTTTCACAAACTGAAGTAAAACTCAGAAAGAAATCAACTGTATAAATGGAAAGAAAAAAACAAACAAACAGAAAGAAAGGTTCAAAACAGAGGGAGAAATACCTTGGGCAGTTTCTGGTCCTAACAACTTCATTGATCAACAAACAAAAGTAGCCCTTTCAACAGGAAAGCACATGGAAATAAACAGTGCTGCCTATTACATAAACATTTTTTACTGGGAAAACCAACACTGTATTTGCTGGCACTTCATGCTTGCATGAATATCAAAAGTGTTTTCATAGTGTAACTTTATCTCTCTCTCTGCCTAAAGCAGCACTAGAGCCATATCCGTGTTACACGAAATGCTAAACTTTTGTGTTTGAGAAATAAGTTGTAATAGAATAATAAAATTTAAAGTACTTTTAAGAACAAAAACATTCAAAGTCTAATTCTGCCTTTAGAACAGCAAAGCTGAAAAGTGACTGCTTTCCATTACACATTTTAAGTAGTTTCACTATGTTAAAACACTTTACTGGCTAGGTTCCTGGTGGACAGCAAGAATAACTGCAGGCTAAAGTAAATGGTAACAGGACAACTTTACAAAAACCAAACCCTAGAAGACCAACAAAAAACACCCAAAAGTAAGCATTTTTCCTGACAGGCCTCCTTGCTTTGGAAGGAACTCACTGCTCAAGGCATAACTTTGCTTTCCATTTCTGGAAATGACACAAGGCATCAGACCTCCTTCTGGTTTTATACCCCCTACCTACTTCTCTGAGCATCCTGG
This sequence comes from Pseudotriccus pelzelni, assembly GCA_035584735.1. Lineage (NCBI taxonomy): Eukaryota > Metazoa > Chordata > Aves > Passeriformes > Tyrannidae > Pseudotriccus > Pseudotriccus pelzelni. The sequence continues at coordinate 63,127,106 of JAWMRA010000113.1, forward strand.
ATTCTCCTTCAGTGATTAGAAATGTAAAGATGTAAAATTTACCTAAGAAATGGATCCCTGACTATGTAGTTCCTAACCATCTAAAAGCTCATTAGCTAGACAGCAGACTAAATGAGAGAAGCTATTGCATCTAGCCATGGGATACACACACAACCATGACTTTTCCTTACTTCTGGAAGCCTGTCTTTATAAATTTTACTGCTGTATTATTCTTACTTGGTTGCTGTAAAAGCCTGGGATTCTAGCTACAAGCATGACAACTTTCAGCAACCAGCTTACATAAGAAAACTTCACGACAGGTAATGTGAAGAAAACACAAAAATTCTTAATATTTTATGGAACTCTTTGCAGTGGGAACTTTCTTGTCTGCTTGGGGATCTAATAGTGGATCCCTCCCTTTATCATACCATTAAACCCATGCCACTAATGTAAACACAATACCTTTTTACTGGAATAAGTGAAAAATAATCAAAAAGGTCAAAAAATCTTACACAGAAGTAATTCATAAGAACAGCATTTTAGAAGCACTTTTTATTATCGAGAGATTTTAAAGCCTACAAGCACAGAAAATGTAAAATGTGCCAAGCAGGAGAGGAAAATTGGAAGACAGTATAAGACCTTTATCATCACGGTAAGATGGCACTTGAGGCAGTATCACTTCATACATGTTGCATTCTTGCACTTGTTTTACACTTTCAGATAAGAACATTCGCAACAAGATCCTCACTGCTACCCTTGTATTTCTTTGTACAAAGTGAAAGAAGGAGGGAACAAGAGGCACCACATGAGCAAGGAAAGGGAGATATACTGCTAAAGTACAATACAAACACTTCCTAAATGTGTCTTTTACAATTACTCACTTGGAGAAGGTCAGTGTGACATCTGGTAGTAGAATTCACATTTGTCAGTCCCCTCTCATTATTTCTCATACCTGATGGGCTTAGAGAATGCAACAGCCAAAAGGTACAGTTTAGAGACTAGAGCATACTACATATATAAAATTTGGCATTGCAATTGTGCATTTCTATGAGATATAAATAAAACCAGATAAAACTACCCTGCCCAGATCTCATATTTATCTACTACCCCAAGAGGTATTTTCTAATTAGAAAGAAAGATTTAATTTAACCCTTAAAACATGTTCTGAGTCAAAGGCAGACTACAGTCTTTCTAAACCCATATTCCAGGATTACACTAAGATACTAAATGACACATAAATTTCTAAATATGGCCACACAGAACATCCTTCAACCCCTCTGCAATCTCCTGCCAAACTTGTGCCACATTCTTCAAGCATCACGCGGCTTAAGCAAAGCACCTCAAAAGTTCCATGCATTTCTGTAGTGTACTAGTCAGCAAGGCACATCAGGACAGTATCAGGAAACTCATCTTTCCACTACTTCACTTTACAACACTGACAGCAGACTCAGATTATACTTGTGCTGCCTCACAGTAGGACTCATACCAGCAGTCCTGTGAAAATAAGAAGATACAGGAGAAAAAATAGAGCAAGAATTTAAAAACATGCTTTAGGATTTGATGTGTTTGTTTTAACATGTTCTGATTTTATATCTTCATGGTTAGAAAGCTGGTGAAGTTATAAAGCCCCATAAGATTGGTCCTAGATTTTAGAGAAGGTATCTCTTTTATATATCTTTTTTGAATCCCACCAGTATTCTATTCTCAGTTCTCAGGTGCAGCATGAAACCACTCAAATTTTCTCAGCCTCAGCAAACTTAATTTAATCCTGTGACAAATGTCATAAAGCTGAAAGCAGTACAGGTTCAAAGGGTAAAAGAGAAGAATTTACTTGCATAAAATCTGATATACACCAAATAACTCGTTCCACTCACGTATTTTCTCTCCCTGTAGTATAAAAACCATGAAAGAGCAATTATTTTGAGCTTTGTGTGCTCTTGTTAAATATTTAAGAATCCTATTAAATATTACAACCCTACCTTTTTCACTTGACCTCCTCTTCATGTGGTCTTATTAACACAACAGCTGAAACTTCCATCATGTAGTGAAATAAGCAGGTTATCACTAGCTGGTTCAAGTACACCAATATCCTCCTGACCTTCTGTGAAGTCCTACCTCCTGCCTTCCATAGTGGGGCCATGGTGAGCTCTGGAAGACAGCATAGAGACAGCACAAATCCCTCGATAACTGGAGTGAATCCTGATGCCTCAAGCAGCATGTGCAGCCTGGCGCTTTTTTTTCCTCATAAAATAATTACACTAAATCAGCTCCAAACTTCTAGTTTTACTCTGTCCTTAGGGGAAACATGAACACAGAACAAAACAAGTCAGTGCTCCCTGGTAAAGCCATCAACCTAAAACACAAGGTTAGGGAAGATGCTGCCCTCTCCAGCACAACACAACACTGCTTTGGTGTGATGGCTACAGCACTGCTGCTGCTGCAGTAACATCACCGCGCATTGCTTATCCCCACCTTCCCACTGCGAGGCTGCCCCTCTAATCCAGATTCCTATCTGTATTAGTAACCACATGAGTGGCTTGCAAGGAGAAAGAAAGAAAGAGAAGGCTGACCAAGATGCCAATGTCATTTTGCCATCTGTACACCATTTCACACAAGACCTCCTCAGCACTGCCTCCCACCACGGAGACCTCAGACCACCTGACTGTGAGGAGGCAGGTGCCACTGTGGCAGGGAGAGGGCTACTGGGTTAATGCTATGTCTTCTAATGATATGCCTCTGATCATAAACTCCAGTCCAACTGCACATGCCAAGATGCTGCCTCTCTGCTCTGTAACCTCACATGCCAGATGCAGCTGGCTTGAGGATCACGAAGCAGCATGTCAGCTGCACACAGCAGAGGGAAGAAGCGAGGGGCTAAAGGCCTCAAGGAGGAGTCATCTATCATCTGAACTAACCACAGCTCTCACTGCAACACCTAACAGGTGTGTGCAGAGCCATAGCAAGCTACGATGGCTACAATGCACAACTAGCTCAGGATGCAGAACATCTTCAGGAACAGCTGTAAGAAGAATTGCTAGGACAGGGAGCTGCCTTGAAAACCTTTTTGGAGGCCTGAAGTGCAAGAACTTGGCTGACCTACCTGGGTAGGTAAAAGGAAGCAGAAAGCTGCACACCAAAGCTTTGTCAGAGTAAGAATCAAAAAGGATACAACAGAGAAAGAAAGTACAATTATATCTGGATACATAAAGAAAGGGAGAATAATTGCAAAAGGAGAGAGATGTTTTATGAGCAAAGCTCCAGTGTTAAAAAGTCAGATAGATTAAGACATCCACTGTACTGTCATTATTACAGGACATTCACAGTTTTAAACTAGAAAGCAGGACTACGCAGGAGAGTCAGTTAATCTGGACCTGGAGCAGAACAAATATGATGAGAGGCAAATACACAAGTTCTGATTTTCCTCTCTTTCAGACAGAAACTCTGTTTTTCAGACTTCCAAAGTTTTCACGTGAAAAATTACGGACAGCCATTGGAAGAAAAAAAAAAAAAGCTCTTATGGAATTTTTAGCACCTAGCATAAGTATAGCTCATGTGTTCCTGGACCAGACATCTCTAGGACCATTAAGAAGAAAAAGTAATCAAGAAAAGAGACTTAAAGATGCATTGTCTGTAAAGTGAAATTCATGATTTTTATTATACATATGAATTTGTTTACATGGAACATCTGGTTATTTTTTAGAAAATAATTTTAACATTACTATTACTCTCTGTCTGGTAGACTGTCTCATCTAGTTCATTTGCATGACTGCTCCAAGACATATTCAATATGCTTAAGGATAACAGTTATTCCGTTTCAGTCCATGAAATCTCTCTACTACTTTAAAGTAAATACCAAAGCACTTAACTTTTGCAGTCTTTGGGGCATGGACAGGTATTATTTTATGCCTTGAACCACACAGAAACTCCTGATGTTCAGCTGTGACCTCTACCCCAGTACCTTGATACAGTTACACATAATACTTTTCTCCACAGTTGCATTAAGATTTATAAGTTTGACTCATGCTGCTATGTAAAAATGCTGAGAGAAATTATTTTCCTGCTCTGAAGAAATGTACATTTTATATTTGCAGGTGTGTGTTTCTTGAACATGAAATTGCTCTACTCAGGCATAGCCTCCCTTAAGGACAACACAAAATGGCACAAACAACACACTTATGTAGGAAAGTCGTTCTGAAGAAAATCTTTAAATTGTTAAACATGAGAAATTCAACAGCATTTTTAAATGCATAGCTTTTACTTTGTCTTTTCAGTTGGAATGCAATCTTCCATCAGAGCACGCTGGAACAAACCATTCAGGATTCATTTCTCTGCAGGCATCTGAAAGTTTTTTAGAGGCAATTTATAAACTCATTCAAACATATACATGTTTCTCCTGCTGCTTAAGCACATATTTGAAGTGGAACTTTTTTCCAAGCAAATTGCTACTGTTCTGTTAGTAAACTCCTATAACTATGCTCTGCAAATTACACAATGGGTTTGAAAAATTCAGATTTCTGGCCAGTGCTTAGATGTACTTAATTGAATTTGACAGTGTTAGACACATGCAGGTTAAATTCTTTTTGCCAGCAAGTCTCCATAACTGCAGTGGCATGCACTGACTTAAGGCTAGATGGAAACAGGGTATTTTGGAACAAAGGTTTGCTGGCATGCAAGTATCTAGCACAAAAATCTTAGTTTGTAGTGCTTGTTTATCAAAACAATATTTGATTTTTTGTTTTAGTAATGAGAGACTCTTCTGAGACACTGTAGAAATAAAACACACAAGTGAGAAACAGAAGAAAAAAGTTACATAAAAATTGAGTATAGGTAAGATGAAGCAACTATATACGCTTTTATATTCATCCAGAAGAACAACTTATTCAAGACCTGTGGAAATAACAGAGTTGCTGACCCAAATATACACTAGCAAAGCACATTTATTGACCTGAACTTTTAATATGCACTAAGAACCTATTTACTCAACTTGCTAGTCGGAGAAGATTAAAAAAAAAAAAAAAAATCACATCTACATATATCACTATCTAGCTAATTAGAATCTGATACTGTTTTCCATCAGTTTTACAAAACAAGAAATAATCAAGTTCTTTATCCTATGAAGTTAATGTTTAAAGAACAGGAGCTCCCGTCATAGTAGCTGTACAGAGGTATTTAGAAATTTAGTTAAAATTCTTATATTCCATAATCTTAATACTGATTTTTAAAACCACTGTGAACTGAGCCAGGGATCTGAAGCCAAGCAGCTTCAGCCATGTATCCATTAGGACAGCACATACACCACACTTGCTGGCAACACTTTCTCCTTCACAAGCATAATGAACTCAATTTCCCACTGTGTTCCTTTATGTATAACCGTATTTGCAGCCAAGAGTGTCTCTCAAGCGTATTTGTTTAAGGCAGTTTCTAACTCTTCTAGAAGCCTATTTTTTCAGTTAGTTTCGATGAGCACGTCTCCCTCTTATTTCATTTCCCCGTTTTATAGATGACATAAAATGTTTTCTAAACACTCTGCTTTTGAAGAAATATTCGTACCACCTGCTTAGTACTGGTGACTTACAGGCGTGTGTGGTGAAGCCATGAGGTTCTTTATAAAACAGAAGCAAGATTATAAAGCTGAGCAAGACCTGTGTATGTTAAATGCCTTAGGTTGACCCAACATCATTTATAGCTCGCATAAAAAGTTTGTTCTTTGGAGGTCAATTACCTTTACCCAGAGTGTAAAGCCACGTATGTATGTTAGTCCTAACTGTTGCAGTAGAAAACGGTCACCTTAAACGAATGCCGTGTTTGCAAAGCTGCAGAAATACTTCAGCGGATCCAGTTTTAAGCAGCTCTCGGTCCCAGGGTCCCTACTGCTGGAGGCACCTCCCGCACGCTTCGTCCCCGCAGGACGAGGACGAAGATGCTGCTCAGGCTCGCACCGTCCGACCGGTCCCGGGAGGCAGCGGCTGGAGCCTGACCGGGGGATAGCTTCCCAAGGAGGGACGGCCAGCAGGGCAGGACGCGGCAGGACACACAAAACTACCTCAAACAACCCGCGAAGCCCCCAAACCCTTAAGGGACTAACTTAATCCCGAGTTGTCTGCCAGCTACCTGACCGTGACATGCCTAAAGCCAGCAGGAGGAGAAAGCGGCTGCTACCACCCCAACCATTAGGAAAGCCAGGGGAAGCCCGGGTCGGGATGGAGGACGGGATGGGGGATGGAGGATAGAGGACGCACCCGGGCCGAGCCGTGCTCCGCTCCCCAGCCGAGCCCGGGGCCGCCACCACCGCTGCGGTGCCGGGAGCCTCCCACGGGACCGCTCGTGGGCACCGCGCTCCTCTCGACGCCCGGCGCCCCGGCCGCGCCTTCCCTCGGGCTCTCCCGGCCGCCGGGCACCCCCGTCCCGAACTCCCGCTGCCCCCGCGCGGGCCCGGCCCTTCCCGAGGGGGGAGCGGCAGCCCCCGGCGGCGGAAGGTCCGGGAGCCCCGCGCCGCCCCGGGGGGTGGGGGGTGCTCTGTCCGGACGAGACTCACCCCGTGCCTGCGGCTCCATGGCAGAGCGAGGGCCGCTGCCGCCCGGCGCACCCCCGGCTCCGGCGGCGCTGACAGCCGGGCCCGGGCCGCGATGCCGCCCCAGCCCCCGCCCCCGCGCCACTACCGGGGCCGGGCGGCGCCACCTGCCGGCCAGGCGCGGGCGCTGCCAGCGCCGCTCACCTGCGGCCCCCGCGCTCGCCCCGTGCCCACCTGAGCGCAAGCCTCGGCCCCGCGTCCCGCTCCCGCGGATCAGCCCCGCGTCCGGGGCCAGCCCCTCCGCTGCAACGCTGGCCCTGGGCCAGCACCCGGTTTCCTCAGCCGCACACCTGTTGTTCGCCATCTGCCCCGCACAACGCCTCAGGTCACGGCTGCCCCGTGAAGGTGCTCGGAACTTCTCCAGAGGGAGAGCAAGGAGCCCCGGGGCATCGGCAGGATACCCTCCCCACCCGAGCAATCAGGAATACCTGGTGTCAACAGCGGCACAATGAACTAGTCAGGTGCCTGAAGTGAATGAGTATTTGGCTTATCTGAGCACCTGTGGATGCCAAGTACTGCTACCTTCTATGGTAAAAGCACGGGAATACATCCAAAGGAATACTGACGGTGCCTATACTATCACATATACTTAGCAGTTTAAGTAAAAATTATTTGTTTTTCCCAGCACGTTGGTCTGTATCCTGCTATTCACTGGAAGCTGGAGAGCCGACACATGGTTCACAGTGCAGTGCACATTTACTGTATGTTTTGCTCATGCCAACATAACTTCCACACTCTGTTACCAGTCCACATTAACTTCACTTGTGGAAGAGTCCAGAATACTTGTTTTAGCAATGCTGCGTTCACCATGGCTGATGCTCCATGCATTTATCAGTCAAACACCATGTGTAATTTGAATATATGATACTAATCAATGCCTGCAGGTCATACTAAGGGCACATAGCTTCTCAAGGCCTGTAATACTAAAAATAACAAAATAAAAAAGTAAATGCAGATGAAAGAAGTATTGGGCATTGTTTGAGAAATTATGCAAACAAATCCAAAAGAAAATTACTATGCAGTTTGGTTAAAGAAAACAAGAACATTCATAGCTAGAAAATAATTTTTTCCCTTAAAATATTGTAGAGCATAGCAAAGCATCAAATCTACTTATTTCTCAATTTTGCTTTTATAAAAAAATAAAAAATCAAGGCCAAGGCAACTTTAATTTGTATACATCTAATGAGGTTTTGCTTTAATATGCTCACAGTGGTGGGTTTGAATTTGAATTACTATAAGGCATGAATTATCATTATTTTTTCCTAGGCATTGTTATTTGACATCACATTGAGCTGGAGTTTACCTCTTACAAAAGCAGAACAGAGGTTGTCAGAAAAATGAATTCCTGTACTCATGTCATTTCAAATGCAGAGACATCCTACTCATAAAAGATTTGAGCTCAGAAATGCTATCAACTTCTACATGAAAAAAACAAACCCAAGTCCAGACACAAATGCATGAAACAGCTGAGAAATTTCTCTCAACACGTGAAACTAACAATATAATTAGGAAACAAAGTTTTCTGCAAATATGTGTAAGGTTTTTAAAAGCAGCCTAGGCAGTTCTTATGAAGCATAATGATAACTGAGCACCCAATTTACTTACAGTGCTATAACGATATTAACAACGTTGTTTATGTAGAAGCAGATCTTACAGCAGCATGTGACGTTCAAATTACTGAACAACAGAAAATTTCACCAGATGATTAGATGCTGATTTTGATTTATTATTTACAGTTAGATATATTACTTCTTTTTCCACACCAGAAATGCATTCTACTGTAAAGAAAATCCAAGCACTAAAGCAGGTAAACCAAAGCAGGTAAAATTCATGCATTTTACCTAACAAGTACTGGCAAACAGCAAAACTAATTCTACATTTAAGAGAACAGTAAATAGGGGAACAAACCTATAAGCCTTTGGAGTTCCACATTAGCATATCACGGCATGTTAGACGGGAAAAAGAAAAGAGTCATTTACAATATTCTGTAACATGCAGCTTGGAAATCAGCATTTTAAAGGTGAATCTGATTAGAAAATTAATATCCCATTGAAATGATGTCATTTAATTGTAAAATAGATGATTAGTTTTCTACCTACAGTTCAGCAGGATGCATTTTCACATTGTACCACATATATCACTGATTTGGTGAGATTCCTCATAGAATTTGCCTCCTAAGAGATTTTGTTTCACTTTTCTGTCTGAAGAGACTGACATAATTCAGACTTTGTTTTCTGTCTTGGAAGGGCTCAATCAAGTTGGAGGAGCTTAGTTGTTGCCTGAGAAAGGTCATTGTCTCTCCCATCATGCTGAAATTAGGAACAGTTGGGTTTTGTTCGGTTTTTAATAAGCCAGACAGAATAAAACAAAAGCCAAATTATTTTATTTTTGAAATACTTATGTATTACTGCACACTTCAGATTACACCATTGTCACAATACAACAGTAAAAGGCATCAAATAAATGTATTATGTTTATGGCATTGCACTGATGGGTTTTTGTCCTCCAGCAAAAAAACAACAACAGTCAATTTCGTGTCAGATTTCAGTGGACATCTCTCTGCTTGTAGAAAGTAACTATGTGCATTTTGAAGGCAGGAATTAAAGCAGGATTCTGCATGTTGCCAAGTGTCCCAAACTCTTACTAAATTTCTGTGGAAAATAATGGGGAAAAACTGTGCTGAATAATTCACATAAGTGCAAACAGTCTCTATTTTACAGTACCCATTTCACAAGAACTGTGAACTACAGTGGAAGTTGTTGGTTCCTCAGGCTGAATGATTGCTTAGCCGGATGAACTGTGGCATGTACATACACGCACTTTGTAAGAAAAATGGCAGGCTGCAATGAGCACGGCATTCTAGTTGCCCCAGCAATGGGGCAGATTAAAGCTGTCTAGTAATATGCCATGGACGGAAAGGCCAAGGATGTGCTGTGTGTCTTCTGTGTCATTACAAGGTTGGAAAACTACACTGTCACATGTTCAGACCAGACACTGCAATTTATTTCATTCTATCCAGATGTCATTGAGTTCTTTGCTAAATGTTCAATTCTCAGCATATTGTGGGTTCCAATACTTCAAAGAAATACTGAAAATTAAAATAGAATATGCTCAATCTTCTTTCAGAGTTTTTCCCTTTACTAAGTTCTTCTCATCTCCATCTCTTATTCTATGTATACTTAATGTTTAGGAAAATGTTGCAATTTAAAAATACAAAGCGTGAAATGTTAGTGTTACTACAGCATACCACAGTGAGAAACTGCATTGCAAGTGTTACAGACAGGGAATTTAGTTTAGTCTGCAGTTTTGTACAGTGGGGTTCTGGCTTCATGGGTCAAAAGGTACTAGACAAATATGAGGAAGATAGTGGAAATAGTAAAAAAAAAACAAAAAACAAAACAAAACAAAACACTGAGCTAAATTATACAAATATATTATTAGAGAACAATATTACATGCCCTAGACCTTACATCTTAACAATAAGTAATACATTTAACTCCATTTTCCACTGCTGCTAGAGTGAGAGGAAATGTGTGTCTGCCTAAAGCATCTCATAATGTCATGAAGGTGAACTCTAATGAGGACCTACCACATTCCTCGGGAGATTGTTCCAGTGGTTAATTACTCTCGTAAAATATGTCTTTCTTATATCAAGATGAAACCTCTCCTGAAACCTCTTCTGAAACCTTTCTCCTCTCCCTCCCTTGGTAAATCTCAGCAAAAAAATCATGTGCAGCAGAAGCCAGTAGGGCTGTGGTTGAAGACATAGTGGAAATAAGAAGCATTACATTAATTTTATCACATATATGTCTACTGTGGGACAATTTTTACTTTACTCATGTATCTGAGCCATAAGATTATATTGAGAGCTGACAGTATGCAAAATAGAATTTTAATATTGGTCTAGGAGACATCCCTAAGTTTTCTTACAGGCTGTAAGGATGCATGAGATATACTAGGAACACGCAAAATTATATGGAATACAATCTAATCATGTACTTATTTTATCTTCATGTGAATCATAGTACCTGTAACTGGATGTAATGCCAGGCCTGCAGCAGAAGACAATTCTAAGCAATAAAAAGGCCTGAAGAGGTTACTCTTTCATGATTTAATCTGACTTTGAAATCTTACATTTACATTTTTATCAGCAGGTTTTCACGATTGTTCTAATGGTTCTGAAACTACTTTCCAAATTATCTTAATGGTCTGATGATAAAGTAGGTTTTTGTTTGGTTGGTTTTTTTTTTTTACCATGAAATTTTTTTCTCCAGCTGTAGCTAACAGAATGTAAGAAAGAAGATAAAAACATTGTGTGGTTTTTTTGGAGTAAGGTTTTAATGCTTAACTTTGTATGAAACATGCACTGTGATGGAATCATGTGCAAAAAATTATTTTATTATTATTATTAATATGAATTAAAAATGTCTGCCTGTTTTTTCTACAGCTCTGTTTTCCTTAAAACATCCCAACTTTCTTATAACTGGGAGCAGTGGAACTAAACTTCAGTTATCCCAAATTGATTACTATGTACCTAATCTCAAAGAATCTGAATCAAGATCTTTATTATTATAATAGAGAGGTCAGCATCCAATAAAGTTCTGCTTAGCCACTCCAAATAGTCTTTGAGAAGTATATATGAGGACAATATTATGACACTCTTATAACAACACATAGAGAGCATTTAGAATATCACTGAGAAGTGAAATAAATACTTTTTTTCCCATGACTCAATGGATTTCTGACTGTCCTATTAATGGAAAGTGTCTCTTTCCTTCTATCTCTTTTTCCCAGTTTGTCTCAGATGAAAAAGGATAATGGGAGGCGAACAACAGAGGATAAGAAACTGGGAAGGCACATCAGACACTTCATCACAATCCAGTAAAATGGAGAGTTAGAGAATGAGAAGGTTGGTTCAGACCAAAAATTATATATGAAGTGATTGTATAGAAGTAAGTGAATTGTAGCCTCCATTTGTAACTTTGGCCAGAAAACTGGGAAATTTATCCTAATATATTCCTGAAATAGTGAGGGGTAACACCAGAGTCTTGGAATATTTTTGGGAAGAAAATATAGGACTCACAAAAGCTAACTGTCATTTTTGTCAGTAGGCATCAAAGTGCCTACAATCCTTCAGAAAATAGAAGCTAGGGAATCTTCCAAGGCTGTGGAAAATTGTATTAAAAATGTTTACATTGATATGAATGGAGAGTGAATGTGAATGCATGAGAGCAAAATATCAGCAGGAGAAGCACTATAAAAGTGGTACGTGTTGCTGACCCCTATGCATGTCAGATCTGGAGAATAGACTAAATGCTGGGGACTCACAGAGGTTTGACAAGATATAGAGATAAATCACAGTCATTTCCTGAAGGGTGTGGTAAGACACATACAAGTCAGCAGGCTCCTAAGAATGCAGGAACTGTGGGGAGGTGCTCCAAACCTGATGCCCCACATCCCTCACATCATTGCAAGTGATCCTGGGCAGGCTGCCTGGACTCAGTGCCTGAATGCCTGGAAAACTCCTTACAAACATCCTGGGGTTTGTGGATATCCCAGTGTGAATGTGTGCTGTCATCATGCTTTTAGGACTAAAAGATATATATATATATACTGTGATAAACAATTCAACATTCATTCATGTAATTTGTGAAATGAAATACTCTATTTGTCAAAAATAAAGGCTCGTCTCTCATGTTAAAATAAAAAAGAAACCCAGCATTTCTAGGCATGGGTTCATGCCATCTTGACACAGAGCCCTAGAGTCATTCAGATGAACTGCAACTGTGAGAGCTGAGAGTTGATTCCCACATGGTATGTTTCAACACCAGATGGCATACTACTAAACTTAGCTGCCTGAATGTTGGAAGGCAATTAAATATCTAAACATACATTACATAGAACCATTTTAGGTGTCAAAAATACCTGACATACCCACATGAGCTGGCATATATCACACAAGATCTGTGGGAGATCTGTGAAGTGTCATATTGGGACAGACACGATACCCTAGGAATTCTAAAATACTACGAAACAGGGCTCGAATTTTTCAGTACAGAAAGCACTCAGTTACTTGCAGCGAAACATCCAATGTCACTTCCTGGGTGAATCTGAGATGCCTCGATAGAGCAGAGAGGTGCAGCTCAGCCCAGATGTGAGGCCTGCACTGCTCTGGAGCAGCAGCTCCAGGCCAGGTGAGACTTCTTGCTGTATCCGAAGTGACAAGGTAGCCCCCATTTTTCAGAAAACTGCATCCTGCTTTGTGGAGCTAGGTGTGGGCTAAATGTCTGTAGATAGAGTCCCTGTTAGATGTACTTAATGACATGGTGTGCTTGCAGAACTGTTGCATGTTGACCAAGTCTGCCTGACATTGTGTATCCACCCCTGCTACAATCACCTGATGTCTCTCAAATAACATTCTTGTCACTTTCTGTAAGGTATAAGTATCCTGGTTTGTAAGTCAGGTTGCCACTAGACTTTTGTTCAGATCAGCAACTCACCTTTTAGCAGTGGTTTTATACCCTCAAAGCTTTCCACCTCCCCAATAGCATAGTAAATAGCTTTCCTTCAGAAGTAGTGCATGGACATGTCTACTAACACATTGCTACTACACACATCAGAAATTGAACACTGGATTAAAACAGACAATTAATCAATTTAACTCATGCAGGTGAAAACTTTGTACAAAGACATTAACCTGATGAAAGGGAAACATTTCCAATCATCTTCATATTCCATTGCTGGACTTGCTCCCTTATGTCCATGTTTGCCTAGAACTGGACCCAGAACTCCAAGCATGACCTCACCAGTGCTGGACAGAGGGAATGATTAACCCCCTTGGCCTGCTGGCACCACTCTGCCCTGTGTAGCCCAGAGCACCTCTGGTAACTGGCCTCCAGCTGGGCTTTGTGCTGCTGATCACGGCTCTATGAATCCAGTCGTTCAGTCAGTTTTCAATCCATCTCTCTGTCCATTTATCTCGCTATGTGCCAATCCTTCTGTACAATAAACTTTCAGTTTTGGCAAATACATGCTATAAAATGCTATATTAAGAAAGTAAACTTGGTGAAGCTGTATTATGACAACTAAATTTTTAATGGGTTAAAATCAATCTCTGATACAAATAAAATAGTCATGATTGATCCAATGTGATTTAGCTTTAACTCAACTGATGCGGTTTCTTCTGTCTTCATAGAATGTTTTTCTTATACCCAAAAGGTAAGAAGTCATCCTAAAAGCAAGGATAGAATTTATTTTTGACATGTAGCTCAGAAATGGATTTCTTTATTGGTTTACAAAATATTCACCTATGTATATATGCATTGGGAAGCTGGTACACGACCTATTGCTGAGAAGTGTTTAATTCAACTTCTTAAAGGAGTTCCTTCTTTGAAGTGCTCTTGATACTGATATAAGGCCTAACACATGGAATTATTGCTGCATTGCTGGATGCAATGTCCATTTCTGGAAATTGCATTTCTGGGGCTTAAATCCTACATCTCCAGACTGAAGTGAAAGTGCATCTTGCCATGTGACTGGGAGTGACTGAACCAACCTGACAACATTCCTGCCTCTTTATTATCTACATCACCAAAAGAAAAATGTAACTCTAACAGATAGCTTTCACCATCAGGAAGAAGCGGATTACATATGTATTCTATTTTATGTCCTTACATATTTGTTCAGCATCACAATGCAAAGATATGAATCACCCAGCACTGAAAGATTAGATTTTTAAAAATTTTCCAATTTATGTAAAACACATGAGAGGGATTCTTTCAAAAAGAAAGGAAAAAGCCCCTAAGATTTCTTTAAAAAGGTTCATAGTAGAAAGGATGCCTCTGCAGAATCAATCTTAGAATCAGCCAACATCAGATTAAAGGTTCATTTTTTTTCTTTAAAAAAGACTGAGTAAGGAAGAACTGTCAGCAAACCATCACAATGAGCAGAGTGTGTTCAGAGAACCGGGTGCCCAGGCTGAGTGACTTTGGCCTCACTAAGAACACAACTGATGCCCAAAAATAGGATGCAACTAAAACTGAGTTCTGTGACTTCAAAATCCCAACTACCATAAGCCAAATAACTTGATGTTGCATGCCATCTACTACTGTGCCATCACTATTATAAAAAGTATTTCATTTTTCATGTCAGGCACAACCATTTGCAATTTCAGAATCTCCCTTCTGTTTTTGGAAAGTGGCTGCTCTGTGGTTGTTTGTTGTTCTGCACTTTGTTTTAGCTTGATAATAATATATATATACAAGGAGGCAAAACAACTTCAACATGAGGATTCAAATTTTGATTTACTGACAGCTTACCTGTAAACTACACCACTACTTCAGGATGCCAGTACTCTGGGATAAGAGATAGCTTGCTTATTAAAAATCTGCTACACATTCTGATTTCATCTTTTGTTTAATAATGAGTGGTTAGAAATTGAGGAACTATTAGAGACTTGCTCTTTTTCTACCTAATTATAAATAAAATTAAAATAAATAATTATAAATAAAATTAAAGACCGCATATTCTTTTTTGACATATTTGCGTACTTTTGCAGATTTTTTTTTAAAGCAAGTTCCATTTGTTAAGCCATGGTTTTATCCATGTGAGAAAGTGACACCCCTGCATGCTCTTTTGGTTTGGCAAATTCTAAATTCAGGGAGAGTCAAGATGAGGACCAAGCTGAAGGCTGTGTGGATCTGTAGAGCAGACTCCTCTCAAAGGTGTGAAATGAAGCACTCCGTTACCTACAAAAGCTTTCCGAGGCAGTTTTCAGTGCGGCCTGCCTGTGCTCCAGCTCAGAGGGACACGAGCCAGCACTGCACTGAGCCCCAGCCAAAAAGCTGAGCTGGAGGCAAAGTCCATTAGCTTGGATTCAGTGCTGTGTCAACGCGGGGATACATGGCTCCCGTTTCGGAGCTGGCTGGCGTTCGGGTGGAGCTGAGACACCCCTGCCAGCACAGCATTGTGCTGCCATCCCCCAGATCATCCTCCCTGCTGACAACAAAGCCTGCAGCAACTCCTCCTCTTCCCTGCTAAGTGCTGGGATTTGGAGGATGACAGCAGACTGCTGTTATCAATCACTTTCTTATGATGAGTAGCTGAGGCCTGTATAAAGGAATCACACTGAGTTTTATGAAGCCTACAACAATTCTTCTGTGTATCTCCCTTGTCTCTCTCTCCAGTATTCCATGATAAATGTCTGTCTTTTTTTCTTTCTTTGATACTTTAACACTGGCACTCTTACGTATTTTGGTCTTGATTAATTATAGGGAGTGGCATTTTATTAAGTACCACATAGTTCTCTGCATTTGCACTTGGAATTCTAGCATCTAACACTGGGACAAACTGAGAGAAGATTTTGTTCACTTATGCTTGAATCACTGTCCCATTTCTCTCTGAGCGCATTGTTTCCTGAAGCTGGACAAGCTACTGCAGTCAACTGCATCCAGTATTTAAAAAAAAAGACAATTTAGAGGATTTTTTCTGCATATAAGTTCCTAAAATTTGACCAAGATCTCACAAAAGGCCCTTCAAATTTTCCTGCAAATGCTCTTCACTTGCTGTTGTGAGAATCCTAGGCTCAGTTAACACTGATTTCAAACGAACACTAGTGAATGAACTTTTCACCTATTATTAAAATATTGTGCTTATGTGACTGAAGAGTAGACTAAAAGAAAGGAATTTAAACTGTAACGTTAATAATTTCCTTTTCTGATAAGCTGAGTTTTATCTTCTCTATCCACAGCAAAATGGAGAAATATTTTCAGCATCAGATATTTCTCCTCATATAAACATGAGGAGTCAATCCAAATAAATGCTTTGCGTTATTCACTGATATGAGGAAAAATACCTTGTACTGTAACATAAGGATTTTCTGTTCACTGTTATTCAGGTTGGTTTGCTGCCTTTCTAATTCCTGCCTGCTCAAATTATCTGCATTTCTTTCTCAGAGATCAGCTCATCTGCCTGTCATTTCTTTCTCTTCAGTTGTATTATCTCATCCACTAGACTCTGCTTCTCATTAAAATAAATTTTTAAGTGACAAGAAAGGTTATTTTAATGGGAGCAGGTTTTAGGTTTGTTTGTTTGTTTGTTTGTTTTTTTTAGTTTTGTTTTTGTTTGGTTTTGGGCTTTTTATTGAGGAAAAAGGTCTTTTTTTATTCTTATTTGATAAGCCTACTGACAAAATTACAAACATTTATGCAACAATCAACCAGGATAATTATAGATCATTTTACCCTGCAGGTAGGTTATTTCTTTAATCAAGTTATGCATATATTAAGTGTTATCTGTACCAAGGCTGATACTAATTGAAATGATGCATGATTACTACATAACTTAAAATCTCTTCAGATTGCAGAATTGGGTTTGGCCTAGCAAGGGACTTTGTTGTTGTTATTATTTTAGAACCAAATTAATTGTGCTCTTTTAAATTCTGTATTTAATTTCTACTAATTTTATCTGTCTAGAGTTGTCTCTTTTGCAGACTGCCTTTACCACTGGCTGGTCCCATTCAAGCCTATTTAGTGGCCAGCAAGGAAAAGTTAAGCAAGCCTTGTAACAATGCAGGTTACTAGTTCTGCTCCCATTTTACAGAACTAATATTTTAAGAGATCACCAAGGAAAAAAGCTCATACCAGCTTTTACGCTAAAATGAACATTTTTTCTGTGTTGATCATCACATGTAAATAGACTCATCTTCAGTACTTTAGACTGAAAAATACTGAGTACCATGATATACTGGAGCTGAAACAATTAATTGATCCAAGTTAGATGTGCTGGAAACATAAAATATTTAAATCCAGTACTTTTCCTGAGAAAACATCAAAACCTTTTTCAAATAACCTTGGTAAAATGTACTCAATGGTTTCTTTAGGCTCCTTTTTAATACACAACTACATAATTTGTTCCCCTTTTTAATGTTAAAATGTTCCTTTTTTTACTACCGAGATTGCTGTGAATGAGCAGTCCACTGTTTTACCACTTGATGGTGCCAATTGTATTACACAACCAAAATTAAAACCACTTTAAAACCAGGTCACCTTTTGAAATACAGTTTAAGTCGAAGCTTGAATCGTATTTAATTTTCATAGGAAACCTACATTTATCATTTGATATTGTGCATATCTGAAGATTAGGCATTGCCATTCCCTTACTGTAACTCCAGCACTGAAAGCTGTTTCAAGTGTGTATATCTGCCAGTGATTCATTCAGCCTTCCCCTCTCAGACGCCCAGCCACTTGGTGTTTACACTCCTTTAGGGGAGACAACTAGGCATGTACAGGTCTCCAGTGTGCTCCTTTTGCCCATACACATCCCTGACAGTGTGTCTACGCCACATTCATCTCCATTCGAAAAAATCAGCATCATGTCCCCACCATTTGCAACATTCTCGTTTATATTTGAGTCCAGGATAAAATTAGCTGATCTGAGCAGGTTGACTCAGCAATGAAATGCGACTGACTTAGTCCTTGGCTTAGCATCACCATGAGCAGAATTTGGCAAGAGCAAGCCACAAGATTTTTCAGGGAGCTCTTAGCTTTGGTTAGCACAGAGAATTTAGGTAGGATATTTGATATGGGACAGTGAGCAATGTTAGGGTTTAGGGACAA
This sequence comes from Pseudotriccus pelzelni, assembly GCA_035584735.1. Classification (NCBI taxonomy): domain Eukaryota; kingdom Metazoa; phylum Chordata; class Aves; order Passeriformes; family Tyrannidae; genus Pseudotriccus; species Pseudotriccus pelzelni. The sequence goes on from JAWMRA010000113.1 coordinate 63,145,271, forward strand.
TTAAACATCAGAAGAGGAACAGTTATAGTAATTAGAAAGAATGTGGGTAGGCATCTGTGCTTGGTCCTTAGGACTTGGAGTGCAGTGAAAGACAGAAAGGATGGGATGAGAGAAGGCACCTGTATGTACTTGTGTTAAGGAGGTTAGAGGCAGAATTTACAGGCAAGCTGACATTTTGCCTTTGGAGAAGTTATAGGAAGGAGATTGCTCAGGTGCTGCCACTCCTAACCTTTTGCACCGTGTTTCTAAGGGCTTAGAGAAAAGGTCTCCACTGCCTTCCTCTGCTCCAGGACAGACGTGAACAACATGCTGCACCTTTACAAACTCCTCTTGAACACTCATTTCCCTAAGGGCTCTTATGAAAGCTGCAGTAGTATTCTGTGCAGGTCATCTTTACAGCCCACAGAGAGTTTGTAGACTATATGCTTAACACAGTCTGTAGGTACCTTCCGAGAATATGGAGAAGGGAAAAAATAGCGCATCAAGGTAGATTTGCAAAGGGAAACTGAAAGTTATGCTAAATGGAGAAAGAAAAAAATCTCAGGAGGGAAACTGCAGAAGGCACCTGTCTTGAGGATGCTTTGAAGATATTAGGAAGCTATCTAGCTGCAAGAATTACACTGAGGTGCAAGGCAAAGTGTTGAGCGTGCACCATTCTGTGCACTTGGGAAATTAACTACCAGTCCTGTGAAAGGTGCCTTGTGACTTACTGCAGTTGGAGAAAGGGATTTAACTGCATTTTCTGACATCTGTGCTATGGTGGAAGTGTCTCAGCCATGTGTCTGCAATCATCTTTACTTTTGATTAATTTCTGATCTCCTGATTAACTTCTGATCAGTGTGGGATGTTGGTGTCAGACACCATGTTCAAAAATGCCAATAATTTATACAATTTTTGGAGTATTTGCAAAACGTGTTGGCGTAATAGTTTCACTACTATTATGCATGGCATCTGCTACTTTTGCATTTTTAAAGTCTAATTGAATCATATTAAACAGCACCTATCCTCAGCCCTTGCTCCAACCCAAGAGCTTGAAGACACAAGCCTGTTAGAGTCCAATTAGAATCAAACTATGAAACCACATGGTTGCCTCCCTAACTCCAACATGCCCACACAGGACTTTTCAAGGCAGGTTTTTCCTAGAAAAAAGTTCTTGCTTCCAACTGCTTAGTTCCAGTTTTTCATGTGCTGTGCTGAAAACAATACACAGTAATGAAAGGCTCTGTTTATGCTATTCTGTTGAAAGAACTTTGCTGGCTGTTCTGTGGAAGACCTCAATTGTTACTGCTCTTCTCTGCTTTAGCACCCACCTGTTTGGCAGGGAGGGGATCCTTGTTTCAGGCTAGCACTTCCAGCAGGCTCTGACATGTAAACTTCCATTCTCAGCTAATAAATAGCGCTGTCCTAATCTTAGGTCACCTATGGTGGGAAGGACTGGCTAACATACATTGCCTCACCATAGCTGCATGTACGATTCAATACAGCATTGTTGCCAGTGTTGCTGCTTAAATGTGTGTGAGAATTAATGTATGAGCCTATTGCAATCAGGTGAACATGATTAAAAAAATTCAGTGCTTAACAGGACTCAAATTATATACATATATAAATAAAATGTACATAGCAACATATACTTAAATGTAATAACTGATACTGCAGCATGTTATGATGCATATGTGTATATATATGTATAAGCTAGAGGGAAAAATAATTGGCATATAAAAGAATACACTATTGTATTATTTAGGTATTTTCCATAACCATCAAAGCAAAACAAATTACTCAGTCCAAGAGTTTGGCTATACATATATGTCCACAGTGTCAATAAACAGGCTGAAAGTTTTTCCGATGAGTTAACTTCCCAGTGTGGGTGGAGAAAATTACAAGCAAGGAATTTTCCTTCTGGAAAAAAAAATCTGCCCTTTAGTTCTCAGACTGCATAAGAAGTCAGTGGATAGGTGAAAGTGGAACATTTTTAGTCATTTTACCAATGATAGGTAAGAGACAAGTGGGGGTTTGAAAAGTGGTTGAATATGCAAGAATACTGGAACTGTGAAAAAGGACCATGAAGAACCCAAGTCCTTTCCCATTTGGGCATACACGAGCATTTTACTTACTGGTATTTAGAAGGAAGATTTTTTTTTCTCTTGCTAGAATATTTAGCTTCTGCCTAGGGCATAGTTTCTAGCAACTCTTTTGGAAATAATAATCAAGAGGGCTCTTGACTGCTGGAGACGGTATTCTAAAGCAGAAAGAATAACTGCTATAATGTACTTGAGCTATTCTTCAGATCATAATATTGAGGAGACAGGACACATATATAGGCTTATAAAGTGAAAAAAATCTACATTTGAGAAAACATAGTAACAAATCATCTAAAAAATTCTGTCATAAATAATTATATTTTTCACAAGGAAGAAAAAAATTGATCAAGAGAAATCGGAACAGTCTCCTAACTCTAGAATCTCTTCATCATGTTAAGCACTACTCAGATCTCAATTTAGTACAGACTAACTAGGATTCAGGAATGAGACCTTGGTGTTTGAGTCAAACTTCCAAAGAACTTTCACTTCCTTACTCATTAGCAGTAAAAAAAAGCCAATCATACATGAAAAACAATTAGGCCATTATAAAATTCCATTTTTACCCAGATATTCATCTACCTTCCATACTATACTACCTATCTCAAAAAAAGATCTGACAGAACTGGAAAAGGAACAGAGAACAACCGTAAGAACAGCCAAAGTATTGGAAAAATTTCTGGTGTGTGAGCAACTCACAGGCTAAGGCTCCTTAGCTTGGAAAAGACATGTTGGGTGAGGGAGAATGGGGAGAATTTTACATATATACAGGCTTGTGTGTCCCACACAAATCTCACAATATGGAGGCAGTGAGCAGGAGCTGACAGTTCACTGGCTGTTCCTATACAATGCATACTGGATTCTAGTGTTAATTCCAAATTCCAAAAGATCATACTGATTCAGGTAACGTTTGCTGAGCTTTGCACCTCCCCTGGCTTTGTGTCCCTGCAGATTTGAGCTTGTCCATCACAAACAGAAATTTTTGCCTATGCCCTTTGGTTGGCCTCTGAATGTGTGTCTAAGCCAGATAGCCACAGCATCATTGCCATGCTTTAATACTTGTGTCCAAAAAAATGAAATCTCACACTGAAGTTAAAAGGAAAACCTTACATATGCACATCTGAAAATCTTGTTTATCCTGGGATTCTAAAGAAATGAGGCTTGGAACACCACATTGTGTGGTGGCCTAGAGTAACCATCCTCAAAGATAGCACATTCCTATATGATTTTTGAAATCAGTACCTGGACAAAAGTGGCTGAAGTAGGAATGTTTCAGTCGGGAGAAAGAGTGAAGCATCCAGTGCTGGTGGGCATCCAGCCAGCCTGACAGCTCTTGAAAATTGGTCTGGCAACCATCACAGCTCTAGTAGATGATCAACTGGCACCTACATACTTTGGAAAAGGTAAGGCATGTGGTAATTCTTGCTCAGCTAGAGAGGGAGAGAGGGGTGAGAATTTAGGGTACACAGGGCAGAACTAGAGATATTAAACAGGGAGAAGTGAGCTCATACCAGGTGACGACAGGTTATGAGGGAGGGACACAGAAAATAAATCCACAATAAACCAGACTGTTTTCTGTTCATGAAACAGCTGATTTTAAATACTGTATGCATAACAAGCACAGAACCAGCAGAAACAAAGAGACGACTTCCTTCTCATGACTGAGTTGCGTTAAAGTTTTCAGGTACATCAGTCTAATGTGGCCAGAAGTCTCTCCCTCCTCAGATGTACATTCACAACAGTCATTTTCCTTTCCTGGTAATCCTATGCTGCCATCATCTTTACAATTTCAAAGCCTTTTCTTAGCTCTCATTTCACTTTTCACTATACACAAATTCATACCCACAAGCACCTTCCAGGTCCTTGTTCTTATCTTAAAGTCGGTGGGTAATCATTATATAAAAAGGCAATTACTGAAGCTAAGAAATACATTCCCACATTGGAATGTAGATAATTCAGTACCAAAGAATGCCATTGAGATAAGCAAATTAGCAAAAGAGTAATAATTAAAAAGCCCTGAAAGTGTACACAGGGAATATACCAGTCAGCAGTTAAATTATTTCACTGCAATTCTTTTGTTCTGCAACATGATAAACCAGCAAGGAAAGAATAATGCTATTGGTTTGCTGTTATCTGTATATATATGAATATTTCACAGAATGGGGAACGAACCACAGTGTGTCTTCTGTTCCAACCTCCCTGCTCAAGCAGGGTCATCCTAGGGCACATGGCACAGAATTGTATCCAGGTGGTTCTTGAATATCTCCAGTGGGGGAGACTCCATAACCTCTCTGTTCCAGTGCTCAGTCACTGCACAGTAAAGAAGTTCTTCCTCATGTTCAGGTGGAACTTCCTGTGCATCAGTTTCTGCCCATTGCCTCTTGTCCTATTGCTTGGTACCACCAAGAAGAGACTGGTTTCCTCCTCTTGACACTCTCCCTTCAGATATTTATATACATTGATGAGGTCCCCTCTCAGGCATATCTTCTCCAGGCTGAACAGGCCCAGCTCCCTCACAAGAGATGCTCCTGTTCCTTAATCATCTTTTTGCCCTCTGCTGGACCCGCTCCAAGAGCTCCATGTTCTCTCTTGTCCTGAGGAGCCCAGAACAGGACACAGCACTCCAGATGTGGCCTCATCAGGGCTGAGTAGGGGAGCAGGATCACCTCCCTCGGCCTGCTGGCAATGCTCTTCCTAATGTAGTCCAGGATACCATAGGCTTTCTTGGCTTCAAGGACACACTACTGGCTCATGGAAGGTGGCTGTACACCAGGATCCTCAGGTCCTTCTCCACAGAGCTGCTTTTCGGCAGGTTGGCCCCAGCCTATGTTGGTGCTCAGGGTTATTTCTCCCCAGGTGCAGGACACTGTGTTTGCCGTTGTTTAATTTCAGATGATTAAAGACGTAACTATCTATCTATAATTTGATATACTATTACAAAATAAATTGTTACAGATTGCATATATATTAAAGGGAAGTGAGCAAAAGCGTTCATACCACAGTAACATGATCATATATATGCACAATAAACTAAATCACATAAAAGTATTTTTCTAAGTTCTGTATCTTAGCTTAGGAAATATTTGTTAGTTGACATAAAGACAGAGAAATTGCATGCTGAAGTATGCATTTTTTTTCCTATCTTGACAGTGCTATGAAAATATGACAGTTCAAAAAATAATTAGTAATGTTACCTTTACATATATTGAGAGGAGTGAGTCTGATGCCTTTTTCCAATAGCAAGACTGGGATGTGCAGAGCTATGCTTACGGCTGGGCTGCACCAAGAGCTCAGGGGGAGCCAGCACCCTGTGCACACTGAGCCCAGGGTGCTGCGGACCTGATGGAGTTCCCATGCACACCCCCCACACTTACCCCTCAATTAGCTGGAGAAAATGGCAGCTCAGGACAGGGTGCCACAACCAAAGCAATGACTGCAGCTCACGTTCAGCCACCTTTTTTTGAGAACTCCTCATCTGGCAGGCTGTCAGATAAATGAATAGGTTCAGCGGAGACAGCTGCTCCATTTATCTCTGACCAGGCTGACCATGAAGGCTGATTTTTATGAAGCACAATTTTGACAGTCACATTTAGTCCCTCAATACTCCTTTGTGGGAAAGGAAAAGTTAGCCATTTTCTTCATTCTCTCCTTTTACTGCTACAGGAGGGAGAACATTGCTACACTCATTTCTCAGGTTCAAAGCCACAGAACAGTTAAATCAAAATTGTAATGAATAAATAAATGATATTTAAATGGAGGCTACATGTTGCCTGTAATCTAAGTAACCTGTTTTTTAACAAATAGCATCGTAAGGGTGTGATGACATAGAATGCTTGATGTAAAGGAATTTGAGAAAGGCAACAGCAGACACCGAGGGTTTGAAACATTGAAGGTGTTATTGGAAAGCTCTGCTGAATTAATGTTTGTTTGATTTGGCAAAGGTTTGTCACTAAGCTTTATTATTATTTATATTTTTATTATTAGCTCTGACTTGTCCATCACCTCATGAAAGTCAGATGAAATTAAAATGAAGCTATGTTTTTGAAAGTATTTTAAAATAAATAATAGAAAATAAGAAATAAGAAAAATGGTCAAACTAAAAGTTAAAACAGACATTGTTTGAAAGAAAAAAAGTTAAAATCAAGAAGACCTAGGGAAAGCTGTGGTGAGAAGCAAAGTGGGCCAGGTGTCATGGGTTTGCCTAGGGAAAATTTTTACCACACCCCCCCCAAGAGAAGGTTTATGCAGACAAAGAGATCTGATTGGGGAGAAAATAATATTAGGATTTATTACTAGCAAATATAAAAA
>JAWMRA010000113.1:63153453-63225369 GCA_035584735.1 Pseudotriccus pelzelni
CTGTGGAGGTCCCTCCCCACGGGGTACAGTCCTTGATAGACTTCTCCGATGTGGGTCCACCCTTCGGACAACAGCTCCTCCATTCTCTGCTGTCCCTTAGGGTCACAAATTCAGCTGCACCAGCATTGATCCTTCTCTAGGATCACACAAATCTTACCCGGGCTGTCTCGCTCCAGCGTAAGATCTCTCTCCGTGGCCACAAATCACTTCAAGGCTTTGTTTCATCTCAGGCCTCCACGGAATCTGTTTCCTCATGTACTTCTTTGCTTTGGCATGAGTTCCTCAAGCTGCGATTGGAGTTGTCTCTGCTTCTCAGGAATGTCCCACAAGCAGCAGGGATTTTTAGATTTCAGTCTTTTTCCCTGCTGAAGGGAGAGAGAGAGGGAAGGCGAGAAGAAGCCGTCTCCCTCCTTTCGCCGTTTCTTTCTCTCTCCAGCTGCCAGCTTTGACCTTGAAGGCTCTGCTATCTCTCTGGTTGGAATTCCTTCTGCAACAGCCCAAGCTCTCCTTTACAGTCTTTTTCCTTCACTCTGTTACACGTCTGGTCAGGGGGAGCTTCAGTGCTGCTCCTGCCCCTGGCCCAGGGCCGGGGCAGGAGAGAGGCCTGGCCCCCCACCTGGGGGCCTGCCACGTCTTCCTCACATGGCAGCCAAATTCCTTCTGCGCAACAACCTTCTCTTCTGTTTTTCTTGAAGATGTAATTGGCAAAGGCGTCACCTAAACTCCTGATTGGCTTTTGTCCAGAAATTACCTGGACAAACCAATTCCAATCCCCAAGGAAGGGGGACCTTTTGCAAACTGATGACACCAGGGCAGAGGGAGACTGCTGTCACACTGTGCTGCTCTCATGAACATGTGTCCTCCTCACCGCTCCCTCTCCCAGCCATATTTTCTGCTCCGTGGTATATTCTGGTGTGGTGCACCAATGACTGGAGCCTGCCATTACTGCTAATTGACAAAATAAATGAAGGGAATCTACATGGCAGCTCTTAGGCAGGAAGTGGCTTGACGGCTTGGGACAAGAACCGGCCATCTTCATGGCCCTGTGGGCGAAGGTCGCAATGCCCTGGGTGCCATCCATAAGATCACTGACACCCACCCTCAGCCAGGCTTCAGCCCTGGGGTTGCCCCTCACCAACCAGCAGGTGCATATGGATTCCTTAACAAAAAACTGCCCCACCCCAGAGAAAAACCCAAAAAACCCTCAACCAACCAACCAAACCCCAAAAACCCAAACCCAAAGCAAATGAAAAAAAGCCAAAACCAAACATCCAAAAGAGGCACGTTAATTCTTTGGATGCATCATGTACATGCTAAAGAAAAAAATGCAAATAAAAATCAAAATGACGAGTGTACAAACGTACAATTAGCACCAGAGGAATCTCTACCAGAGTCCTATTTAATCACACAGTGCTACTTTTCAGGCTTAACTGGCTTTGTAATTTTTATTTCGATTTAGTGCACTTTTATCTTCTAGGAGTTTTGAGAGACTGTCCAATATTTCTTTAGCATAAAAAGGAACAAAATAGAAACTATCATTTACAAATTAAAATGGGATTGATGAAATAGAAGGCAGACAAAAGTGGGCAATGGGCACCTAAAAAGGCAGCTCATTTAGAAATATTTCTAGAGAAACAGTATTTTTTATTTATGTCCAAATTGTCAAGGAGGCAAAGTCCAGGCCAGCATAGAACATGGACCTGGATGTGTCCAGCACTCTTACAGGGTCATGAAAACAAAGCTTAGCTTCATATTGAGTATACCAGTAGGGGAAGTGTTAAGGAGAAGACAACAGCCTGGGAAAGGATGAAGTGACCTTGAGAGCATCCAAGAGAGAGTGTGGATAAGCTTGGTGGAAATGAGGTGGAGGCAAGAACATTGCTCAGGTCAGGTGGAAAAAAATTAGTTGATAATGAAAACAGTGCACTACAAAGGGGACAGACTCGCATAACTTCACAAATCTCTACCTTCTCTATCAACACCTCCATTCAGGGCAGAGTGTTTTCTGTGGCCAAGTAGAAAGGAAGTAGCCATATCCCCACTGTTCCAAATAGATCACTGCTAGGATCTACTATGACATTGTCCTCACCTAGAGACCTGCAATAGAAGAATTGAAAGAGAATGACCTAGAAATTCTCAGACAGAGCAACATATCAGGGAGCCCAATATCCTGTCTGATAGCAAGCAAAACTAGGTACTTGTGGAAGGACGCATGACACTGCAAACAAATATTGTCTGCTACTGTTCAAGCTTCCAAACAGTTTTGACTAAAGGACTTCCTGAGAAAACAGGGTATTCTGTATTTTTGATGACTCACCACCAATCTCTCCTGTTAACTACTGCAGTTTCCATGTCAGCCCCCAGCATCTACAATATCCTTCAGCAGGAGACTCCACTAGTCTTTCATTGTTTCATCATGATTTTTTTGTTACAGCTCCCATTCTGCCATTTTTTTGCCTTTCCCGTATCACTCAAATAGAGACCTTTGTTATAAACATAACCAATATGAATTAGCCATATCATTCCATGATGAAAAGCCTTCTTCTATTTTTCTGTTGTCCAAAACCCATTTATTTGATCACAGTAACTAACTTTCATGTTTGCTCTTCTGAGCAACTCTTCATCAACAGCAATGTTTATTACCTCATTACTTACCTTTTTCTTCACATCATTTGCAAATATGCCCAAGAGCAAAGTCCTAGCACAGATTTCTGCAGAGTTTAACTGGCATCCCCCCTTCATGGCAAAAGGTATTTACTCCACTTGTTTTGCACCTTCTAACCATACGATGGCCACACTGTCCCTGTGAGATCCTCCTTCTTAGCCTACATGTACTTACTTTCATTTGAGGCTGTTGCAAAGAATTACAAGAAAGACTTCTAGAACCTGCTGACCTGCCAATAAACTTTGTGGTTGGTAAGAAGACTCCTTCATAAAAGCCGTATCAACATTTTCAAAGCACAATAGCTTTATGTGGCTGCTAATTCTAATGAGGTTCTCATTAGCCAGTATTTCATGTATTCCACAGTGTCTCATTTTGCTGCTGAAGCCAAACGACTAAGCAACACATAAGAAATTCAAATATTAATTCAAAATTTTTGATATCTTTAGTTATTAATGATCAAATGCAATTTCTTATGAGCAGGCACAAATGAATTAATGATTTAGGGAAAATATCTATATTTCCTATAATCACTGTTTCAGGAACCTGTAAAAGCATGTCAATCACCTGAGGGGAAGCATCTAAAAATTACAGTTGCATATATGTAATCTCTGCGGAGATGTTTATAATCAAAGCCTCCCATCTGTCTTTTGTCAAACAGTTTGAGATTGTGAGTGAGACGTTAGCCTTTAACTTCAATTTTGGTTCTAAGGCTATCAATTTCTTTGGCCTGCTGACTATTCTTCCACTGCGCGCTGGAATTCCTGCAGATAAGGAACCTCTGGTATGATGTCCTTGACATTTGGTTGCAAATCTTGACTGTTTTGGAGGGGGTTGGGAAGAGGGCTGAAAGGCTTATCCTCTGCCAGAGGCACCTAGCACAGGCCTCAATATTTTTGCTGTGTATTCCATTGCAGTGAATTGTTTTTCAGCTTTATTTCCCACAGATGCAGGCAACTGTGATACCTTGTCTGCCTGTGCATGAATGTGCAACTGCAATTTCATAATTAGGTATAGTGCTTAAAAATCCCCAACATATCAAACAAAACATTTCATCAATATTCTCAGCTCACAGAGTGCAGAAACTGAACACAGGTCCTTTCCAGAGAAAAAGGCACGCAGTTCAATTAATGGGTTACTTATTTCAAGTTTACAGCTACAGATGGCTTTCTCTACAAACTGTCTCTGAAAGAGAAGTAGTTTTAGGAAGTAGTCATAACAAGGGAATGGGAAAACTGGATTCCAGCGTATTTTCTCCTCATTTTGTATTGGGTTATTTTAAGCTAACATTTTAAGATCTTGTGAGAAGGTAAAATTCTGTATTCAATTAAGATGTTTTTAAAATTGAAAGCAGTAGCCAGAGATGACACCATATGGCAGGGAATATTTCACATTACAATATTCATCACAGTAGACTGGCTTTTTACCTCTGCTTTCATTTTCAGTGTTAAAGCAGTTCAAGACTGAAGTGACTGAAATACAGTGTTTGTAAAGACAAAGATTCTGGAGTTTAAATAATTTGGTGTCATTTTTAAAAAAAGATTATATAAGAATTATAAAAGTATTACAGGTTTAAGCAAGATTCCTTGGAGCTGTTCAGCTATCCTTCACGCATGGGAATTGCTTAAAGAAAGAGTTAAACATTCAGGCAATTTGATTTTTCTTTTTCAAAACTTTATTAGGTAGATGTTACTAGATGACATTGTAAAACCCCTTGTGTGCAAGTGAATGACCTCTACAACGTATGTCTTCCCACAGTTCATCAAATCCACTCCCCCTCCCCATTTCTGAATACTGATTTTAAGACAGGTGGAGTGCATTCATATGCTACTTTACATTTTTCTATTTCATCATGGGGAAGCACTTTTTCAGTCTGTTGGTAACAGGGGCTTGGGAGTCAGTGTGAGTCAAAGGAATGCCTTAAAGGAAACAAAGTACCGTAAGGTTTGTCTTACGAAATTCAGTCTCAATACGGACACCAGATTCATTGCAGTCTTTTAAATGAAACTGCCTATCATGATCGCGATTGTATTTAGCAAAGTGAAGCAGTACAGAGACATACCTACTACTGAATACTAGTGAGGTAACATTTTGAAAATAAAACTGTTTAAAAATTCACTTACTTTCAAAAGGTCCTGTCCAGCAGGACAAACATTGGCAGAACACCTTCCCTTGTATCCATGCATGTACATGTGCATATATACCTGTGTCTACTATAGCTTTTTAAAAGAACAAGATTTTAGTTATACATTCATCAGGACAAGTTTAAAGATCAGACATTACTATGGTAGATTCCACAGAAGACTTCAGTGAACCGCCTTCTAGACCTGCTAAATGAAAAGGCACTCTGGAGAGGGTAGCAAGAAATAATCCTTACATTGACATGAACTAAAGCAGCAACACAGATAGCATGTGTAACAGTGACAATTCGTATACATTTAAAATACCAAGTTGAAGATGAATTATTTGTAAAATATTGCCCAGGACTACCCAATACAAGTTACTACAGCATGAAGACCATTGTTGCAATACTATGCAGCAGAAAATAGAGTTATCAGTGAAATGTAAGACAAAGATAATGGAAAAACCTTATCAGCATTTTGGTTGTGTGCCTGCTGATTCTAAGAGAGAAAAATTTCATTTAAGGAAATAGCTTGTACAAATAAACAGTAACTCATAAGGTTGAAGAAGTATTTTAATACATGGTGTCTGTCTTCTGTTCAATGGGTTATAGAAGGACCTAGTTAATGCCTACAAATCCGAGATAATGCTGAAATAGACCTCATTAAGAGTGGTAATTCACTTACAATTTTACTGCAGTATGGCTCTAAATTAAACTCCCTATCACCAAAACCTTCAGATATGCCAGCTGAATCCTGATTAAACACTCATAGTAGTGTTTAATAGTAACAGTGCAACAGCTGTATTACCAATTAAGAACTCCAGGCTGGAAAAAACATCTTTCCTACAGTTCTGAAAAACAGGAATTTCAGGAGAAGAAAAGGTTCAAGGGGATACTCTTCTTGTCTTCATTTCTCCCTCTTTTCCTTCTTGCCTTAGCAAATTCTCAGTGGAGGAAATTGAAGATAGTAAAAGTATTTTATGATCATGAATTTATAATAAATAGGCCTTCCAAGTATCATTTTTCTTCTTAACCCCCATTAACTCAATTTCCTTCTGATAATTACCTTTTTTACTTCACTATTTTTTAAAAGATAATTTCTACCAGAAGTTAATGTAATTCAAGATAATTTTAGAAAAAAGTGGCTTAATCTTGACCCCTAATTTCCAGTAATACATGGACAAAGGGGGAGTCCACGTTGGTAGGAAAAAACAGGTCCTTTAGAAAATCTAGATCATAAAAGGCAAAATTCCACCGTCTTTTGGGAATGGAAGTAAGACGAAATAAACCCTACATTATTCATTTTGAAGCTATCAGAAGATGGCAAAATGAATAATACTTTTTCAGATCATACCTCCCACCCTGTGATGAAGGGGCTAGGCACAGATCCCAGAGCTGTGCCATCAAGCTTGATTGATGGATTAGTCCATCAAGATACCCACACCAGAGGCATTAGCAACTTATACTAACGGTATATATTAGTTTCAATGCTGCTAACCTGCTCAAAGTCCCAATCTAGTTCCACCACACTCCTCAGTGCCTCCACCTTCACAAATTGGTGTGAACAGGGACTGTTTGAGCCCTGGAACTGAAAGGTAAACCTGTGACAGGCTGTGGTCTAACCACACTTCAGCTGAATTCTCTTCTCCAAAAAGTTGCACTTCTTTCAGTGGTTGAAAACTCACAGCTTGTTATGTTGGAAGAGCCAAACTCACTCTAACAACAACATAAGATGTATTTGTGCAGATATCTGAAGGAAGGTGGGAGTCAGTGGGGGGAGGGGAGCAAAGAGCAAGTTAAAAAACCCTCAGAAATGAGATCATCAGAATTAAAATAAGCATGCCAGATTACTTTTATATTAACTTCTTCACTAACACAACACTTTCCAATTTTCCGACCAAACCATTATTGATTACTTTGGCTTAATCTAACTGTAGGAGTCCACAGAACAGGAATTCCCATATTGCTCTACCGAGGGGAATAAAACACCTTTCATTTGTTTCAAGCAATAAGGCACTTACACATTTAAAATTCCTCATTATACAAAACACACTAAATACTGTAATTCAAGTGTTGATTTCATGGGTATTACCTACCTCCAGTTTTTATAACTTCTTAGCCTCCAATAAATATACTACAAGAAGTTCCACTCACTGATGTATATAGCTTGTACGAAGCCCAAATGCAGAACTAGAAATTGCTTTCTTAATGATTCCACAGTGTTTCGGCCAGCACCCTAGTTATGCCAGGAGCCTGTACACTAAAAAGGATGCGATTTCTTGCCTCACTACCCTCACCACCTGCCATTCAAATTAAACCTATTTTAAAGGGAATTCTTCATCCTAAAATACATAAAAGAGACGAGGACAAGGGAAGATTTCTCAATGAATTGTCATAGAACTAAGAGAAAGTTCAGGTTGGACAAGCTTCTCAGAGATATTTTTTTCCTTCTTCTCAGCACATATTATTCGCATCTCTACCACAGTGAAAAGAATTAATGAATACCTTAAAATGTTATTTTATAGTCAGATGGCTAGTTGTGTAACAAAGATGATTGTGCTGTTTAATTACATTTACAAAAATTGCAAAATTAAAAGCCCTAAAGAAAAAGATTTCAGCATTTTGCATTTAAGTAATTTAAATAAGACTAAATGAATCTTTTGCTGGTATAGCTCAGCAAAGCCTTAATGAAACGACTTCTTATGAGATCACATTTTCCATGTCCAATTTGATCTGAAGCCATTTTCAAGTCAGTTTTAAATTATGAAATTTGGAAGGAAAAGGACAGCATTACAAATAAATGTATAACAAATAGAAAAATGGTAAACACTTTATTATGAGATGGTAAACCAAGTGAAATGTAAATCTACCCCTGTCCTTGCAATTTTGGGACACAAAGCAGCAGAATGAAAACTGATATGAAGAACTCTTAAGCGCGTATTTTTAATGCAAAAACATAGTCTATGACTAAAGACTGAATCCATCTGCTCATCCAGAGCTTGCATAAGGCATGGAAATGTTTCTTGACTGCATCAGCAGTTTTACAGGACAGGTTTAAAATATTTGAACAGCTTCTCTGGATTCTGTAAATAGATTTCCTTCTAAAAAAGAGGTAAATGTGGCATTATATTAGTAACATGCTCGGTGACAGTAAATTAAAATTTCAAAAATACTGTTTTCAGCCTGACAAATTTTCAACAAGGTGAACACTGGACTGTGGTTGGCATGAAATTTGTTTAAGAAGGTATGTGTAAAATTCATGTTTATGCTAAACAAATATTTTTACACAATGTTTCTCTTCTGACTTTGATCCATCCAAAATACTTCAGATTAATTTTTCAAGTTTTGGTAAGCCAAATAAGCTCCAAAAAAAGTTTTCCTTTTTTACAGTATGCATATTTTAATCAACTAATCGCTATTACAACTACTCTATTTTTTAAATCAGATATATTTAGAAAAAAACAGCTGAAATTATGCTTAGAAATGTACGTATTTATTTTTTACTATGGAGTAATTAGAGCTTATTACACACTTTTATGTTTGAAATCAGAGCATGCACTCTAAGATCAGTTTTCTTTTCCCTACCTTATGACATTTCCCTATCAGGCTAAGAGAAACATCACTGATTAATTGCCTTACATGAGCACTCCGTTCCTTACTGAAGAGAGAACATATAGATCCTGAAATCTTATCCACAGAAAGATAATGAGGAATCAGCCAGGAAGTTACAGTCTGCAAGCAGCTGCATTTGTTAGTTTTATTAAGAAAAAAGTTTGGGGGCTTTAAGTACTCCTCAAACTGTAACATAAGTGAAAACACTGCTTGTCTTTTAACTGAATCAAGACTCAGCTCGTTTTTAATGTAACAGTAGCAGGACAAACCACCAAACAGATCAGCATCATAACTTTTTAAATGTTGTGTGCCCTCAAGTTTATGTGTTAAGTCTCCAAAATACTTAACAGTTCACAATTCCAATTCTTATATTGTGCTATTATTTGCTGCACTGAAGAAAGCAGAATTTGAAGATGTTATTTAACACTGTCTGTGGATGTTATTTCTAACTTTATTGATGACTCAAAGCTTTAAGAAGGTCTGCTTAATATATTAAAAATCAGTATCCCTTCTCCTGGCAATATGCTCTAATAAGAATGTTGTCTGGAAATTCTTCCCTACTCCTTCCCTCTCCTGCACTTACTGAACACATTGGCATCGTTCTGCAAATGAGAGGAGTGGCTCCATAATAGTTTGCACTTAAGAAGCGAAACAGATTTTCAAGTTCCTGCACAGTGGCTATCAATACGCCAACAAAGTATTTGTGGCCAAATCCCACACTGGCATAAAAATGGGTTTCTCTGGTTTAATGGGGCTATGACTGATGTCATGAATGAAGCAGATTCACTGCAACTACAGAGATGCAAAATTAAAAGAAGGAAAGAAATTATCTCTTTAAGAGTTTCCTTGGGTAGGATTCTTTCCATCAGCAGAATCATAGATTTAATATAGATTATAAAAGTAACAGTAATCCACGGTTCTTATCCACAACTTGAAACTACATGATCAGCATACCCAAAATTATGAATGATGCAAAGTTTGCTCAAGACACAAAACACCCCAACTAAATTAAAAAACCCCAAACCCTCAAAAGTCTGCATGACAAACTATTTGGCCACTGAATATCAAACAGTTTCTCAGATCTAGATGTCAAAAGAAACCATTCCATCACTGGAGAATTTGTATCCTCTGTCCCACCTACACACCATTTAATATCACATAAGCTGTGAAAGTCTTTGGAAGAGCAGAAAGCTCCTTGGCTAAAAAGAACACCTCATGGTGATCCAAAATGCTTTCTAGTTAAATTTGCAATAGTCCCTGCAAATTAATATTTTTAATAAACTTCATGTTGATAAAACTTTTATAATGAATAAATTGGTGTAAATTAAAAAACCCATAACACACCAGGAAGAGTTATGAAGTCAGTATTAGTAACATCAAAACCAAACAAAATCTTCCCCTACTTACACATTTGCACTTCCCCAAAGAAAGATAATAGATCACTCAAAGTGCACTGTATTTTTTAAGGACATTGGAAAGATATGAATACACTGTTTATTACAGAGGTGGTGAGAACTGAAGACTAACCAACTTTTTTGTACAAAACTAAAATTGATGGATCATCTCAGCATGAGGCTACTCAGAACTGCCCTTCTGCCTCTCCCTTGTATTCTTACTCCGCTTCTTGTTCTCACTGGCTAATAGACTGTGACATAGCAAAAAGCACAATTATTTTCCAGTTGCAAGCTGCTGGATAAGCTCTGCAAATACACCTATGCCACAGCAGTCAATCATCCAGCCAATGACACGCCTGAGTAGCCTGAAGCTCAATGCCATTTCTGAAATAACTAAATTAGGCATAGTGGAGAAAGCAGAGAAAGGGAGAGCAGCCCCTGCAGGATGGCATGTCCAGCCAGCCCTCCCAGCAGGAGCAGGATTGAGCACACGCCACATGGCACCACGGGGAAGGCCCTAGCTCTGACTGCACGTCTGTAAGCAGGACTTGGCTCACAGGCAAATCCATTCTCAGGCAAACTTGAGAGAGAAGGCTAGTGTAGAATGGATTTAATACCTGAATACAGGTATTGGTGAGCAACAACTTTGCACAACGATAAATAATGTTAAATAATAAATGTGGTGAAAGCAAACACAATGACCAGCAATGATCAGCACACAGTAGTGTGAAATCTGCATTAGTAGGTTAATTCAGCTGCCTGACAAGGTTTTTGCTACTAAAAATGGAGTAGAACAGCCTGGTAGTTTCTTTAGAGTAGTTACCAAAACCAAAAGATGTTTACACAATAAAAACATCCTTGAATTTCCTTACAAAGGTCACTCAATTTCTTTCAAACTCATAAATTAATGTTTTTAAAACAAATGTCATGGCTTTGATGTAGCTAAGATTTTTTGTGATAAGTTGTTTAGAAGCTAGTGTTTTATTGCATGAATCTTTGTACTGAGCAACTTCTCATATTTTGGTTGGTTATGTTACCACATATTGATAAAAATTGTACTTATGTACTTTTCAAGTGGGAATATTTTTATACGGAGGGAAAAAGACTTTCATATCTCTAATCTGTTTGGCTCTTGAAACTTTTTCCCGTTCTACAGAAAAGCAAAAATTATTATTATTCCCTTTTTTTCCCCATAGAAAAAGACCAGACTTGCTCATCTTCACAAGGTCAAAGATGTCTCTTTTTGCTCTGTATAGAAAATGAAGAACCATTTCCCTTTGATTTAATCTGTTCTGATAAAATCAAAATGGCCTAGATGAAATGATAATGTAGGGGCTGAGTTGTGTGTTCATCTTCTTCATCCACAAGGACATGCTTTCTGAATATAAATAAGTGCAGAACTATTATCTTCCCTTTTATGCTCTTTATTCTAGTATCTTAATTTCAGGTCTTACTGAACTCCTGTCAGAAACTGAAAATGGCAAACATGGCAGAGTGAAAACAGCTACAAAAAGTGTATCTCACATATTCATACAGAACCAGGAAAAGCAAGAAAATTAATCCACTGTATAGTTAATTACAGATAATCTCAAGTACTAAAATATTCTCAAGTGGAATAGTTTGACACCATGTTATAGACTGCATTGCAAACCCAAATCTATCTATATATATCTTGCTCTCTGAGGTCTGAAGGTTTTTCTAAATAATACAAAAATATCTTCATTTGACATTTAAAGAGAGGAATAAAAATCCCTGAGTAAGCCAAAGACAACTGATATGTACAGCCTCAGAAAACACACGCAAAACCAAGACCAATTTTAAGGCAGCTTCCAACCTCAGGCAGAACACAAATAGAAAACTGATGCATCTCAGAAGAAGAAACCTAATTAATAGGTGGATTTGCAATGACAACAGATTTTGAATTTTATTTCTAAATGTCATTGCTTCCCTACTTAATTTGCAAATCTTAGGAAGATACTATTTCTACTGCTAGGACAAGAGGGTCAACGTACCCTTAAATTCAAATAGAAATTATTAAATAGTTGTTGACTACTATAATGTGCTTATACACACTGTATCAATAAGGAAAAAAAAAAGGCAAACACAAAAAACCTCAAGAAAACAAAACGAGAAGCTGACAGAAAACAAGCATACTAGCCAACTACAGAAAGCTGATATTTGTGTTTCCAGGTAAACAAAAGTCATCAGCTTCTTCCACTGAGGCTTTGAAGTCAAGGTGAGTATCTTATAACAGTATTATCTTGGTGGGGCAGAATACCATTTACTCAAAAATTACAACTGGATTCAGATTTCACAAAGAAAGGGCTGCAAAGTACATCCTCCTACATGATATGCTATTTGCAAGCCTAAATTTTGAAGTCTGTAGACTATTCAGGACATTTCCCATCTTCCTGCTTCCCCCTTTCCCCACATATACACAAACATATATATATGCACACACACACGTATATGTGTATCTTCAAACACACACAGCGGAAAAAAGTACCTTCACAGTACAAATCCAATTTTCTTTTCTTTAAGATCACCTTGTATTTTTACAGTATAAAGTAGGTTTTTTCCTTGATCAGTTCCTTTCTTTGTTTCAGTGTTCTGCCTACACAAATTTATTTTATTCTATTTTTTCTTGAAAGCTATATTTGTATGATAAATTTGGAATAAAGAGTGTAAAAATTCTTAATAGCTGATTCCTAATGTTGAATTAGATCGCTTTTGGGGTGATGCACTGAGAAAGAGGTTTGGTAGCAAACAGTGGAACTCTGAAGTTATGAAAAAAAGAGCAAAGATAGCTATTCTCTTCAGAACTGTAATGCACCAGGAAGAGAAACACTGGAAACAGAAATTAAGAATGGTCTCCTAAGAATTCAAGACCCCTCCCCTTATCCCAGATTCACAGATTTTCGTCATGAGACATCAGTGGATACTCTAAGACTCGCGTAGTAGTCTACTCAAATGAACAAACAAACAAACAAAATGTGCTGTTTAAGTTATAAAATTTCATCAAGTCTATCTTCACACAACTAGCATGTAGCATGTGTATCCTATTCCAAGTCAGAATAGAAGAGCAGGTTCCCATCTTCCCTGCAAACACACTTCAGGGATATCTTGGGACAGAATAGGCCATTGACACTTCTTGTTATCTAAACCCTTCAAATTTTTTCCTGCACTGTGTCAATTTAAAAATGAAGTACTCTTGTAACAAGTCTTGTCACACCCCCGCCATTAATATTAATAGACTGTCATAAACAAATTACTGAAGTGAAATCAATCATCATATTCTTAAGTATCACAGAGCTTCAATACTAAAGATATTTCCCTCTGAGGCACTGCAGTTTGGCGGTGGCAATCTACACTCTTGCCTACTAGCAGGAGGACTCAGAAGATGACCAGCTGTCGTGTTCTGGCATGTGATGGGGTTTCGGTATGCTGAACAGAATGCTGTGTGATGGAAGTTATTTACAGAAGTAGTTTTTAATACCAAAAGTAGTATGCTCAGTATACAGTAAGAGTCCAAACACTTCTAAGCATTTCCCCATTAAAGGCTGACACTGAAGTTAAATGGAGCACATGTTAGCAGTTAGATGCTTTCTTCACAGGCCAAATCGGTAGTAGAGTTGTGGCTACAATACAGACTTTGATTGTCTAGTTCAGAAACTTAGACTCAAAAAACCCCCTCCAAAGTAATAATTCAAAAAAAACCCCAACAAACAAAACCATTTAAAAAGCAGCACTCAGGGGGCCCATCTTGCTGAGAGTGCACCAGAGCAAAGAGGTTTTCTGGTCTGCAGTAGTGTTTTCGGCTGAGGGAAGATGGCAGAAGAACCCCCATTCTTCTTCCAGGGCGGTGGCTTTGACGCTGTTACCAGCACTGTATTGCTCCGTTGCACAAAGCACGTATAGCCCTTGCAGGACCAGCTCAGTTCAGGCAAGTAAGGTCCATCCTCACCAGGGCATACCTGTCCGTGACCTTTTCCTCTGCTTTTTACAAAGGCAATAGATAGGAAACACAAATAAACCTGCCAAAAGAAAAGACAAGAAAACCATAATTAAATGCAATCCCTTATGCATGTATTGTGTTCTTTCAATATATGTATTCAGGTGGAGGTTTCCACATCCCAAGAGAATTTAGACAAGGCATTTGGTCAAGCAGAAAAAAATATTAGCCTACAAGAGTCTCTTTAATAATGAGCTGAGCTACACTTACTTTTCCTTTACAAGAAATTCCTGTTAATCCTATACCTATCTCTGACATATTAATTTCTGAACCATGCTGTTTGGTAAAAGATACAAACAAAACTTTTAAAAGTACTCTGGAAATCCTTTAATCTAAATCCAAGTCTGATGTAACTGAACTGGTTTTCAATTAGTTTCATATCCAGTAGAGATAGTATGCTATAGCTTTACGTTTTTATAAACGTTATTTATTTTTACAAACATCCTCATCTATTGTGAAGTAATACCAAATGTTTACCCTTGCCTGGGCAGGGTATTATTTACTCTTAAAAG
Source organism: Pseudotriccus pelzelni (assembly GCA_035584735.1). Lineage (NCBI taxonomy): Eukaryota > Metazoa > Chordata > Aves > Passeriformes > Tyrannidae > Pseudotriccus > Pseudotriccus pelzelni. The sequence goes on from JAWMRA010000113.1 coordinate 63,167,768, forward strand.
TCTTTTGAGAGAAAGAAAGCTGTAAAAAGAAAAATAAATAAATCACATTTAATCAGGTGAAAAATAGTTTGTCATTAGAGGTACTCTCTCAAACCCAAATGAGATCTTCCCCTTTCCCTTGGTACCAGCTGACTGAAACAGCCAAAGATTTCTTTTTCAGACACCACTATAGTAACAACACAGAACTAAACACTTCCACAATCACCAAGGTTCTTGCTCTGCTCAGTAGCCTTGGAAGTGGTGCACAATGGTTTTCAGCTATGACACTGAGATTTCTTTAACAGCGGTGTTAGCAAAAAAATGCTGCAGTAATTATCTCAAAACCCAAACTTTCCTATAAATAATCCACGTCTGTGGAACTGCTCATACTGCTGCTCTTGATTGTATCTTATCCAGCCATACCTAGGATGAGACTTCAATGGAATGCTGATTATTGCAATTATTGTTATTATATTACTGCAAAACCCTATTAATTTTTACTATAAGCAAAACAGTGGATTATGGATTGTAGACTATATCAGATTGCAGAGCAAAATAAGCTTTACTGGCATTAAGAAGTTTTTATTGTCTATATTTTTGGAATAAAAATGCTATGGAATAAATATTTAAGATAGACCTCTTTCTCTCTCCCTCTCTCTATATATATGTTTCCAGTGAAGGCAGTCTAAATATAGAAATTAATAGCAATATTCCTTATTTGGCCTGATGTAGTCTAGAAAAGCTGTAACAGTATTTTGGTTAAAGGTTGATTAGTTATTTACAACCAATGTAACTCTCCTGGTATATTTTGGCTTTATTATATTAAATAAAGATGCCACATCCCAACATGCCTCAGGGCATGCACTGTAGATTTTCAGTGGAGTAAGTAGTTTTGTGTAGAGCTGTGATGCAGCATGATACCCAAACGACATATTACTGCCAACATAAAGACTAGATATGCACTTGCATGAACAAAATTATACCTTGATTGTCACGGTTAATTTCCTTTCTGCAGGAGAACTCAGCTAAGCCAGGCAAAGAGCAGATTTGCTAAAATAACTACCTCCACATTAATACAACCACATTAACAGAGCTTTGACACTATATCAAATGAGTTCACAGTACCAGTTTTTGTGATGAAATCCAATTTGGCAGCCCATGAACTGAATCATATTTTGAGACTGACTCATCCCAATCTGCTGCTTTGTTGCTGCTTCACCTTCAAGCTGGTGAGTTCTTGGGACTGTGCCTAGTGCCCCAAAAACCTTGTCATGCACATGGCCAAGATCATAAAACTTTGATTCAATGGGGTGATTAAAGAGCAGGTCCAAGTCAGCCAGCCCACAGGATTATGTTTAAATTACCCAGGCCTTTTTACTAGTTTAACTAAGATTTTGGTTCAGAAAACCAAATATAGGAACTAAAATAAAGCTAATAAGCATAAAATGCACGTAAGAAAAAAAAACAACACCAAAACCTAGAGACAAGTTTTTTAGGAAAAAAGAGTCATGTGCTTGATACCAAAACAGTATCCGTGAAATGTGTACTTTGTGTCCATCTCTTTGAGATGAAAATACTAAGATGTCATACAGAAAAAGTCTCTGCATAATCAGGATTAGCTTCATTCACATATGTAACTCTTACCTATTACAACAGCTACAGCTCCCAGTGCCAGTCCCAGAACCAGTATTAGGGGTGTAATGAGTAGTTTTCCAGCTGAAATGTAAAATTCATTAAGCAATTCAAAGAAGGCATTTTTATTTTTCCCTTTCCAACCATCCATAAACATTTCAATATCAGACTCCCAAAAGCCATTTAATTTTTAAATTACTTCACATTTACAAATAGGATTCCTATTTGCAATTTCATCCTACAAATCCAGCTAGGATCTATCACCACTCACACAATGTGTGCTCCCTGCACACATTTCTTTCTGTACTCTTCACCCACCACAACTCTCCGAGCACAGCTCATTTTGTCCATTAACAGCTTGCATTTACTTCTGTTTCCATTCTGAAATGCCTCAAGCATTGACAGGAATGTGATAGCTATAAAGCTACTATCATTTGGCTTCTCCGGAATCCAACTGCACGGCAACCACCCTGGAAAGATGCCAAACAAACTAGCATCTTGGAAAGTTTAGGTTAGCTCAAGGTGATGAGAGCATCACCTCTAAATATGCTTCTGCTTGCTTTAAAAGGCTACAGTGAAGTGCTCGTGTACAGCTGTGATTTAGGTCTAAATCAAACTACAGCCAAGCCTATTTTGGATCAACATTTGTAAGGATATGTTGTGGCACTTACATGAGTAAGGCAGCAATGTTGTGCAGCATACTGGCTAGAGCATAAGACCAAGAACAAATAAAGCATGCTCATATTCTTTACTTTTAATGAGTTCACGATCATGGAGTAAAGGCAGGGGTCCTTCTGAAACAGTGACTTTGAAACTGAACTTGAAACCAAGTTATCTTTCTTGAGTTGCACACTTCAAGTGGAAGAACCTCCCCGGCTGAGCAGTTGGACCTAAGATACCATTTTTCTAAGCTGTTTGAAAACGCAGAAGGGAAGGCATTTTTACTGATACACCAGCAGTCTGATCAGGGACTTGAAATTTGGCAAGTCTCTAAGTTAGGCATGTGTTTGAAAGATCACCTCTAGAATGGGAGAAAAAGTGAGTTTTTTTACTTCTCTCTTCCCTGCCATTTCCTCTCTCAAGTCACTTGTATCAGATTTCAGTAAATGGATTACTTCATTCAATAATGATGTAAACCTCTCCATAACCTGAGACACTAATTTGAGCAGTCTGAAGGAAAAATCAGATATTTTGGAAATATTTACAGCAGTTAAATGAACTGGTCCTTTTCATGCTGTTTTGATAGCTTTTAAATTTCACAGTAGTGTTGTGGGTGGAAAACATTAATTCCTAGAAGAAAAAAATTGGCAAATATTATATTACTTTAGTTGCTAGGCATCCTAATGGTAGACCTTCTTGGAACTCCACTGTACTGTGTTCTATACACACAGAAGTTGTCAACTAAATTATTCAAGTGTAGACAGAAGGATGAATGTAATGTGATGGAATCATGACACACCAAGAAATGACACTAAGGCTGTTTATTGCAGGCACTGAACTGCCCAAAGACCTGCTGCCCTTTGTCTGTTAGCTCCAAGACTGCTAGCAGAGAGAGCAAATGTAAAACCTGTCTCAGAGCTGAACAAAATCTTGGGTCATTAGCCCATGTGATGAACTCAGCAGCAGGTTATGACCCAGTTTGGTATTATCCAAACCTAGTTTTTAGGGATAATTTAAGAAGAAATGGTTGTAAACAGAAGAAGTCTGAAAAGAGAACCTTTTTTACAATTACACTCAAATTAATGATAAACAATTTCTCTACTGGGTCACTCAGCATGACGACTTAGATATTTATGGTAATATAATAACTGTATTTACAGGTCTCTCAGAGGGGTCACCTTACTTGTGATACAGGAGATCATGTTTTTCTGCAAAATGATTAAGCATTTCAGGAAGCCTGAGGGATATTTTCCCCTTGCATAACTTAGGGTTTGGTTGAGGGTTTTAGGGTAATATATACAAACACCCATAAATACTTCAAGAATGCTTTGCCTTATAAAATATTAATAAACTAGTTTTAGAAAACTAACTTAATCACTAGCATACGGGAAATAAGTTTTATCTTTTAAGTCTAAATATCATTATTGTTTAAGCAACAGAGACACTAGAAGGGCCCAGTTACAAATCAAAGTAGCCACATCAATGTAGATTTAAGTTCTAATAAAACTTTGCATTTGTTTTTAAAAGAGTCCTATCAAGTGTCTAGAGACAACTTCTTACAAATCAGACTGACTTAAATGATGAAGTTGCTAATAAAGGTTAGATCACAGAAATGCACGCTTCCTTCTGCAGGGCTCAAAGCTGTGCATACATAAAGTGAACCTTGTGCTCTGCTTGGGACAGGAGTCAGTCAGATCTGAAAACATGCTGCTTTTCCCATTTGCAATGCTGCTTACCATGCAAGAAAATTAATTTGCTTTAACAGCTTCACTGCATGTTGTGTCTGGTTACAGAACCATGAAGTACCTAGCAGCTGAATTTGAATATAGTTCATCCAGCTGAATTCAGGTAGTAGTCCAGTGACATCTTAAGTACATTTAAGACAGCTGAACATGTTTTTCCTTTCTGTACAATTCATCACTGACTTCAGTTATAACCAAACATTCTGCCAATTTAGCCAAATACTTACTATGATAATGAAATCTCTAAGTCTGCTGGCACTGAAGAATAAAAGCAATTTCACTTTACTGGTCACAGGACAACGTTTCTTTAAAAAACATTTTGGCTAAAGAAGGGGAAGAAACCTCATCAAATTTAGAGATCACTTCTGCTCTCAGGTTTTCTACTCCCTGTGATTACTATCACATTTACATAACAACTGGTTTGTGAAAAAAAGTATGATTAAATTCAGGCTCCCATAAATGCTTTTCCCTTATTTTTATTGCAGAACAGTTTGTGATTGTATGCACAAACCCTTTCTTCCCAGCAGAAACCATGACAGCATGCCGGCCTGCCATGAGGCATTCTTTTCTTTCTACACACCCTACCCAACCAGATTTTAAAAACAAGCCAAAAAAACCCTTTACTGTACATGGCTACAAAATCACATCAACTTAAGTATTTCTTCTCCATAGTAATAAAGAAGTCATAGAAAACACCCACATATCTAGCAACACCTCACCAGTCTCCCACTGACAGCCAAGATAAGATTCCCTTAATTTCCACTACTTAGCTAGCTAGTAGAGGCATTTTACTACAGGGAATTGAATCTTTACTTCTTACTATGTTACTAAAATTTAGAGACTTTGCCTCTAATGGCCTTTCTCTCTGCTACCATCTCTCTTTCTTCTGCTGACTTTCAGAACAGAACCAAAACCCAGGCTTGTACAGTAACACCTCTTGATGATAATGCTCCTCTCTTGCCTGACAAAGTATTTATGTATTTACATTTACAGTTCTAGCAACCAGGACATCCCTGAGCCTAGGTGTGATTCCTAATTGGAACTCAGTATTTCAGAGTTTTCAGCTTGATCAGAAATCATTAAGACTAGTAAGCTTCAGTTCAACACAAAACACAAACAAACAAGAACCAGTACCAAATATCATGTCAAACTAGAATCCGATGGAGGGTCCATAAAAAAAATATATATGAAAAGGTAAGCAAGCTATTATTATTTACTCAATTTCATGATAACAGAAGTAACCAATGAAATCATTAGGAATCAATAAAAACCAACAGGACTGTCACCACACAATACAGAGTAAAATCCTAGAACCTCTACAAGAAATGTTTTGGAAGCCAAAACTTTAGAACTGTATAAACTACTGAACGATATATCTACTGACAATTATTAATCAAAGGTTCAGATACAAACCTTAATTAAAGAAGTATCTTGTTTAAAACAATGATTACTGAAAACAAACAGGGAGCGAGATCTTATTTCTAACTGACCATTGCTGGGGACAGACTCAGCAGGCAGACCTTTACACTAGCTCAATTAACGGGCACAGATCAATTGTGTTGAAGTTTTACAAAGACAGATGATCCTAGCAGATTTGCAGCAGTGAAAATGGCAGAATCCACAAGCTGAACTGACACTGTATCACAGTTTGGGATTCTACCTTCTTTGAAGAAAAATGTCAGTAGGTACAATTTTACAGCAACATACTGTCATCTTAAACACGTGCACTTTTGTGGAAAAAAAATACAAAAATCTAGACTAGCTCATATATGCAAATCATAGCCAAAATCTAATCCAATGGAGGAAGAGCTATGACCTCAGCTCCACAATTCAAATTTGATGTAAATTTTTAAAGCTGTTAATTTTTTTGTTTTCATGTGAATTCTCTTAGGGCTTTGGAGTGTTTTGGTAGTTATTCATAAAGTATAACATGATCAGTATTAAAATTTAGAATTCTAGAGATGACAGGGATTTAAGTCATGAGCATCAATGCAGAAATTTTTGAATTATTGTCAATTTGGGTGTTAACAACCTATTGTAAAAAAGGAGGTCATTAACTACATGTGCTGGCAGGTTCAGCTAGCTCTGTCTCTATTCAAATGATGACCATTCCTGTGAGAAATTGCACCATATAACAGAAGTAGTCCTGGAGAGAAATTTTCAACAGAAAGCCCCTATGAGAAATATCATCTGAGACTTTGAGCTTTGCTGATCTTTCTTGTTTACTAATTAATGCAAACCACAAGTACACTTGCAAACAGGAAATTAAAATAAAAATATTTTATACCATCTCTATGCATGATCTTTTAAGTATGAACATACACATCTTCACCATTGAACTTCAATTCATATATGCTCTTCCACATTTGTCTACTGCCCTCAAGTTGATGCTTGCAAATAAAATAATTTTGTTTCTTACTAGTAAAAGCTGTTTTATTTCAAAAGGAAAAGGCTGTGTATTATTGTTTCCTAAAACAACAAGCAAAGTAAATATAAACTAATTTTAATACTAGTTATGCACAAGCAGCACATGCATTTGTATTTGGGACTTCTTATGTGACATTAAAACACTCCAACAACATATTTAGATACTTTAAATGTAAAGCACTGAAAATATTACCCGAATGATAATGTTATTTTTTTGAGATCTATGTTGTGATAAAACTCACTTGTTTTATCTTTGCATCTCCATTGCACAGAGAAGGTTTAATCTTGGGCCTAACAAGCAAGCTGGAGAGGGAATTTTTACAAGCGCATGTAGCAATAGGACAAGGGGTAATGGCTTCAGACTGAAGGAGGGCAACTCGGATTGCATATAAGTTTTTTTTACAATGAGAGTGGTGAACCATTGGCTCAGGTTGTCCAGAGATGTAGCGGATGACCCATCCCTGTAAACACTTAAGACCAGGTTGGACAGGGCTCTGAGCAACCTGATCTAGTCGCAGATGACCCTGTGCATTGCGGGTGGGCTGGACTAGATGGCCTTCAAAAGTCCCTTCCAAACCAAACTATTCTATAATTCTAATAAGGCTACCCATGATACTGCACGTGAGCAGCGTTGACTTGGTTATGGCTCTGAGAACAGTCTGTTGCTACAGCAGATGCTAGTTACACCAAATGTAACAAGATCCATTTTTAAACAGCTTACATTTTTTGCCATTGTGGCTATTAATAAAAAGCTATTCTGAAATCTTACTAAGTGCCTTGAAACAGTTCTTGAGTTTTAAGCCTGAATTTATTAATGAAATGCTTCTATTCATGTGCCTTAGTGCCAGCACTGTTTTTAATTTAGACTAGATCTTCTCATCCACTGGAATTAATATCTACAAAATGTGTCAAGAGTAGGCACCTCTAACCATTTTCAATTTTCATCTTCTTTCTTGTTTTTCACGCATCTTTAATTCACCTCTCTGATAAAGTTTGTTATAAAGCTTTGCAAGTTCCTGAGGTCAAAATAATGGGCTTGAATGACTTATTATCACTTGTTAAACAAGCATTCCGGGTTTGTGAATCTTCCACAACTTTGTAGAGCAGTAAGATCGTCATTTTTCTTACCAGGCCTACTCTTGTGTTACTCTAAAAATCACCCAGTTTTCTTACTGGAACATGTTTAGCTCAGGAGTAATGTTTTCACCTCAGGTCTGCTGACTTCTATTTCCAAGTACAGTCTCTTACCTTTACCTCTGCAATCATCATCACTAATTCATATGCTCAAAGCATTTCCTAATCCTAGGTGAATTCCAAGACATCTCCAATTTCTATGCCTTAAAGTACAAAAAGTTCTATTTTCCTTACTAGGTCCCTAGTTTTTGACAGTTAATACAACCATTTTGTATGGTTGTATTTTGGCATCATATTTCTGAGAAAAATTAATGTACATAGTAATGTATATTATTTTGTTTTAAGCTGGATATTATCTAAATTTAAGATAACAGTTAAAAAATAACCTAGATCAGGCTGAAGTCCAAACAGTGATGTATTCAAACAGATCCTTAACAGAGAGGTTAAAAAAAGGTTCCCACTCTTATCCATTTCTACTGTATCCACAGCCAACCACATGCGTATTGATAGCATTTTTCCACTTTGCTTATATATTACTAAAAAAGGTTAGGAAACAGAAGCTATCAGAAGAGGACAAAATACTTACTCATACAAGTCTATCTAAAAACGGACTGCAAATGTGATATATTTAAATATATTTGATAACCCCCCCTTACATAACTGAAAACCAAGTTGCCCATCCAATACTTTAAACCACATTTTAAATATTGCCTTATCCCCGCCAGTCACTTCATTGTGCAGCTCTCCACAAGGAATCTTTATCCACTCACCACAAACAGAGCCTCGCACTAATCTCCTTAAATGTGGTCTCTCGGGGAGGTAGCGGTATTTGCATCCAAAGATACTGAGGTTTGACGTGTGATCTCCGAAGAAGCGGAGCTGGCGGTATCTCTCCCCACAACGGTAACAGAAATTAGTGTTACACTGTGAACAGGTCATGTGGTCACACCCTTCGGTTCTCTGGATGTGGATCTGTATGAGAGGAAAGAAAAAAAAAAAGTTATTTCCCCCCCTCCTCAGGCACAGAAAGCAGGCACTACCCAGTACAGTCCATGTGCCAGATGGAAAGACACTGCAAGCAACAGCCTGCTTAAGCCTGCATTTGCATTAATTAATACTGCAGCTGGCTTAAGACAATAATGGTTTTCTAAGGCAAGTTTCAGAGCATTAAATATGAGTTATAGTTGTTTCCAGATTTCCACTTTCCATAAAATTCTCCTTCCTTGCTTAAATACTCTTCATATCAGATGAGAATACGAGTCATCCTCGCCCTTACTGAAAATTTGTTTTTATTTCTGAAGAAGACACATTAGCACCAAATTTTATTAAAAATAAAAGCAGCATAGTAAATATAACTATGAACTCTGACCTCTCCATAGATGGGTTTTCCTCTTACACCACATGTGGACACATCCCTTTCCCATCACAAATTGATTTGGCATTTTGTAAATACACCAGGTTACAGTGAATCATTTGACAAGTATGGGTGTTGTTTGTTTTTGTTGTTTCAGTATTTTGGTTTTTTTCCCCAAAAAAAGGATTCCACAAACCATATTAAAAAATTACACCAAGCTTTGATGATGCCCACAGTAGAGCATGAAGCAGGGCTGCCTAGGTTCTACATCCATCTTTCTGCTGATTGCCAGCTAAGCAGTTCCATTCCTGTATCTCCATGTACCCCTTCTGCAAACTGATAAAATTTACCTACTTCGCACAGATCTAATAAAGCTCTGGTTTTTGTTAATAGTTCCAAGAGTCTTTGGAGAGAGGGTTATCCTGGTCCTGAGTATTCCACAAAATCCAATACGATTACATACTACTTTAAATCTTGTCAACTAAAAACACAGCTAATGGAGTGATAAACACATACTCTTCCTACCTCACAAAATTGCTAAACACATCCCACATACAACCCCTGTCCCACATCCAGAGACCACATTCCACAGTGGTCCACAGAAAGGCAGATAAAATTACCTAATAATTGAAGCTGAAAGCAACTCTTGGAGGTCATCTATTTTAACCCCTAGCTCCAAGCTGGACTAACTTCAAAGTCAGATCAGATTGCTCCAAGTCTCATCCCACTAGATTTAAAAAATTTCCAAGTACGGGTATGTCACAGCCTCTTTTAGCAACCTGTCCCATGCTTCACCATTCTCCCAGGGAATATTTTTTCCTGTTACATCAAACTGGAATTTTATCTGTTGAAACTTGCAATGGATAAATGCATGCCTCCTGAAATTCCTACAGATATTTATTTTTCAGGGAGATACAGGCAACGACAAGGCATCACCACTCCGTGACACTGCAAGCACCGGAGACTGACAGCTCAGGTACCTCAAGAAAGGCTCATGGCTCCTGGGGTATCCAACATTCTTGAAAGGATCACGTGTTTGTTCTTCGGTGCCGATCAGGGGTCATCTGGGATCGCACCTGACTCACCCACACATCTACTGAAATTGGCACTTTATACATGTAGCAAAGTGATGTTTTCCACCAGCAATATGCATGGTAAAAGACTGCAGGGCAGATGCAGTTAGCAGCAGTTCCAGATTCACCTGCCAACATCCCTGTGTCAACAGCAGTGATCTCAGAATTTGCATTTCTACACTTTCAAATGCTGCTTTCATACATAAGGGGGCAAATGACATTCACGAAAGAGAGAACTGGGCTATAAAAATACTTTCTAGCGAGCAAGTATCCTAGCGGACTTCTATTTGCATCCCTTCTCTGGGGCAAACGTCATCCCTTATGACCACGCAACTCCCTCTACCTTGAGAAAGCCTGCTGCATCACAGCTGCCCTGTTTTCCAGAAGCACCTGAAAAAACACCATTGCTGATGAGCTTTATAAGCCACTTGATTTTAAAACTTTCACATTTAAGCACTGACTGCAAGCAAAGTAGAAACAGAAATCTACTCAATACTGTACCAACTTAAGCATAACTTATAAAGTTATACACTATTTTCTTCTAGAAGGGACATTATATTGTCAGTTTGACTTTTCTTTTTACTTTTCAGATTACATGTGAAAAAATGTTGACCTTTCCCATGAAGCCACAGTTTAATGTAATTCCTATGATTAACTTGAACTGAAATGAAGGAATTTAAATAGTGACTTAATGTATTTTAACAAATTAAATTTTAATTCCAATTAAACCCTGGATGCAAACCAAAACTACTTCACTTTTCAAAAATAAATTTTTTTGATAGTAAGAACTTCAAGGAGATGCTAGAAATAGCTTTATACATTCTACTATTCATACCTTTCATAAATATTCAGCTTTTAGAAACTGCCTGCCAGCTTCCTACATGCAACCCAGCTCTAGTTAGCCAGGCACCACTGCTGAATCATTTGACACTACTCTAATTCCTCCAGACATACTGTCTTCTTTAAACATAAAGGAAGTTGATACTTCTTTTATGGGATTTATTTTATTACAAACACATACTGCAATTACATGTACTTTATGTTGCTTCCTCAAAAAGTAAACCATAAAAAAATTTTAGTGAATGCTTATCTGCACACACGTAACTACAAAAGCTGCAAATCTGGAACAACTGGTTGTACTTGCCCTTTTTTTTTGTTGAAAAAAAAACTTTCCTTTTTGCAGTGAGGAGAGACTATTAAAAAACGGAAGTTAAAAAAAAAACCAAAACCAAACCTCAAATGCAGGGCTGGGACTCCCTGTCACATGCACGCAGACTGTCAATGCCAGATGAACTTTGTGTGATTTGGTCAGGCTGCTTTCAAGCATGTCACCAGATCAACTTCAGCTCTGGTTCACATGGAAATGCCTCCCTGCCCTCCAGATAATCCACTGACAGAGATGGATTACAAATCTATAAATTGAGAAAGCGATAGCTGATGGATCAGATATCACATGACTGTTTCTGCTCCACTGGCAACACCACGGAATGCAACAGGCAGCCGGGGGAATGCACGGGGCCAGGAATGCAGTTTGCTATAGTTAGCTGCAGCTGTGTGGGGACCAGAGCCTTGTAACTGCAGGGTCCCCAGCAGCACCACGAGGGAAGAGGAGGCAAGGTGACAACATGATAACTGCAAGCACAGTTTCTGCCTCCAAACGTTCAGTCAATGTAACAGCTTCATCCCACACCCAATACCTGTTCAAAACCAAAGATGCACCCTCACCTTACAGGGGAAGGGTCATTTAGAAACCCAAGAATGGCTTCTAGAACAAGAGGGGTAAAAATTACAGAAAGGCCAACACACCTAGCTCAGAGTCTTAAGGAAGCAGCCGAAGTAGTACAGTGGCTACTTCAAACCTTCACTTTACCTCCTCTGCATGTTACAAGTCCTCTCACAGAAATCTTCTAGGGAAATCACTGCCAAAAGTTCTGAGGGTGAGAATGGCCATTTCTCCTCCACTCATGAAGAGGAGCTGCACAGCTTTATCCCTTTGTATACACATAAGGACTCTCCTCCCTCCAGAGGATGAGAATTAATTTGCAGAGCACCTTCAAAATCTATGCCCTGAGTTATTTGATAACGCTTATATTAATCAAAACAGATAAGCCACAGATAAGAACTACACACTCCTTTATTTGCATTGACATTCTTGTTTACTTAAAACTTCTGTTGCTGTTCAAAGCTTTCTAAACTAGAGCTGCTGTGTGGTGTTTCCTCAGACAGTGTTGTTTTCGAAATCTGTGGTAAGATAACGCCAACATGAAGTACTTCCTTGGTTTGCTGTACTGTAAAAACACTTGAGGAAACAAAGGCATTTTGCTGTAAACACATAGCAAGAAACTGTAAAAAATAAACCCTTAAAACAGTACTGGGGAAAGACGAATAAGGTTATAGATTTTGTCAAGTGGCATCCAAAAACATGTAGCAAGTTTGCATGCGTTAGCCAGCTCTCTCTAGAACAGGACCAGCACTTTTTGGACAAGTCTTGTTGAGAAAAACTATCTATGCTGACTGGCTCAAAATAGTGTATAGTAAATTTGGAAAAGGCTCTACTAAAAACAAAAAAATATATAACAATTTAAGATACAGCTAAAAAAAAAAGTAGCATATTTCCATACTGACATACAGTCACAACATGGATCTACAATTACACAGTTGGACAGTGTGTAATATTATTATCTTATGTAAACACACCTTAGAGAGACTAGGTAAATATAAGCTATTCCTATCAGATTCACTAAAGCTGTATCCAGCTACAGGAAAAACCAATCCAGTTTAAGCTGATTCAACAGTCCCCACTATATTCACATTACAAAGGATTATGTTCTTTCAAAGCACTTACCAAAAACACTGAAAAACTTGTGAATACTTGCCTGAGGATCTGCCTATACACCCCCCCATAAGTGTATTTCCATTTTCTCACCTGCATGCCCAGAAAAGATAATTAATAGTGCATTCGACTTCTCTGTGGTACAGCCACTTAAAGAGTCTGTGTGTGTATTTATCTATGTGGTGTGTACAAATACTTATCTCCAGAAGATATCTGTAAAATATGGTCACAGTTTACACTGTAATCAGTATTACACTTCAGAAGTTACCAGTAATTTCACAAATTACCTAAGCAAAGAAATTCTACCTCTACTGAAGTTTCTACCTCTAATTTTTGCTAATTTCAGTTTTAGTGTAAAAATTGAACCCTATTACCTTCAAACAAAATTTCATCGTTACTTTTCCTCAATCTGTAAACTTTGACTGCTGCAAATTTTTAACCAACACATGAAAGAGGTTAAAAATAAAATACACTGTCACTTGAAACATTGATTATGTGGATCTAGAACAAGAATAAATTAAATAGTATGTTATCAACTTATTTTCTCTGTCACTCTTTATTTTATCTGGAAATACGATTGTCATTTGATTCAATGTTATTTTATACAGAGGTTTTTAGAGGAATGGCTGGAGAGAGAAAGGCAGAGAAGTGTTAGGTCTAATCCCCCGACTCCAAATTCTTAACTGTTGGAATGCTTATCCCTAGGTGCCCAGACATCTACTAAAGACTTGATGAAAAGTGCTGCTGAAGACGTATTTTTTTAATTACTCAATAACTATTGAAAAAAATAAAAATAAAAAACCACAACAGTACCACTAACCACTGGCTAAGTGGTCCTTTGATTACTTACTAGTTATAGATTTGGCTTAAAAATAAACAATGAGTTGATAGAAACATTTTGGAGACTGTAGGCAGGAAGAATATTTTTCATCTCTGAAGAAAAAAGTATCAGGAGTGAGGGTAGCAACACAGTTTATAACAAGGTTGAATTCCCTCTTCAATATTCACTTATCATACACATGACCAGAAAGGACTTGACAGAGTTTCTTTTTTCTGTGTGCTAGTTTCATAACTTTCCACGCTGCCTCCCACCATGTAGGAGGTTTTATTTTCCTTTGATTATGAGAAGAAACCTAAAGTATTTTTGAAATTAGCAGCCTAACTCATGCAATTTCATGCTTCACAATTAGTGACAAGCCACAAAAGTTTCAAGTGTCCAGCCCTTTTTTTTTTTTTTGAAGATGGTGAAAAGAGTTGTACATTTAAATGTGCCATTTTAAATTTATTACTCATTCAGGCTGAATGTTACAGTTAGCAGTTTTAGTTCCTTTCTCTTTCCAGCTAGCAGCCTTCTTCCCCTTGTTTTTCCACACTCACTTTTTTTGCTTGGTTCACTTTCTTCTGTTTTTGGACAACTTATTACAATAGTTACATCATTTGCATTGTCACAAAATCTGAATCTGGACACAAGTCAAAGAATTAAAACCAAAACACACATCCCACTCCAAAAGGAACAAAGTATTTTACTTTATGACTTCCCAGAAACTGAACATTTTTAGAACTTGCTCAAACCTATCAACTCTTACCAAAGAGCAAGCTGTAAAAACTCTGTTAAAATGTCACATGTGCACGACAGAGGGTAAACAACTAGCTGCTGATTTTAGAGCTTTCCATTTTTGCTTAGTGTTTCGGAATTTTTCCGATTTCGAGCTATGGCACCACAGGCCCTTTTTTCCCCAAGACCAAAATGAGATACTTACTAAGCTGATGAACATCATCTTATTTGCACAATGTAAGGCTCAAAGTGTGACATATATTTTGCATATTTGCAAGTGAATCTCCCTCTCAATATTTATTTTCTACCAAACATTCCAGTTTTGTTACTTTGTCCTATGTAGGTTTAGAGCAATAGAAAATTTCAAACTAGGTATTCCCTTTCAAAAAAATAAAAAAAGTCTCCCACCACCATGATGCTCAGAGTTTTGACTTACTACTCCCTTGGAAGCTGGAGATACGCGTTATGAGAAAAAATAGTGAACACAGGTAACAGCTGCCTTCATTAAGAGCAACCAGGTCAGGGTATGCAGGGCTGTTGAATCTCATTTGAGTAGTAGGAAGTATTTCCTATCCCAGAAGAGATTAATGACATTTTTAGGGTGTGGGACTGCACTTCAGTGTCGAAAATTAAATTAATTAATGAGAAACACTTCACAGAATTATTTAGGTTGGAAAAGACCTCTGAGATCATTGAGTTTAACCTTTGATCATCACCTTGGCAACTAGACCACAGCATGAAGTGCCATTTTCAGTTGTTTCTTGAACACCTCCAGGGATGATGACTCCACCACCTCCTTGGGCAGCTTGTTCCAATGTTTGACAACTCTTTCAGTGAAGAAATTCCTTCTGATGTCCAGCCTGAACCTCCCCTGGAGCAGCTTGAGGCTATGTCTTCTTGTCCTGGTGCTGGTTGCCCTAGAGAAGTGACCAACCTCCACCTGGCTACAACCTCTTTTTGCACAGTTATAATGCGTGATGAGGTCTCCCCTGAGCCTCCTCTTCTCCGGGCTGAACAACCCCAGCTCCCTCAGCCACTCCTTGTAGGATTTATCCACTGGACCTTTCACCAGTTCATTGCCTTCCTCTGGACTCACTCCAGCACCTCAATGTCTTTTTTGAAGTGAGGGGCCGAGAACCAGACACAGTACTCAAGGTGCAGCCTGTGAAGTTGCACCTTGAGATGTAACTTGTGAAGAACTGACATTAATCCTAAAAAACTCACAATTTTGCCAAATCTTAAAGTCTCCCTTAAGTTAACTCTCTGACAGTACTTCCTGCCTTGTGAGACTGAATTCACCCAAACTCTTTAGAAAACCTGACAAAGGGCATATTTCTCTACAGCTTCCCATTTATTTAAAGCTTTATTTTATGAATGATTTATTCTGTAACACATTCATTAACCCAAACTATTTTATGATTCTGTAATTCTAAGCATACAAGAAAGCCCCGTCTTACAATTTTCATAACATTGCTTTTACATGCAGATATTCTGCAGAATCAGTGCAGGAACCAGAAAGTAAAACATCTGACCTGTTTTTCTTAAGAGGTCATTGAAAAGAAACTGCACAGCAAGTGTGAGTTTTGTTTTCAATGCTGAGCAGAAGCTACAAATATTTATTTTAAATGTATATTTGTACAATTTGAAGCCACTACCTGCAAGCCAAGGGAGAGCAGCTCACCTTGCATTTTGGACACTTCTGGGCATTCCTCTGCCCGTGTTCTATTTCGTTGGCCCAGTGACGTAACAGCTTGTCTCCCTTCTTGTATTCTTTGCAGTTAACACCTTCATGCCAGGGAGAGTGGCACTTGAAACACCAAACAAATTGGCAAGATGGACACTGGATCTGTACAAATGAGAAAACACCACATGTTTACAAACTGGGCACTGATCCAACTAGAAAGCTTGTTTTAAAACTACTGCTCTTCAATTAAGAGAGTAGCTGCCCAGCAAAGTCTAGCATCTTTTGAAGGGTCTGTTTTAAAAAAAACAAGAAGTTGTGGAAGCTAACTTGGTCTTTTTTTTTTTTTTTTAAAGAGAGAAAATACAGAAGCAATTGCTAAAGTCAGGAAAGGCCCCAATCAAACAAAACACAAGTAGCTTGGTTCAACCATAGGAACTGCTTCCTAAATATATTGTGTGGCTCAACTGACAAAAGGTAAAATCCAGGAAGCTTATTCAGTTGCTTCCAATACATTTGTGTGATCACCTAAAAATCAGCAGTTTTCATTGCAGTGGATCTATCGCCTTCTAGTAATAAACTTCACTGACAAGGCTATTACCAGAGAGTACTTGGTCTTCTGAGGCAGCTCTACAGAACCCAGAACGGGTTATGAAGCTATATTAGAAATGATCCCGGAAACAGGGGCCATGAGCAAAGTTCTCATCCAAGAGCCAGAACTACCAAGTGGAAGTCAGGCACCTCCTTTTGCTCTTGATTGCGTAAAGACAAGCTGAGGCCGTGACAAACAGCCTGCTTGCTACAGACCACACCTAATGGCAAAAACCACAAGCCATACTCAAATTGAGAAAGGATCTATTCTTTCCACTCCCTTGGTTTTAAATCATTGTGTCAAACAGGTACCATCGTCATCATGTCTTCTTCCAGAGCCTGCTCCTTTTTTCTCTGAGAAGCTATGGCACTTGCTGTGTTTGCCAAGTAATAAATAGAGGCACACTCTTATCTGATGAAAGACAGGCCTCCTACCTGGATCGTGACTAAGGAAAGAATGAACTAGAAGCCACATTAGACACAGGCACATCCAGGCTCTTGCAACATGTTCGATTCTGCTGTGTTTGGCTGAAAAACATCTCGGCCTGAATGATGGGAAAGCACACCTCTCAAGCGACTGCTGAGCCCTGTCCACCATCTCCAGTTGCAGTCTATGTCTGGCACTACCCTGGCTTTGTACCAGCTGATGGATGGGATTGAGGGAGTCAGCCAGCCAAACCAAGATTATACCTGTGTCCACACCTGGTGCACCACCAAATCATGGGCATGTCTGTGCTGGTCATGCATGGTGTGGGAGTGCTGCTCAGGAAACTGCATCCTGGAGTGTAGTCCCATGTCAAGTCCCCAAAACGCATTTCAGAAGTTCTCACTCCCAGAAGTTGCTGTGCCCTCTGTTCACACATGCTAACTGGTGGTGTGCCTCCTCAATTACAGTTAACAGTGCAAAGTAGGTGCTCTGATCTCCCTTATATATTTTGCGGGGGGGTGGGGGGGCAGCCTAAATTATTTACACATGCAATCACTACATCTATCACTACTGGCATGCTAATACCAAGCTGATCTGATCTGTGATGCATGACCAAGAAATGAAGCTGTCTGTTACCCTTAATGTTATTCCCCAAGTTCTATACACAGAGAGCATTTAGTTTTTTGCCTTTAATGTTTCACATTACAAATCTAATTGACACAATCGCTCAACCTGAGCATTTGTATGACCCTAGTTAACCTATTTTTCAGTGGCTGTCTAACTTTACTGGTAAAGAGCAATTTTGTTTTTTCCACTGCATCAGTGTCTAACAGTCATAGCTTGGTTTGTATGGTCCAGTGTTGTCCTAGTTACAGGGGCCAAGACCAGTTTATTACTATGTGGGTATAACCAAAACTGTATTCTACACCCTCTATGTCATTTCTGATGGGCTGTTGATAATGGATCATTTGCAGCAGCTGTCCAGGGCACACGTAAGGACTCAGCTGTGATAACTCTCCCCACCCCGGGGAGGAATTAGCACCTTCACACCCAGTCTGAGGGGTCATCTCTGCCAATGGGCCATACTGGACTGACATAATAGGCAGGTGCAATACCTAGACCATCAAAGACTCCAAAAATATCGCAAGACTCAGAGAATCAAATGACCCATTGGGAAACTCCCTGCCCTGGGGGAGATACTGGACTTTCCCACCTGAATCTAATCTTGGGGTTTTGGGCCTTCTGGTACCACTCGTCAGATCCAGAGGAGGACCAGAACTTCAACAGGACTGCGACTGCCAGTCTCAACAAGACTGCAATCATTACTTCAACAGAACTGCCACCATCATCTGGACCAACAGGTTCTCCTTTCCTTTTACTTTGCAACCAGGGGGGCCATGAGGTGCTCAGCATAAGGGCCAAAGAACACTGTTCTGTTCTTGTCCCAGGGGGCTGGGCTATACATCTGTTTTTTGTGGGTAAAACCAGTTTTTCTCTGTATTGTTTCATTTACTGTAATTCAATTTACTGTTCATTGTAATTCATTTTTAGTAAATTGTAACTCCGATTTATAATCTCTCTAGAGTTGTGTTCATTTCTCCTGCCAGATTACTTTTAAACCAGTACATCTTTACCTGTTTAACCACATATTATACTTTTAATATGGGTCTGTGCAATGTGCTGCTCAGTGCATCACTTCAGCTTACCTCTTTATGCCAATCCACATCTGTGGATCAGCAAGTGCAAGAATAGGAATTAAGGATCGAGAAGATTTTCTCAGTACCCTTAAGACAGGATGTCCCCATTCATGATCCTTTGCTGTGCATATGGCTGAAGTGCACAGAAGTGAAACAGCATCAAGAAATTGAGACTCTCTTCTCACTACAACACAACATTTTAGTCTGTTACCATCTACTGGTCATTATCTTTGCAAAGAAAAAAATACTGTATGTGCATTTAAGTATTACAATACACACACTTCCTTCATATCAAGCAGGGGCAATGAGAGTGTGACATTAAGTTCTGATATCCTGTACCCATTACAATTATGACTTACTGCTTTCTATAGCTACAAGATTACATTTTTGTACAGCACACACTAAGATACCTCAGAAGCCACCTGCAGAAGAAAACTGCACTTATCACGTGCCTCCTGCCAATTAAGTTATGGAAGACACAGGTAGGCACTGCACAAAACCAGGAAAGAACAGCAAATGAAACTTCTTTAATGGGAAACCACACATTAAAACAGAAACATGTGGATTACAAACATGATTATTTTTTACATGAAAACTTGTCTAAGGCCATGGTAAAGTTAAAAAAAAAAAAAAAGGGCAATACAAAATATAACTGGTGCCCTTTCTCAAATTTGTTGAACCAGTGGCCCAGATGCTAAATCAAAGCAAATACATTATCCTGCATCTCTGCTTCTCAGATGAATTCTTCTAATAAAAGCAGTTTAACAAGAAAGGAAATTTCCCACTCTGAAGAACCTAAAGAATAACATATATATTGCTACTAACCAAACTGCCATAGAGCACTGATCAATGTTTCCACAATACTTTAAAAATCAGTATGCACAAGACAGTCATCTAACCAAATCCTGCCCAGTATCTCCATATCCTTTTTTGCTTCCTCCCCTCCTTCCCCACCCACCTGCTTTGAATTTTTGTTTTTCAACAATGCACATCACAGTGACCTACTGCTGGGAGGACAGATTATAGCAAGCATCACTTTGTATTGCTCAGTATTTGTTATAGTTCAGCCAAAGATGGAGCTTCTAGCCACAAGCAAGTGTTCTACAGCCTGAAGACTGAAAAATAGTTACAGTATTCAGACATTTGAGACAGAACACAGATGTTGAAAAAATACAAACACAAATCATCAGGTAGAAAAGTTGCAAGTTAAATCTTCTTTCTTAAAAAAAATGGCAACTTAATTTAAAACACAAGTTTTGTGGGTTCAGTTTTGGTTTGGTTTTTGGTGAAAATCTAACACAAACGAATTGCAGGTTCTATCTTTCTATTATAGCATCTACATAAGTGAAAGTACTAGAGCAGCCACCCAGATATATATTTAAACTTACACACACACTGGCATCACTTGTTTCCAAATACATTAATTAGAAAGTACTGAAATACAGGATGAGGCTATAACCGCATGAACTTGAAATAACATTTGTTACCACAAATGGCCCTAACTAAACTGAACTAGCGAGAACTGTTTCATTACCAGTTTCCTCTTCCACCTGCCACCCTGACAGCACCTTCCTCAAAACTGAACTAGTAAATAGTTTTTATATTTTGAACCATTCACTTCACTTCTCCATGGTTCAATGCTGAGCATACACTAAGCAGGAAAAGAAAACCACGTGTTTAAGTACTTATGAACCTTATTTTTCTTGGAACTAGTGATCGCAAAACAAACTCCTAAACCCATTCAAACTTGGATGCAGCATGACACCAGCATGCTTAAGAAACAGAAACACAAAATGGCAAATACTGCAGTCTTTCATGTTCTTATTCCACTCTTTCTCTGCTGTTCTGAAAGTCAAATATGATTTGCTTTATGCTTCAGTATTAGTACATGAAACCATTGTAACAAGGACACAAAAATGCTATCTACATATGATTTAAACCAGTAAAATATAGTCCAGCAAAGCAGAGAAACTATATCTTCAACAGCCCAAAGCATTTAACCCAGTGTTTTTTCAAATATGTTTTTCTTCACACAAACATTTTTCCATTTATTTTATGATTTCCATTTCCACAGATCAGAACTGAGAGGATGGATATATACACAAACCTCTATGCCTGGAGGTCAGTCTATACTAGAGGTCAGTCTCCCCTGAAATAGAAAAGATTACACAACTCTCTTGGTTCTCAGCTTTTTGAAACACTGACCTTTGAGGCTAACATTTTTCATTTTCTTAGCTAGCCTTTTTACTGCAAACCATTTTATTTATCAGTTTCCCCACTTCTCAGGAAAAGACCTTTCAAAACTGACAAATAATTTCAGCACAAAACACTTCTCAATGTGACATGATGATAGCAAAACTGACTACACAGGAAAAATATTCTGAAAAACTCAAGGTGCAAAAAGCTTAGTGGGATTTTCTGCTGGTGGTGGAACACTACCTATATAATAGGATGGCCAAATTAATTATGCAACCAACTGATCACATGAATTACAATCTCTAGCTATAGCTACTATCACTTTATTTGAAAATAAATATGGGCTCCAGCCCAAACAGCTTCCTTCTCCTCATCACCAACCCAACCTCTTTCTTGTAGTAGCTGAAAATAAAGCAAAAACAAAACAGATGCTGTGTCCCAAGAAGGCTGATTTTTGATCCAGTTCCCAGTGTGACACCAAAACATCAACATGAGCAAAAGCAGGTTGGCAGGAAAGAACAGCTCAGAGGAAAGATACAGAGCACAGCAAAATTCACCATATCTGCAGCAGCTGAGGCTCAAGGCAGACTGAAGTGACATACAGTTATGAAGATACCTGAGACTTAAAGGTTAAAATCTACCCAAAGAGTGAGGAACTACTTGGTATGAGTAATGAACATCAGCTCTATCACAGCATCTCTGCTGGTATGGACTCCTGCTTGTTCAAGGGCAACAAGTTTCAGAAACTCTTCAGTAGTTAAAACAAAAGATAGTTTATCTAACAACTGCATTGAAAAAAATTTGCACTTGCAAAGCCAAGCATTCAAGTCATCCTTTTATGTGATGTGTATCTCTTGATAGAGGTGAACAAGAAAACCTCATTATGAACCTACAGATTGATAAGGCAGAGATAAGAATCCAAGAATCAAATGTTGCTTCTCCATGGCAGGTGCCAGGTCAAAGAACTAACATTAAAACAACAGTTGAAAGCCAGGGCTTCGGAGGGAAAAGAAAAAAATTCCCAAACCCCACGCAGAACAAGTAATCTTACTCTTGAGAAACACTTACCTGTTCCACACACCGGAACTCAACTAACAATTTTTCAATTTTTGTCTATTTCCTCTGTACTTTCACATAATAGCTTTGATCAAAGCTTTATTAGGGTCTTGTCTACAATCAACTCTTACATTCCCAATTTAGGTCATATGAGAGGGGAAGGGGTATTTCCTTACTTAAAGCTGGATCCATTTGTGGTACAAATATTTGATATAGGAAATTAAGTGGTCCCACTGCTGTGCTGCTGTCCTAAGTGGCATTAATGGTAGAAGAAAGGTTTGGATAGCAAGTTCCCCTTTTCTTCCCCTGCTTCTTCCTTAACATACTCACCTTCTAGGTTTAACATACAAAGACTTAAATCTCAGCCAATTGAACTGCAGGGCCTAGATCGATTTAGCTGACATAAACCAGCTATAGTAAGGAAAATTAATTTATAACTTTGCTCCTTTGCTGCCTCTTCAAATTTTGATGTTATTTGTAATTTTAAATACTGTACCAAATTTTAGAAATGGCATTAGTAACATTTTTAAAGTATCTGTTCAAACAACTCTTGGATTTTAGAGTGCTTTCCCGTTTCAGTGTATAAGAATGTAATGGCACTGAGCCCTCACGTGCTGTGATTCTTGTAGTAGGCTTGTACATAGATGTTCCTCACATGACTCAGTTCTCTTGAAGCCAGCACTTGAAGTGCTGGTGCTGAATTCATCTGGTGCAATTATTTATATTGCTTGCACGTGAATGTCTGAGCCTCACAAACCTCCAGTCAGACATCTCCTAACACCATATGCAAACGAAAATGAGCCTTTACCTCCAAAGAACCTGTCATTCAGGACACAGAGAGGCTGCACCCAAGCAATCACATGAGAACCTAGAAAACCGAGATAATATTGGTCCACAGCCACGTGTGTATGTAATTACTCATGTATACTCAATTTCATATATATCTTCTTTCTAAACCTTTTCCCTGCAGCAAAACTTCTCTTTGTGCTAAGTTTAAAATAAATCACTAAAACTGTATGTATACCAGAAAACAGTAAATGTTCAGGGAGTAGGCTGATGCCCTGTGGACCACAATCATCTATACTGTTGCTAGCACTTTTCTAATTATCTTTCTGACTAGCATCAACTACACATTCTTGCACATAACACCTGGGCTTAGCTCAGAGGACACATTTTGCCAGAGTCTGTTGCCAGGAGACTTGAGCTCTGCAGATCAGAGCTACACATAATGAATCACCGCAGGGCCAGTGAACTGCTGCTCGCTTGTACTATGCATCACAAAGTCACCCAATTCCTTCTGACTGTGGTTTGTACGGAAGTTGTAGGAACATTTTAACTGTAGCATTTTGACTCATAAAAGAACACTGGTTAGGCCTTGAGGAATGTTCTCAGATCTGGCATGCCCATGATACAACAGCTGCATCACCTATGGCCCACACCTGTGGGACAGTAACAGATCCTGACACCTTAAGGGAGGCGGCTGCAGAAGCCTTACCTGCTCTGATCTACCCTGGACTACATCTCATGTGTGGTGATGATGAAACAGATGGGTGAAGGAAAAGGGCTGTGAGCAGAAGGAATTTTACCTGCAGTTTCAAATTTTTCCACCTCAGTGTAAAACACCAAAAACCTGAAAATGTTGAGTCCAACAGGCATTGTCATTGTGGCATGTAATTCATGCCTTGCACAGATATACATAAAAAGCTCATAACTCAGAATTAGCTTTACCAACTTTTCAACTCCAGTGAATACATAACCTTCTAGCTTTTAATCTTCATGCTGGGCTGAATCTTATTCTGTGTAATTAGAGCTATCTAAACAGTCATCTAAACTCCTACTGAGAACTGGTTTGTCCAGGAAAGGCCAGCTCAATCATGAAATTAAACACATCAAATCTAATAACCGGATGGAAAACCAACACAGAATATGATGCTGTAGACAGAAACGTCATCTTCTGAAGCTTAGATGGACCTTCAGCAGCTCAAAGCTTCTTCTAAACTCTTGCTTTTTATCTTTGATTTACATCACAGTATAAGCAAATCTTCTATGGAAAGAAATGCTGTACAAGTGGTTTTTTCCCTCCTTTTTCCTCAAGTTTTTGCATTGTGAGCGATGAGGCTACAGTAATGTATTACCTCTGATAAGGGAGTGAAGAAATCAAAGCCAAGAAGCAGGACAGACAACAGCTCTATTACCAAGGAAGGTGCAAAGACAACAGCCTAACACCATAAATGACCAGAATTAATTTAACCAGAGTTTCAGGGAAAACTTTAAGAGATGTGTGTCTAGAATTATCAGTTGCAGCAATAAGTCCCCTTTCCCCAGTCTCTTCTGATTGTGACCATATTGTTCACACATCAGAGAGAAAACACTCTTTAAATTAAAATGTATGTCAGGACAAAATTATATCCCCTGCCAAAAAAGAAAAAAAGGGGCTGAAGTTTAAGTACTTGAACTGTTTGAAGTCAAGCAAACAGTTAATCAACGATGTACTACAGATTCATATTCTTAATCACAGCTTGCACACAGCTCCAGTGAAGCAAAAAAAGCTTATTTAATGCCCACCAAATGCTGTTCTACTTTTGAAGTGCCATCTAACCCACAGCCCTGGAAAGCATGCTCACTTTGTATTTGTTCTCCAATTTGGCAGGGGTAGGAATGTGGCCTCTCCTCCGGAAGGTTGTAAAGTGCTTGCACTGAGGACATGGCTTGGTGCTGGAGTCAATGCGGCTGAGTTCCAGGAAATATTTATACTTGATTATGTCGTCATGGGGCAGGTTATAGAGGACAGTTGTTTCATCCAGGTGTTCGCTGCATTCTGTGATAGGGCATTTTATATCCACTTGTCCCAGCTGCACCTGCATATGAAAGAAAACCCATAAGAACTGAATGACCTTTTGCCTGGAAAAGTTAAGCAAGTATTCATGAATTCTGTGAGCAAAAATAATTTCAAGTACTGTAACAGTCCACAGACTACCACGCGTATTGTCTTAAAATTATTTTGACTTTCATCAAGAACACTGCAATTTTTCCAGAGTGCATTTTCAAATCCAAACAGAAAAGTTAATTACCCTTATGACATCTGCAGGTATTAAACATACAGTCTCACTAGTATGTACCATGGCTACACATGCCACAAAACCAAAACACAAGTCCTAACTGCCAGAGCCCATCCAGGCCTCCGTACTTTGGGTGCAATGGTCAGAGCTCCACTATCATGGCTCATACAGGCCGTGAGAAAGCAGACAGTGGATACTGTTTCACTACAAAATGAGCTGGGAATCATAGCATGGAGGAATTAAAAGTCCATTTAAGATCAGAGTCTAGCAGCACTAACTCAGTGCTAGCCCTGAGCTGGTTCCTGCTGAGCACGCTCACTGCCTCTGCTTCCAGGAAGCTCCTTACGTGCCATACTGCAAGTGCAGAAATTTTCAGCTGAGCCTGAGGCTGACCAAGCTAATAAATTTCCCCAGACCGCAGAGTCAGTTTTAAAACACACCCCCACACCACCCCAACCAAGAACAAGAACAACAACAACAAAAAAACCTACATAAAAAAATACTTACTAAAAACTGAACTAAAACCAAGCAGAGAAACAAGGTTGAGGCTAACAGGGCAGAAACTGTTGTTGATCTAATAAGCCCTGATGGTCCCAAGCTGATCCATATGGTCAGATATCCACAATGTGTTTCCAGAGCTCCCAGATCCAAGAACCGCACTGGACCCAGATCTGTACCCTTCACGCTTGGCAGGCTTTAACAGCTCGGACTCCATGTCAAAAGAGCAGATCCTACTTGGTCTGGGCACACAAGAGTTGCATTTGCTTGGCAGTGAGCCCAAGTTAATAAACACTGCTGGATCTTGAGAGTCTGCAAGGACCCAGCTAGAACATGGGTCTGTCCCAAGTAATCTTGAGTGAGTGAGTTTTGACTTACAAGTGGAGCTGACCACCAGCCCAACTCCTTCCTCACTGAATAACTCCATGCAGGGAAAAATGGGTGCAACCAGCATGTCTTTCCAGGAATTAGTGTTTCAAGGTTGGCAAGTTTGATTTCCCTAGCCTGCTTATTCTTTAGCATGCTCCATTAGAGGAACATGCCAAACAATACACTAAATAAAATGCAAACACCTCAGATTTGGACGCAGTTCTCACTACTGCACAGTGGTATCAGAAGACACAAAGACTCTACTAGTGAAGTATTTAAGCTAAAGGATGGAAAAAATCCTGAAAAGCAACACAACACTGTCATTGCTGTCTCAGCAATTAAGCCATATGGGCTCTAACTGAATGATAATTTAGTCAGCAGCAGACAATTAGAAGAAAGTCGTAACACCATTGTATCAAACCTAAGTTTCATACTGATTTGAAAAAAATCTCTATTGCACTACCTCTATTCTCTCAACAATGTAGGTAAAACTATGGAAAACAAAGAGCTTAGGTATGTTAGATAAAGAAATGCAGAGTGTGGATAGTTGCAGCAGTCTCAGACCAGAGCATGGTGGAGAACACCTCAGCCAGCTGTTACTGCCGTGATGTCCTGAGCACCCTCTGCTCAGAGTGCAGGCAGGTCAGGATGGAGGCAGATCTGTCTGCAGTATGGAGAGACAGCTCTCCCAGCATCCACTCTTAGGAAGGAACTTCCTTAAATTTCATTTGCAGCTCTGAAAAGTGAGCAGAGCTCAACCATATACAAAAAAGGCTAGGGTCAGTTTAGCTTTTACATGGACAAGTCTAGTACACAAGGATGTTCCCAAAGGTATGAAAAAAAACCAACCAACCCAAAATCCCCAAAACTCCACTAACTGCATGCTGGGGAATGTCCACATTTTATACTTGTAGGACACTAATTCACCTGTAGCAGCATTTAAAAATTGAAACCAAGCATATGGCACCACAAGAATGACCCTTCTGGGAAGAATGACCCTCTACATCATGAAGCTGTACTTCAAAAGCACATGACAATCAGTGCAGCACTACAGCACTCAAACACACTAAACTAAGAAAATTTGCTACAGAAATATAAAAAGCCATTGTACTAGGATTGGTACTAGCTTTTTTTTGAGAAACATAGGTACAACACCTTGAAACCAAATAGTCAAAATAATCCAATCGACAACTACTTCATGGTTTGGGGTGTTTTTTTTTTTTTTCAAGCATTAGGGAGGTATTAATAGAGGCAAATCATTTTTCTAAGATTAAACTAAGCTACAATGGAGTAAGACTTCATAGTGAGAATGTGCATGTATCTGACATCGAAGATGGTACTTAAACATTGCTTATATTAAATGCTAGTTGAAACAAACCTGCATTTATAAAAATGAAGGAATACAAAGCTCAACACTTTCTGTATTTCATGCCCACACAGAATACGATTAATGTATGTGGTAAGAGTCATGAGTGGTTTCAGTGTTTATTTTGAAAATCTGTTTTACACCCACTTGAAATAAATAATTTTTAACCTCTAATAGTTTCAGCTTTTCAAGTTTTGCAGAGATGGATCCTTTTCCCGTGCTTTGAACGGGACTGAAGTGAACAGAGCTTATTAGCAGTAACTTCAGTGGAGCCTTGTCCTACCAAAACAGTCCATCTTTGTACACTAGCATCAGCAATTGACAGCAGTACAGCTTTAGAGGTAGACTGTTAGGCTACCTGATGCCACAGACTCAGGAGGTGCTACCAAATGGGAAAGAAAAAACAAAACAAAAGATCTGTTATGTAAAAATACCTATTTTATTTTCCTTAATTTTCTTTTTGTTCTGAAAAGCCTTATCCCCTCAATATCTGTTTCTCACAATGTCAAATCCCAAAGTTTTAAGAATACCATTGTGTATTAAGGACCTCAGAACTCTCAATGTATGCAACAGCATGGTGTATTTTCACAGCATGAGGAAGGACTCCTATGTCTAAAAGCAGCTGAGCTGCAGTTTGGTGCTAAATGTCAAGCAGCATCCAGCTCTTATGCTCAGCTGTGCTTTACTTCTGTAAAGCATCTCAGCAGGGGTTTGCTCTGGTTACAATTCATAAGGAAAAAGCAGGTTCTAGCACATTTCATCCTACAGAAAGGTAATGTTTAAACAAGAGAGCAGTATGTACCTCCCTCTGCCAATTCTTGACTTTTTTTTTTCCTTTTAAAGCTGTTTTTTGGGTGGGTGGGAGTGCAGAGGGGGAGCCCTGGCAGGGAGGAACAGGGACAGGACACACACACAGACTCTACACTGATACACTTACTGCCCCAAAAACCACCAACACCAGCAATAGACAACATAAACAAGTGTCATGGTACTTGAAGTCAGAAAATTATTTCCACATCCTGAACTTTCTTTTAAAGGAAATCTTTGTTAGCTACACAGCAAGCAAAGTTCAAACGAGACTGGAGGAGCACTGATTTATACCTGCCATGTAGCCTGGCTCAAGCTGGATGTAAAGCAACCTTTGCAGGCTGTACTTGGGTCAGCTGTATTACAGCTATACTCCTTAAAGAAGGGGCCATTGCACTTTAAAATAGACACATACAAACAAACATTTCCTACCTGATGAAACTTTACTCTTAGTTCAGAGACTTATATGCTAAACTGCGCTTCTTACCTACTAATGTTGAAAGTGAATATTGGCCTATATAATATGCACTTCTGTAGAGAAATTTAATTTCTACCACTATGCCAAACTATCCCCTGTAAATTACCAAGGAAGTTATGCATACAAAAATTTTGTTTTGGAAATGCACAGATGCAAGTGAAGGGACAATACAGTCTACGAGAATTTCATATTCCACTAGTAAAAAATTAATTGGATTAAAATTCCCTTTATTTATAAGCAAAATCCTATTCCTTCCTCGTTCACTGGAAGCATCTTTCATTTTTGTTGATAAGTTCCAAATCAGTGGAGAATTATTTTCCTTGTAGGTTTGGGAAGCGTGTCATTTTGAATTTATTTTCTTAAAAAACAAACAAACAAAAAAACAAACAAAAAACCATGGAAAGTACTTGAAGGACTCACCACAGTTCAGGACTCCACAGTGGTAGGTGTTAACCAAATGAAATGCAAGTAGACGTGATTCAAGAAGTGCCAACCAAAGAATGTACAAACTTTTACTATGCATTTTGCTCCTGCCTTGAAGGTTATGGTTCTGTGACCGTTTTTGGTGTTTGAGTACTAACTTAATCAGTCTGGATTCCAGATTTTTCCTCCTTTGATTAAATTTATTTAACTTCTCAGCAGACTTACAAAAAATTACTTTCTGAATCCCTTTCTCATTAAGTTGCTCTGACATCTTCTCTGACAACCATTATCTGTAATCTCACTCCAGTTAAGAATCATCATTCTTCTCCTCAGAAGGCAAGGGCTTCGCTACCTTTATTGGGGCATGTATCACTGACCTCAAAACGATCCAGGAGAAGTTCAAAATAGTGTATTTGAGTTGTACTTAAAATGGCCATTTATTATTAATAAAAGTTGAACCAGAGACTTCTGCTAAAAAAAACTTCTATTGTGTCACAAGCTCATGTGGAACTACTTCAAAAGGATCCATCAAGGATGTTCCCCTTCACATGTCCTGTAAGTACAGCCTTGTTCTCTTTTCACAAGTACTACACATCTGGATGAAGTCATGACAATGACATGGTGATTCCTGATCCATGTGACATTCAGAGAGAGTCACTTGGGCTCTAACACTAAGCAGACACCACCTCTTCTAGTTTTGACAATAACTTGGTTTTAATGAGTTTTGCATTCATTATCACACTGTCAACACTAAAAAAAGACATAAAAAGAAGTCTCAGGGCTTTTGAAGAACTTGTAAGATATTGTTCTCCAGGAGAAAGGCACTCCAAAGTAAGAAGCTGGGAGGGAATCCCTGCATATATAACTGCAATTCAACCACCACTAGCACATCAAAGATTTGAGTGGCTTTAGCTCCAGAAACAAACCAAAAACTTAGCAGGCAAAACTGGCCTGGAGAGCTGCCTGGAGGAAAACCACAAATCATGGTGTCCATTTCTCATGCAAACCTCTTTTTCCCTCCACAGTCACAACTAGGACTCTCTAAAAAGACTGATGAAAAACTAGCAAGGTATTTTTCAGAACGCACCTAAACTCAACCAAACTTTTTTCTAAGAAGTCTCTTAATTTGCTTTTTCATTTCAAGACATGGTGACATGAAGCTCTGCTCCTTTTCTTTTTCTTCCACGGGACTAGTTGTTACCTGCTCACATGGATTTGATATCAATCAATCTGATCACAGATTTTACTTTTGTTCACCTAGGGATGGGATTTATAGAAAATTACTTGTAGAAAAACTAATTATTACTGTAATTCTCCTTTGCAAGATGTAAACAATTATCAACCTGCAGAGCTCTCCCTTTTTGCCTTTTCATCTCCTGTTACTTCACTGAGTGAATTAAAAAAGCAAACAATTTTACCTCAGTCGTCATCATCATCATCATCATAGCTAGGCTTCGCAAATGAAGATTTGGGAAAGGCTCTACCCACGCTTGCTACAAGCGCACTGATGGCTAAAAAGGGCAATGCGAGACAGTTTACCTCAGCAATGCAGGTAGAAAAACTGCACCGCATTACATCAGGCATCTGCCACTACTCATGAAACCTAGTGCATGTCATCAGCATGTATGCAGGTTATGTGCTTTCTGCCCCGGTGTTTTGGCATCTTAAATAACCCACAGAAGAGGTAATGCTCAGTCCCATGGCTGTAAATCACCAGGGCTGGTACACCTGGATGGCTGCCTGTTGAGCTGGGTCACTCTCTGTTCAAGAGGCATGCCAGAGCCAGACAGACACGGACTGGCAGAAAGCTTTCACAATCTCTGGGAGCCTTGAAGAGCGCAAGGTAAAGCAATCTTTCATCTCTTTTCCTGTGGTGTGTGTGGGCAGAGGGAAGGGGAAATCCCAGCAGAGGAAGGTAACCTATAAGGAAGCATGGCAGAAACTGCAAACCTTGGAGGAACCTGACCCAATTCCTCCATTAATGGGAAAAAGGAAAAGCACAAAAGCTTTCTGGTTTTGTCCAGGTGTGTATATTAGCAGTGCTAGCTAAGTATGGGTATGGCATTTTTTCTATGCCTTAGAAGACACACACTCACTTTTACTAAAAGATACAAAGATGCTCAAGAAAGAAGAGCTTTGAGGACAGCAGACTGAACCAGACACCCACCCTTTTGGGTAGGAAAACAGAGGCAATTGCTCCTGCCTAGGAATGAGACCAAAAGACCCCATTAAAATTTAGCAGGTACAGGAAAGGATTACAGAAGGGAAGTAAGGGCCAGAAGACCATCCACATATCGCGATAGTCTTGAATAACTTGGCCATCTCAGGAGTGAACCCTGCTCAAAGGTCACAGTAGCATTAGGAAATACAAGTAGCAAAAAAGCAAGACCTTCTTTGTAATGATAATTTGTTGGACTTTCAGCATGGAAGTAAAAACATCACAGCCAAATAATAGAACCAGAACAAACCAACTTGCACAGCTGATTCTTGTAAAATAAGATAAAAAGCAATCAGTTAATTCTTTAATTTTCAACCTTAAATTCAGGACAGCCTGTTCTCCTGCAGCGAGCACAAGACAGGTAGAAACTGCCACCTATTTCTCAGTTTGTTACCATCCAAGCCTAATCTGTGTCCATCCTGATCATCTGAGTGCTCTGTCATGGCAAAGACAAACTGCAAGCGCCCACGCTGACACCCTAGGAAGGCAAGGAGGTAACAGGTCAAACAGGATGGGACACGGGTGAAGCAGCAGCCACCAACTAGGCAGCATGGGAGCCTTCCCCCTGCCACTGGGCAGCAACCCTTGCTTTCAGCATGCCTGACCTCCCAAAACCAGAAAAGTCACAACATGCTTACTGTAACATATTTAACTACACTACCCCAGAAAAAATAAATTTGAAAGAAAACAAAAAAACAAACTGCCCCAAAATCAACATACTATTCTCCCTTTCCCATTAAGGAGATTAAACCAAAGTGTACTCAGTTACCCGAGCAGGTAATTTTTATGTATATGATGCTTTCTCGCAGGACCAATGCTTAAAAAGGTACATAGCTGTTTCCTTGTTTTGCTTACAACAGGAAATCCAACAAACTCCAACCTCCACCCGGTTTAGACTAGACTAACCCAAATTCAGATCAATTCCAAAGTAGTAATACTGATAAATATTAAAAATAATTAGTATCACAATGAAAACCTTTCCCATGTATTTCTTGAAGATGGACAAAAAGTTATCACCCTAAGATGATCAATAGGCTGAAGCACCAAGAAGACAGGCTGAGGAAGTTGGAGTTTTGCCTGGAGAAGAGAAGGTTCCAGGGACCTTACAGCAGCTTTCCAGTACCTAAAGAGGGCCTATAGGAGAACTGGAGAGGGACTTTTTACAAAGGGCATGGAGTGACAGGACAAGGGGTAATGGCTCTAAACTGAAAGAGGGTAGGTTTAGATTGGATATTAGGAAGAAATATTTTATCATGAAGGTGGTGAGACACTGGCACAGGTTTTCCAGAAAAGCTGTGGAAGTCCTCAAGACCATGTTGGATGGGGCTCTGGGCAACCTGGTCTAGTGGGTAGCATCCCTACCGACAGCAGGGTGGTTTGAACTAAATGATCTTTAAAGTTCCCCCCCAACTCAAACCATTCCATGATAAACTGTTGTAGAAGAGTGAAAAACTGTGGTCCCGATCTTCACTGAAGAACATAACTTCGGTCTTCAGGTGCAGCCAAGCAAAATCTATCAACAGTGACAATATAGCCAACAACTATGTATGCTGAAAAAGGAGATCAACAGCTCACTCTTCTAGTATTTAGTAGGAAGGTTCCCCACCAGACAAGAGAGCTGGAATGAACTCCCATTTGCCAAGCAGCATTCCCCTTTCAAATAAAATAGGGCCCAAACCACTGCATATTTGCACAATCTGTTCACTAATCTGTATTACTGAGTCTCTAATGCAGATAAGCCCAGTTGTTATCATCAGCAGTATTTAATCAACCTTTGGCTTCTCCTGCAGTGGCTGCTGCTACGTTTTACTGTTGTACCTACAGAAACACTTCATGATGCTTAATATTCTTGCAACAGAAAGTGGTGCTTAGCATAAAATAAAGCTCTCTTAATCAAGCAAAGAAGGTAGGAGAGGAGAAGTATGTTCCCACCTATCTCACTACACCATCCCAGAAGGTGGCTACAAAACCCAACAGAATTGGCATGGATGTGGGGGATGACTCAAAACCAGCAAAAACTTTTAGCATAATAGTCTCAACTATTCTCTTGCCCAACCTGATCATCTACCCTGGCCCATAGAAAAAAGGACAGGCATTTTACAGCCATTCCTAAATTGTTCTGCTTTCCTTCAGAAACATACCTACAACTGTTTAGTTTCCAAGTCTCTGCTAGGTCTGAGATCATGAGTTTTCTTGCACATGTATTTAATAATCAATATTTTCATTCTTGACTATCAGACATGAAACCAATTTGTGCCCTCTTTACTTGATAAATTTAATACAGAAACAACAGAGTTGCATATGTACAAGCAGAACCAGAAGAATACCTGAAAAGTACTTTTTAACTGGCAGATGACTGTCATGAGTAATAGTAACATATCTTATTTCTAAGATTTACGGTGGATATATGAGGTTAAGGTACCATCGCTTGTCTTCCCTTACAAGGTATCTTAAAATAAATTTGTTCATGCAATCAAGTTGTTACAAAATAGCTATGATTTGATTTATAAATAGTTATTTTGCTCTGCCTTTGTCCCATCTCATCAGACCATCCACAACAAATAAAGCTGTTTTTGGTGAAAAGCTATGCTATCAAAGCTACCACAAAGCGAAAGAAACTGGTAACTTTTACATAGCTTAAGCGACAGATGTGCATGCTGACCCATTTTCTGGGATAGAGCTGGAAAGAGCTAATGTAGACTTTCAAGCTGTTCCCCACACACCATCATTCAGACAAACCCCAGATACTGTGCTATAGCTCCGATTTCACATGACTTTATGAAGTTATTTCGTATAGTGCATTGTTAAGTTAAAACCACATTTCAATACACATTTAACGAGATGATGGACACAGCCACAACAGGGAGCAAATATACATGATAAAGAAGTGCAAACAGCACAGCCTTCTCCAGGGAGCCGAGGTAAAAGCTTAAACAGTGGTTCTGATCCATACTTGGAGAAGCAGAAGTGAAAGCAAAAGTGACACCCCAGCAGGGATCAAATTACCCATCACCAAACAATTACACTGTTACCCAAGATACCTCAGCAGAAAACTATGGCAAAGAACTAAAAATCCCCTTAAAGGACAACTGTGCCCCACAGGCGATCTAATCCAGTAGGGATCTTCACTCATCCAGTGCATGGTAATTTCTAAACAGCACATTTAACAGCGAAACTACCAGAGTTAATTCTACTGCTGATCTACTGCTGGGGTTGTTACTGTGCCAGGTCAGTCTACCCAAGAGTCTGCCAGAATTGGGTCACACTTGAAGCTGGAACTTCATCTTGATTAACAGAGAATTTGTGTATTGATTGCTGCAGACTTTGTTTGTCGAAAGCAGCTAGAATCTTTACAACATTACAAAATCATCAGAAACAGCAAAACGAGGTGGGAAGCACAAAATACATGTTATATACCAGGAAAAACAAACTGTGTTCTGACCAATATATTCCACTTCCCACTTTCACCTAAATCAGAGAAAATAAGAAGCAAGTTCATTTAAATTCCCAAAGACAGTATTATCAGCTGACTAGGCTGTTAAAATACTCATTTTCACCTCACGTTTACCAGAAGAGAAGAAATTACGACTTCCCACTTGTTACAAATTCTCTTTAAAAAAGACAAAACAAATCAATGTTCTTTATAATCTGTGTTTTTAAAAAAGCATAACAATATAATATGACCTTTACTACAAGCCTTTTACTGTTTCAAATGTTGATGTCAATTTGACAAAGCTGTTGCATGTTGTGTTGTACTCCAACAGCTTTCATGGTGAGGCAAAAACGAACAGCAGTGGAGTAAGTCAAAATGCCCCAGGTTAGACTCCTGGCTGAAATCTCAGTGTTAACTGTGAGGAAGAGATTTTACTACTGCAAAAAATACTGTTGTGATCAGATAAGGCTGTGGAAGTACTTGCCTGTAGGAGAAAAAAAAAACACCAAACCCACAAGGTAAAATAAGGCTTCCTTTCCCTGCTTTATGTTTTTAATTACTTGCAGAATAACAACAGTCCCAAACAGTGTACAAATATGGAGAGAAAGGTGGATGTAACTTGCCACCACTGAATTCAGATCTCTGGAGCCATACTTTTCAGCTGGTTAGAGAGACTGGCCTGGAACAGAAAGGAAAAAGAAGAGTTCTACCTACACAGACTTCTCTTACCGGATTGTATGCCAGGCTTACCCTGCATCAGAGTTTAACCCAAGATTTCCTGTTATGTAGACAAACACCTACATGGACCGGAAAGGTTTGGGGTGCAGCTACAGCCACATCTCTCACATACCAGCTGGTCCAGGTATCCCTGCCTGGTTTCAGATGCTTCAGCCATTCCATCAGGTCACAGTCAGCCAAGACTGACATTTCCTGAGACTGCACCCTGACTAATGGCTAAAAATGTATGAAAGACGCCAATATAGCTTTCCATTCTTCCTCTCTGCTTTAGAGAGCAAATCACAAGGCTGCAAGGAGAGAAGTTTCAGCTGGCTAACACAGGAGACTTAAGTGTTTTTAAATTAGTTTTCCAACAGATGAAGCAGCTGAATTAATTGTCCCTGTGACACATGATCACTAGTTTGCAACACAAGAGAAAAGTGGGAAACACACAGCCAAGGAGAGACTCCTGTGGAGATAGCTGTCCACCAGTCATCTTACCTGTCATGTCAATCTATATCTTCAGATCACATACCAAGCACATCTCGTGTTAACTGTGTTTACCTTTAGGAAGCTACAGGCTTGAACTATGCTCAGCAGCTCCTCAGTAAAAATAGTTAATGGCAACTACAGCACCAGGATTGGAGGGCTGCACTTGATCATTCCCTCCACATGAGTCTAAGCAGCAGTGCTTTTCTGCACAAGTGTGCAAATTTATGGTCTTCAGAAAACAGCCTGTATTTTGGCACAGCCAGGTGATTATTAGGTTTATGAATACTCGTGTATTTTCGCATTTTGTTCAAGTACTTAAAATGCTCAGCAGCACGCATAGAAATCCTTCAATGAGCTTCAGATTTGAACCAGGCATCTGCCCTCACACCCACCCCACAACCCTTCAGATGGTCTTCACACTTCCCACTTCTGTTGCTACAATTCCTGCTCTCCTCTCAGCTGTCTCCCTGGAGGATACAGGAGTCTTATCTGTGAAGCTAAAGCAAAAGGAATCGTTAAGAAGTAAGTAGGCTTTTTAAGATGAAGAAATGCATTACTTCTAATGAAACAGCTAGTAGGTATCCTCAGCAACTTCAGACCAAGAAGCAGAGAGGAACTCTACCAACAACTGTCACATATGCTACAAAACACTGAAGCAGCTGACCATAACAACAAACCAATGATTATTAAAAGATATACTATGAACAGGCAATCTCATTAACTTGATATACATTGCAAAAAATTTTTACTAAATACATTTCACTGCTCTGTTCCAAGAGTAAAGGTATCATTTCCAGAGACTCCAACTTAAAAATGGTTATGCAAGGAAAAACTGCTACTTGTCATTTTGGTAGACATTGCCTACCTGTTTACAAACAAAATTAATTCAAATTTGTCTCAATGCGACTCCCTTTGAAAAACCAAAACCAAAATAATGAAAGATTACTGACTATGGGAGTTTGAAAAGTGATGATCAGGTTGTTAGATACCTCAATACTTCCCTTCTGCCAGCATTAAACTTCTGTAGGGCTCCAGAAATCAGGTTACCACACTGAATATTTAAAGAAGCAGTTTTGCCCTACCAGTAGGTATCAGAGTTTTCGAATCATCACCAGTAAGGCCTGCAGCTTGGGGACCAGGAAGTGGGCAGGTGAAGTGAGGTGAAGGAGGTATGAAGTCAACTATATCCATCTCCACTTCTGAAACCACAGGCTCTAGTAGTAATTGAATTCAATACTCTTTGAGAAGATTCTAGTTTCATTAACTATTTCCAAAGAACATCCTCAGTGGGAACTGAAGCAGCACAGGAATAGAAAGGAATTGGTACAAAACATGGTAACAGAGAACACAAGGGGATTTGTACACAAAGACATATATGTCTCCAACTCCAAATTTTGCAAGACCAAAAAGAAAGGATCAGCAGCTTTCATGACAAAGAGACAAGTAGATAATCAGAATGGTTGTTAGCAAGGAGCAGAAAACTTTTCAAGAGTATCTGATTTAGCATTTAATGGATATTTTCACTGACATGGAAGCACAGCACATGATATCAAACACCACTGACCTGTCTATCCAAATATGATCTCTCTTGAAATGCTAGTTTTGTTTCAGACTTTTAATGGGCTAAGAATCACTGTTTTTTAGAATAAACCAACTGTTCTTCCAGGTCTGCACACTGCAATTACCCACTGTGGCTAAGCAATCATTAATTGCCACCAATACAATCACCCTTTGCCACCAATACAACCTTCTACAGAGGCCCCACTAGCTGCTGGAGTTTACCTCAGAAAGGGGAAAGCAGCCACAGCTGTGCTAACTTGTGTGGGGAGAGGAAGAAGATAAGAGAAAATTTAGGAAAAAGAAAGAAGAGGCATCCATATCATCCTTTCCTAGGAAGTCCCTACCTTTTCCACAATTTGCATCTTTTCTCTCCTGCAGTTTTTCTCCCTGGAACATAAGGTCCTCTTGCCTGACATAAAAGATGGGAAAAAGTCTACTCTTCAAAATTTTCCCATCCACCTAATTTCCCTTACTTTAGTAACACACATACAAATTGGTTTCCCTCTGAACTGTTCCTGTTGCTCCATATCTTCATGCAGTGATGGCTCTGAACCTGTAAAGTCTCTTTTTAACCTGCACCAAACAGCAAGAGCTGCCACTAAAAACTGCTGTTGCTTTCATCCAGGAAACTGCTGCCCCAAAGCACGTTGATTTTCTGTGCAAAAGAAAGGCAGGAATATTTGGATTTGTGACTTTCGTGGTTTTGGGAGAATGCCCAAGCACTGAGATAAGTGATGTGTTTGTTATAACTTTTCACCAAAATGCTGCCAGCAATGAGGAAAAGTGGTGGCATACTGCTGCAGAACAGAGTTGTACTGACATTCCTCTATAAGAATCAAAACATTGCTGCATGGGAACAACGTCTGGCTTTGTTAGTTTCCTAATAAACTCAGCAATTTTAGAATTTCTGTCCATGTGTGCCTACTTTTCACTCTCCTACCACCTCTCCAATATGCTACATGATTTTGAATCAGCAGAATCGTAAAAGCTGAGAATTTCTAGCAACACAGTAGGATAGAAAAATAGCTTGACAATTCCCAAAAAAGGACTTTCCCCGGCCATTAGGATTTCTAGTACTCATTTAAACATGTCTGAGAACTTTTCTTGGTGCCAAGACATGAGGTTCAGTGACTTTCCCACCCCCTTGTTCCCAACCTGATAGAGAGGGATGGCATATGCATCCCTTTAGAGCCAGTCCCTGGCACTCTGCCCTGCCCTGTATGCTCACCTCCTATCCCATTGTGTGCAGCTCCATAATTTCCTACAAACACAGAGGCTTACTAAGTTTTCAGTACCAAGTAACTAATGATACTAACATGAAGATGGCACATCTGAATCCAGTCGCTAACCAAATGAAAGCCAGTCTTTCGACTTTCCTCCCTCACAAATTGTATGTACTCCCTTATGTAAATTGAAGGTGACATACTTGAAATACTGAAAAAAATATATAAAAGACCAGTATTTTTTGTCAAACTTCACTTGAGAGCAGGGTAATTCACCCAAACAAGAAGAAAAAGTAACTAAATAAATCTGTCAAAATTTATATTAAAATATCAGTGGTGTGGTGAGGTTCTGGAACAGGCTGCTCAGAGAAGTTGTGGATGTCCCATCCCTGGAAGTTTTCACAGTCAGGCTGTGGGGCCCTGGACAACCTCAGGTAGTGGGTGCAATCTCTGACTACAGCAGGGGAGTTGCAACTAGATGATCTTTAAGGTACCTTCCAACCCAAACCATTCTATGTTTCCATGAAAATATAATCCTTTAAAACTGGGTCACTCAGGTAAAAACAACAAATGTGAAAGAGCCAAAGGATGTTTATATTTAAATCTGCAACTCACTTGCTGTCAAGCAAAGGTAAGGCATTATCAAGGGAAAGTTTAAGAATACTTTATTAAATAACTTCCATTTAATGAAATACTTTTATTAAAGGGAAAATTAATTATTTGCTGTATTCTTGTGCATAAGGTATCTTAATTACACAGCCATGTTTAATAATGAGGCCTTTGGAGTCTACTTTCAACCTCTACTGAAATACCTGTTTAGTCAAATACTTTAATGTAAATATTCTAAGAATTATAGAAGACTGAAGAAAGGACTTACATATAGCTCAGGTGAAATAGAAGAGTGCCTGAGTTTTTACACTGATGACTCCCCCAAATGACCACTTACATCTCATGCTTTCATATGCAGAATTGTGCAAGTTTTGCACCATGAACAACTTACTATATATGCGGAAGTCTGACAAAATTATATAAATCAGAAAAGCAATAAACATTACTAAAATTAGGAAAAAAGTATGAAACCCCACACCAGTGCTAATTTCCACGTAGTTACACATTTTGAGTGCTAAGTCTCTAAAGTACAAATGCTTAAAACTAACTGCAAATTACAGTTTCACTTGATTTCTCACTTGCAAAACTGTAACCAGCAAGGAAGAACAGGCTAGCAAGTCTTTCTTCACAGGAAGAATGACAAAACGGAGATCATAAAAGCTATTTTTAATGTGCCTCCTCAGCTATTTCTGCACACCTAACCTCTAAAGAAAGTTATCAATTTCTCATTATAGA
This sequence comes from Pseudotriccus pelzelni, assembly GCA_035584735.1. Lineage (NCBI taxonomy): Eukaryota > Metazoa > Chordata > Aves > Passeriformes > Tyrannidae > Pseudotriccus > Pseudotriccus pelzelni. The sequence continues at coordinate 63,207,792 of JAWMRA010000113.1, forward strand.
ATATGAACATCTTGCAAACAAGAAAGTATTTTGCCCACCATCAGCTTGATTTACCTCAAAGCATAGCTCCTAGCAACTTTGAATGCCAAGAGTGAGCTCACAAACCGAGTCATTGCAATAAGTGGTCATCTGTGAGAAGTCCCCAGGGACTTGGCTAGGGTGACCTTGGAAGGCTCTAACACTACCAGGAAAAAAAGACGTTTACAGTTCTCCTACATCAACTATTACACTATTCTCTCTCATCCCATTGCTCCTAGACTCATGAAAGCTGTAATAATGCTACTTTTCAAAAAGAGTTCTACAGGAAAGTATCAGCTTCTATGCACTTTGTTAGCAATGCTGGAAATTGATCCTCACATATGGAGGAAAAAAAACTAATGCTTGAACTAAAGGAATAACTACTAGCACACTAGGCAGTTACTTTATGCTGATCAGCTGTTAGAGAGAGATGTGCCAGGAGAGATCTCATCCTAGGAAGAGCAAATGGAGAGGGCAAGCAGAGCCATGCAGCCTCAGCCTGCAGGCACCCTGCCTCTCCCCTCCACTGTAGTGTCTGTTCCCCACATCTCTTCTGGTCCCTCTCTGACAGGCCTTCCCACACCACATTGGTCTTATTCTTCACCAAGCCAGCTGGTTAGCCTTCATCCCCCACATCAGAATCCTTAAGGTATGGCCATCAGCAGACTCCTTTCAGTGCCCATGCCATGGCCCAGCATCTAGAAACAAGGTGCCCTAACTCACTCAATTTAATTCCTTTGCCACCTCCATCCTGCTGTTCTTGCTGCATTTCGGTTCACCCACTCCCTAATGGACAGCAAGAAAGTAACAGGTACACACACCAGAACAGTGCCACCCTACTCTAGGATCAAGCATAGTGTATTACAGGGGTCTAAAATTGCCCAGTTGGAAAAAAAGTGAATCTTGCTTAAGATTCCCACAAGACTGGGACACCTTGATGCTGTCAGACTGATTAGAGAGTTAAGCTACCTAACGAAAAAACTGGCAGATGATACATGATGAAAAACTGCAGTTAAACATTGCATTACTTGTGTACAACACTTTTAAACACAAAAGACAGACATACTGCAATGTTGAGTTTCCCACTCAATCACTGAAACACTAAAGATTTTCAGTGAAATAACCTAAATGTGATTTGTTGGGGTTTTTTTGTTTGGTTGGTTTTTAATATACTGACAGAAGTAACCAAGTAAGTGGGTTTCTCCAAAGTTTACTCTCAGAGTTCTTCAACGTGTTTGCTAGGATTTTGCCCACAGATTCAATTGGGATAGAACATTTCCATTTGGAAGAAACCAAGCAAATCTAGAAATCTAGGTTAGGACTGCTTTATTCTAACAGCAAACAGCAAATTGAAACTGTGATACATGGAAGACACTTCCAGTAACTTAATATATGCTTGCTGAATTCACATGGCACTTCACATGATTTTCCTGCTTAGCTGTGACAGCAAACAAATATCTTAGTATGGAAGATGTTGGATTCACATCCTATGTGAGACAGACAAACTGCATACATGCAGTACTGACTACCACACAAAAGAAGTACTTTTAAGAGACCCTTGGAAAGTAAAACCCATTAAGCCATAAATTCAAGTGCAGTAGAGAAAAGAAAACCCGGTCAACCCGCAGAAACTGTTCAAGAGATATAAGCAGAAAAGTGGAACAAAAAACAACAAAAAAAACGGAGGGAAAAGTCCGCATGAGTAGACCAGGACTTTTACTTAGCCACCACTAAGATGGGAACATTGCAATTCTGCCTATATTCCCAGAGCTTTATAATGCCTGAGGTGTGCAAATTCAGAGAGAAAGTAACAGCAAGAGTCCACAGAATACAAAAGGGAACATGAAAGGAGCAAGAAAACTATGCAAAACGTATATATTTCCCCTTTCATTATATGACCTGTAATTTAACTTCAGTATGAGGGTTTAATTATCATCACAGGTATTTGTTATTACACAGTAATTAGTGTTATTCAATATAATACTTACAGGCTCAAGGAAATTTCAACAATTACGTACCACTTCCCCAAATTCAGAGTTTCTGTGAAAAAAAATTTTCAGATTTTCACAAGTTTGCAACTCGTTTCAGTTGAAACCATTCCAAAGTGCACCGTGCTTTCCCAAAAAAAGTTGAGACAAATTTGGTTTTTAAGGTTATTTGAACTGGAGTTACAAGTAGATGTGATTCCAAGGTTTTTCCACTGTGGTCACTATAGGACAGTCAAGACTGATCAGCCCTCCTAGTTCTATATTTTTCCAGCTTTTTTAAAAAAATATCTATGAGCAATTTCTTGTTTGCTTGAGTTTGCACCCCGCAGTATTAGCACAATTAACATATGTGTTGCACAATCCAAGACACGATACATGCAGATAACTTCTCTAAATCATAAACCCAAAAAATACAATTTCTAAAATGCGAATAAGCAGTCAAAGCAACAGTATGCTAAAGCAACACTAAAATTTCCTACTGTGATGTGTTCTCCAAGTTGGGTAGCAACAGCTGCTCTGTTATAAATAAAGCCCATTTTCTTTCTGGTCTCATTAGTGCAGCCCTACCTGCCCAGCCGTATTAGTCACTTCCTGTACGAGCATTTGAACACCTACGTGGCATCAAAACACCCCTTATTACATCTAGCACACTATACACATTGAACTGAAACCTTAGAGCTGCAATTGAGCAAACCTGTCCCCTGTGCCATCACACAAAGCGGTCACCTGCAAAACACTCTGCATAGCAACTCTACTGGTTCAGAAAGACTAGCTCTTTTTTCCCCCAATGCTCTCCCACCCCCAACCAAATTCTGTTCAAAGAGAAAGGCAGCAGGAAAATCAGATAAATGCAGTCTTAATCTCATGGTTATTCCATCCTCTTCTCCTTGTAGAGCTTGAGAGGCAAGAAAATGCAGGAAAAAATCAATTCCTTCTGCTGCTTCAAGGAGGGAGGTGTTTTCAAACAACTTTTTGTAACAATCAGTGCAACAGGAAGATAATTGTTACTTGTTATACTTCCAAATTTCACAGCTGTTCCACTTCACAATCAAAAATACCTGCATAATAAAGCATAAAGCTATAGAGCTCCACCTTCAAAACCAGCAAGCTCAAATCACAGCTGAGCAACAGAGTAACATAGGCTAGCCCAGAACTTCTCCAACCCACACAAAACAACACTTCCTGTGACCCTGAACTAAGGGTCAAGGAAAAAAACAGTGTGGCAAATTCACTGCTGTGAATCTTTAGAGGTGCACCAAAGCATAGCGAGAAACTGCTTAAGCCAGCTGTAACTGATGTGTCATGTTGGTTCAGCCTTGGCTTAAGTCTCTTAGTTTAACACTACAGAGAGACACAAGCAATGCAAAGCATATACAGCTCTCAGAGAAATCTACTACTTGCCCAAAAGCAGTTTGACGGACAAAAGGACAAGAGATCTAATTACAAAGATCCTCCTGCAAGGAAGCCTTCCTCTCCCGGTCAATTATACATTGTTAGGCAGAAAAATAATACAAACATTCCAACAACACAACAGAAATAAGAAAAGTCCATGACTGAGTAATTTTCACTTTAATGGCATTGATGAACAATCTCTAACGCGACCAAGTTAGTCTTCAATTCTACAAACCCTTTCAGAGCACTACTATAAAAACTGTATGCAAAAGGATCACTATGGAAAAGAAACAGCATTTCAGAAAGCTCCTGACAGTGGAAAGGAAGCTTATCCAAGAAAGGGAAGAAGAAATTCTGCAAAAGTTGGAAGCTGCTGAGAACAGGTAGTTCTCTGGGATCTTTACAGCACTCATTAGATAAGCATACACCTTTTGAAGAAGCTCAACTTCCTGCCATAAACAAACTCAAAATACTTACCAGCCAGCAATTTACTTAATTTCATCTGCCTTATTCCTTAGGCAGTAGCTCTGCATTTTTCAAGTGTTTCAATAGACCATTACACAAGATATGCCATTATTTGATATATTCCAGACATAGGTGTCATCAGTTTTTCCACCATGGCTTACATATATGAAGAATCCATTACAATCATACACCTTTCAGAAATATTTTCAATGTTTCAATACCTGGTGTCAGCATCTATCAGTCTTCATATTTGTGTAAGGTTTGTTCAAATCCAGAAGTAGGCTTGTTACAATCAAACTGATGCTTGATACAGATTTCAGAGCCAAAAAATTACATCAATTAGTGGCTCCATTAAATTTATCTCCCCAGACAGACTTCACTGGTGAACTCGGAGACAGGAAGCAAAACCATAACACTGCAAAAGACCAGTTTGGTTTGGTACAAACCTAACTTATCAAGAATTGAATTAAAAAAAACTTCTTTCCTGCTACATGGTCTTCAAAAGTACAAACATATACAGGACATTAAAAAAGTAAGACATGTATTGCTGCTGAGCCTCTACCTCTAAGCAAGATCTGTTCATTTTCCCTGTGGATCTAGCTTCCATATAGCAGCTATAAAGAGCACAACAGCTTCAACAAGTTCATTCAAACAACTTGCAAGTATATTTTGTGATGAATACAGAACCTCAATGTTTATTGCATCTCAGCAGCAAAGCTCTCCCAATGTACACCAAGCCAGGCACAGAGCCAGGATGGATTTCACCAGAATCCCCACTAAATCACCTTGCAACCACCCGGAGCTTCCAAAGGACTACCTGGCAGCCAACATAAGTCCTTTAAGAATGCTGAAATTTTTCCACAAAACTTGTCAGATATTGGTAGCAAAAACCAGAAGGAAAAAAACCAACAACTTAGAATAAGACATCAGGAGATAAATCCAGAATGATGATGCTGCAGCCTGTCAAATGAAGCACACAGCTAAAGACTCAACAAGAGACAAGGACATTCAATAACCAGCTACTGCCTTCCAGTAATTTACAGCACATTCACCCAGGTGGTAACAGCAGTTTCACAAAAAAAGAATTTTTTTCAACACAAACCCCATATCCAAACCACATAACTTCAGATACTGTTTTTCAGCATTACATAGCCCTTCTCTGGTACCTCTTATCTGTTCTGTCCATTGTTTTCATGTAAAAGCAGTCAGTGGTAACTAAAGCAATCACTGGTCTTTGCTAAATGTTCTTCCTCTGGTAAGTTTCTTTATACAACAGCCTGAATGAATTCCCTTGGAGAGTTATTTCACAAAGGCATCCTCTACAGCCTAAGTCAACTCAGGTAACACCAATGTACTCTCTCCTCTGCCAGCAGAGGGAAGGAATCACTTGGAAATGGCTCTGATTCAGCCAGCTCAGTCTAACCAGACAGTGCCTCAAAAACTCAGTTTTGAAATTCACTTGAAAGCTATCTCTCCTAAAAGCAGTGGGAGGCATTTGACTTCAGCTTCCATACAGACCAAAAAATGCCGGATGCAAAGCACTATTTGGGCATTAAAACATTGGGCATTGAAATACATATTTTGCTGTTTTCAATGGCTAATAAAAAGTAACACCAGACAATAAAACTCTTCTACTGTTTTCTCATTGGACTCCAGCTTCTCAACAGAGTGTACTGACAAGCACAGGCAGCCTTCTCATCCAGCTGGGCCAAAGTCAGCACACAGTGGTGCCACACAGCAAGCCTTCTCTGGAGAGTATTGAAGGTGCTGGCTTTGAGAACCGCTCTGATACTGCACCCTTCTTTCCAGATTCAGAGACCAGAAAGGCTCTCCCTTCTATCCCAAATATGTAGGCTCATACTGATTTCTAACCTAACTTAATTCATTGCAATTTTTAGAGTTTGTGTTGTGCCAGAACATTTTTTTACAAGAGCCTGCCCAAATTACTCCCTCTTGCATTTAGACAGAACAGTAATTTCTTCTCCCAGTTCTCCTTATGCTATAGTAAGCAGTTCTGCATCTGTGCAATAGCACTTTTCTCCTTGCAGCCCTTCCTGGTTCCTGCCATTTTTCTTAAACCCGAGATTCCAAATAAAGCTGCACCACATACAAGTGCCTTATTGCTCTCTTCTCAGTACTAAAATACTTCAAATTGCATTCAGCTTTTTAGTGGGTCCCCCATTATTAGCTGCTTGCATCATCTGTCATCATTAATCCAGATCTGCTGTCTCCTACTAACATTCCAACAGAGCTCATACTTGAAAACTGCGAATAATCAAAAACCTCCTCCTTGCTCATTCTTTTCACCATAAGAGCAGATAAAACAAAACTCTCCTACATCAAAATTCAATACAGAAGCTAAATGGTAAGCTCATATCAGACAAGTTAGCATTTGGCGACAGTTCATTACTAAGGTAAGGAAAGGGGACCCTCTCCTGGTCTCCTCCCTTTCTCCAAAAATCTTAGTGCTTCCAGCTTATGAAAGCTGTAGTTACATGCATATGTAGTTACAATGCACACACTAGAATTGTGGATTGCATGCAGCTTAAAAAAAAATAAAATCTAGATTAATTTTAAAAACAGGCTTAAAATTTGTATGGATTAAAAGTAGTACACCTCCAGAAGCATAAAAAGTCAATTAAAGTGGAAAAGAATATACTGGAATAGTCATCAATTTATTTTGACTGTCTTCTTCAACACAAGTTTTTTTTTTAACTTGTACTAACAGCCTGTATGACCAAGCTCAAAACAAACCTTCACCACCAAAGATCTGATGATACATACCAGTTCTTCCACGACAATGCTATACCCTGTTCTGCTGTGCTTTTTAAAAATATTATATTTTATAACAGTCTGCATTTTGCATCTTTGCAGAAAAAAGCAAACAAAAATCCACCAAAAAATCCTAACACTTCTCTCCCCTCCACCCAAAAAACCCCCAAAATCACAACACAGCCCACAGCATAAAACACAAAAATCCTTCTGGTGTTTGAAGTCCTGCGTCTTGTCACTTGTTATTCAAGATAGGAACAAGAAACTTCTTTTGAGAGCTCTATGGTGCAGAAAAGAATTTCTCAAAAAAATAATGATCATGCTTGGCATTACTTGGCTGCAGCAAACCAAAGCTGCTGAAACAAGCAAGATCAAAAAAGAGGTTTCTCATCTATAACAATATTCACACAAAACAGTTCATTTGTAAGACTGTTAGGAATAATCTGTTCCATGTTACAAAACGCTTTAGAATTCAGCTAGTTGAAAGCTTCTTATTTAATGATGCCACAGGCAGCAGAGACAGGACCAGCAAGTACCAGCCTGGGCTGGACTGGGAACCTCAGTGCTGCGAGCAGCTCAGAGAAGTGCCCTGGACCATGACTATCCAAGAGCTTTGGGTGCAGATGCACATTCAGGCACTGGATAAGCCATGACTTTTGTCTGGATTGGTTTAAAGAGGAAATGATGTGGCAAAAGGACGAAATTAAAGGTTTGATTTCATCAAGCTCCAATGAAAACCTCCACTTGTCACCTGCGTGAACATGTCATTTTCAAATGTTTTGGTCTGACAGGCAGTTGCAGTTGCCAAAATAAACAGCCCTGCTTAGCATTTTATTCACTACCACCTTGTGGTGAAATAAACATTTGCACATTCTGCATGAGACAATTAAAAACCCTACAAGAAAAAAAAGTAAAAACTATTGTGAAAGGTAACTTTTTAAACAAGATAATTTTTTTTCCTGGTGGATCAAATAACATATTAACAGTAGGGAACAGGTTGCAGATTGGGGTGAGCAGCACTGCTAGCCAAAGTGATGTATACCATCAGCTTTAAACAAGTCTGCTTTTCTTCATATAGAAATGAGATCCAGAACTCATTTCAGATCTTTAATTTACCAGAAGTGATAGCCTGGCCTTGTCCGGCTACCTGTCATGGCTTCAGTGAGGTCCTTATAAAGCACTACGCTCTGTGATAATTCAGGCAGGATTTGCTGAGTTACTCTCACTGAAAGAACAACAAATCAAGCCTCCACGTGAAATATCTACTTCATTGAGGCAAAAGCACTCAGCAACGTCCATCAATAACTGTCATAACTCACTGCAAGGAAGGTTTTTGTCTTAGAGATTGGGAAGACAATAATTTCAAATAACGCTAGAATTTTAAAGAATAGGCATCTTAAGAAGTTTGAAAATACTCTTAAGTGCTACTAGAAAATAGATCAGAAGAACAGCTGAATTTACTCTCCACTACACAGATAAGTGAAAATTTCTGAGTTCACTTGATTTCCATTGCCCCCGTGTAAGGCAAATGGGGACCACACATATGTGCATGCCTTGAAATACCCAGATTTTAATGCTGTATTTCACTTTGTCCACTTTGAGGTCTAGGTGGCTCTATATGTCAGTATCCATAAGTGCCTAACAGCAAGAACATTTAGATCAAACTCCAGTGTTTCACTTCTGATTTTCTGCCTTAATCTCCAGTAGGATTAGTTCATCACAATAAAACATACTACTATCACCATAATTCTGCACGGAGCCCTAACATCTACATTTTGAAGTTGGAACGCAGCACTAGGCATCTAAATACTATGGGCCATGTTTGTTCTTTTGCAAACCCATCTATTCCAAAAAACTCTGAAGTTGCACATTCTTTCCCATTTTTAAGCTGCATGCTAATACCATAAAGTTAACTAAACAGAGTTTCCAAGCTACTGCAGAACTGAGCTGCACATGCACTTGGAAAAGCACTGAGCAATTTACATGCTTGTTTCTGTAAGACCTCTGAAAGAGTACTTCTAAGCAGACAAATTTATACCTGGCATTGCACAGGTGCACTGGAATGGAAAGGCATAAAGTGTCCCCTCTCCAAAGCATACTAATGTAGTGAGCAACATTAAAATAGCTGAAAGGTTAGGAAGCCCTTCCCCATTATTGCTTTGCCCCCCTACAGCAGCAATAGTACTGACAACAGCAAAGGACTTTTTTGCTTGTTGAGGGAAGTGGCACCTCTCACAGCCACTCTGTAACTGTGTCACAGATGGCATGCTGCATCTACCTGCTCCACCCACTCTGCTGCCTATGGTGTATAAAAGCCTTCCAGCAGCTTAGTAAAACACGAACCCATTATTTTCCTGGAAGTTTTATACTTTAAACAGTGTTTAAAACTCTGATTTACTTTTTTCAGGCTAAATTTATTTCCTGCCTGCCTCCATCCAATAGGAAATCAGAAACAGATCTAGTCCCATTTAACTATCTGGCCATCATTTAGCAAAATTACTGGCCAGTATTCAGCTGCAGCTTTAAACAGAGGCCAAAGATCAACCTCACATGGAGGCCATCAGTCTTCACAATTCCCTTTTGTTTTATGAAAGCTTACACCGAGCAAGTCCACCTTCTGGGGCAAACTGATTCTTACATGATCACCATGCCCTTCCCATCCTGGCAATCTTCTTCTCCCTTTTCTTCCTTCCTTGTATTGTGTGAGTAACCCCACAGAGCCACGTCACAGCTGAAACAGTTTGGATAGGACTTCCCTTTCCTACAAGCTAAAGGGACAGAGTCATTCAGATCCCCATCCTACACTCCCCTGAGCTGATACACCACCATTCCTATGAGATCAGGAAGCCAAACCAAGTAAACTAGAGAGGTACCTGCCTTTGCTGTCATTCTTACCCTGTTTGTGGTACAAAACAATACACAATGGCATCAGGGTGCCTAAGCTAGAGAAAATAAAGCTTTGCCCCTTCTACTTTTTCAGCAGAATACCCAATATAGTTTGTACTGCACTTAATAAAAACACCACTGGGGAAAATGAGTGCACTATAGCTCATAAGGAAATGGAAGTGGGATAGCCTTAGAAGTTTCTTTACCTTTTCGTGGAATTGTAATCTAGGAAGTGCCCAGCTTTTCTCACAATTAAATGAACAAGAGCAACTGCACATCCCAACAAGCCTGTCAATGAAAATATACACTGATCTTAAGCTGAAGCAGTAAGACAGACTTTAAGGTAAATGTGGACTCTAAACCATTTCAGGTTTAGTTCCAAATCTGGCTTAAATTATTGTTAAACTTCTGATCTTCTGCACTGAAATCCATAAAATTTTCTTCTCTATGACTAAAGCCTTGAATTTGTTTTTCATCCTAATTTTTAACTTCCAAGTAAAACTCATTTTTTTACCTTACCAGAAATTTTCCAAGTACTTGAAAACAAACTCAAAAATTAGATAGTCTCTTCACCACTGGACAAATTTGTCACTTTTTCTGGTATAGAAAAAGTAAGAAGTATTTGGCCAATAAAATCCTATAGACAAGGACGTTTTTATTTTTAAAATATAATTCATAAAGTATTGAAAAAATGTGCAAGAGAGCATAAGCACAAGCAGAATACACTGAAAGACAGATAAACCTGGGTGGGTAAATAATGCCTTTATTGAGACATTACTGAATGCATTTATTCAGGGAGAAGTCTCCAGTTCGAATTCTTTTAAAGAAATTATATCCTTTACAACTCTTAATCATTTTGACAATGTACTGACATCCTGGCCATGTAAAATACGTAGCTTTCCTCAAGCCTGGCTGGTTTAGACAGCAGGAAGCAAGATATTTGTACAAGAAGAAAAGAGGAATGAAGGGCCAAGAGGCCCCAAAGCAGTAGGAAGAACAGTTGTTCTGGGTGGAGAAGGAATGGGGCAGAGGTGAGCTGAAGGCCTTCCCAACCCCCATTTAACTCCTTCATTTCTCTTCATTTAGGTAATTTAAACCCAACAGTTCAGTTTTCAATTCATTTCACTTTAAAATCCCTGGACTGAGTCCATACTCGTGCCTGGTAGCTCCTGCGAACAGCTGGTGGGAGCAGCAGGAAGGAAGGCACGAAGCAGATATCTCCTGATGGCTCAGCCTGTGGTCCCCAATGCCAACACCACCCACAGAGCAGTGAGGTGCAACACACTGGCTATAAGAGACAGCTGACAACGAGGGCTTCTGCTTCCCAGAAATGACACATTTTAAAAATTAAGTTTCAACCTCAGCTGAACCAAAACTGATTCTCCTTAATCTCCCACTACAATTTCCAATTCATAGGAAGTCTTTACCCTTCGAAATCAGCTTTACTATCAGCATCAGCAAACTCATGGTATCACTATAGACTCATCGCTTACCCTTGTTACCAACATCAACAATTTTGTGACACCATTTATCCTCACCTCAGGAACTCAGGCCTTTCTCCATTAGCAAAACCCTTCCTACAGCTGCTCAAAGGTGACACCATCTTTTCTATTCCCAATATCTCAGATCCCAGCATTTTAACAAGTCTTTTTAGCTGTAAGAAGACCACCTGCTTGTTTACCCCTTTACCTCATAACAGCATAGATAAGAAATGATGGCTTTAATTACAGCTCTACATCCGACAAAGACTTACCCAAACAACAGGAAGTCATAGCTATCCATGTAGATAGTTTATAACTACTTCTACACAACGAAAAAACAGAGCACATGAAGTGCTCATATGTTGGCAGCATATCTAGGCCTACACACGCTGCAACAACCAGGCAGTATTATCATTCAAAAACATTGCTCAAAACTAGTTTTCTTTAAAATTAATTTCAAGGCATTTTCATCAATGCTGGATTTTGTAAGCTTTGTTCCAAACTGGCTTTTGGGCCCAAACTGGATCTATCATGAAGCATTCGAGATGGACTAAAAGTTTGCCATATACCTCCTCAACTTTAAAGGCTAACTCTTGCAATCTTAAAGGTACTTCAGTATCATCCTGAACTGTGACGCCTAGCTACACAGCAGTATTTTAGCACTGGCACTGCACACAAAACATCAGGAGAACAGGACAGACTTTTAGAAGCTGTTTGCTGAAAATTACAGTGAAGAAGTTCAGGTGCTTGTCCAGCTTACAGGCTGCTTGCTCACAGCTGATGGACCTGTTAGACTATCTGCCTCCTCCTCAGGAACACAGCCACCTTACAGTGGCTGAAGCTGCTGGTTTGGTTTAGAAAGCCTGTAAAACTAGCAAGTTCTTTTCTCCTCCTACACCTCCCTTCCTCCTTTGGAAACTTCTGCATTCTTGCAATGTTAGCTGAAAGGTGGGCCCTCATCCTGCCATCACCTCCTGGTAGGCAGTCTGCAGCTATGCCAGCAACTCACTAGCTAGCATTAGAGCATGGGTTTAGATTAATAACCCTTGCAGACACAGAGCTGCTTCTGCACTGAATGACGGTAGCCTTTCCGAGCTCTGGTTTGACTCAGGGCACAAGCAGCTCACTAACTATCAGATGATTCAGCACTTGGTACCTACATTTCTGCTGGCTGGTTTTCATCAGGAGACTACAGCTTTGAAGGTGAATCATTTATATGATACCATCAGACACCTGAAGAGGCACACAGGTGTCAAGTCCCTGCAGTGCCAAGCCAACTAGTTTTATGTGATACAGACTGCTCTTAAATTCTCCTCTTCACTATGCAGCCTTATAATCACATTCCCCACAAAAACTTCTGACCGTAACAGTCTGCAATTTTTTTCCTCCACCTCTTGCAGAAAGAAGTCACACACAGACAAGATCTCAGTTCACAGAGAAATACTTGTAATAGGTCCTGAGCAGAGAAAAGATGACCTCCACATTTCATGCTCAGAAGAAGAAAGCAGGATTTTAGTCCCACCAAAACCAGCATGCAAAAAATGCTGTGGTCCCTTCCCTGCCCCCAACAATCCCTTCCAGTTTACTCATGGCCTCTAATCTCATTAGAGTTCCTATAATTAAAGCACCATAATATCTGACCAAGAATATAGTATGCTGTTTAAATTAACTCATATGAAGTATTTTAATATAAGAATGACTACTCCAAGAGAATTACAAGATTTACAAAATAAAGCATCACTAATGAACACAAGATCTGAAGTGGATTATCAAGTTTCCTGATTTGCACGTAGAAAAAGCAGGCAGCAAGGTTTCTATAAAACTTTTACAGCTGTTTTATAGGAAAAATGAAACAAGTACAGATACAATTATATATATCTTCAAATACTTATTAAAGAACAAACTGTTCTTTATAGATGTTAGGAAACAGCAAATATTATTTTGGTCTAGTCAATACTTGCTAAAAAGTAAGGAGTGAGATTGTTGTTCTGAATAGCATTTGTCAGGTTCACAGATCAGGGAGATAAGAAAACACATATAAATCTTAGCTTCTTTACCAGTCTGCAACAAGTTAAATATAAAAACCTAGTTAAACTTTAGGTCTTCTCCTGCTCTTAAGTCAAAAGTCTTCCCTTAACTATTTGTTAATTTTCAAAGGAAATTTCCAAACAAATCCCAACCCCACCCTAGACACACAAACAGCTAAAAAGCAAAACCAGAACATCTGACTTAGACATACAAGCAACCCAGAGAGGTCAGCAAACCTATATACGCACAGTTTCTGAAATAACCTGGGTTTGGCGCCATGTTAAATGGAGAGAAAGATGGGATGTGAAGGAGATGTGAATGTAATATTGCACCTGTGAGATTAGGTGTCCTGGTTCCTTCTCCCCTGTCCCCAGTTTGTATGCTGGATCTAAGAGCATAAAAACCCATAGCTGAACAGGAAATGGTTCTTCCACACTTCTGATCCCAAACTCACTCAACATACCTAAGAACCCATGGAAACTGCCCCATCCTGAAAGAACACCGACCTTTCAAACAACCATGCCCTTCAGCCTCATCCATTTTAAGTTCATGATTAAGCATAACGAAGAACAGCTCTGGGCTGCATCCATTCCTAGAGACAGGGCTTGCTAGGACCTGACTCAGGCTTTGTGGGACCCCCACCACATCCTGACCTGCAAAAGCCACCTCTTCTGTGATAACCCATCACCATCAATCACCTATCAGTTACCATATCATCAATTTCTCTGAGTCCAAGTGAATAAAATCATGGAATTTTTTTGTGAATGTCAGATGAACTGGTCATAGTCAGATGCTGAAGAGCCCTGAGGGGTCTGTGATTATCAGGCTTCGAGAGAGAATAGGTAAACTGAGCTAGAGGTAAAGTTATGCAATTTCCCCAAGTCAGACTCCAGATCAGCCCGGGCACTCCAGGCTTGCAGGCTAAGCTTCTGCTTCAGCCATTAAATCTTTGAAAGGGATTATGCAGCAAGGTGCCAGTGATAAGAAAGACTAGATTTGACCTTTAAGGACTTTCAGATGCAACATTCCTAAAAACAATTGCGCTCATTTTCCAGCATGCTGGTAACACTATGACCAAACTCTGCAGCTGAAGTATTTCCATCTGGCATTCTTAAAAAAAATTCCTAAAACTTCAGTTGATTTTTCTGATCTATAAAGGGCCCCAAGGCAGAAATGTTGATGCTCTTACACGTTTGCATAGAAGAATGCAAAGTGCATTAACAGGGTTTTTACTTTGCTACTCCATTAAGCATCATTTCAGAAAACATAATGAAACCATCATGAAGAATATAGCTTTCTTCAGTGAGAGAACACACACAGACATTAAAGGCAACATGAATTATTTTAAGTGCTGTACTTCTGCCAACATACTCCACATCTTCATCATAAGACACCACTCCCCCAGAAGACACTGGGAGAAGCCAGTGTCTTCTCACACAAAGGGCACAGATTGTTATTTCTCTGACATGGAAACCAGATCTAAACAATGTATCTTGCTGCCTGAGGTTTTGGTTTTCAGATGGTTTTTGTTTGCTTTCAAGTTCAGGTATCCAATCAAGCTGATTGGACACAAAATGAAAATATGCTAAAATTTTCAAACAAACCCAGCTTTTCAACACTTGATCATTTTGAAACTTCTGGTAAATTTTCTTTCTAATTTGCCACACAAAGTGTGAAGTCTCAAAGATGAAAGGTGACTTGATTTCTAACCTATACTGGCTTTTTACTCATCCTTCCCAGAAATTCTTCTAATATAACTGACATGGCGAAGCCTTTCTCTCTCCTCAGGATGACTCACAGGGTCCTTCCATGGCACAAAGAAAAGATATATCACCTCTTGTTCCTAAGAAATGTCACTTTCTTATTCTTTTGAAAAAAGGAAGATGGGGAAGACCATATTGGAATGTTATTTGTTATATTTTGTTTCCTTTTTTCCTGAACAAATTTGTCAAAGAACTAAAATTCTGCCTGGTCATAACAGCATCTGTAAGAACATGTCCACAGAAACGCTCTGTGAATCTCACTTCACATCAGTATCCCTGATGCAGACATTGTCTCCTCTGCATCTGTATCCCTGTCCCATCTTTTACGTACACAAGTACCCATATGGCTATCTTTCAATAGCTGCTGGGATAAGCTCCACGAGTGCTCAGGAATAGTAGTGGCTTCCTTGAAGAGGTAATGCCTGCATCTGCATCCAAGAGCTGGCCAACACTGAACCCACTTCGTAGGGCATAAACCTGGTTCCCAGACCAGCCAGCTGTTTCAGCCACCAAGCTGCTAGATCACCCTCCAAGAGTCCAGCCTAAACCAGGCAGAAGACTTTTTCAGTATAGCTTAAGATATAGATAGATATGATAGATCATATAACTCATTAGATCACTGTAAGCTGCAGGCACCTGAAGAAATTATAGAAGATCACGCTGACATCACACCACTTGGCAATTTCCAGCTTCAGTGCAAGTCAGTATTCTGACCCACGACCTTAGTGGCACAAACTTAAGTGGCACAAACACGTACTGACAATACACTCTAAAAACTCATTGAGAGTTTCCAGTCCACCACTTACAAATGAAATAGTCCTGGGCTCTGTGCACAAAGTCTCAAGAAGGCTTATTAAGTGCTACTGAGTTTCAGTGTTACAGGAGACATACAAAACATAACTCTGCATTTCCCATCCATTAGTTCTCATGTTAAGATCTTCCTTGTTTAATAAACATATCAAAAGTGGTTCATAAAAACGCTAGTGGGTTTACTGTTAGCCTGAACAAACACTACCAGCACTAGCAAATGCTACACAGGCTACCAATGCCCAGAGCGGAGCATATACTTGAACTAGCATGTGCAATTTCCAAGCACTCACATGTACTGTGGTCAGAACAGGCCTGTCAACTATTTAGAGAGTGCAGGGGTAGCTGTAGCCATCCATCCCATCCCTATACAAAGAGTCCAACCCGTAACTTCCCTCACTGCTCTTCGGGTTTAGGGTATGTCTCCTGTAGCAGCAGAAACAACACACAAGTGTTCCGTGATGCTAAACTATCTACTGAAAACACTAGTGAAGACAGAGATTTGCTTTCAAGCTGCTGATTTCGGTTCGAAACAGCAGTTCTGACTGACAAAACAGTGATGAAGATGTAAGCAGCCTATGTGTGAGCCTATCTACCCAAGGAGGAAAAGTTGTGTTTTCAATTTTTTTCCTCCAAATAAGTTCTTGTTTACTGTTGTAACTGCGATTCTTAACGAAGAGCCACACGTACACCCCAGACACACGCAATATTTTAATCTTCCATACACGGCATAAGAACAAACGCGATGTATTCTGAGAGGACCAGGCCAAGCGGCTGCACCAAGGGCCCGAACAGCCACACGTCCCAGCGGCAGCACCGGGGCTGTGGGAAAAACCCGTAGGAGCCATCTAGGAGCTGCCTCGGAGCTCACAAACTTCGTTCCGTATCACTCCCTGACCTTCTCTTTAAAGGAAACTGGTGCCAGCCAGGTAACAGCATAAGTTTCAGAATTCAAAGAGGAAATCCCTGTAAAGACGGAAAGAGCCTGAAGACACAGACATGACCAGCCCGACAGCTGCGGAACAACGCGCAGACAAGCGCTCCGGGAACGAGCAGTCATTGAATCAGCAGCTCCTGCCCGCACCGCCCCGCACCACCTCGCCCCAGCTCTGCAGCTCGGCTGGCGCAGAGCCGGGCTCGGAACAGCGCTCAGCCCGCGCCCCGGGCCGGCTGCGGCCGCACAGAGCCCCCCCCAGCACACCCCGGCAGCGCCCGTACCTGGGAGCTGAGGTACCGCCGCAGGCACTCCTCGCACACCGCCTTCTTGCAGCAGGACAGGGGCTTGATGGGCTTCTCCTCCAGGCACACGCGGCAGCTCAGCACCAGCAGCGGCCCGAACTCGCCGGCGATCAGCCCGGAGAAGGGCTCGGGCAGCAGGTACAAGTCCACCACCTCGATGCTGCCGCCCGACGACAGCGGGTCGTCGCCCGGCACTACCCCGCGCCGGACCGGGGGCTGCCCCGCGCCCGGGCCGCCGCGGGGGGAGCCGGTGGCGGCCGCCGGCCGGTCGTTCTCCACGCAATAGACGGTGCAGTACACGTGCCGCCGGGGGGGGCGGCGGCGGCCGCTGCCTCCCTCCGGCCCCTCCTCCGCCGGGGCCGCCGGCTCCCCCGCGCCCGGCGGCTGCTCCGGCCCGGCCGCTGCCTCCGCCTCCTCTTCGGCCCCTCGCCGCTCGGGGTCGGCAGCGGGCGGCCCCGGCTCCCCGCCTCGCCCCGGCCCGCCTAATCCGCCGCCCGGGACGGCCTCTCGCAGCGAGGGCGGCTCGTCCGGGCCGGGCTCCCGCGGGCCCCCGGCCGGGCTCGGCAGCGCGGCGGCGGCAGCGGCCGCCCGCGGGGCGCTCAACGAGCTCTGCTGCTCCCCCATCGCCTCCCGCCGCCGCTCCTTCCCATCCAGCCACCTCCCGGCCCCGCTTCTGCTTCCGGGTCCCGAGCCCCGCCGCGCCGAGCCCCGCGCCGCCCGCCCGCGGGCGCCGGCCGCC
>JAWMRA010000113.1:63225469-63310642 GCA_035584735.1 Pseudotriccus pelzelni
CCAGAGAGGTGGTGGATTCACCGTCCTTGGAGGTGTTTAAGATGAGGCTGGATGTGGCACTGAGTGCCATGATCTAGTAATCACAATGGGGTTGGAACAAGGGTTGGACGGAGGTCTCTTCCAACCCAGTTAATTCTATGATTCTATGATTCTATACAGGGGACTCTTTTCACTCTTGCTGTGGGCCACAAATCTCAGGCAAAGCCTGCTGGTGTATACAGCACATCAAAGCACCTGTGGCTTCTCAGGACTGCCTGGCTGTCACTACACCACATCCAAGAGCTACACAACGTTGACTTCACAGCAGTAGCAAGAACAGCATCTGCAGGCCCCACCCTGTGAAAAGCAGGACCTTTCCCCAAACAGGAAAAAGGGAAAACGTCATCAGCTGTTGGCAAAACAGTGCCTCTGACCTAGGGGTGCAGATGCCGTCCTGGAAGGGAAGGAGGATTAGCTGGTTCAAGGCAGTGATTACATCTCACAAATACATTCCTGCATGGGTAGGAAGGCTACACAAAGGGATTGCCTCTCTTCCTACTGCGACGGGACTCAATTTTGGTAAATAACCCTGGCATAAAAAACAGGCTGCAGTACCTATATACACAGTTAAGGTCTTTACAAGAGACTGGATTTTCTGTGTGCCAAAAAGGGGTGGGAAAATCCAACAGTAAGTTCAACCATTCTCTCCAGGGTTTTAGAGAGCTCATTACACCATTCAGACAATTGCCTGATTGTCACCAACTGCTGTCATGGAGCTGGTAAAGGAAGGATTTCTGTCCTTAATTGCACAGAAAATTCAGGGGTCTAGGAGTCACAAGATTAGGCTTTGCCACAGTTAGGCTAGTTACTGCACCTCTTGGCAAATGGAAAAAGTGATTACCACAACATTCACATGAGTACTCTTGGGATGAGCTAGCTCCCAAAGGTCTTTGGTACACTTTGGGTGGGAGCTCAGCCAGAAACAACACCCAGCTATCCGGTCACCCAGGCTGCACTGGCTGGGTCAGACATGAACACCAGCCTCTGCATTTTTCATACAAGGTTATTTTCCCCTGCTTTATTTCATTACTCTAGTGCTGCCTGACTTGTGGACACGTGCATTTCCAGCACACTGCGCAACATAGCACAAGCTGACAGGCCAGTCTGAAAAAACAATTCCCTCTAAGTTATCTAGCCAAGTATCATTATATACCTAACATTGTCCAAGGAGGACAAGCTAGAAGAATTGCCCAAACATGGGATTTTGAAAATACATGTACTGTAAAGAGAGGGGAGGCCTGCCTTCTGGCACCAGTCCTGGCTTCTCTGCCACCAGCCTTTGTGTGAAACCTTTTTAGCCACTCAGTACCTGGATGGGAGATCTCCAACAGATAAGGGACCAGAGGTTCAGGAAGTCTCCTCTCCATTTAGGGATAGGTCAGTACACACCTCAGCATGGCATAAGTGATATTGCACTGTCCATTATGAACAACAGTTTGAGTATGGCTGCACCCAAGTTCAGTAGCACCCACTGGGGTACTGCAGAGGATAGCTCCAATCTGGCATCAGAACAGCTCATTTGGACATCATTCTCCTTCAAAGGCTCGGGACTTTCAGAGGGTGTGAACTCCCCAACCCAGTTCAAAAACAGCCACACATCTCCCTTTCCTCCATGCATGGCCTCACTCGGCACGCAGAAGCTCCCAGAGCATATTCTTAACTTCACTAAGAAAATCGTGTTTCTAGCAAGAAGGGGAATCGACACAGCTTCAGTTTCCCAGCTGCCAGGGAAAACTCTTTGTGCCCCATCTCCAACCAACAGAAGATGAGATTACAGGCACAGGACAGAGCTGAACATCAGTAGCAAGGATGTGGTGATTGAAGCTGGAGATCTGGTTTAAGTTTAAAGCCTACATAGACACAGAGTGGACAGTGCCTGCGATCCATATTGCTTATGTTGACAAGTGTACACAGGCCAGGCATGGAGTCAATCCTGTTCTCTTGGAGTGTGTCACATCCATTCTCTGAGCCCATGAGCTTCCCATGATTTTCTTGGTGGTCCATATCTCCTGTAGACTACATGTTTGACATTACTGGGGAATGCAGAGGTTAAAAAGATTAGAACTCCTTTTGAAGTTAGGGGAAGGGAAAACTTTAGAGAATGACTTACAGCTGGAAGTAGCTTATCATTCAGATGTAGAGATCTGTTTCAGTCATATCTGGAGTGGGATGTAAAGACAAGGATGGTTGCTTTAAAAATTCTTCTTCAAAAGTAAAATGGAAAACCATAAAGTGGAAAACAACAGAGCACATTTAAGAAATTGAACTCTAAGACACAAATTCAATTCACTACCATGCTGACTGGCTTCTGGACTGTGACGGAACAGTAGTTCATAAGTTTGTTTCCAAAAAGTGCCTGCACTTACTTATACACTTACAGGTAAATATGCCTGCACACACTTACAGGTAAATATGATATATGCAACTGTTATTCATTTATGATTTCTTGGCAGGCATTTACCAACACTTTAATTAAGCTTGATGCTGTCTACCCCAACATTTTTCTGTTCAAGTTAGGATGTTGTGGTCTGGATGGCTGGACTAGCAGAAGGTGAAAAAAAAAGGGTTTAGATGGTCAGGCTTGGAGAGGAGTGGATATATGCCGTACTTTACCCAGAAGCTGGTAACACATTGGATACTGCAGGGGTCTCTTTGGGGCCTGTCCTGTTTATCATCTTCAGCAGTTGTCTGGTTGAGGAAATGGAGCGCTGGCTCATCAAGTTTGAAGACAACAACAAAGTATCATTGGGCAGTTGATAGGCTTGAGCGCAGAGCTGCCGTTCAGAGGGCCCTTGATTGGATCAGATTGGGAGGAACCTTATACAGCAAGGACAAATGCAGAATCCTGCACCCACGAAGGAAGAGCACCTGCAGCAGTACAGGCTGGGACTGATGGGTAGAGGAGCAGCTCTGCAGGAACGGATCTGGGTATCCAGGCAGAGAGCACTCTCGGCATGAGCCAGAAGCGTGCCTTGGCAGCAAAAGCAGCCAAAGGCATTCTGGGCTGTATTAACAGAACAGCCAGGAGGGTGACAGATGTGTTTATCCCCCTTCCCTAGGTACTCAGATGGCACTGAAGTACTGAACGCAGCTTTGGATGCTCAGTGGAAGAAAAACATAGACACACTGGAGCAAGTTCAGCAGATACCACCAAGAGGCTCGGGGCAACAGCCTTATGAGGAGAGGCTGAGGGAGCTGAAGAAGAGATGGCTTTGTAGGAGACAATCAATAGCCTGACAGTTCCTACAAGGAGGTTATCAAAAAGGTGGAGCCAGGCTCCCCACCATAGGGCATGGTGGAAAGACAAGAGACAATGAAAATAAACTAACATGGAAGACATTTAGATCGTCTTTAAAGAATGGCATTTTCACCATGAGGATAGTCAAATAGTGCCCAAAGAGATTGTGCAATCACCATCCTTGAAGGTTTTCAGTATCCAGCTGCTGAAAGCCCTGAGCAATATGTCCTCATCTTATAGCTGACCTTCTCCTTCTTCAAACCACAGATAAAACTAAACCTCTCCTAAAGTCCCTTCCAACTTGAGCCATTCTGTGTTTGCAAAGTATTTGGGAGCCTGAGCAACCACTTAAGCAGCAGACGCAATACCGTGTGAGTTGATTGGCCAATCACTGCAAGAAACTACTCAAACAAAAGTCACAGTGAATCACTTGCAAAAAGCTTTGTTTGCATAAAACAATTCATTGAAAATTGTAGAGTAACAAATAGTTGAGCAAAAACCTATCTGTTCTTCATAGCCTGAGAAAAAATATGCAATTTCAGTGAATTCATGACCCAGTTAAACACCAGTTTCCCTTAATGCCCAGTCACCAGTTAGTAGATTGAAAGCTTTGTTTTCTCTCTGAGGGCCGTCTTCTATACATGAAAAAAGATTGAAAATGCCAAATACCAAAGCAGCTAGAAATATTTCTTTGATTATTACTATGGCATCTTCCAACTGAAAACTCAGATTGCTTCACTGCTGTTAATTAATTAAGCCTAGAAACACTTATGCCAGGAAGTTTGATATCATCACCTCTTTTTACAGAAGGGGGAAAACAAGATATAACATTCATTTAGGGCCACTCAATGAATGAGGGGCAGAACCAGAAATAAAACCTGGGAATCCTGGCTGAGAGTCTCCTCTTATAATCTCTAGACAAAGCTTCTTTCCTGTAAAATTCCTTCTAAGCTCTTCATAGAATAATTAGAGCCAATTTATTTCCTCACTCGTTAACAATGAAATCTGACAGGCTTTGTACTCAGGATGCTGAAGCTCAGTTAGAGGACCAAGGCTCTTCTCCATGAGGGGAGGCCTGGAATGTCAGTCTTTAGGTGGCTTAGCAGGGGCATGGTTCCAGCTACCAGGTAATTGAACTCCTGCCTAAATCCCTGTGACAAAGCTTTAGGGAAGGACTGGAATGTAAATGACCAGAGTGATCTACCACAAATGTTAGGGCAGGGTTTAGAGAAACAGTAGCTGGTTTTGTAATGGTACAGCTTTGCACTCAGTGACACTTAAGAAGTAAGAAAGAATATTTACCTGCCTTGGTATTAGGTTGGTTTCTCTTTTCCTTTGAATACATTTGCCTATTTTTCAGGTGAGCAAGTTGAAAAAGTTTTGAGACACAGAGAGGTTCATGGCAGTGTTTGAGATGGGCCCTCAATTCTACCTTGTTCAGTTCCATCAGATCTGGAGGACACAAAGTTCCTAAGGCCTTAGTAGCCCTTGCAGCTCACTGCCAGTTATTTGCACTACCTTGAGATGTGTAGAAGGTAATGAATCACAGACTTCTCTATCTTCCCTACCCAGGGCAAATGGCTCACCATACTCTCTGTCATCACTCCCAAGATTTCCTCAGAGGTCAGGAAACTGAGAAGTGCTGACCATCCAACATTTTGAAACTAATGACTCGAAGGTTGCTCAGCACCTCTTAACCACAGGCCACTATGTTTGAAGCTGGAGCACCTCAGACTAGGGGGTGCACTTAAACATGTGCCCTATTTGCTCAACATCACATGAAGGATGCTCTGGCAGAGGAAGGCAGACTCAAGATTTCCACATTAAAAAGCCTGTACTTTTGCTGCTCTGATGTATTTTCCTTCTGCAAAACCATACAAGAAAAACTATTCTTACAGAGATTCCTGGGAAATTCTGCATGCCCTCTGCCTTGCTCTCTTCAGGTTATGGCTACATGAATGCTTTCTGCAGAGTACAGTTGAGAACACCGATCATAAAGTCCAGAAACCAGAAGGGGTGAGGGAGGGACTATCTTTTACAAGAAGTCCTTGGGGAGTGTGGAAGCTCTGGTTCTTCAGTGCCATCTGTCCCTTCTCTACCAAGGCTCCAAGCTCAGGTCCAGCAGGTGGCATGTTTGAATTGGATTTGAACATCTGGAAATAGTTTGCTATTTGCAGTCCCCTCCTCATTCCAAGCTTCGTTTATGGCTACACGTCGTTAACAAATCGCTTCTTCTTTGGCCCCAGATATCTGCGGTGGCCTTTCCCTGTCCCTCTTGGGCAATTTTAGTCACCAGGACAGTGCACTGCCTCCTGCAGTGAGGCAGACTTTCAGAAAACAATGGCAGGAAAGCCCATTGTCTTAACATCTGGGGCCAAATCACCTAGGGTCCCTTGGTCCAGCATTGTCTTGCTGACCTGTGAAGCAGAAGTTCATACACACCTTCTCCCACAGGGATGATAATGCTGTAGACTCCTAGCCAAGGTCTGGGGAGTGTAGGGGGGTGAAAATGGGGAACAAAGAGAAGGAGGAAAGAACTGAGAAGAGCACTTATGTCTGTCAAAGCAAAACTAAAAGGTCTGGGGAACAAAGGAGGTTGGCTTTGGCTTTGGCTCAAGATCAAAGCCTGGAGGTGACTGTGGCTTTCTGAACTTCTGGCTGAAAGTAGCAGACAGAGGTTTTTTTCTTATGATACTGATAGCAAAGAGGGCTGTTTGCAAGAGTCCAAAACTGCAGAGAGTGAGACCCAAGCAAGCAAGCTTTCCCACCTCCCTGACTTTCCTTTGGAGGGAAAGAAGTTGGTGGGATTCAAGTGTCATGTAGCAGGGGAAGAGAGTTTAGACTGCAGTACCTCAGTGGCTTCAGAGATCAAGAGTAAACACAACCACAACTGCCTATCTGTTTGAAGTAGGGACAGTGGGGGCTATGGGATAGGGAAGGGGCTGTTTCTTCACCAAGCTGTGTGTTCAATGGAAACATGAGCTGGCAAGAAAGGAGAGTTCAGCTGAAGCCTGGAACATGACACTGAACAAGTGGTTTTCTAACGAAAAGCTAAAGGGAAGTCCCACAGTCAGTTTCACTGATGGCAAATGATGGCAAAACATTGCAGCCAAGGGTAAGGGAATAAAGTTAATTTGAAATTAAGAAGGGACTTGATACTCTGCTGAGCTAAAATTTGTGTCATTGTTACACAGATACGGTTTTCTTATTGGCATCTGCCTGTTTCAAATGTGGATGAGAATGGCTGAGGACACTCTGAAGAGAGGATAGCCTTCTACAGTGTTGAAGCTTTGCCCAGAAGTCACACCAGCTTTCTGTTCATTCACAAATAACCCAGCATGTCAATCACTCACCATGAAGCCTGGTAATTGAGATAAATCACTGGGACTGTGAGAGTAGGAAGCACTAGATACAGTAATAGCATCAGTTGAAGCAGTCACTTAAGAAGCTTCTTGGGGTGATAAACATGCCCTTCGTTCAGGAGTTCCACAGTTCAGGAGTACAGCTCATGTATAAATATCTCTCCCATGGAATTTCTTGTATACCAAAAGATTCTGGCAGTCTGCTGGAAACTAAGAGAAGGGCTGAGCTAACCCCAGAGTGGCTGTTTTTTATGTCCCTTTCCATCCTGAGACACAGGAACATTTTTACACGTTAGCATGCTAATGTCTCACTGTGGCACAGCTGGGCTCGATGGCAGATGGCATAAGGGCTTGTCCAGAAGAAGGACTAGCAACACATGAAAATGTCTTCTATGGGCAGTGGATTTTTAGGAGAGGACACCTCTGCAGCTGTTCAACTCACAAATATGTACAACTCACAAGAGGTACAACTCACAAATAATACAACCAACCAATAGGAAGGTTACTGTAAATTCGTCAGGCAAATATTATTCAACCATCTGAAGAACGGCTTGACTAATGAAAAGGTTATTTGTGAATAATTCCAGAAGGATGATAACACATTGGAAAAAGTACAGAGAAGAGATACTAGGCTGATTAAAAGAGTAGAAAACATGCTTTAGAGTAAAAGACTCCAGGAGCTCAATCTGCTTGAACAAAGATCGGGTGAAAGGTTGACTTGATCACAATCTCTCAGTGCTGACATGAAAACAGAGGATTGATAATGAGGGCTGTTCAAACTGAAATTGGATGAATTCTGGCTGGAAAAAAAAAACAAACCCATGATTTTTTAGAAGCAAAAGCAATTAATCAGTTTATGTAAGGCTTCTGGTGAATTTCTCCACTCATTAGTAATATTAAAAAAAAATTCCCTTGAAATTAAATCTGTATTTCCAAGAAAAAGCAATTCACTGTGATCCTGCAGCCTATGGTATGCAGGAGCTCCGACTAATGATGCCACTGGCTCCTTCCTACTTTGCAATCTCTGAACCAACAAGCAAGTTTCTCAAGACTGATAGCAGAATTGTAGACTCACAGCATCATTTAGGTTGGAGGAGACCTCAAAGAAGATAAGCTGTTGAATATACATACACCATTTGTCAATGTTATTCAGCAGGCTCTAATTATGTTTGCAGTGACTGAGGAGATCAATGGAAAGACTCCTAGTGACAACATCACCTTGAGTAAATCACCATCTACAAGACACATCTTCACTCTCTTTGTTCTTCAAGGAGAAAAATCCTCTTTGCAGATCACTTTTGCTCCTTGCCATACCTGTCTCTCTCTGCCTTCCACCAGTGAAAGGGACTTAGCACTAACTCAGGAAGGATTTGTGACGTTTAACTCACTAATGATTGCACAGTGCTTTAGGAGCCTCATCTGGGAGATTCAGTCTATTCCTGTGCGATCCCACTCACTTATTCTCTTAGACAAATGGAGGCAGTCACTTGCCTCCTAATATCTGGCAGCTACTGCAATAACAACTTCAAAATAGATTTTGGCAGAGAATTTAAAAAAAAAAATTAAAAGTGTCCTGACTTTAAAGGCTAGAACAAGGATTAGACAAGGCTGCTTGATCTGGCAATTCACAGGGAAATAAAAAGTTCCTTCAGTCATGACTGTGTATCATTTGTTCAATAGAGTCACTGCCTGAAACATTCCCAGTTCCATGTAGCTGAAAAAAAAAAAAATGCTGCTGCTCTTCTTGTGACCAAATGTGAAGTCACTCTTTGGATCATGGTATAAAGTCATAAGGGTTTGGTCTGGTTAATTTTAAGAGAAGAGGTTTTCAAATCAGCGAACAAGGCAGTTCTGCACATTGGTTCAGTCACCACCCTATTAGTGGATTTCACATCTACAATAATAACAAAAGCTGCTAGAAGGGAAACAGGCCCCCTGCTCAGCTGCTTTTCTTTGTGTATCTACTTGAAACCAATCTTGCAGAGAGAGCTCTTAGCCTCTGGACTGAACATTAGTTGGAGCTGAAATAAATATGAATGAACAATGGTTAGGACACTCCAGTCAGTTGGTAATGTGGTAATGTGGTTGTACTGGAAGAGAAGAGAGGGACTGGTGAAGAGACAGAAGTCCATGTGTGTGGATTCCTTTGACAGTGGAGTTGTTTTGCTGAAGTATAATCACTTCTCTTCTTTGCAAAGACTTCCAGCTTTTTTTTTACATGGGAAGATAAAAACTGTCCTTATCTCAGAGCTGCCAAGAGGTACACAGAAGATTAACCACTTGAGACCACGCTGAATGACTGCCTAATGTAAGGCACTTAACTGAAAGACCTAAACTTTAGTTCTCATGCCAGACTACTTTTAATGGAAGGAGATACAATTTCACCTGCTGCCTGGAGTGGCACACTACCCTAGTTGACAATAGCAGTGCACGGCACTTTAAGTGTCTAAGGTTGGATGGTTATAAGGTTAAGACCTCAGCCCAGTCTCTTTATGCTTTGTTTTTTAGCTAAAACTCCCTCCACAAAACTCATTGAAATCAGTAGGAAACCTCTTGAGGATGCCAGTGAGCTCAGAAGAAAGCCATGCAGCTGAAGATCCAGGCCTTGGTGATTACAGTTTTGTTTTGGGAGTTTTAGTCTAGATTTTCAAAATGGTTCAGCTACTCATACCACACAATTGCCAGGACTGTCCCATTTCTCCTAGTTGGAAATGGGTATCACTTCACGTAGGAGAGTCAGAGGCTGGGGAGATGCAGCTTTTCCCCAGTGAAAACTCAGAGCCATGCATATGGGGCAATCACATATGTCCAAAGAGGTTGGAATCCTGGGTGCAAATGCACTTGAAGATGGTCTGTGTGTGTGTGTGTTCTGTCCAACTGTCCATAATTTCTGGATAGCCACAGTCATACTAGAAAATTAATAATTTTTCTGACGATTCTCAGCCACTCCTACCTAATTTCTGTCGATCAGTCAGTGCGTTACAGGCTCCTTCTGGAACAGAGACAACCTCACAGGAAGCGATGGCAATGAACACAGCAGAGCAGGCAGCTACTCCATCCTCCCTGTTAACTGGAGACTGCAGCAGAGCTATGAAAGGTTACACACCCCACACATCCTAGACCACATCACCAACTGCAAGTTGTTCCCTTTCTTGAGGAAAACATCAGAATCAAGCAAATGGACTTTGCTCTTTGTTGTATTTCACACTATTTGACCTTTCTGCTCAGCAGTTCTACGAATGAGAAAATGAAGCCAAGAGTGGCAACCAATAGATCTCTTAAAAAGGTTAAATGATAAATTGCATCTGACTGAATGAACCCATGAGGCCTAAAGTGATTCAGCCTCTCTAAATCTTGGGATTTTCTTGGGAGGGATATAGCTGCATTTGATACAAACATATGTAGTAGGAAGACACAAATGCTTTCTAAGCTTACACTTGTATCACCAAAGCCCTTGGATACATAAGGCCGTGCTGCCAAACAGGCTGGCACTCCCGAAGGAGTACTGACCAACCTGCTGACACTCTCACTTCCACTCACAGCTGAGTGTGTTTGATAAAGGAATCATACAGATCCCTGTGACTCCATGCAGGGCCAAAATCAGGACCTTCAAGGACTTGACAGTAGGGCAGAATTTAGCCACAGCAGCATTTCACTAGAGGACCCTCTAGACTCTTACAGAGAGTCTGACATGGTGTCAGTGATACCTAATGCCAGATTTACTGTGAAGAAAGAAGCAAACTGCAGAGAGACATGAGCAGGCAGTGATGTTTTAACTCTCTCAGTGAAGGAGATCTTTCAGTTACTGGCTGTCAAAGCCTGTTCTCATAACATTCCGGGGAGGGACTACGCAGAGTCCAGCGCTGGGGAAGAGCCACCCAAGCATTTACAGCAGCTGGAGTTGTAAGATACTATTGTGGCTGGAGAATGGGCTAGGATTCTTGTCAAGGTACCAGTTAGTCACTGGTCTCAATGTGCTGTTCTCTGAAGACAATACAGTGCTGGATCCTGACTTCACATAAAAAGAATGAAAAAGAAACCACCAAAAAAAACCCTACAAGGGATATTTTCCATAGGCAGAACTAGCAAAAATAATAATGGAAACCGTCCTTTTTTGGATGAAAATCTGAAACCTACAGACCTTTCTATGAAAATTACTTGATTTTTTATTGTAAAAAAAATCCCAAAAGCCAGTGAAAAATGTTTACTTTTTTCCTCATCTTTCCTTTCTCCCCTTCCACTTTTCTCCAGTGCCATCACTGAAAAGGGGGTAAGAGGAAACTAGACAATTCTGAAGAGAGCAAAATGTTCCTCTTCATGTTCCTGTGTAACTTTTCTTCTAATTAAATTCCCTAAAGCTGAGTTGAACAGCATGAGACCTCCTGTGGGACAGGTAAGTTGGTACAAAGGGGTTTTATCCTCTCTGCTTTCCAATTATTACTTCATGAAAAATACTCAATTATAAAATATCTGGAATGGATGCTGAGCTACACATGGAAGTGAATTGTTTGCCAGTGCAGAATGCTTCCATAACATGCATGTCACCATGCCTTTCTCATTTGGTGCCTAGTAGTTTGCAAAGTCTGGGTGAGCATGGAGTGGTTTCTCCAGATATGAGTGAGATGCTGGGTAAAAGGAGTCGTATGGTGTTTGAGGTTTGTCTTTGTAACTGGCTCCAGCAATCAAATACACCTCCTCCCAAGCTGTTGTTTCCTACTATTCCATCCACTTAGCTTGAATTTTGGTTTTTGCTATGAAAGACCTTACAGATATAAGACATGATTTCCTAGAGAAGGCAGGCAGATAATCTCAGTTGTACAGTTATATTTTTCAGTGTTAGCTTTCTGGGTTTGCCCTTTAAAGATATGACAGTTGTATATAAGTGGAAGTAATTTAGCCCCAGAGGGGTGAAATTCTTTTTTAAGCTCTTCATGTAATCTTAGTTTGTTATTGCAAAAAGATCTCTAACCAGGAGCAATTGGGTCTAATCTGATGCTGAATTAAAAATAACTAGAAATCCTGGGGCAGTCTTCTGCAGTACCAGAGTGGTTGCCAGATGCAGTTGGCATCAGATGTGCGTCTTACTCAAATGCATTTGCCTGTATTTCACCCACAGGTACTGCAGACAGGAGGGCAGCTGGAGGGGTGTCCTGCTGACTGTTCTGTGAGTGGAGGCTCACAGTGCCATCATATTGGTGCAGAGGGTTCAATGAGGTGGCACCCTACAACACTGCCAGCTGTACAAATATAGGGTAGAAGACAGTTCCTGCCTAGAAGAGGTAAAAGGCTGCAACTGGTAACAGAGAAGTGCAATGACTGCCTCTGGTTGTTCAGCAGCTCAGAAAACCCTTGGAATTGATTTGGCTCTGCAGACACTTTGAAAACAAATTTAATCCCTTTTCCAGTAAATTCTTCTGGTTTACTGCTGGCATGAAATGTCCTGACCACCATTTTACATGCAAGCACAAGGTCACTACAGACTGTACTGGATTATGTGCACCCTTCAATGGCAGCATCAGGATTTCAAAATGATGCAGGAGTATTTTTGTGCTGAGGAAGTGGTGAGATCTTCAGTTACCCAGAACTAGATCATCAGAAAATAATGGAGGGCAGGGCTGGGAATATCAACTCACCAGTCTTATCCCAGTATGGACTGGGTCGTGTGAGCAGGCAGAACTTATCTAAGGTCAGATGCTATGGGCCATGTCTTTATCACATTTACATATCTGATTTTTAGGCAATTATGCCCCTTGGACATGTACTGAGGTTGGACTAGATAGCAAGACAGCCTTAAAGAGCTGGACTAGAGTTATGGGATCAGTTACCCTCAGGGAGCAACACCTATTCTCTTACTGATCTTCACAGTTGGAAAGAACCTTGTCCTCTAACGGTGAGGTTAGAGCCCACGTTTAAGAGTTGGGGAAAAAAGGAAGGTGAATGCTTTTTCTGACTCCTTTGGGTAGGATAACTTCTGCAGAAAACATGATTCAGTCCGGCTTTGTTTTGCGGGCTGTTCAAGAACATCTTAGTCTCTCTAATGATGTGGGGCAATAGCTTGTTCTTTGTCAGACAAGGAATATTTCCAGCCAGATAGCCTGAGCTACCTTTAAATCATTTGATCAAGCAGTTTGACAGCACTGAAGAGTTTAACATGGGCTAAAAGGTGACTGAAGTGTACATACACCTTCACTGATCAACAAGACCCTTGCAACAGGCCGCCTCTGAACATTGTTACAGTCTTTGCCTTCTTAACCTAGTGGACTGCCTCCCCTCTACAGGAGGGAGGCTAATTCTTTATATTTGGGGATGTCTCTTTGCAGAGGCTGTTCAAAGGTCAAAGAACTTACATTGTGCATCATTAGGGCTTTCAAATTGCTTGTATGTTTTCAAGTAAAATGGGTCTAGGGAGACTACAGCAGATGAAAAGAGTTTGGGGAACTAGCCAGAGACAGTTATGCAAGAGCCTAAGAATTCAAACAGATTTTTACATACACACTTCCTGAACCTCATTTCTAGTATTTGTTCCTTTATGATGATTCCTATTTTTTTTAAGAGTTCATCCCAGATCTAGCTCGAATCTGAGCTAAGCAGACAGAAATGAATGGAACACTGCCCTGCTTAACTCTGTTTTTCTGCTATTCCATCAGGTGTAAATGAGTGACTGACTTCAGAAGCACAAACACACTGAAAAAGGAGCGATGATGCATTCAGTGCTTGCAGCTATGAAGCCCTGGGGCCTTCTCAGTTCACAAATCAAGCAGCCATCAAACCACATCACAGTGCAAATTTATGTCCCTTTCCTCCTTCCCAACTGTCTGCCCTTCATAAAATCCACCAATACTCCTACTTCAAATTCCCCAGAGACACACTATTACCAGACATAGACAGACAGACAGACATCAGTCAGTGAAGTACAGCTCATAAGTAACTCACTAAAGTGTCTGCTGGGATGAGGGAGGGAACTGCTGTGGGTATATTGTTCCAGTCTCATCATTTCCCAAAACACTGAATGAAATAATAACTTGTTTATAATAATGCATGACATCACGGCAATGCTACAGAGCTGCACTTGAGAAACAGCTTTGAACCCTGTGACCTTCTTTCAAGTGAGAAAGTCTTTAGGGAGGCCACGGGATGCAGAAAGCCCTAGTCTTCCTCTGGTTATCTAAAAGACTTTTTTATTCCAGAATTAAAAACATGGCAGAGACCACATGCACTTGCACACTTCAACCACCTGTGTTCTTTTCCCTTAGAGCTGATCACTCTGGCTTAAAGCTAAAGATACCCCCTTGCCAAGGAGTGACAGGAGTGAAACGCCAATTTATTCCGCAGTAGATTTCTGAAATAAAATGAACCATGTCCAAGCACTTGATCCATTCTCCTCCAATAAGCTACAGGAGGAAAAAATTTCATCCCTTATCTCTGTCACACCATGTTCACATTACATAATTATCCGCTCCATTTACCTTTACCTACCTGCTTAAAAGTACCTGGCCTTACAGGTTCACCGCTTCGATTTTGATACACTCTTTCTTTGCCATAATACCACAGATAAATCCCTTTGTGCTACACAGCAAACAACTGCACTTTCATTTGAAGGTACACTAGGTACACTGCCTAGTGTACTTTCATTATTTCTAAGCAGTAGAGAGCATCTGCTGATCAGTTAACCTCCTGTGCTTTCCTATTTTACAGTGGAGTAAAAATGAAGGCAATCCAAAGTTTAGAAGGGGGAAAATCAAAAGCCAAAACAAATGAGAACTGATCCTGCTCTCCTGAGAGATCTACTTTAGAGATGTAATCTAATGCACCTTCTATCTTGTTCTTTCCCCTAGGCAGCTTCTTCCAAAGAAAGGAATAGTATCTTCAGCATCAGTGGGGGTGTCTTATGTCTGGGGGACTAATCACTCCCAGGACTGAGCCCTGATGATGACTTAAGCTGCTCTGAGTACAAAACTCCATGCATGGAAGGCAAACCCCTTGTTTTGTTGCCCCAAAAAGGGAAGAAGGTTTCAAGGCTTGCTAAAAACAACATTCAGTCAGCTGTATCCATCTAGACACTGATGTCTTTAGTGTCCCAGATGGTTCCAGCTGTTGGCATACGCAATGACAATGACATTCATTTCTTTTGCATATACATCCCATGCAAGTCCAATTTTTCAGCTGCCTGCTGATGGGAAGTGAAATTCACCCTGAGAAAAGCTGTCCTTGAGGTCTACAGAATCCCAAAGCTCATGGAAAAAGCCTCAGTGGGGAGGATTATTCGTAGGATCACTTCTGGCTACTATCTAATTTTATCTGTGTGTCACTGATACCAAACGTCATTCTTTTCATTATGAGAACCCCTCGACAAACAGGACTAAAAATAAAAAGCAAGAGCTCAGAGTTGGCACAAACTGTGCTACATGGTCTCCAATTTGTATAGCAGGAACTATAATCACTCTGAGACGTGCCCAAGCCCTCGGGCATCCCACGGGATTTCAGTCACTTGTTTACAAGGTGTTCTGATTTGCAGCTGTTTGACTACTGTGGCATTTCAAGAGGGGGCGGTTTGAAAGGATGTTGTTACTTTGGACGTTGGGATTGGGAAATGGGTATTGAAAAATCACACAAGAAACAGGCGAGTGCTGTCTTTGTTCTTCCCCCCTTACATATGAATGACGTCGGTGCCGGGGAAAGGAGCTCCAGGAACAGATCCAGAGATCAGTGCTCTGGAAGGAATAAGCAGGGTACAGGTAAAGCCCTGAAAACAGAGCTGTGCCCTAACCTACCACACCAGAGTGCCCCACATCTGATCTGGGGGGACTAAGCTCTGGAGGTAAGAAGGGAACCATCCAAGCCCATTGCTTTTCCACCTTTTCTGACAAGGGTACAAGCAAATAAGTTGATAATGTGCCATGGACACCCCTAAGAACTAGGATAAAGGCCATCACCAGCTCACTTCAAACAGCAGCAGCAGCTGAAATGGATTTGGTCACTGGCTTAAAGTGATTTATCAATTCAGATGGCTCTTTCCATCATTCCTGCTCTCCTGACCTGAACAGTTCCTCTTTCAGAGCTGCATTAAGCTAATACCCACTTTCTTATGGGCCCTCTTGGGATAATGGATTCAGATATGCAGAAGGAATGTAAAAATCTGTCTGTTATCTGGGATGAGTGATTTGCACAATAGTGCCCGTGAGTGTTTGTTTAACACTGTGGACAGCAGAACCCTGCTAAGTGGTAACACGCTGAGAAAGGGAAAGCAAGAAGGGAGGAGGAAGTAGCCTGGCTATTTAAAAACTATGGCCACCGAGCTGTGTGCGTTTTTTGGCTTGGTTAACTGTTCACTTGTTTTTTGTGGGAAACCAGGAAGGACACGTGGAGCTTTTCCCAGGGCTTTAGTGTTATTCTCTCGTTTCCAGCATTGGCTTTTGTATGCATTAATTGACAGTAACTCGTGTAGAAGGTCTAGTGCCAAGAGGATATTTACCTTGCAAACATTTAATCTGCTGCCCCTCTCTGCTCTTCTGTGACTTTTTCAAGCGATGACTGACTGGAGGTGCCATGTGCACTTGAAGAAGCATCACTCCTGCCAACAGCCCTCTGCCTGCCCAGTGTGTGCCAGAAACCTGACTGCACTTTCTTGGCAGGGAGCAGCCTTCCCCTCACTTCCTGAAGGTGAAAGAGGGCTCAGCCTAGAATGTAAAGCATAAAAAGGTAAAGAATCTGTTAGATTCTACTATGACAAATTGGTGTTTTTCTAGCGAGATTAAAACCTACCCTATGTTTGATTTTGAGTGACATTGATCAGTTTAGCACCAGCAACTTCTCCTCTGGTGTCATGAGTTGACTTCTCTTTAAGCAAGCATCCAGAGAAGCACTCCTTGCTTTCCCTAGGCAAAGTTGAAGGAAAAATCTGCATTTGCATTGCACATGCCATCAAATATCTCAAAGTACATGACTTATCCTAGACAACGTAGCGGAACTGGGGTCAGAAATTCTGACTCTCCCTCCTTTGCTCCAGCCAGGCTGACTTTTCCTCACGGTCAGCTATGACTGCTGCCATCAGAAGCATGCTATACTGTCACCACCTTGCCACACATACCAGTTTTAGACTCCCTGGTTTTTACCCATAGCTATGGAAAACTGTCTGCAGAAGAGGCTGCTTACAGAGGAAGTTGAAGATTGCTGAAGTCTATTCTAATCCACAGTCTATATTTATGCAGCCCTTGTCACAGCAGAGCAGAGAAAATGTCACTGGAACAGTTTTCTTTTTGCCAACAGGCAAGAGGTTTAAAAAGAGGCAGTATAACCTCTATTTGATGATGTGTTTCTACAAATGTTTAACTTGCTATTTCATTTAAAAATCATCTTTAATGTTGATTTATATTCCTGGCAGTGAAGTCAGGAGGTTGGCAATCCCGTTCCATTTCAGTCTGTGCTCTGACTGAGGCAATAACGCAGATCAAAGAGAAGGAGTCTTGCAGCACTCACATTTTATCATGCTGAATGTTTTCAAGTTCTCACTCTGATATTCATGGGCAGATTATGTAACTACTAGATTTATACTTCTGAAGGCCAAATAGTAAAGACTGAAATGTTGTATCATTAAGAGGAAGCATTTGGAAATAATTGAATTGAAACAAGGAACAACATATCAAGCAAACATTTGACAAAAGCAGCAATGCTTTCCTGGAGATGTCGTTTTGCTCCAGTCTTTTATAGGGTCAGCCATTTGTTTTCATGCCATAGAATATGAAATTAACTGCATGTTATTACACATTCTAAGTCTTGTTTTCCATCTAAATATGTCAAGCTGACATTTTTATTGCCTTAGTAATTGCTAAACATTCAAGGACTTGAATTCCATCATTAACAGTTTACCTACTTGATGGAAGAGGAGTAAGCCACAGACCTTCTGTGAAATTTTTAGAAAATAATAACTTATAGTTCATTATCTAACAAGTTGGAATAACATGAAAACTTGCCTCGGTGCCTGTCTTGAGCCTCCCTGCCCATGGCTTTTGCACAGTATCTTGTAAATACTGATAGGTTTAACTGCCTAATTCCCTGGGCGTTTTGACACCATAGCAGCACCCCCTTTTTTACAGAACAGGGAACTCAGGCAGGCAAAGGTTAGCAGATCATAGAATCATCAAGGTTGGAAGAGATCTTCAAGATCATCAAGTCCAATTGCCAACCCAGCACTACCAGTGTAGCCCCTAAACCACTAACCATATCAACCAGCCCCAGATCCAGACACCTCTTAAGCACCTCCAGGGATAGTGACTCCACCACCCTCCTGGGCAACCTGTTCCAATGCCTAAAATGCGCCAAAGGATGAGAGAATGGATTGAAAGCAGCCCTGAGGAGAAGGACTTCAGGGTGTCGGTTGACGAGAAGTTCAATGTGACCTGGCCACGTGCAGGTGGCTGGGGCTCTGAGCAATCTGGTCCGGTGGAAAGTGCTGCTGCCCACAGCAGGAGGGTTGGAAGGACATGATTTTTAAGGTCCATTCCAACCCAAACTACTCTATGATTCCATGCAGTGGAGCAGGACCCAGATGTGGTGCTGGCCGGAAGGCCCAGGCTGTGGTGCCATCAGGGCCAGGCACGGCCCTCTCTGCACTGGCCTGGCTGCCGTGAGCCACCGCCAGACACCTGGACAGGCTGTGGGCACGTGGCTGGCTCGATCTGCACGGGGAGATCACAGAATTGTTAGGGCTGGGAGGGGCTTTTGGAGATCATTCACTGCCAAGGCAGGGTCACCTAGAGCAGGTGACCCAGGAACATATCCAGGTGAGTTTTGAATGTCTTCAGGAAGGGAGACTCCACTACCCCCCTAGGCAGCCTTTTCTACCTCACCACCCCTCACCGCCCTCATGTTGAGGTGGAACTTCTTGTATTTTAGTTTATGTCCACTACTCCTCGTGCTGTCGCTGGGCACCACTGAAAAGAGTCTGGCACCATCCTCTTGGCAAACACCTTTGAGATATTTACATGCGTTAACGAGATCCCCTCTCAGTCTTCTCTGGACTAAACAGGTCAAGCTCCCACAATCTCTCCTCGTAAGAGAGGTGCTCCAGCCCCCTAATGATCTCTGTGGCCCTCCTCTGGACCCTGTCCAGGAGCTCCATGTCTCTGGTACTGAGGAGCCCAGAACCGGGCACAGCGCTCCAAATGGGGCCTCGCCGGGGCTGCGCAGAGGGGCAGGATCACCTCCCTCAACCCGCCGGCCACACTCATCTCCACGCTCCCCAGGGACCCTCTCCTTACGAGGCTCGGCCGCCCAGCACTGCCTGAGCCACGGACACGGGCAGCGCCGCCGGGCCCGCCCCGTGGGGCGGGAACGCTCCGCCCCGGCCCGGCCCGGCCCGGCCCCGCCCGCTCTGACGCAGCTGCATCTCTCACGGAGCCGTAAACACCGCGTGTGTGCCCGCACGGCACCGCCTGGCACCCGCACCGCCAACGCGGGGGGCTGCCCCGTGCCCCACGCCGTGTGCCGGTAGCTGGCGCTGGGCCGCATCCCCGTTTCTTCTGCAGGAGCAGCATTTTACCATCGCTCCCCCGAAATGGTCCTCTGCTCGAAGGCGCCGGCGGCGAAGCAGACATCAGTTTAAATTTCGAAACGCCTTTATGCTCCCAGAGTAGTGTCCTCAGAGCAACTTGTGAGCGTCCGGTTAAAAACCATTCCCAAAGAAAAAAAATCGTAGCGAGCATGAGGGGTGCGACTGTGAGAACCACGCACTAAAAACAAGGTGACGCTCACAAAAATAATTAAAACTGTTGAAAAGAGGTGTATCCACAGAGGTCCAAACCTGTATCTGCTTGTTCAGGTACTCACAATTAAGGAGATTAGAGGAATGTATGCATGTATTGGTCTGAGAGTAGACCAGTATGTCAATGCCTCTGCTTGACGATAGTATATACAGGCCTTGACATCATCAGTTACGTCATACCGTAGAGCAGATGTCATGGAACTGTTCCTGCAGCAACTGAGTAACTTAACAGGGATTGTGCCGTTTCCATCCTGAACTTTGTACAGAGTGTTAATCAGTTGCTCTGCTTGGTGTTGGGCTAACCAGGGTGAGAGGAAGAGATCTGCAAGGGTGAAGATGACAGCTGGGGGCATCAGGGCTGTCTGCGTTTGGTCCCCTCAACCCTAGTGAGCTCATGAGCTCAGACTCATGGAGGGAGCAGCCCCATGTGTTTTCCTGGCTCTGTGTTTGAGCTCATCAGCCCAGCTGCTCAGCTGCAGTGTCCCAGAGTGTGGGGTGTTGAAGACACTGTATGGAGCCAGCCCAGCTTTGGTGGGCCCTGTGAGGCACTTAAGTATGTGTGCAGCCTGGGAAGGAGCTGAGCCTCCAAGAAAGCCACAGAGGGAACCTGACCTGTCCTGCTGAAGGCTGTCAATGGAGGCATCCCAGGCTCTGTGTGGCAACAGACAACATGTGCTGTCTTGGGGGCTCTTTATCTTGAAAATGCTGTATTCATTCCAGACCCAATCAGACCTGAAATTCAGTGGAAATTAATTTGTTTAATACAAGGCTGTAGTTAACTTCCAGAAAAGTAACACAGAGGAATGATTTATTTTAAACAATATGTTTAACTTTTCTTATATGAGCCTCCGGAGTTTATGATCCCAAAGCTTACCTTGAAAATATGAAGTGTAAAACTTCTAATGAATGAATAAACATCAGAATTTCCTACAACCCTACCACTCAAGAATCTGGAGCTTAAAGAAAAAACTAGAAAACCAGCATCCTTGCAAAAGCAAGAATTTTGCTCAGCCGTTAATTCAGAAATGTTTGTGCTAAAGCACAGCAGGGGAATTCATGAAGGCAGTGGTGATTGTACTTGGCTGAGGAGAAGCATTAAGTAAACAGGAGTTACAGTATTGCCTGTGCCCCACCAGCCTATGGACTAAGGATAGATAGTTCACTGACCTGTGCCTACCCATGTGTCCTGTTGGTCCCAACTGTGAAGAGTGAGCCAACATGCCAGCCTGGTGCCCCCCATTCTGCCTGGCTTCTGGCTTGGATGGTAGGACCAGCCCTGGCTGGTGAGGTCTTGCCTAGCCGCCTCCAAGAGGACCCCGCCATTCTTTGACAAATGTATGTTCTGCCACAAGTCTCTGCCATATGCTATATATATTCTCTTAGGCATATTGAAAAAGTATGAAATTATGTAGTTGTAGACAGAAAAACATATAGGGCTGAGGTCAACATACTCACTTGCATGTACTGATGGCCTTTCCCACTGTACCTTTACACATATTCATATTTGAATGACCTTAAGGGAGAATTTTCTCAAAAAGACTACCCTAGCCCCTCACAAGCTCCCAACAACCTGCCAAAATAGGGTGCTGTGTTGCATGGTACTTGCTTATTCCCCAAGAGAGTGGTCAGTGAGGGGTGCTGGTTCTGTTGCTCAGTGCACTGCTGGTAGGTGCCTGGGCGCATGAAGCAGGAGTCTGTACAGGGATGAACATGTGGTTCCCAAGGATGTTACTCTGTTGCTGATGGACAGCCTGCATGATGAGTCTTAGTCGGGCTGTTGCCCAGGTCTTAAAAACCATGAGTCAGATTTGCATCCAGGTAGACTCTGTTGCTAAAACTTTCCTGGTAGATCCACACATTTTACACTCTCTGTAGAGCATGTCTAGGCTTTAAATAAAGGCTTATGGAAGATATGAAAAAGATAACAGCAGTACTGGATTTGCATGAAATAACAGATTAAAATAAATTTTCCTACAGAGATAAACCTCATTATCACCAAACTATTTGGTTTACAAGAACTTCATTGTGTTTGAGCGTGGTTGTATAGAACTGAGCCTTGTTGCTTGAAAAATTGCTTTTCTCCCTGTGATGTACCACCAAGTCAAACTCCACAGAGATTCACACATTTGAACTCTGCAAATGAAGTATGAAGAAGCAGCTGGCAGGGCATTAACTGTCTGTGAGAGATCCCCAGTTTTGGAAAGCTCTATCCACTGTCGTCCACCAGAAGCTGGATTTGCTTACCTCCAGGAATGCAGCAAAGTCCATATTTTTTTTCTTCTTTGTTAAAACTACTGGAGGGTTTTGTTTAAGTACATATGTTTATGGGTGGTCCTTTTATTTATGTCTGATTTTTAAATTTCACAGCTGAGATCCAGGGCAGGCACTTATATTTTCAAACAATTAATGTAATTGACTGCCACGGTTCTGGTAATGCCTGAATTTAGGGTTGATTTTTTTCTTCTTTTTAATTATTCACACTGAACAAAGAAGTTGTGGTGGCTATTGCATTCATGAATTAAATTTATCCAAATTTGTAAGATTTTCCAAAGTATTTTCTGAGAATTTCCATCCTTCCTTGTTTACCCTCAATTCCTTCTTTCCTCTCTTCCTTTCTTTCTTTTAGTCAAGGAGCACAAGCTTACATAAAACTTCAGCAAAAGAAAGTACTAAGCTATGCAACATACAGCCAAAGTACAGAATTTGTTATTACACACAATCACTGAAGCACTTCTATAATGAATTTAAAAACTGATTAGATACTTTCAGCAATACACAGGCTAAAGCAGACTGTGCTGTCTGTATCATATATATATATATATATATACACACATATATCTCTCCATCTGTGTCGTGTACATACACGTATAAAAGGAGGACTCAATTTCCCAAGGGTGTAGTTCTTGAGATTTCATGAAAATTACTTTTACTAAAAATAATTAATGTGTTAGGATGAGTAATTAACATTCATTCTTCTGGGTTTATGCTGATGGCCTTTGAGGAAATTTGAAGACTTATTTTTGTATGTACAGCAGTAAGAAATTGGCAGGATGGTACTGGGTCATTGAGTGTAGAACTTACTTTTGGGGGGGGTTCTTTTTTACCTTGCTATTAAGTGTTTTTTCAATATATTTAAAATTTTCATTTTATGTCTGGCCTACCATTGCAAATGTATTCTTAGTGTCCTGTAGAATGTCTTTAAACAAATGTTTGTATTTATTTTGAAAATTAAATAAAATCTGATGTTCTCATGTTTCCCCCTCAACACTTGTCATAGTCTGTACACTCCACATTTAATATATTGTCTTACATTCTCCAGAATATGCCTCAGATACACTACTTACTCTCTGGGTATGGTCCCGCTTTCAAAAGTTGTAAATTGGTTTTGCTGGCCTGACAGTTTTCACCAAAAAATGCCTGTAACCTTCTGTGAGAAAACCTTGTGGCAATGGTACAGAAGTCACAGCAACAGTTTTCTGTGACTGCTCAGCAAGAACAGAAGCCTTGGATCTTCTGCTTCATCTGCAGTTCTGAATTTAGGTGGGATGCATGGACACAGCTTACTTGGTGGTTGTATAACTCACATAGAAAAATCCTTGTAGCATCTGAATTGTGGTCCACAGAAGAAGGTAACCTTGGTGGTACTTGGTTTTAATAGTTATGCCATATGATTCTGCAACTAGGAGGAAAATACAGTTATCTCTTTGGGCTTCGGTCCATCCTGTGAGGTGAAAGAATCACATATGCTCTACAGAGAGTGTAGGTTAGAAAAAGGCATGCACTAGCATAATTTCTTATGAACATCCTAATTAAATCAGGAAGAATGACTGTGTGCCTAGTTTAATTGTTGCAGTATTTATTTTGAAAAGAAGCTTGTGCCATTATTTTTATCTAGCACTATGGAAACAACCTTCAAAACATAATTGTGTATGTTACACATTGCCTGAAAAGATCAAACCTTTTGCACCACTTATGTGCTTACTGTAGACATGTGGGTTAAGGAGAGAAAATGCTTTTCTAGAATTTATGCATCTTTCCAAACAGATCTTATCAATGTCTCAAGTTATAGTTTGAAGAACACCTAGAACCTTGATGCATCCTTCTTAATTGCTTCTTTTGTTTTGGAATGATATATCGTACATACATCTTCAAAATCCTTCTTTACACCTGCAACACTGATTTTTTTCTTGTTTCTCTGCCTACGTCGCTAATTTTTTAGTATCTTTTTCTTTATTCCTATTACTTCTTCTCTTCATACAAGTGCCATAAAACTCTGTATTTAGCCTACAGCTTTGTAGACACTCTGTTCCCAGTCTTGCTGAATCCAGTTTCTCACTGAGCACTAGACCAATCAGCAACTTAAGCTGATGGAAATTACTTCCTCATCCTCATCCAAATCTTTTATTCTTACCAGATTTTCTTACCAGATTATTGTCCCTCCTGTCACCTGGGTTCATAACCAAGGAATCACTTTCATCTTCAGCAAATGCAAAGAACCACTTGAGTGAAGAAGGAAATTTAGGGATAAAACTTTTCAGAGAGCAGCAGTATCCATTTTTAAGTTCTTGAAGTTAAAACTGAGAGACTGAGCTGACAATCTCATGACTATGGATTGCTTCCCCAGGTGAGCTTAGTTGCTTTAAATCCCAGAACTCCACCTGAATCAAGCTACACTCCATGTATCCCACGATCACTGATTTTTTCCTTAACAACAGACAACCCCTAAATAATTTATCAGTATTAACCTGGAATTAAATCTCTCGATGCACAGCCTGGGTGTGATGCAGTCATTTTGGGGAAGCTGAAGTTATTTACTACAACAGCAGCAGTACAGGCA
Source organism: Pseudotriccus pelzelni (assembly GCA_035584735.1). Classification (NCBI taxonomy): domain Eukaryota; kingdom Metazoa; phylum Chordata; class Aves; order Passeriformes; family Tyrannidae; genus Pseudotriccus; species Pseudotriccus pelzelni. The sequence goes on from JAWMRA010000113.1 coordinate 63,249,706, forward strand.
AGAGACTGTTTCAAATTACATCAGCATTTTTAGACTCTCACAAAGGAAGAATCCTTCATTACTGCATTATTTTTATTAATATTCCTTTGAATTTTTTTTAAATTATATTAGTTGCCCACAGGATTACCTGACGACAACACAGTGAGAATAAATTCTCCTGAAGGGCAAATATATTTTATAGCTATTATTGCTTTAATTAATTATGCAGAATGACACACAAACAGAATGTTTTGTAAAATAAAGACTTAGCAGCTATGTTTTCAAAAATATTGAGTCATTCTCTGATGTGCAAATTGCTATCTTTTTCTTCTTAGCTTCAGGCCTGAAAAGCAGTTGAACATTTGTTAAAACAATTGTCTACTCTTATTACTGGATTATCAAATTATGCTTTTATCATTTTGTACTAGAGGGGTTTTTTACAACGTTAACAATTTTAAAGGATTTCAGAAAATAATCAAATTAAGTAATTAACTTGATCAGACAGTGGGAATACATAGAAGTATTCAAATTAGCCATTTTTAAAATTATGGTGCTTTACTTCTTACAGTCAAATTTGAGAATGCTTTTGAAGACTTCCTGAAGTTTGTCTCCATAATTCAACAAAACCCGCTGTTATCAGCAATGACTCCCATTACATGCTTTGTGATTCTGTGTAAACTTATCACTTCTGCAGGGAGCTGCTGTAACAAGTGGAGCTGCTTTCACCAGCTGAGCAAGGATGGGTAGTATGGTCTTGTGGTGAGGGCACTGGAGGGGAGACCTGGGAACCCCCTTCCTAATCTCAGCTCTGTGACTGATCAGTTGTGTGACCTTGGATGAGATACTCCTATATCTCTGTTTCTTCTTTTACCATTTGCCTGCCTCAATTAGACTGTAAGTTGTGTGTGACAAGGAGTGCTTGCAGCTGTGGCACTGTGTGTCCCAGTGAATCCCTTGGTCTTGGCTGGTACTTGAGGTACTGCCATATCACAGACAAAACACTGTCATTTCCACATATGGAGTGCCATGTGAAATTAGCTCATTAATAGCATATTTTATAGTTAAAAGTAAGATTACATATGTTCAGATACTTCTCCCTATTTTTACTTCGTTTGACTGGGGAACACGACATTCACAAGAATTTTTCTGCTGGGCTGTAGTCATTACTGAATAGCACTGTGTGTGCTGTGAGGGTTTTACTTGCATAAGCTAACACCAGGAACTTAACCCACCTTCAACCTCATGCTCTCTTTGTGTAAGAAGGCAGGAATCTAGACATTTTTCCTTGCTCGGATCATGTGTCCGTATTTCCAGTGGGATTTTACCTAGTCTACCAAAACAAATATTTAGTGGGACATGCATAACAATTATACCAAGGAAAGAAAAGACAGAATAGAAACCTAATTCATTAGAAGGAGCAAAGTGCTGTAATTCCCCTCCACAATTTTTTTTTTTGTTAGTGCCACAAGAAATAATGTTTGCTTACACTCAGTAAGTCATTCTGCAGAGTAAGATGATGCTGGTTTCCTACCATCATGGGTCAAAATATAGGTTCCTTTTATGGCTTTGACCCTAATTTGCAAGCCACTGTGTTTACCAGCCTGTAAATCTCTCTTCGCTGTAGAGGTGCCATGCTCAGAAAAATCTTCTCAGTTGGATGGAAAAAAAAGGAGGCTGAATTATGATTTTGTAAAATTAAAGTAGTGATATATTGATTATTCTGGGCACTGAATTGATTATTCTATAGATAGCTTGACTGCAGTGGGGATTGAGAAGCATCAAAAATGGAAACAGGCAAGACAGCAAATTGCCTTAACAAAACTTAATGCTTTACTTGCTGCTATACACATACAATATGTGACACAACAGTGTCAGGTGCCATGTCTTTTCTTAGGGGCTGCTAAGACACAGCAATTAACAGGCATTCAGTTATGATTTCCTGAATGATTTCATTGAAAAGTAATTTCAATGTTTTCGCTATGGACTGTTTGTTTGCATGGAGCATTCTTTGCTTCCCCATTCTTAAGCTAAAGACTGATTCTTAAAGACTTGACTGGATATGTTGAAAAAATGTTTTTGGGAATGGCATGTATTTTGCTAGTAATTCTGTATACAGCTGAAATCAGCCATCCTCTTGTCCATATGTCAGTAATAAATCTACACCCTACATCAAGTGTCTTTTTACATGTAGTACTCGGCAACCTTGAAAAACTGTTCCTAAAAGTCTATCTTCTCTTATCTAACGTGTCTTGTTTTAAAACAGGCCCAAATAATACTATTAAAAAGTGCAGGCCAGCTAGAGCAATCTACAGACTGCAAAATAAAGCTGTTTTGATAGAAAGGTTCAGCTAGGAACTTGATAAACATAGGTGAAAAATTGTGCTCTCCCTCCAAAAGTTATTTTTTAGTAACTGTTTTAGAAGCAACATTAGTGCATCTTGCCCTAAGAATGAGGTTAGCTGCTTGGTTTGCAGATTAAGCCCTGGATGGAAATGTTAAAACAATCCCTAGAGTAATGAAAGGGCATCAGTAAACTTCTTATCCTAGGGTAACATAACTGGCAGAAAAAATGTAACATTTGAAGATATTGTCTGGAAGAAAACAAAATTCTTGTGCTGTCAGAGTGGAATCTGAGACTGCTGGCAAGCCAAAACTGCAGCGTAAGCTCTGCAGTTCGCTTTGTGGTTCTGGTATGCTTATCAGCAACATAAAAAAAAAATCTCCGAAATGCCAAGCTATTACAGGAGCCTTCCCAAGAAGCGACTCACATGGCTGCCTGCTGAGAAACCAACTGTTGTCATGGGTTCTTGCTACATGAATCTCTGTTCATGAGGACAAGAACCAAGAGTAACTCATTTGGTGCAGTTGCAAAGCATCAAGATGAAAAGCATTGGTTTAACTTTAAACCTCAGATAAATTTGAATTAGATTTGTGGACAATATTCTCACCATCATGTTCTTCAGTGCCAGTCAGAAGTTTCATAACTGCATAACTTTTAACATATACAGTAGCAGATTTTTTAAAGAAATAGTAAATATAAATGCAATAGTGTTCTTTATATTAACTAGGTCAAGAGGTATCTGGCTACTTATGATTGCTTGACTTAGTGTGATCTCCTGCTACTTGGAGTGATTTGATCTGCTTATAAGAGAGAGTATAAAAATAAAGAGAGCAATTGTGTAATTGCAATCAGTTTTGTCTTTTAAGTTTTTGGCACCTATAAAATTTTTTGCTTGTGTACAAGTCTAATGCTAGAAGACTATTGGTTAAGCAATTCATATGTAAAACAGCTGTAGGATTGCTTTATGCTGAGGATATTAAGGAAGTGCATTTATTGAGTACTTCTTATTTTCCAGTGAAAATATGTATCTGTAGTTCCTTTGAGACACAACTGTAAGGTAAATGGAAATTTTTTAAAGTGAATAAGTGATCTGAACACAGCACTAACAGCATGATTTTAAATCAGTGATATTAAATTGATGCAATTCAATTTAGTGAAGGTAAATTAGTATAACCTGTGCCAGTGCCAATGAAAAAATATCCAAACCAAGACGTGTTTATTTAAGTAAATCAGTTAGCAGTGTATGTTAACAAAATGTACCTCTAGATAGTATCTTCCCAGCTTCCTTAGTCATGTCAACAGGATAACAAATTGGTCTAAAATATCTAAAATTGTCTAAGCATGCCCATATTTAAAAATGGGTAAAACATCTTAGTGCTGCATGATATTGTTGTTTAAAACACAGTACATTGCAACAGAAGTAGTACACATGCATAATAGATGAAAAATTGGTAATTGGATTCAAGAAGTAACTATCAGTAAGGAAGGATCATCAGGTGGGGCTGTTTCCAGTAGAGTTCAATGGGGACTCATGTGGATCTTGGCACTGCTCAAAATTTCATGAGCAGGGTGTAAATGTATAGTGACTAAAAGCTAATGAGTAGCAATAAGAATAGGGCAGTTTTACAGAGGACTTTAACTTGAGTATGTGAGTCTTGTTTCAATAGTATGCCTTAATAAAAAATAAACTAGTATGCTTCAACATACATGTCTAGTATGTAACAGATTTTGTAGTGCCTAAAGTCTTTAAATGCTTTTCTAGAAATTATCTTCCCATCAAAGTTGCATTAAGTGTACTCTGTATACAATGAATAACTAGAAAATGAGACTAAAATCTATTAGAAAAGCCCTTTCTGGTGTTGGTTTTTATGAATCCATTTGTAAACAAGAAAACTTCTGCATATTGACCAGAGCTAATAGAAGCAGTTGTTCACTGTCACGTGAGTGTTTAGGCTCAGTGCTGCTATGAGAGTCTGGGCTTTTTCTGTGTGACTGTGTTAAGCATGAAGTAGGGTCCCAGCTTTGCTGGAGCACTTGAACTCAACAGAATTCTTAATGGGAAGAATCACAACAATTCCTGCAAAAAGACCATTAAGGAAGCTTTTTCTGGGTTAACAGCTTTGCTTGCAGTGCAACTTTTTTTCCCTGGGAGTTATACTGGTGTATTTCCTAGTGTGGATATAGATATGTTGGATGCAGTCTTTTTCCTATTTAGAAAACTTAAGTTATTGAATTGGCAAAACTGCATCCATGTGAATAGGGTTACAGCACTTAAAGGATTCCAGCACAGCTGTTGTCTTGCTTTCATTTAGGCAAGGTCTGCACTTCTCAGGCTGCTGAAAATGGATGTCTTGAACTTTCAGTTGAGAAACTGAAAAGATTCTCTAGGCACACAGTCATACCATTTTAACTCTGCTTGGTTGTGTGGTATAATGTGAAATGATACTCAAGCTAGAGTAACTAGTCTAATCTGAGCTATTACTCATAATTTAATATGTGAAGTAGAAAAAACACAGCTAAGAATATGCCAATAAACTTGTCATGATTTAAAATGTCTGTTTTACCATGTCTCTTTCTTTGGAGTGAAGATATGCACAGAAACGTTTGAAATCTTGGTTAGAAAAATTTTTACTTTCACATTTGTGGATGTTAACAAAATTTCAGCTTGTGAGTTTGTTCTAGATACATTTAAAAATCTTTATTCCTGCATTAAGTACCAATGAGAAATTGAAAGGGAAGAATGGTAAAGCTTAATTTTTAACACATATTTTTTATTATTAATATATAAAGTATGTGTGACAGAAAAGGATTACAGATGAATAGCAGCACTTCCTCTGTAATCTTTATCCTTTTCCTGACTAAGTGCTATCTGCTAATACAAATCCCCAAGATCCTGACCTCTCTTTTTTGCTTTCCTTCCCTGCAAGCATGGTGGAGGAAATGATTCCTGTCACGTAGCCAAAGGGGGCATATTTACATAGCTCCACATGGTGTGACGAGGAAATCCTGTTACAGAGAATTCAGGAGGGAAGCAAGTGGTTTGCCTGTTCTGTCCCTTTTTTTGTTTTTGTGGAAGTCCTGCCTCCCCTCCTCTGCAGGTTTGCTTCCTAAATAGCCACTTCTGTGACTTTGTCAGTACAGATCTCTTTATCATTTTTCTTTCTCCGTTTTTGAACACAGATGTTTCCAGGACGTTATTCTTCTTGATATCTTCTTATATATTAAATGACTGTGGTGTTACCTGCTATGGATTTTTACTTTGCAGGTTTTGCTTGTTGTACTTGTGTTTTTATTGTTCCTCCACTGATCATCTTTAAGCTCTGCACCAAAGTAAGGAACCACTGTAAGTGCTTTAATTCTGGTCTTTGCTGGGCTAGGGGGAGGAAGCCTAGACTACAGACAGGAGGGCACTGTAATTCTGAATCCTAAAGCATTAAAATGGCTTTAGCTCTATCCTAGAGGAAATCAAACATGAAGGGGTTTTGTTTTAAAATGCATTTAGTGCATATGGAGTTCAATAGTTAACATTTCCTAGAGTATACTACAAACAATATATGAAAACTCAGTGCGAGAACTTTCCTTCTGCTAGGCTGAATTCACCAAGACTCAATTCCCTTCCCCACTGGCTTTGAGATCTGTAATCAAAATAATCAGTGAAACGCATCAGTTGACTAGAAAAAAAACCATTTAGTGAATGTAGAACCTAGTGTAACATCAACATGGAGCTTATGCAAAGAAGCAATTTTATTAAATGCACGGGACAGTAAAAGGTAGAGAGCAGTTGTTTTAGAGAGCATGGTGGATATGAGTGTCATTCTGCCTTTTCAAACCACGAACATGCTCCTTCAAGGGCTTACTGTGCCTTCAGCTGGCAGCCAAGTTGTTTGTGTGTGTAGAGCTGGATACAATCAGAGACCACAAGATTAAGAATAGAAGTACTTTTCCATTGTAGCATTAGTTTTGATCCACAGTGCTGTACTTAAAAGCTTTAAGCTTCAGGAACATTTGGATCTAGATCCTGCTTCATGCCTCAGAATAATTGCTCATTTTGTACAACAGACCATAGACTATTTTTAAAAATACCTGATTTCAGAGAAGAGTTTATCTAGACAGAAATTTTTTTTTGTTTTATTCCATAATTCTGAATACATCTTTCGGTCTGTATCTCCCCTTTTTAACAGTCTTTCAGAAGGACATAGAGGGGACTCAGCAGGCCTTCAGTGATTAAATAAAATTTATCAAGAGCAAATGATGGTGCTATGTTCTGCCTTTTGCCAGTCTCAGGATATGGAGAGTCAGATCCAATTTCCTAGTCTGGTATCTCCATCATGGCAGTAATTTAGAAACACAAATAACTAATGGTCAAAGCCTTTTCATATCAGTCAAAGAGATTGTGCAATCATTGCTTAATTCTTTAGTGATTTTCTTCTTTTCAGTAATAACTGGAATTTATCCAATGCCAAAAACCTTTTTAACATGCTTAGAGATATTTGAGCTGAAAACCTGACATCTTGTGTTTAAGGTAAGAACTACTAGGACAATACTGTGAGCAATAACCAAGTCAGACTACCACAGTATAGAAGCACACAACTCTTGTAATAGAAAGCTGTAGAATATAATAAATGTTTCATGAGAAAAAACATTTTTTCCCTTAAAAATAATAAAACCATTATGCTTTTCAGATTAGGAAGAGCAAAAGTATAAGGATTTTTCATTCTGAAGTGAAGCTCTTTCCCTCTCTCTTCTTCAATGTATAATGTAAAAAAAAAAGGTACAAGTGGAGTACAAGGACAAGGGCAAGAAATATTAAATTTGTAAACAGTCTTTAGATTTTCCCTATGTTATTGGGAAAAAAACCCTCCAAAACACTCAATAAATTAAAATTCCGTTTGCAAATTTTTATAAACACATGTCCCTATCTCCAAAAGTGAGGGAACCTTAGAAATGCAGAGGCAATTAAAAAAGACAAGAGAAACAGCTAGAATTTTTAAGGGGAAAAAAATCCAATGTAATTACAGAATATCAAGGTGTCAAAGATTGTAAGATCAGGGTTTTCCCTCTTGCAGTTTACTTTCAGCAGGTATGTAGGGAATGGTGGACACCCCAGAATGACCTGGTGGCACTATGAAAAGTACACCAAGGCTGCTCAAAACGATAGGACCTTGAGTCTGTGATTTGGGGAGGTTTTCTACATGCCACTGGGACATGAGACCAGGCTTCTGTGGCTTCCCACCTCTGGGCATTGTTTGTGTGGCCACCTGCCCCACGTGTAGCCCTTAGCTTGCTAAGCAAAGCTGTGGGACAGCAGTGTCTGTGCTGGCCCTGCTCTGGTGGATGGGACACTGCAGGATACAACACCTACATGTAGTGGGCTGAGAGCTGACAGTGTGTGCTGCTGATGTTTTAAAGTGGCATAGGTTTTCTTGTACAGATTTGCTCAGTTAAGCTATAAAAAGTACAATTTCAGCATGGTTGACTGCTAGCTTATGAGGCCATCAATTTTTAAGAGGGTTTTATGAAGTCTTGATCTGGGCAAACATAGTCTTTAGATAATTTCTATCTAGTTTTAAGAAGAAAACTACAAATAAAGTCATAATAATGAGCAATAATAAAAACCCTTAAGGATTTTGTGTATGTGAGGTGAAGATTTAGGTTTGAATTTGACTGACAGGAGAAGAGGAAACTACAGATTTTTAAGATGAACCATTGTCCCTTGTTCATCATAGTTTAATTTTCAAGCAGTTTAGCAATAAGAAAAACACTTAAGGATTTTGTATGTGAGGTGAAGATTTAAATTTGGATTTGACTGACATGAAGAGAGGGAACTGTAGATATCTAACATGAATCATTGTCCCTTCCTCATAATAAAGTTTAATTTTCAAATAGTTTAGCCTCAGATTACTGGAAATAATTTCTTATTCCATTCTAAATAATGTTGATAAGACAGCTGTAGATTTAAGGGTCATTAAAGAATTCTTATTTGTAAAAGTATGCACTTACCTTTACTCACATATTTAATTTTTATTGAAGGTAATGGGGTTTAAAAATGTTTTTCAGCCCTTTTGCTTTCAGTGGAACTTTAACATTTCCTTCAGCCCTAAATTCCCTTTAATGTTTTTCTTAACTGGGGACTTTCCTCATCATCCTGCTTGGCAGAGTCACCTTCTAGGTCATTCATCTATGGCAGGCACCAGCCTCCCAGGTACAGGGTGGGGCAGAGAGAGCCAGGATCCAAATGGGAAGCAAGGTAAAGCTCTACCACCTCCTTCACTCAGTAGCACGAGAGACACTATGGGCACCACAGGGGCTAGCGTGCGCCTGCAGCGTGGATGGTCTGGAGCCTCCCTGGTAACTCTGCTTCTGAATTTCTGCTCAGGCGGCACAGGCAAGAAGTACTGCACCTTGTTTTTCTGCAGATAAAATGGAAGTTTTCTGTAAGTCTTTCCATTCCCTGTGGAATTCAGTAGTAACACTTAAACTCATGCATGTTGTACTTCTACACACAGAATAAGAAAAATAAATAGATTGGTAGTAAAAATATCTGAATATGTTTCAAATATAAGGCCAAGATGGAGAGCCATGGGGTAGCCAAGGAGAAGCATGGCTAAATGGATTTTATCTACTTCTGTGTAGAACAATGAAGAAATATTTATTCACCAAATAACTAGAGTATCTTTTGTATTTATTTTTAATTTATCACTAAATGACTGGAAGGAGAGAACATAGTTTAATTTTTTATTTGCTGGCAGGTGGATATGTACCGATTTGTTTTCTTAAAATCTGGAAAGGAAGAGACATAATAGTACAATTCTTAATTGTTATATTGTTTAAGTATTTGAAAGAGCTTATCTTACAATAAGAGTCCAAGAATTAGAGTTATGCCACATTTAACTGTTTAACAGTTGTACAGATACGTTGGACACTAGTTAGAAGGCCCAAAATAATTTTCACTATACTATGCTGTTATTTTACTTAGAAATTAATAGCAAATAATTTTGTAATTCAAAGCTTTGCCACGACTTTGAATGTAATAGCTCTAAATAAATTGCAAATTGCTTTATGAGCGTTGGTAATGCATATCCTATGTCTACATGGGCACAAGAATCCATGTTATCCTATAATCTTTATGCTGCATTAAAATGTCCATTTGAAATCACAGTGCTGTTGTGGCTACCTGATTCAAAAAAATTCCTGTTGGCACAGAGAAACACTTGCCTGCACTGATGACAGCCCATGCCTGAATGTCACCTACAGAACTGGTGCTGCTTGACCTCTGCCAGTACCAGCCTTTCTTGGCACTGGTAAAAGGAAATTTGGGTTTTGGCAGGATTGTTTTTCCTCAGAAGTTTTTCTCAGGACTTGTCTGTGCTTCCACATGACAAGTGCGCACTTTGCACATGTAGCCATCCCCATCAAAGCCCAAGGACCAGAGAACTGTGGTGTCCTTTTTTATTTCCCAGGGAACCACACCTGGTATCAATCTTAAAACTATATCGAGTCCTGGACCAGCCAGAGCTGACCAGAGCTGAACATGTCTGTGAACACCTCCCTTGGGTTTATGGGCAGGGCAAGCGTGGGATGTCTGGGACTCTGAGCATGAGTCCTTTCCTCAAGAAGCCAGTCAGGAGACAATGCTGTGCACTATTTCTGGCAAGAGACTGTTGTGGTTTAACCTCAGCTGGCAACTAAGCACTGCATAGCCACTCACTCACTCGCTGTTGTTGTTACTCAGTTCCCAAAATAAATTTGTTCTTTTCTCCCACAGAGGCTGAGGTGAAGAAGATGTCCTCGATGCTGCAGAGAGGAGCTTCCCTGCAGGCTCTGTGCCCCAAGGCAGTGCAGAAGTCACACCACCTGCTTCTGACAAAAGAGTTACTGAGCAACTCTACAATAGCCTGAAACAGGTCATTTCACAGGAAAATAGAGCAGACCTTAGGCTTAGCCCTGTTTCCAGGTTTGGTCCCCTGAAGAAACCTTCTTCAGCTGCAGAGACAGCATGATCCCTGGCTCCAACCCAAACAGCTGGACCCCAGGAAGTGTGGGTGAGCTCTGCCCTGGCATCCAGCCCCCTCCAGCTGCCTCCAGCAGCATCACAGGGTCGCCTAGGAAAACCAGCAACTGTCACCCCTCCTTAAGGATCTCCTCAACCCTTCTCATCTTCTATTCTGGTCCAGGAGGAGCTTTAAGCACTTTAAACACAAAACGTTTAGAGGAATGCCAAGGCAAGGGCTTTGCTCCCTGTTTCAGCAGTGTGTATGGAATCAAAATAGAAAAACTAAGTAAGTTTGCTGATGATACTAAATTGGGAGGACCTGTGAACTGCCTCGAGGGCAGGCAGGCCCTGCAGAGAAACCTGGACAAATTAGAGGACTGGACAGTCACCAACCATATGAAGTTCAACAAGGGCAAGTGATGGATTCTTCATACGGGACAGGAAAATCCCGGTTGTGTGTATAGATGGGGAACAAGAAGCTGGAGAACAGCACTGTGGAAAGGGTCCTAGAGGTCCTGATTGACAGCAAGTTGAAGATGAGTCAGCAGTGCCCTGGCAGCCAGGAGGGCCAGGCAAGGCATTGCCTGGGGGGGCATCAGGCAAGGCATTGCCAGCCAGTTGAGGGAGGGGACTGTTCCACTCTGCTCTGCATTGGTGTGGCCTCACCTTGAATATTGCGTGCAGTTTTGGGCACTGCAATATAAAAAAGACTATTAGCATCCAGAGGAAGGCCACAAGGATGATGCAGAGTCTGGAGGGGAAGCCTTGTCATGAGGGAATGAAGTCACTTGGTTAGTTCAGACTGAAGAAGAGGAGACCTAATAGAGACCCTATTGCAGGCTTCAACAACCCCATGAGAGGAAGCAAAGGGACAGGCACTGATCTATTCACTCTTGCGACCAGTGACAAGACCTGAGGCAATGGCTTGAAGCTGACTCAGGAGAGGTTTAGGTTGGATATCAAAAAAAAGTTTTTCACCTAAAAGGTGGCTGAGCACTGGAACAGCCTTCCCAGGGAAGTGGTCACAGCACCAAGCCTGAGTTCAAGAAGCATTTGGGCAATGTTCTCAGGCAGATGGTGTGATTCTTAGGGTGTCCTGTGCAGGGCCAGGAGTTGGATTTTATGAACCTCATGGATCCCTTCCTAGTCAGCATATTCTATGATTCTACAACTCTACTGGGCCAAAACCTGCTCCTCTGCAACCTTTGAAACCTGTATATTCTCTCTATATCTTTTATATGTCCTTGCTCTCCAGAAGAGGACTCCCTTCTCCCAGGAGTGTCAGTGTAATGGTTGTGCTCAGAAGAAGAGGACTTCACTATGACTAGGATCCAAGCCAAAGGCCAATGGAGGAAGAGGAAGGTAGTAAGGATGAGGACAGAGAATCTCATAGTAGGTGGCGCTTACCACTGGTTGCAGTAGAGTTGGGAGGTGTGGTATATACAACACAGTACTTTCCATCCAGATAAAAAACAAGGACGTTAGGCTTGTTCCTATGTAAGTATTCATGTTATGAGCAGGGCTGGTGTCTGTTTACAGTGGCCAGCTGGCCTAGAATAAGCTCCAATGACTTTCGTTTTCTTTTGGACTGGGGGTGGGAAGGAAAGGAAAACAAGGAGCTGCCTAGGAACAAAATTAGAGTCAGACACACACTTGTGGGATGTCAGCCAGTGAGGTACCATGTTATTGTCTGGAACTTTTCCAGCTCTGCTGAAACTGGCTGCCAGGGAGATTTTGTCAGCTGATAGTCACCAGTAAGAGAGAAGAGCTCAGGATGGAGAATAAAGGGGAGATGCTGTACATGTGAGTCATGAAGGCAGGGAAAAGTCCAGCTGTTGCAATAACGCTACCCACGCAGGTCTCTGCTGGAGTGGTGTGGAGAAGGCACCTTTTGACTCTGGCCTTAGCCCGTCCCTGGTGAGGAGAGTGTGTTGGCTCAGCATGGTAAGCAGGACATCTCTGCACAGCTGTTCTGCAGCTGCATGTGGCAGGGAACTGTGACTGCTGTCACCCAGAGTGTACGAAGAGGGCCAGCAGCTCAGCATGTGTGTGAGCAGTTTCAGTGCTGGGGTGCAGATCCAGGCTGGCCAGGCTGTGCTGCTTTGCGGATCCTTCAGCAAATTTGGGCCTCTATGACTCCTTAAGCTGAGAGGGTGTACAGACCACCTCAGAAGGTGGAGATCTATGTGCCCCATGTTGTTTTTTTCCCCAATAATCTGACTCTGGTTAGATGTAGTCAGAAGTTGCAGAAGTTATTCTTGAAAGCTCTGGGAGAGTTAGCCTGGGAAATCATATTAACTTTGTCATCTCTCCTTGCTCCCATGATTCCATACCTGCTTGTAGGCTCTTTGGTATCTTTTCCTTTGACCACCATATATATTCTGGTTTAGCGCAGCAGACCAAATATCTAAAATACAATAACTGTGTCGCTAACATAGAAGCAAAAAGATAAAAACTTTGTTTGGCAATACGAAACAGAATTGGAGGAAACAGTCAGTCCTTGAAGTCAAGGAGATTTTACTAATGTAATTCAGATCCATCCAGAGATCTATGAATATGTTCAGCATATTCATAGACAAACCTATATCATACAATGTCAAAGAAAGATTGACAATGACCCTAATTTGTTTTAGGTAGTAAGACTAATTGTGGGTTGCAGGAAGAATTCACAAGACTGAATGAACTGGCAGCAGAAAAGCAAATGAAATTCAGTGTATGTATGTGTAAAGTAACGAGGTGATCTTTCCACTGTGATACATGAATCTAACTTTTCAGCCAAAGGACATAGATATTAAAAGGGGAGCTGGAACAAGTTGATAGAGTATGTACTAAATGCAAAGAAGCTACATCTAGCCCTGAAAGTCCCGAATCTGCAAATAATTATGTCTGGAAGAGCATTAGAGGTATGCATTGCATATACTTGTCCAGTTCCTACTTTTCCCTGAGCAATCTTTTGGCAAGAGGACAATGGGCTAGATGGACTCGTACAGAGCATGCATTATACAAAATAAACTATGAGCATGAGTAGCATAGTGCTTACTGTTCCTTCCTGTCTTCGTGCCTTCTGACTATCCTCCTGTCCTTAACGCAAGAATTGGGTAAAAATGCTGAGGCTTAAACAGACCTTGAAAGTTTTCAGCAGTTATTTGTAGGAGGGAGGAAAGCAAACTCAGGTGATTCCAAAAGGAAACTTTTAATTTCCCACCATGCTCCGTTAGCATCCACTGGGTGCACACACAGACAAGGGACAGGTTTATCATCGCTGAAAGACAAAAGATGACCGAGACAGAGAACAAATTGCTCCCTGTTGGCAGGACGATTCAAGGTTTTATTTTATACAAAAAGAAACACTGATGTAGTTGCGATAGTCTAGGCTGACTGACACATCAGCAAAAGCCATTGGGCAGTGCTGGTGCACAGGCACCGTGGCCATGAGCACACAACCCTTCCCCTGGGCTTGGACAGATGCCTCTGTCTGGGACACACAGGCCTTTCTTTACGCTGAATCGGGAGCTGTTCTTTGAGATGGGAAGACGAGCTTCTGTGCTTGCTTGTTTTCTGTAGCACTACCAGCTGGTCTAATGCAGGAGCTCGTGCCTCACTTAACTTGCTGGTGTCTGTTAGGGATCTCACAGATGAGGTGCCAGTAGATTATGTGCAAGGGATTTCAGCACCATTTTTAGATACTGCTAGACTATTTAAATTTTTCTACAAACATCTTCTGTGCACAGTTTACGTTGGGGCTTTATGACAGGGACTTAATTAAAATAAAGACTAGGGAACCCAAGAAGAGAAACTGCCAACAAAAAGTGTTGGTATATTCAGTCATATATTATGAAGGGCTCCTTTCAGACAGAGACCTGGCCAGCTTGAGCTCAGGGCAGCTAGCACGTACCTTTTAGGAGGCCCCTGGGATGAATGCCTGCTTTGCTGACTGTCTTGGGAGGTGGGGGGATGGTATGAAAGGTGGTCAAGAGCCAAACCTTTCCTGTCTTCTGTCATTTGAAGTTTGCTCTTTCAAGTGGTGTAAGTGTAGCCATGATGGTGCCACATTTGCAAAACCACTTTTGCAAACTAAGGAATGCACATAGGGAGGAATTAAGGGACTTATATAATGCAGAAAGACAAGTCACAGCTTATGATAGCACCAAAGTCCTCGGTTATGTCCAAGCACAAATACTGAAAAGGTGTGTACCCTTGACTGTATTGTGATGTGCTCGATTGTCTCAATCATGCTCAATCTTTGCCTCACTGAAACTGCAGCAAAACAGAGCTATACTCATAGTCATTACGCTATCAGAGGTGGCAGCTTTGGCTGCTGCTTTTCTGTTTCCTACTGAATGCTTTGATGTGGATCTCCCACATCTTGAGTGAGCTATCTAATAAGTCACCTACTGTGTAAAAACTGGGTATAGTTCCTCCTCCCACTGTATTTTTTAATGAAAATAACCACAGCATCTGCTTTAGTCAAGCCTTCAGGGACATAGCTTGTCTCATCTTATAATAGGGCTTGGGAAGAAAATAAGAGCCAAAATTTACAAAAGTTACCTAAAAAATATGTAGGTAACTCAAACAAGGTTTGATTTAGCCCTGACCAGGAGTTTCGTTTCATCTAACAATTTTCACCTAAGAGGGAGGCATCTGGTCTGGTCCTGACCTTCTTTCAAGCAATGGAGAAAGTACCTTGCTCTGGGAAGGCAAGTCATCCACTCTCATCTAAGTTCACGTTTAGGGATAGTGTAGGAGGAACCCACTTTTCTTCACTTCTGTGGATCTCTACAGCAGGTCCAGAATTACCTTTCTATGCACAGAATTTCAGTGATACTAAATATCCATTATTCATACAGTCTCACAATTATGCATTGTGAGTTATAAGTATGCAGAGGCTGAAAACTATAATGGTCAGCTAAAAAGCAACCATGAGTCATGAATGTTTTCTAAGCAAAAAGACAAAAAATTTAAGTATTCACTCTGAGGTGGGAAAAAAAATCTAAAACACTTCCATGAATTAATTGTTGGCCAAATGCTTCAATCTAAAGCACCAGTTTCTCATTACCATATAAGATAAAGGGATAAAACATTCAAAAAATACAATTCCATGGGGTCAGCTTTCTATGGAAGAAGACATATACATTTCTGTCCTTTCGGAGTTAAAGGGCAGAGTGTCTGTTTTTCTAAGCACACCAGCTATAATAGCAAAAGAGATACATAATATGTGGTTTAACTCTCATAATGGCATCAGAGACACCTGAAATGCAATGCCATAGCTGTATTAGAGTCTCTAAGTTGGACACTGCAGAAGACATAGGCTCCCAAGCTCAGCTTAAGAAAACAAACCATGTCTGAACCAGACGAAGTACCTTGCATGTGGGAAAGAAAACATCAGAATGTATGTTACGATTTTGGACAAGAGCTCAGATTATTTGTAAAGACATGATAAGTAGTCCTGGTAAATGTTGTTGGGAGCTTTGTTTAGTACTTGAGGAAGTCTTTATAGTGTATTCTCATTTTTAAATCTGCTGAAACCATCTTTTTGGTTCGGTTTTTAGAATATCTTTCAGAAAATTATCTCATGGTGTAATGTTTGAGCCACTGTAATCAGATGGGGGATGATTTTACAAAAGTGGTAACTTCTGGGGGATGCAATCATTACTGCTACACTATTTGCAAATAAATTTTAAAGAAGTGTGAAGAGAAGCAACCAGTATTAGACCCTGTACACACCATAAAGTGCCAATAACAGACACAGTAAGGCAGAAAATTTGTTTTTCTTTTTTTATCTCTAAACTCCATGCCTCTACTGGACAAATGTAAAATTATTCTGATTGCTCTCCAATTCCCATCTTTCAAGCTGACCTATCTCAGCAGTTCCAGGAGCCTGTTTTCCACTTGGCTTCCTCTTCTGCTTGCACTAACACTTATGCTACACTGATCTCATAATCCTGGAAGGTGTTTATGTCACACAAAGAAGTCAAGAATCTTTGTAAAACATATTTCTGCAGTTAGAACATACAGGTAAGATTAAGAGCCTTCATTGATGTTGGAGCACTAGAGGACTACCTATAACACAAAACTATTTAGAAACATTTTTAAAAATGGCTGACATTAAAGTTAAAGCTATTTTCTCATTATTTCTATCATCCTTTAGCCATTGTCCTGTGTTCAGCTTTGCAAGGCTACTTTAGTGAAAACCAATCTGGTCCTAGAGCCCCCTCTCCTGTGCATTTATCATCAGTGCAAGAAATTCAGTAATTTGGTCAGCTCTGTAATATCTGTTCCTCGCATCCTTATGTAGGGACTTAAAAGTTTCCTGCCAGGTTTGAACAGTTCATAGCTAGCAATGAATTTATAGTCATTGCACTTCAGTGTGTTAGGGGAGTACTGTTAAAGAGAGCAGATAAAAAGGAGGCAGAAGCAGCTCCATTTATTAAAAAACTTATGAAGATACAGATCAGCACCTGCTGGGTCATTCAGAAACACCTGAGCAGGCTAAGTGTTTAATTTTCAAAGGAGTTTATTATAACCTGTTTATGCTTATTTGTCTGTTTACCAAATGCCTTCACTCTGGGGCTTTTAAACAGCTTTGAAAATCTGCTGAATGCTTAGGCTCGGGTGGCAGCATTAAACTGGTTGAGAGCAGGATTTTATTTCTCAGTATCACTCTAAGGTCAATCAGAACTTGCCTAGTAGAACTAGAGATTAATCTAGGGATTTAATCACGAAGCTCTAATTTCTTAGGTAAAAGCTGAAGCTAATTTTATAGTTGCATTTACAGTACTGATGGCTCTCCCCTTCTGAAGCCGCCTCTGCCAGGCAGTCTGCCCTCTCTGTCACATATGGTCACTGTGGCTTCCTTTACCCAGGCAGTGTAATAGGCAGCACAACCATGGCAAGCTCCTGGCCAGACAATAACAAGCAGTGCCTTTTGTTCCCTGGCCAAAGCTTCTCGTATGTGTAAAATTCATCCCATTTTAAACCATTACTGATTATCCCATTGTTTTTATGAGATGTGTGTGTGTGTGTGTGACATACAGATACGTACAAGAGAGCTGGTCTCATGTGCCTTCTCAGATCTGGAACTGTCCCAGCTTGCAAACAACTGTTAGAAGCAACACTATATGCTGCTACTACAGCACTACCTTAACTCTTAGCTTAGTAGCATCAGCATTGCTTAGCACTGTTCAGTACTACTTAGCCCAAAATAAAACTCCAGCCAGACTGATAGACTTCTATTGTTATATGCATTCCTTATAACAAAGTTAAACCTAGGATTCCCACAGAAAAGACCCATCTTGTTGATAGAAGGATCAAAAAAGAGAGTGAGAGATGAAGTATGGTTGGAAGAAGGTGTCACAGCATTTGCTGTTTCTGCAAGCCTGGTCCTGGTTGTTTACTGACAGCTAATAAGAAAAGTGTTGGGTACAGTGAGTGCCCAATAATGCAACTGGACTGAAATGATCTGGTCATGACCACGTAAATTCTGTGATATAGGGTGATACAGAATCCATTTCCCAACTTTAAAGCTGACACAGCTGGTGTACTGTTCAGGTCCCTTTACTGTGAGACCACCCTGTCCATTCCTGTGTCCACAGCTTCATTCTCTACACACTGTTTTGTGTAGATACCATTACCCTTCACAACACTGTCCCTTATACTGAACTCTGAGGAAACAAAAGAGAAGAACAAATATGGAAAACAGAGGTGAAATAATGTCTTATTTTTTCTTACTTATCACAAAACCCCGGCATTAGGGCTGCAGAGAAACTGCAGAGAAAATACAGTTGCTGTAGCCAAAAATGGAAAAAAGGTTTTCCATTCTGAGGACATGGCATGTCAAATCTGCTAAGTAGGGAAAAGCCACAAGAAGATATAACATAACTGCTGCAGTGGAATATTCAAATTACTGTGCTTGTAGGTTTATGATGGTCTTATAATTTGACCAACTTTGGAGCAATTTTTCACATAAAGTATCAAAGATAGCATGTTGAGACCTGTCTTCACTTGAGCCCTTAACATCATTATACTCTCTCAATAGATATAAAGATATTTTTAATATCAATAAATAAATTTTCACCTGAGAGGTTTTTTTATGTATAGAAAAGGTTTTCACTGGGTTAAAAAAAAAAGAGAAAATTTCTTAATACTTTAATCAACTGAATCAACTTCTGACCAGAATACTTGGGTACATCTAGCTACAGCAACACTACGAACTCTGCTTACCTGGCTTCACAATCCAAAAAACTGTATCAGTGGAGCTTCACCCATATACTCTCCTGCTGGTAAGGAAAGTGCATTTTGTATCTATTGATCAAGCAGACTGGTATGTCTTAACTGCCCAATTTCTGCAGAATATCATACTTTGTTATGCATATCTATTCTAGTCTAAACCAAGATTGTATCTTAGACATTATGTTATACATTTTGCATTCAAACAATCTTGCCTTTCTAAATTACCCTTGTGCAAAATACTGTCTGTAGAATATAGTTGTTGAAAAAGAAGCCAACTTTGGAGAATAGTCACTGGGGTGGGGAAAAAAAGGAAACAGAAGCATTTATCTTCACCATATCATTTATCTTCTCTGCTGGACTTTCTTATCCTCAAATTCCTGACTCATGGCCCCAAAGTAAAAGCATCAGAGTAACCAACTGAAAATTAACTCACCTTGCTGATAGATAAAATATTTTTGTTTATCTTGCAGCTCACTTAGGGATAGGAACTGGGTGGTTTTTGTCTCAGGACCTGAGGGATTGGGTTGAAGTTGTGTCAGGGAAGGTTTAGGTTGGATGTTAGAAAAAGGTTCATCACCCAGAGGGTGGCTGAGCACTGGAATAGGCTGTCCAGGGAAGTGGTAACAGCACCAAGCCTGACAGAGTTCAAGAAGTTTTTGGATGATACTCTCAGGTACATGGTGTGACTCTTGGGGATGGTCCTGTGCAGGGCCAGGAGTTGGACTTGATGATCCTTGTGGGTCCCTTCCAACTTGGCATGTTCTGTGATTCTGTAATTTATGATTTCAATCTATCCCTCCTCCTGTTCTTCTCTGTGCTCTACTGCAGAACAGGCTACCTCTTCTGATTCTTTCTCCAACTCCCTCTTGGAGAAGCTTCTTCATCCCTTAATTAATGAGATGACTTCTACTTCCATTTTTTCTTTTCAGTTATAGGGGTGGCTGATACAGTGTCTGGTTTAGCCAAAATGCTTGTTTGTTTGTTTGTTTGTTTTCCCTTTCTTCTCCCTAAGAATGTTGCATAATATCAAGCAGTGTTTGGCAGATCCTGGCCAGGGCCCAGCATGGTGTGGTAAGCTGTGCTTTTACAGAATTAGACAGTGTTTGTTTTTCAAAATTCTATCACTTCATCAGCACCCTGTAGTGGTTTGGGAGTGAAATTCCAGACTATTGGAGGGGAGAAGTTCTCTGTATACCTGCCCATATTCTCCCACATGCAACCCATGATCATACTCTCATGGAGCCTGAGTCATACTAAATTGCTCATTAACCTTAGACAAAACCAAAGCCATATTTCAAAGAAATACCAATAGAAGTATTTTAACTACCCAAGGATGTTCAAGACACTGACAATTTATTGCTATGAGGGAGAAAACATTGCAGAAGAAGGCTTCTCAGAGGAAGAAGTATGATTATTGTCTCCATGAGATGGTATCCAAAATACAGTAATGGCTTCAGTACAGGCCTCATACACCAGACCAAACTCAGGGTCAGTGTTTTAATAAAAAATCTCTCAGGGAAAACATACTAATCATTACAGAGCACAGCAAACTGAAAAAGCCAAGACCACGTGCAGCAAAAAAAGCATTGCACAGATCTGATAAATTAATATTGAGAACATATGAATCAATATCATGACCTGCAACTGTTAACAGATATAAATCCTTTCTAATACACTCCGGTCAATCTGCTATTATCTCAAACTCTTTGAGCCCTACGTTGGGCACCAAAAAGGACAGCTGGCAACTAAACACCACAAAGCCTCTCACTCACTCCCCTCCCCAGTCTCTAGTAGATTTAGGGGAAGAGAAAAAAGTAAAAGGGAGGAAATTTGTGAGTTAAGCGGAGTTTAGTAATGGTATAATAGTAATAATAACAACAATGAAAAAGGAAATAAGAGAAAAATAAACCCCAAGAAAGACAAGTGTTGCAAACAAAAACAATTTCTTACCACCAACCATCCAATGTCCAGCCATTCCCCAGGAAGTGACCTCCCCAGCCAACCTTCCCCATGAACATGACGCCATATGGGTTGGTGTATCCCTATGGTTGGTTGGGCCCAGCTGTCCTGGTTACAACTCCTCCTAATCTCCCATGTTCTCCCAGCCTCCTCACTGGTAGGGTGGGGTGAGAAGCAGAAAAGGCCTTGACTATGTGTAAACATGGCTCAGCAATAACTAGAACATCCTGTGTTAATAACACTGTTTCCAACACAAATCTAAACCATAGTCCCATAGTATCTACTATGAGGAAAATTAACTCCAGACAAAACCAGCACAACTACTCTAAGTCTGCCCCTGGTGTCATGATTTCCCTTCTCGTTTTCTGTAGCTGGAGTAGAGAAGTGCCATTCTGCTGAGGCTGCAGCACCACATGTGTCTGCAAAGAAGAGACCGTCATGGTTTGAACGAAGGCGGTCTTCACCTGTGTCAAGCCTGGGTGTAGGAGCCCTAGCAATTACTCCAGTGTTAGCACACGTGGATCTATATGAAAGCTGCAAAGAGATATTTCAGTTTGAGGAAGGACAGAGGTAGAGGTCATGAAAAAGTTGTGATTTACTGCCTTTTGTTGGTAACTGGTTTGTCACTGCTGCTGTTGACCCATGAATTGCCCCAAATGCCGATGAAGACAAATCAAATGAGAAAACTCATTTGATCCTATTAGCCAGTGCTGACAGCCAGGAGAAAGCTGCTGTGGCTGGAAGCTCTTGCTGCAATGGGCTACCTGATGCTTCTGCTGCCCACAGCTGCAGCAAAGGTGTCCCCAGACTCAGTTTTGCTGGGTAGCTGTCCAGACTGCCAGCCATAAGACTCCCAGACAGGTGATCCTCCTGCTGCTTCCTCCCAAACCTCAGCCATCTTCTATACCATGCATTCTGAGAACTCCAACTGCATCTTGGAGGTGTTCTGGTTAGTATTTGGAATCAAAACTGTTTTGGAGAATGTGATTTAAATCAACAGTTTTAAAGCAAAAAATAGCCATGAACTCCTGAGTTTTCCAGAATGGAGTTTTTTATTTTCCATCTCACCCATCAACATCTGGCCCAAGTTGTAGAGTGGAGGCATACCAGTGATAACAACCTAAATACCTCCCACTGAAGTTACTTTGGTTCCCATAAAATAAAAAGTGCTTCACAAGAATCAGAAGACAAAGAGAGCACTGTTGTAGCTGAATAGTAGGGATAACCCTATGGTTTCCCTTCTTGACTCCAGGGGTTGCTCACTGACTTCATACTGTGTAACATACAGGCTTGAATGACATGAAGAGAGAGGGCTCAGAGGAGAGATAGGAACTCAGGGATTCCTCTGTCAGCATCAATCCCTACTATATTTCTTCTGGTTTTCCTTCCCCTCCTTCCCCAATGTATTTTTTCTACTTTTTTATGCTGTAACTGAAGACAAAATAGATAGGGGACAAATTTCAGTTTTGCCAAAGGCATGGGATTCTGGGTGTATGGAGTGGTTCAATTATTGTTTTTAAATATCACTGATTGGGAGAAAAGCCATTGTAAACCCAAAAGCTGTAGTTTCAGAAACATTTATATGTTTCTGAACAATTTAACTAGTAATTCATGTATATAAAGATATCGATATTTCTGTACATTACATAATGGATATAATGGCATTCATTAGAAATCTTCATATAAAAAAAAAAGTGCATAGCAATGAAATGTAACATAAGGAACATCTTAAAGACTATTTCATTTGCCAAATAAGTACTGCAGGGTTTTTGTGGAGGGCAAAATTTTAGGACACCCTCCTGATATTTATGAGATTTGAGGGGGAGAGAGTAGATCAAATATATATTTTTATCCTTCTAAGTTTTTGTTTCTTCTAAGTCATTATTCTCTTCTTCTTAGTGCTCTTTATGAGAGTCTACATGACCCTACATATTATTTTAGCTAATTTATGAGTGCATTAAGTATCTTCTAAAGTTCAGTGCATTCTCTTCCCTCCAAGCTACTCAAACCCTTTTATTACTTTGTTCTTCTGAATCACTAATATTTTACCCTACTCTGATCATTATACAAAAGTAGCTATTATATGGAAACAGACATATGAGGAATTACTTTCTCTTATTTTCCTGGAATGAAAGCCTCATTTACCAAACTAATTCTGCTTTGGTAACTGCTCATTTTGACCCTGGTCTGGAAATATACAATGTTGTGTGCAGCACATCACTATATCTCGGAGACAGAGTTCTATTATGCATGGTCCCAGTGGGATGTCTAGCTCAATGGGATTCTCATACCTGGTGAGAGTCTCTAATGTGATTCAAAGACAGAATCAGAGTAAGAAACTCAGAAAAGAAGTATCAGTTGTGTTTTATCACTGCATGCAATCACATTGTGTGGGAATAAGTTAGCCATGAATAGATTACAGTTTTCAATTAATAGGAAGGGTCTAGCTATGTGAGAGAAAAGGTTCAGATAAATCATGTTTTGGCAGCAACACAATCTGACCATTTTTTTTTTTTTTAATCACTTGGGTTATTGAAGGACGAGGAGAGCTCATCTGCTGCTCTGTTCCTGCTCTGAGGATGCCTGGTACGGGTATTGCAGAGTTTTAGCTGACTGTGTCCTTGCCTTGTTTCCTCTGCCTCCATGCTGATTCTCTACATGGGTCTAGGTACTGCACTGGGGAGGTTAAGCTGTTCTTCTGATCCTTCTTGGTCTCTAAGACTGTGTTCCCAGTTCACTGTCTATCACACTTTTTTCTCTCACAGGAGACTTGGACTGCTCTCTCAGATCATGCCCTGGGCTGCTGCCTCTTGTCCCCCTGTGGTTACCTGAGAGGTCTAACTTGTTTGTCATGCCTACAACACTCTGGGAGCAATAGTTTTGCTTCAGAAAGAAAATTTACTGCATAAAATCACAGACCTTAAAGCAACACAGGCATGCACATTCACTCCTAGTTTACAACTTCCACTCACAAAAGTCTTGGGTCCCTGAATGCTGCCTTATATAATGGCAAAACCATCTCTTTGCTCTGGAATTGCTAATTAAAAAATCCAGACCAGTTCTTTAATCTCTTCACTTAGACAAAACCACCACTTCTTAGCTGTCTCTAGCCATCTGATGACAATAACTACCTCTAGCAACACTAAACTGGTGCTGCAACGTGAATGGGACAGAATGAAACAGCTGTGAATTCAGTAGTTTTACATTGTTTTTTACATAGTTTTACAAATGTGCACTAGAAACCCCACAGCCTTTATGTTTATTTTTCCAAAACTTTTTTTTCTTCCTTGTTAATAGATAAATCAAACCTTTCAGATGGGAAGCGTTAACAATTTCATTAAGATATTTATTTTTTTCTGATCAGAGGCAGGGCAGCAACACATTGAAGTGTCAAGGAAAAAATTAAATAGAGGTGTTGAACACATGGCATTGTATTGAGTAGCTGGATGGTATTTGGACACATGAGCTCAGGTTCAGCTCCCAATGAACACATCTAAATTCCATGTCTACACACGAACTTGGTATGCAGATTTCCACTATTATCGGAGGCATTTAGGGTGTCATTGAATAGAACAAACACAGGTGTCTTATTTGGGGAAAAAAGTCAAGCAAAGAGCTCCATGGATGGTGCTGTCTAGTGCCTTGATTCAATTGTCTGAGCACAGGAATCTAATGTCACTTGAGATGTCCTCAGTGGTTTGGCAAATATGACACTCCAGCTGCAGAAGCCAATGCCCTTCTGGAAGGACAGCTGGAGGTGAGTGGGACACTTCTGGATGGATTACTTGATTCTGTGCATGAATGTTTTAGCAAAAGTACTGAACCCTTGAATTCCACTGATAGCTCACATGCAGAGGTTTAAGTATGTTTCCTATTTTCTGGAACTGATTCATACCTGTAATATTGCTTTCCTGGCTGTAGGAACACTTCGTGGGAATTGAAGCTAGATGCCTGCAGGTTTTTCCAACATGGAGTGGGAAAACCCTCCTGCATCCCCCCTCCTGGGGGAGTACTGATCCCTGCATTCCCTATTGACTCCTACTGAGTATAAGGGAGAACTGCTACTAGGAATCGAGTGGATAATGAGCTATACAAAGGCATGCGGTGAACTCAAGGACAACTCCTGCCTCTTGCTGCTCCCGGGAGATCTTCAGAGTCTGGAAAGAGGAACAGGCATAAAGCCCAACCTCAGCAGAAGTACCGTGGAGGCTCTGCAGCTGATTCCCCCCTCCTGTGCTGTCTGGCTGAAGGTCGTTGCGCGAGTACATTTTGCAACAAATGGCTTCAGCTTCTTCTCTCTCATCAGTAGATGGCACTAGGCAGTTAGCAAGAACCACGTCTGTTTATGGTATTTTTGATCAATGAGTAGACTGTTTCTGTATTCAGTAATATGCATTTTATGTGTCTTAAGATCACATTTTCACAGATTCTACCACTTCTTCAGAATTTTCTTAACCATAAAGGACGAATGATGTAATAAGAAGTTGGTAGATCTGTCAAAGAGCTTCAGTAATGGTAGGCATTAAGATTATTCAACTAAGATTTTATATATGATCTGCAATGTCAGTCTTCTCTGTCAAAACTCTGACACAATCTTAATTTGCCTGAATTTTGTTTATAACCATAATTTCAGATCAAGCTCCTTAGAACTATTCTGAGCTGAAAAGAATACGTTAGGCTATTGACAGGCTATACTTTTGACTCTAATGGTGTATACTGTAAAATACCTTATGAAGAATAAGATATGAAAAGGAAAAGGTGATACTGGGGGAATCCCATGAATTACTGAGTCCATGAATAATGTGAATCCATCTCATGTGATCAGGAGAGTGAGCAGACGTGGTTTTTGAGAAGAGATAGGCATTATAATACTACCTGTAGCTCTACAGCTTTTTTCCTCAGGTCAAGGAAGTTAATCCGTCTACAGCATGTCTCATTCCCTTTGCAATTGTGTGATTGTTAGAGAAAAGCAAGGGGAGAACTGATAAGGCACTTTTAGCTCTTGTAAAAAACACTTATGGACCAGGTTTAAGATTTTTTGATGGGATCAAGATAAGGTATATAAAGGTATATAAAAACCCCCAAAGAAGCTGGAATAAGACCAGTGGGAGCAGATCCTTCTATTTGTGTCCAACACACAAGGTACAGAGCATGGTTTAGACTGTTTTGCCTGGGCCTGTTAACAGACCCAGTTGTTGCCTCAGCAAACTGCATATGCAGTACTCTGTTAACAATTCAAAGCTATTTGATTTCACTTTTCCCCCCAAAGTAGATTAACAGATAGAACTAGGAGTGGCTGCTGGTGTTATGTTTTTCGATGAGACTGTCCCATATGTTTTGCTCTCTATAGCAGTCTGATCTGAATGTTGGAGCCTGACTGCATGCCAGATCAAAGGCACAATGTGCAAAAGAACATAGAATCAAATAAGGAAGAGCTCAATGGATGATGTAAGTTTCACATTTCTTTATTTTGGCTACTATTTCACTAAGGCAAGGCATTTTGGTCTGCCTAAATGCATGCAGTGCTGGGCTAAGAGATAACTCTTCCTTGTCCCAACTGCTGCTACCTAGAGTATGCACTAGGGACTGTTCCTGCCTTATGTGTTGACACTGATTATGCTCTGTTGCTGTCATGAATGATGGACATCAGAAGGGCATCTGGAAGTGTTTGGTGGGTCTGGTTCCTCTCCTTGTATACAAGAGTTATGAACAACAAGCAGCCTTAGTTTGGGAGGAATATACTTTGCCACAGTCATTAACTGCTTTTAAAAATAGAATCGTGACATTCATGAGTGAAGGAAAAGCTGTAGATGCTCTATGTTTGGATTGCACTCCTGCTTTTAATTACGATGTCGCACAAAATTGTAATCTCAAAATTTATTCAAATGGAGTTGGAAAGGGAAACTTGTCATGCAGATTGAGAGCTGACTGCAATGCCATAATCAAAGTGTAGTAGTAAATATAGATGTATCCCATTCAAACCCAAAGGCTTGTGGTGATTCTAAGGACTGATATAATTTAATAACGTAGTGAATAATCTGAAGTGGGGAGCAAAGGTTATAATCACTTCTTGGCTGAAACTCAGGACTGGAACAAGATCTCTAGGGTTAAAACACGAGATTATTACACAGCCTGAACTGTAGATGGGGGCTGGAAAAGAACTTATCTGCTCTGCAAGTGGGAGTACCAGGGGAGTTTTTATCTTCCATGCAGCAATGGATTACATTGATAGTATACATACTATTGAGATTCATAGATACTGGGAATAAATGGAAACATCCAGGAAGACAAAGGAAAAATGCAAACAGTAATAATGACTTGACCCCAAAGCTCAGAAAAGTAAAGGAGAGGATTGTGGGGAGCGTGTGTGTTTGTTTACTTCTTTTTCTTCTTTGTAATGTTGTTTGGCTGGTTCACTATGGGTGATGGCAGATGGCAAAACTGGGGTAATCTGAGGATCTCAGAAGCTCAGGCTCTGTATATGGAAGTGCAGTTGTAGAACAAATAATTTCACAAAATAGCTGACTTTTCAATACACTAATTTTTAAAAAAATGTTTAAAAGAGGCATTTTATGAAGTGACTGATTTTAGTGTTACAGTCATGTTGTTTGTCATACTTCTATGGGCATCTTGTCATGCTACTGCTGTGAAGAGTCAAATCATCACTGGGAAACAATGTCCTTAGCAACATCTTGCTGAAATAAATAAGCCAACTAAAACTTTGGAAATATAAAAAAGCCTTATGTAATATAATTTGTTTAACAATCTCATATTACAATGTCTCCAGCTGTATCTTTTTAGGCACCACATGATGTCTTGTGTCACAGAGAAGGAAGAAGTTGCTCTCTGAGCGCTGATGAAACCTGGTTTTAGTGTCTGTCTTCATTGCAGATGCCAAATTGAAGGGTGATATTAGCCACACTCTCCATTTCTTTTTAAGCCTACCCAGCTTTCTATCTAGAAATGCCTCCCACCTTGCACAGAATTGTGATCTCTTCCTCACTGTTCGGTTTATTTCAAACAAATTCAGAAGTTTTCACTTAAACACAGATGACAGAGTTGTATAAACCTTTTTTATTTTTTTTTCCTGAGATAAGCAGGCTACAGATGGTCATAGATTGCAAAAATGAACTGTGCACATGTGTCAGGTGATTCTTGCAGGCAGACAGGAGCTCAGAGAGACGAATTAGCAGAAGTACCAGTAGATCACAGCTACATAGCCTTTGTTCAGTTTGTAGCATGGACAGTCTGCTTATGAATGCCTGCAAAATGTGCTGAAAATTCAAAACTCGGGCAGAGTCAAGGAGTATGACAGAGGTCTGTTTGGTCAGAGACCTGACTGGTTGGTGTTATTTAACCTGAGCTGCAACACAACACAGCGGGTCTTTCCAACTGATGTATGCCTAAGCCCTTTAAACATGGAGTTCTCCAAAGGCTCTATAAACTGTAGAATAACATCATATGAAATGGCATGGGAGCCATTGCTTGAAAATGTGTGACAGGACAGAGTATTACGAGACACTAATTTCCAAGAATGATGCATTTGTAAGCAGGCTCTTGGATTACTCCTGGAAGAACAAACTCTTCTTCCAGTTATTTTGCAACTTACAAATGCAAATGCTTGAACAAATGTGGCATTGCACTGTAAACCCAGCAGCCTAAGTTTGAACTTGCCACTGAACTCACGCCCAAATTGGCTTCCCTTTAGCCAAGAGAGAAGGGGAAACTGGGTGATTAAAGATGTTGTGAGGTAACGCTGCGCATGATAGAGACTGTAGCTGTTTCTCGCTGGTGCTGAGCTCCAGGCCACGGGTGCTGCCACCAGTGCAGAGGTTATGGGGACTGCCTTTCCAAAGGCTGCTGGTATGGTGGCACTGAGCCAGTATGTCCCGTATTCACCTGTGCTTGCCGTGTAGATGGATGATTCAGAAAAGCCCAAGAACACCCTCTTCTCCTTCCCACAATATCCCAAGTGGTTAAATAAATCTGATATCAAACTGATGAACAAGTCTTGAAACGGTGGCCTGCCTTCTAAATAGATTTACAAATAAGCACCAACTGTTTCCCTTGCAAATCAAACTCCTTGACACTAAGCAAAGTAATTGTAGTGGGCCTTCTGGGAATTAAATGTATTTACTGCTGATGTTTTTAAAATAGTTGTTTACAGGGTGTCAGATAGTAAGACTGTGTATGATTCATAGCAAATGGCAACATGCCAGAATTTTAAACTCTCCTTGCATGGTGGCTTGCCTGCTAGCTCGGTTGGGTGGAAGGAGAATATTTAGCTTTCTGCTGTAAATATACTTTACGATTAGGACTCTTAAAACAGAAAATGAGAAATACAGCATAGCAACTTCTGTTAACGTTTATATAAACTCCATTAATCAAGTGCCTTCTGTATTGTATTCTCCTTGATTTTGTGCTCCAACTTGACCATTCTTTTCATCCTAGAAAACACTTTCTGTTACAACATTTACTTTTTTTTCTTTTTTAAAATGGTTATGTTTTGGATTCCACATTGATGGCCTTGATAGACATCTGGGACATTTTGAAATATGTAAAAACAGTTACTTCATTATTTGTTGCACTGTAACTGCCTAGAAATGAATGGAGGGTTCTGCTGTACTTGCTACTGTACAGTTGACATAGAATTTGATTAAACCTGCTAATGTGATGCATATATCTCTGGACAGCTGCACTGAATTTTTTTTGTGTCCTTATAGAAACTGCTTATCTACAGTGTGGCAGCTATATTGAACAGCTTAAAGAGGAAAGGCAAAACTAATTTTTTGTAGGCCATTTTATCTTACCAATTGGAATAAAGGATGTCTTCTGCATGGGGCAAACATGACATATACTCTTTGTAGAACTACTTAGCTGCTTCAAAGAATGTGGTCTATCCTCATACCAGATCAGTGATGGAGAGGTGGTCTAGGAAGGTCTGGGAGAAGTTATTTGTCCCTGCTTCCTGGTCAGTCACATCATCAAGGGACCAGGAAAGCAAGGGTGGAGAAATTGATATAGGTATCCTAAGCCTTACTATAGACAAAATCTTCTTTACTTATTATACCAGGAGCTAGAATAGAGGCACTGCATCTATGTCCTGTTCCTATTTCTTTGTATTGTCAACCTTTCAACAGATCTGCATACTCGAATGGATTTTAGACATCACCAAGGTGAGAGAGGAATTGTAATTTTCATAGGTGGGTCATCTACAATACTTTTATTTATTAACTCTCTTTCTCCCGCAACATGCATACAACATGCACAAACAGACAAACACACATTCACTCAATTTTTGCAGATATTTCCAAAATATGATTGTGCACATGTTGTTCTTATTTTGCATTCTGCACTGAACTTCTTTATTCAGCCTTCTGAGATGAAAATATCTCCAGGAAATCAGAAATAGATTTAACTAAATTTTGCTTTTAAATTTCTACTACAAATCAGAGATGAGGTTTTGATTGTTCGAGGATAATTTTTGACCTCAAGACAGACTTTTAGATCTCCAAAGCACACACCATTGTAACAAAATTAGAGTGCATGGGCTTTGCTGGAACTCAGAATAATAACAACACTTATCCAAAATGAATTTAGTGAAATGTTTGGTATGTCATTCTATTTAACAGTTACAATTAGCAGAAATTAGTTTTTCTGCTTTTTTTCTTCCTAGTGAAAAAAAGCCACATAAAGACAGCTTTAAAACAGCTACATAAACCACTAAGGGGAATATATCATGGGCTATTTTTTCTGCTATTATACTTAGAAATCTTAAAGTAATGAAATTATTTATTTTTCATTAATTTATTTCCATGTTTTTCTCTCTTTTCATCTCTCATCCCAATTATTATTTTCTTTTTATAATGATCTTGTTAAGTACTTGCAATCTGGCTGTAATCTGTTGCCACAGCATTTGCACAGCTGAAAAGAAAACATTACTGAATTGTCAGCATGTTTTCAACTTCATTAAAGTTGACAACCTGGAAATCAGCTGTACAGAGTGTATTACTACAGCTACAGGGAAATCTGAGCTATTTTCCTGCCATTAAATCATCTTAACGGCAAGCAGCATACTCCAGAGTCAAGCTGCTCAGCTCACACTTTCATGTTTCCTAAATAAGTTGCTTTGAGAGAATTTGGAATTTGTTTCATATGTCTCTCTGGAATAAAAAAGCTGCTCTTTAATCACTGTTTGAACTAGTGGTAGAGTGTCAGTGTAGCTGTGATAAGTTTACTGAGGACACCCGGTTTTGAGATTAAGTTTGAGCTGCATTTCCACTGAATTTAAGAACTAAAATTTGTAAGGGACCAAGAGTTTGACTTGTTCAAAGAAAACTGACTTCACCTAATGCTGGTAAAACTACATCTTCGTTTCACTAAATTGTGGTCTTTTGGAACAGGTAGGTAATTTTTATTTTTTCATAATTTCATCAATTCAAAGCACACTGCTTCAGTACGGGAATATTTTGAAAGAATGAAGACACTAAAATTGGCACAAATGAAAGGCAGTACAATCAAAGGGAATTCTTTTCCTTAAAAATAGAAGAATAATCTAATTAGTGATTCATGACCAGACCTTCAGGATTTGGACAAAAGTATTTTAGGATTTGGTAGAAGAAAATAAATGCCTTGATTCTGAGTTTGAACATGTCCATACAAAGCCTAAAGCTTAGCATGGAAGAAAGCAGAAAGGTATTGCTAACAGAAAAGTCTAATCAGAGTTCAAGACAAAAGCAGAATTGAATTATGGGAAAAGAGAACAATCATTTCTCAGATACAGGAAAGGTGAGGTTTTCTATAGGAAATAGAAAGGAAATAATCTGAAGGTGATGCAAAGGGACTTCATGGAACAATGTTAGAGACAAAGACAAAGAGAGATGCAGAAGAAATGGTTTTTGGGCATTGGATGAATTTAAATGGGAAAATATGTATAGAAGGAACAAAGTTACAGCTGCAGTAGTCAGATGAAACATCTCTAAGAGAAAAATCAGAGCACTTTCAGACAGGGCAGGACACAGTGAGTGTGAACAAAGACAGGAAAAGAGCCAGGAGCTCCTGGGTCAAAGGAGTAATTCGTGATATATATGTGATGGAGAGCCACGTAGCCAGAAACAGATGTATAAATGGGAAAAAAAAAAATTGAGGTAACATCAAGGTATGAAAAGCAGTTGAAGGAAAGCACGTAGCCAGCATAATAACAGGAAGCATGTAATGTCTGCTAGACCACTTTATTCAAAAGAAAATGCCCCAAGCAGGGCTTCTTGCCAAACAGTTGATGTTCTAAGACCAGATAAATTTGCTGTTGGCTACGGGCCTCACACTTTTTTGATGGAAAGTCTCCATATAAGAGGCATATAAATGTGTATGTATGTAAACATCTGACACTTTGTGTATGTGTTGTGCTGTGGCTGTGCATGCACTGGCTGCCCAGATTTGCACTGCATGTGTAGATTAGTCAGACAGCATGTGCCCAGCAGTTTTAATACACTTTGGTTATGTTGGATTTGCTCCAAGGAAGAGACTAAGCTACCCTGTGTGTGGACGGTGACCATTTGTCTATGATTTCAGGACATCTGCTAGCCCAAACTCATCCTTTTCTGGAAGGTGGAAACGGCTGTAGAGGAGGAAAGCTGTGCCTGTGTTGTTGGATAAGGATATTCATAAAGTGAATATAAGAGCAAAGGCTTCTGCATAGCATAGGCAGAGAAATACTGTCCAGGTCCTTGCAGAGAAGGGGTGGAAAGTTTAGCAACAGTGCAGCCACTTTCACTTTTGCTACAATGCCATATGAGAAAATGTACATAATGCTGCGTGGTTACACTGCCTGGACTGCCCTGCCAGAATAGGTGTAACAGCTCAGAATGTCAAACCAAAGCCACAACATTCACACATTTTACATCAGCAAGGCTGATAATATCATGAAGGCATACTGGAGAAATGCAGGTTTTGATGTAAGCATTTGGACAAATCTTGATGCCTGTGTGATAGCTATGACAACAGAGCAAGTCCTAAGAATATTTGTCTTAGCTTCAGGAAGCATGATAACAACTTTATAATCTACAGGAATGCTTGTTAACTTGTCTTCCAGCAGAAAAAATCAAGGAAGCTTTTCTTGGAGTGTTTAAAGAATACATGATGCATCCCAAATGTCAAGGATTCAGGTACGTCTAAATGCAGTGTGACAGGGGACAGTAGCAGCATACGGTTGAGCATAACTGAAAAAGGGGGAAACCTCAGCAGCTGAGATTACCAACACTAGTGTGAGATGAGTATGGGCCTTCTGTAGCTGCAACCAAAATCAAATATCAAAATTGAAGAGACGGTCTCTGCTGAGCCTGAGCTACAGTGCAGAACTCAGTCTTCTCCCTTATTCTGCTGGATTATGTGATCACACAGGATCTTATCGTTGGGACAAGTGTTTCACTTGTCTTTTCTTCCTCTCTACAGCGCAGCTACAGTCTACCTGGTCGAGAGGACATTGCTGTCAGGCCCTCTTCAGCAATTACAGTCTTCTTTAGGGCACCGTGTCCGATTGGACAATCTGGCAGAAGGAGTTGAAGTACACTCACTAATCTGTCTAGAAGACAACTCTTCCAGAATATAACTTCTCCTATATTCATATAATATCTGCACAGGTCCAGAAAGAGGACAGTGAAATATTAGATGGAATAGGAATTCTTGCTGTTGACAATCTAGTATATAGAGACACTTAAAAAAACACCTAATGGCACTACTCATAAGATGGAGTGCCATCAAAAATTGAATCACTGCAAAACAAAAATAGGTGCTGTGGGTGTTACTTTGGTCAGACATTAGAAAAAAATACCCTTGGATCTGTTCAAGTGAAGAGAAAACAATAAAGCATTTTCAAATCTCCATCTTCTTGGTGGAAAAATGAGAATCCATAATAAACAAGATGGTTTACCTATTAACAGATTAATACAGATCATTGTTATGAAGCCCAAAATAAAAAGCACATTTTACTGGGAAAATCTGATGAAGACTTTGAGAACTAGGGACTGTAAAATTTTTAAACCACAATAAATGGCAGCAACAAAGTCACTGTATGTGTTCCAGGGTATGTTCCTAGAAATTCAGGTCACAACGCTGAAAAGATAGATAAGCTGTAAATAGTGGACGAAGCAGTATGTTGCAGGAGACACTTTGGGGGCATAAGAATTGAAAGTGTAGAACTATCACAGGAAAATTATTCTCAAATAGAAAAGATTTTACCACTGTCACTGGATGTCAGTACATACTGTGCAGTACAGCTGAAATACATATCAAACCTTAGGGGATATTCTTGACAAATCTTAAGCTTCTGCACCATCTCGACTTCACACATGATCATAAACCTACAAAGTATGACTTCAAAGTGAAATACAAGCCCAGAAGAGAAATTCCTGTAGCAACATGAGCTGGTGTCTCCAAAAAAAAGGCACAGAAATTCTGAAGAAAAGTAGAGAACATTAATATGATGAATCTTTTAAAAGAAGTGGTCAGGATGATTTTGCCCAAAAACAAGTTCTCCTATCCTACCACACTCAAGAGTGTGAAAATACAAAGTTAACCTGGAAAATTAATGGAAAAAAAGCAGTGACACTGAAGAAAAATCCTTTGAGGCACCTACAAAGATTTATGGATCTGACAATGATATTATGGAAGTCTGAAGATCAAACATACTTCACCAGTGCCAAATGTACGGGAAAGAAAAGACATGGTTAGGACATGCTGATGATTTGTATCTTTGGGTTTTGGTTTTTTTCGTTTTTTTTTTGTTTGTTTGGGGTTTTTTTTTGTTTTTGGTATGGCAATAAGATATGTATAACAACATCTGACACATTTGAATACATTTATCTGCATTAGTCAATTAATAGATACTCCCATTATGGAAACTGTTAGAGACAGAAGTGGAGGCTCTTATACTAACAGATGACTTACTTTAGAGACCCCAGGAGCAATGGATAACTGATCTAGAGGATATCCTTAACTTTATACTAGATTACTATTACAAAAATATGTTTGAGGTAGCTCCAACAGACAGTGCACTGATGATCTCTGGACTGGGTGACACAAAAGTGATGTTCATGAGCTAAAGCAGCAATAATAATCTCACTTCGCACAGTGAACCACAGGGCATATTTAAAAAATTTCAAAGCAGCAGTGTTTCCTTTACGTGTAGGCACACACAGAAGAACAGGGGTAGAGCCAACCACCAACACTGCTCACCGTCCCTGGAGCTGGCTGAAGCACACACAGCTGAGCAAGCAGATTCTGATTCTGTTCAAGGTGGTCAAGAGTGCTACCTCTTTGTTTATTAAGCTGCTAAAACACACCTCTGGAGTCAAACATTTCATCTCTAGAGGCAAGAAGAAAGCACAGAGCTGTAACCCCTGTGACAAGACTATGTTTTTCTTTCCAAAACCTCTCTCCACGGTGAAATAAAATAGGTGAATGAACAGAGGGAAAAAAAGTAGAAATACTACTCATGATAAAAGTGCCAGTATACAAAATTCCTTCCTGAAGAGGATTATAAGGGCCAGTGCCATTCCAGTGAGGTAGCTGAACATCCTGGGCTGAGTGTTTGTGAGTCAAAGGAGGGATTCCTCTCCAGGTGAAATCACAGATGCTTAGGAGCTGCTTGTATCAGTATTAGTATGGCAGATGGTGACCACAGAAGCCCTGTGATATTTGGCAGGGGCTTCCCATCAAGCTATCTACCTCTGGGAGAAAACAAGCAACACACTCCTTGGCTGACCTAATGGCAGTGTATAAGAATGTGCAGAACAGACCTTGGTATGGATGTGGGAGTAAATCCAAACTCAAAAGTCAGGGGACTTTTACAGCATCTGCTGAGGTGCCTCCCCTCCATGGCTTAACCATATTAATTCCTAGTATCCTAACTCTGATTCAGACTTTGTGGTTTCTTGAGCCTCATCTTCCCTGTGAAAACATGTATCCAGAGCTTTTGTTTAGAGACTCCAAAGGTGCATTTACTTATAACATGAGAGATTTACTCTACACAGCAAGCTTCCTAAATGCAATGTACCATGCCTGGGTTTGTGTTCCCCATGGAAGGAGTGAACTTCACTGTCACTTCAAGTCAAATGAAAGTTGTGTCTGGGTAAGCAACAAGGGAATTAACTCATGGTTTGATCTTGTAAAAACAGAGTTTGTAAAGACCAGAGTTTCTCTTGGTAGGAAATATACTCTCCTGTTTCTCCACCTGATCTAAAACTCCTTCACTCTCTGCCATGCACACACCCTCTTTCTAGTACTTTCCTTCCTTGTTTAGCTGTTGATGAACTTCTGATGCCCTTCATAAGAAAGAAGTAGAATGGTACCAATCACCTCCTCAGGGCATCTTGGAGAATTCAACCTACACAGGACCTCAAGATCTAGCAACACGCTGTCATAAGTCCTCCAAATCTCACAGGCAACATTTAGGGTACTGTCTATTCCAGACACCTTACTGTCTTAGATCTTGAATTGTTTCCCATCACCATTTGTACATTCAGGGCATGTACTGAGCTGCATTCTGATTTAAGTCTTCTAGAAGAAGTGATTCTGGCACAGCACGTTTTTCAATTTTGCATGCTAAGACTTATGTAACAGAGAAGTATATAGATGCTGAGTTTTTAAGAAGGGCCATGATTGTCTTTTACGAAAAGTTCTGTTTACTGGCTGACAAGGATGCCTGCTGCTGCCCAGCAAGAAGCCACATTTGCCTGAATCACAGAACAGTTGAGGTAGGAAGGCACCTCTGGAGACAGCCTACTCCAACCTGAGCAGGGACGCTGAGCAGGTTGCTCAGGGCTATTTCTCAGATGGTGTCTGGAATCCCTTTGCAAATCAGACGTTGACATCGTGACAGACAGCATTTCATTGACAAGAAACTTCAGAGCCAGTATCGTGATTCTCAGTTAGGTACCAAAATTGCAAGCGATGGGATGAAGGAGTGATGCATTTCCAGTCCAAGGGATTCTTTGAGAGTAAGAAGATACAGCAGCGGATGTTTTACATCAGCTTATGGTCTTATTTGGAAAGACAACACCCAAGAGAGGTGATCTGTCTAAGGAATTAGGCCCTAATTCTGATGAGTGTGAAACTGTCATGTCAGCTTTGCCACCTGAGCAAATCAGACAACACAGCACAAGACTCAGTCAGCACATGAAGCAATTTTAAGGTGTGCTGCCATATAATTTCTTTTTACTCACTTTCAAAGCCAGTAAATAATTCCCTGACTTTTTTCCCCCATCTTTTTTAGAGTAAATATCTTCTCTTTATCTTTGAAGTTTTCTTCCATTTCAGAAGCTATTTTAGGCTGGCCTGATAAATATTATACATTTTCCCTTCAGGTTGTAAAAGGTTCCTGGAAGATGCCGGTTGTATCTAGGGCACTTTGTTACTAACCAACAAGAACTGGTCACAAGCCTAACTGATGGCTAGAAATATCAGCCACACACAAGTAGCAAGCAGCAGGGTGAGGCAGAGATGGCCTGGAAGCTGAGCGTTGTACTGCCTCTGACACCTAACTACTGGCTGACAGCACAACTCACTGGCGTGACTCAGACCTGCAAACCTATCATGGATGTGTAAAGACAGCAAATTCCTTAGTGACTGAGTGCCCCAAACTCCCAGGTTCTGCAGTAATACCCCAACTCCCCACCTAATATGTGCCACTGGAGTTTATCCGCAGCAATGTGAGGGCTGGCATCTGCAGATTTCATGTTTGTGACAGTGTGACAGAATACAGTTGTATCACAGTGATACAAGACATTAGGTTTCTGTAACACTACTGTTTCAAGAGAAGCGTTGTAAGATACCTGTGAGCAGTGTTGGTCATTGTCAGTGTGCACCAAGCCAATAACAGAAGGTTTTTAAGTCTTTATTTGTTTGAAATCCTGTTGCACTTATTGCAGGCTAATCTGATCCTGGATCACTCGTCCCAGAAGCCACTACAGTAGGAAGGACAGTGACACTGTCAGCTGTCACAGTCAAGGGAAACTGGAAGAAGACCTTTGTTCAGAGCCTGTCATTGCATGGTCTGGTAGTTTGTTCCTATGCAACATCTTTGATTTCCATTCTACTTGGAGCTGTTAAAACCAAAGCTTGATACTAGTCTGGATGGGAGTTAAGGTGAAGTTCAAGGTGAGAAAAATAGAGAAAAGACTCCGGGCTCTTAGCCCAGGCAGCTATAGTAGATGATACCTGCTACTTGAAAAAATAAAATACTATATATACAGTAAAAAATGTTGAAGGATTCTGAAGTTGCTTATTTAAATTTTGATTCTACAAAAGTTGTCAAAACTTTTTTGAGTAAGGAAAAAAATAATCCTTTTCTTGTAAAAGCAGTTTAAACTCACTATCTTCCATTTTAACTGCCCATACCATACTATGGCTGCTGTACATACTACCAGATACCTTGAAACCATTGTCCTGACACCAGAATACACAAACCATGCACATGCCATGCCCCTAGCAAAACCTGTGCGTAATCCAGACCTCTAAACAGATTTTTTCCTCTTTAACAAAAAGTGTCAGCAGCAAACCATACATGTGCCGGTATCATTTCTGCAGATAGCTGTGCACAAAAGCCAAAGCCTGACAGTTACCATGGGATTATCTCATTAAACTTTTACTGAATATCCTGCATTCTTCAAAGTCTGTTAATCTTTGCTACTTCTTCCCACTCTCCTGTAATTCTCTCTCTGTCTGTGCAGGAATGTGAATTGTATCAAACCCAAGCAAGGGTAAGGGAGTGCCTGTGCTCTGTCACCCAGGAGTGTGGTTCCACAGTCATGTTTGGCTTGAAAAATCCCATCTTTCATATCTTCTCCAGATAGATATTGATGTGTATTTTGGAAAAAAGAAATCAGCTACTGCACCTGTTGTTATTTATGAATAATAATAAAAAGCTGTGAAGAAGAAGGGTGCTTA
This sequence comes from Pseudotriccus pelzelni, assembly GCA_035584735.1. Taxonomy (NCBI): domain Eukaryota; kingdom Metazoa; phylum Chordata; class Aves; order Passeriformes; family Tyrannidae; genus Pseudotriccus; species Pseudotriccus pelzelni. The sequence continues at coordinate 63,288,150 of JAWMRA010000113.1, forward strand.
ACCTGCCTTCCTGCTGAGCATTGGACCAGGGTCTGGTTTTCTCTAAGCCCCTTTTGTGTTCTTTTAGCCAGTGCAGGAGCTTTCAGTGTTTTACAGTCACTCCTGTTATTACTTCAGTCCTGTGAAGGCCTATTTACACTTCCAGAGAGGTATGAGAAGGTCCTGGGTAATGAAGACAGTTATTATTTCATGAGAAGCACTCCTTTCTGGTTTGCACACACATTCTGTGTGTACAAGCTTTCAGGAATAGTCCCTGGGGAAGGCTTGGCTCTGTGGAAACACTAACTGTACCTTGTGTCTCAACAGAAAGATTTCTGCCCTTTTGGTTTCAATGAAGAGCGTGGCATAACCCACTATACCCAAAGACACAGGGAGGCTGGTGCCACATTTTAATGCACACCATTTTACTTAGGGGAGTTTTCCCTCTTTAGCTCCTCAGATAAAGGAGCCTGAGTGATAGATTTTCCTCTCTGTTGTCCAAGTCTGTAGTATGCTCCAGATACGTCAAGAAGATCATCAGCTATTGCACTGCTCACCTGTTATGGATGTGCCTGTTTGGAGACAGCTGCTAGCCTGGATCAGGCCACCTGCAATGGCCCCGGGTGTTCCGTGGGCTGCAGCACAAAGCTGCGGCTGTTGCAACCTGCAGTAGGTTTTTAGGGAGTCGGGAAGGGAATTATGGTGATTTGCTGCTGGCACATTGCTGTTAATGTGTTTACTCACTTTCTTCAGGATCTTGTGAGAATTGCCAGTGAATTCAGATAACTGACAGGATCTTAGTTATAATTAGTAGCAGCTTCCATTCTGACACACTGGAAGGGCTAACGGCATTTTTCTTAAGGCAGAGTTGTTATGCTCTCCTCCAGAGAGGTACTTAAAAAAAGTACATTTTCTAGCAAAAAGCCTCTCCCACTTGTTTGGGACAGATGGGAGAGGAAGGGATTCTGAAGTGATGGAGTTTGAGGGTAAAAAATTATTGTACAAACTGTCACACAGCGTGGGCTGTTGCAGGATCAGCTATTTTTGTTATTACTGTCGTGCATCCGTATCAGGAACTCAAACAGTATCAGAGCAGATCTGGATGAAGTTTCTAGTTCTCTCTTCATACATGCTGTGAAAAATTGCAGGGAGATTAACAGAGTGTAATACATGTGGAGACCTGAATCTCAAGGGGTGAATCAAAAGACTGAATTTATTTAGCCTGATGAGCTCAGTGTATCTGTCCACAGGGTCTGATGGCAGGGCACTGATTTTTGAAAGTCGTTTTGTTCCATTTCAGAGGAACTTGAAAATGAAAATAAACATTAGTGGGGCTTTCAAAAAGGCCTAAGAAGCTCAATACCCAAGAAGAGATAAGGATCTACTGACTTCAGTGAAACTGGGGATCTGGTTTGAGGTTAACACTCCTCACAGACACCACAGAAATAAGGTACCCAAAGGAATGGCTTGGGCTGCTGAGTCCAGTTCTTGACAACTGCAAGCAGCCCCATAAAATTTGAGAAGGCCCAGTTTGAGGAGCCCTTCACCATCTGTACTTCCCCAGAAAGTCCTCTTGTTATATATGCCAGCAGGTCTGTCTAGAAATCGGTTGTTATACATGTCTGCAGGTCCTTTGAGGAATCTGCCTGGTCTCTCTCTCCAGGTTCTGTTATGGACAATACAGATGAAAAGTAAAGTGCAGAAAAGGAACAATTCAGGGACAAAATTGAATTATGAACTTCCGTTTTACAAGACTGGGGCCCTTAAGAATGCAAGAGACAGAAAATATGGTAGGACAGGGACATGAGCAGGGGCAGTGACCTGTAAATGCAGTTAAACATAATCTAACAACCTGAGATAAACAGAGCTTCTGACCATAATTTGTATGACTTCTAGGACTGAGAAACTTTTTTTTTCTGTGTAAGTGGTCTATAAAGTATGAGCTTGGGGATAGCTTTTGAGATTAATCCTGATGGTTAACACACCAGTACTCTGGTGTTGTAGAACACTTTTATGTCATTTTTTCCTGTTATTTCATTTGGTTTTTCTAACTGTAATATGTATTTTTAAATGTAAAATGTTTCCCACTGATACAAGGAATTAAAAATTAATAAATAAAGCAAATAATTACATCAATAAGTATTAATAAAAGTAATGACACTAAATAATTATGCATGTGACTCAGGGTGTCCTCACATTTAGAAAGAAGGCTTGAATATGTTCAAATAATGACTTATCTTTTTTCACCTGAAGTTTATTTTTCAGAAGTGCACCTGAGCAACAGCTTTCCTAATGCAAAAGTTTTGGAGTGTTGTCCCTGCTTGCCAAAACTGTCTCCTGTAATTGAACTTACTCTTTAGTAAGTGCAAAGGGAAGCAAGGCAGGACTTTGCCACCTCAAATATAAAAAGCTGTAGCCAGACAAGGGTCTGACTGCTTCTCATACAAGAAGGGCAGGACCTGAGTTGAAACAGAGACTTGGGAAGTGATTCCTACAGGTCCAGACTTGCTTTTCCTTCTGGTGCCAGAAGGTTGTGACCTCGCTGGTCACCTGTGGGTGCTGCGGGTGATGGATCCAGTGCAGAATGCAGAGTCTGTGGCTCCGGCAGGCACAGGGAGCAGAGATGTAGATATTGCTGCTCTTCCTGGCTCCCCCTGCTCGAAGGACTTCTCTGCTCCGTTTGTGCCTAGACCTGTCCCTGCTCAGGTGGCACAGCATCACGGACACACTGGATGCTTTGTCACTAGGGATGGAGAGACCCCACTTAATTTTAACTGGCACTCACCAGTGGTTCAGTTTAATAACGCCATACACCCATGAGAACTCAGGCTGTCATGGGGCAGCAGTCTCAAGTGTTCAGGTGTGAGAAGTACAAGCTCAAGGGGACAGGACTTAAGGAGCAATGCTAGTTTGTCATGTATGTCCTTTCCCAGGGAAGAATATGAGGTTGTGTTCACTGTCAGGGTGGGAATCTCACATGGACAGAGTTTTGTTGGAACTACATTTCAGGCTGTCAATTAATGATTAAGAAGTATTTTTGCACAGGAGAAACTCCAGACTGACTAATGCCTTCGGCAAAAGTATTGGATTTCCGGAAGCACTGGATACTATTAACCCATCTTTTGAGGTTGTGCTTTATCTTTCTGTTTATGTGCAAAAATTTCCCTGGTGCTGAATTAGTTTGCTCAATTGAAATTTTATCAAGTCTGAAGAGCTCTGTGAAATTGAGCAAGCAGCTAGAAGGATGTGAAATGCTTACACTGAGAACTCTGGGTGACAACTAATATTTTAAATTTATATATAAAGGGAAAAGAGGTCATGTAGCAGATTCCTACTATCACATTGTCCAAATAGCTATGCAAATGTATTTTGATTTCTCCTTAATACTCATGTTTTGCAGAAAAACTCCTAGGGTGCCAATCCCCTGGAGTGATATTCATTCACATGAAATGAAGTACACCAAAGAGTGGAAATGATAGAAAGATTTTAGTGGCACAAGTTTGGCAATGAGCAAGTCATGTGGGTCAGCGTAAATGAGTAGAGATAAAATTTTATATCACCAGACCATGCATTTCACAAATGCTGAGCATGAAAGGATAAAAAAAATCTCCATTTTTTGTCAAGTATTTAAAAATTATTGAGGGTAATGGCTGTGGTTTTTTGTTTTTCAAGTAAAGCAAATATTCAAGCATTTTAATTGCAAAGTATGAGATCTTGAAATCTTATTGAAACAAACAGAAAATTCCCACTGACCTTAACTGGAGCTGGGACTTCATCCCAGCCAACTACATGGTACTTAAAGAAGGGAAAAATAATAACCAATACATTTTAGAAACAGATGTTTTTTCCTGAAAAGTTTTTTTCTATCTTAATACATAAAACTTTTATTTTCACTCCAAAGATTAACTCTGAGACTCCCTCAGCTCAACAAACAAGATTTTTGCATCCTCTTGAGATGCTTGAAATATTTCCAGTGGCAAGAAACTGTAGCTTGAATGAGAAGCCAATCACACAATCAGAGAATGGTTGAGGCTGGAACGTGCATGCGGTGATCATTCAGTCCAACTACTTACTGCAGGTTGCCCAGGACCATGTCCAGTAGAGGTTTGACTGTCTCCAGGGATGGAGACCCCACGACCTCTCTGAGCAACCTGTGTCAGTGCTTGGTGACTTTGACAGTAAGAACGCGTTTCCTGATATTCAGAGGGACCCTCCTGTGTTTCAGTGTGTGCCCATTGTCTCTGGTCCTGTCACTGGGTATCACTGAGAAGTATCTGTCTCCATCTGTCTGTTATAAACCAGACCAAGAGACTGAACTAAAAATGTTGTACCTAGGACAATAGCCCATATTATTTTAGGGTGTGTAATTTTCAAATTTCATGGAAAGAAGGGAATAGAGATTGTTGCTAGAAAAACAAAGCTAATAAGAAGAATTCTAGCAACTATTTCAAGATTGGAAAAAAATCCCAAGAAAACAAAACCAATAAACAGAGAAAAATGGGAAGATAGAGGCAAATAATGCTGGCTCTATCTTATATGGCTCTCTGAAATCATTACCTGTGTGTTACCACAGCCTAAAATGTGAACATGTGCTGCCTTTCTTGATCCCAGATCATATTTGCAGACATATGGAACAGTACAGCATCGTCATTCATGCAGTCCAGGGTCTGTTACTCCTTTCAGTCAGCCCAGGATATGTGGTATACAGCTCAGCCCCTCATTCCTGCTGACATGATTTTCTCTGATATTTTACCCTTGGTTTTGTCAGTCTCCCCACCACTACCTTTGCATCACAAACTTGCTGGTTGTAATCAGAGTTGTGCCATGATTTCACTAATAATCCTCTTGCTAACCTCTACATTAGTCTTTAAGTGTTGTATTTTCATCTCTTTGCATCCATCCCTCTGATGCCCTCCAGTTTACTAGGTAGGCTGGTGTTTTCTAAATCCACTGGGGAAGGCTGTCACATGATGCAGGTTGCCATGACTCTTGTCACTGGGACTGTGATCTTTTATCTTTAACTTTTCATGAGAAGTTGTTCCCACTCACCTAAAAGTGAAGTGAGATTTTGGCCAGTGCTGAAGATGCCTGAACATGGCACTTACACCGCATATACGTATGCAATGAACAAATGATATTTTTTTTTTTTTAATTTTTATTAAGAGATTCAGTTTAAAATAAAAATATTTGTCCAAATGAGACTTGGGTCTTTCAAACAGTGGTTTCCTTTTAGTTTCAATTCTTCATCCTTCATAGACCTTTGTTGTGCTCAGTATCTGCCATTTTGTAATCCAATTTAATTTAATTTGGCCATTTCTATGTATTGTCTTTGAAGAACATACTATGACAATATTAAAATAGGAAATCATTGAATCATAGAATGGTTTGGGTTGGAAGAGACCTTAAAGATCTTCTAGTTCTAACCTCCCTGCCATGGGCAGGGACACCTTCCACTAGACCAGGGTGCTCAAAGCCCCATCCAACCTGGGCTTTAACACTTCCAAGAATGAGGCACCCATCACTTCTCTGGGCAGCCTGTTCCAATATCTCAGCACCCTCAAAGGAAAGCATCTCTTCTTAATATCTACTCTAAACCTTCACTCTTTCAGTTTAAAGCCATTCCCCCTTGCCCTATCACTGCATGCCCTTGTAAAAAGTTATCTAAACGTATGGAAAACAGTGAAACTGCTGACCTTCTTGCATTGTTTTCCTGGATTTGAACTACGAAATGTAAGGACAAACCAAAGATGGAACAGATGTTCTATTTAGCATCAACAGTGCTCAAAATATTATTCATAGTAAGCTTGTGTCTAAAGTTTAAGCAGGGACTTGCATGTTATGCTAGACAAGACCTTACATCCTTGTCATGCTGAGCAGACATTGAAAGCAAAGATTAAATGGAAAACATGTCTTTATATTAATTATAGATGGCTAGTATTTCTCAGGACCTGAGGGAAATAAACAGAAGTTCTCAGCTACTTGAAGTTTGGAGTATACTGTTTTAAATCAGTAAATATGGATAATTTACATGCCCAACATGCCATATCAGCATGAAAACATTTGTCAGAAATTGATGAATGAAACAAGAAGAATAATGAAGAAAAATGACAGTACACAAACCCTCCAGAGAGCAAAATAAACAGTGTAAGCATTTGGTAAATAAATCCCTGCAGAACTCTTAGAAATGACTCAGTGATTAATTGAATCAATCCATCAACCTTTTGTGATTACATCAATATGCAGTCCCTTTGATGCTGTTCTTCTTCCAAAGCTACTGTTTTAAATGCTTTTAAAATGTAGAATATAGTATAATACATAACTATCTGGAGCTATCATAAATTAATTGGATAATCTAGTGAGATATGATTGGCTGATTCTTTTACTCAAGTCTCACATGTACATGCTTAAGCTAATCATACCACCTTATAACCATACTCCAAGTTCTTGTTTCCCTGATTTTCTGAAATTTTTTGGCACCCACTTTTTTTATTAATTGAAGTTTAGCAAATTTAACAGCAGTGAGACACTGAGATAATATTTTTTTTTAAATTAACATCTTCTTATTTGCTTACTTTATTTAATACATAAACTCTTTGCAGAAAGGACTGCCTTATTTACTGCATTCATAGATTGCACCATGCTTGTACATCCAGTAAGTATCAAAAATTATTAATTTTGTATACTGAATGCCCATCTACAAAATAGATACTTGGGACTTTGCATCTGGGAGAGATAGGAAAATCTATGTAGAAAAAGTGGGAGACTTAGGTGGTTTTGTATTGCCACCATAAGATACACTCATGTAACAGATATGTATGTGTGTATATATGTATGACAGAGTGAACTGAGCCAACATTTACACAAAAGCACAGAGATGCATGAATACTGAGAATCCCATGAGAATGAATGCAATTGCACATGCGTACATGCTCTCCTAGGAACAAAACATTCACCCGGGTGCACGGAAACCAACCACGCAAATGTTTGCAAAAGGGAAAAAAAAACCTCTGATACAAATTTGAAGAGAATGAAACGTGAATCTTAATCCAGTCAACGTGTTCACAAACACATTTTCTAAGAATTTTCTTTCGGTTCACCTGTGCCTTTTGTAGCTCTGGATATTTATGACTGTCCAGGTACTCAATGAACTACAGCTTCGGCAAATGTAAATGCACATGTGAAAATGATTCCTACTGGGACTCACTGTACTTCATAGCTTCTGTAATGTTGCCACCCTTTGCCCTTCTGTTAAGTGTCTCCCAGCGTCTGGGGGCTTTGTGCTTCCTCGTCTTGTCCTTTTGCAGATATCCCCAGTGATACTGTCCTCCATGACTGTCATCACAATCGTTATGCAAACAGCTGGAAACAGTGGATGTTAGAAATAGAAGTATGTAATTTTGGGAGAGTATTTGCAGTTGTGTTCAGGAAGATGGGGAGAGTGATAATTGGACATACGTATGAAATAGCATTCTGTGTGGCAGAACTGGAGACTCTTGAAGAGCACATGCTGAATATGAACATGCTTCTTCATGTTTAGTTCCCTATACCCTATTTCCCAGCAGGACAAAGACAAAGCTAGGAGACTGATTAGGTAACAGATAGCAGCAAAGACCCTTTTTCACCAGTAGATGAAAAAGTATGGCTTTTGTACAGAAAAATTAATTTTGAATCAGAGATGATCACTAACATTACTACAATACTTTTTTTAATTCTCAGCTTTCACAGTGATTCTATCTATCCAAAATAATAATCCCGAAGCATTTGGAAGTCCCAAGAGCTAAGTCTTCTACTCAACAGAGAGCAGAAAAGATGGTGCTTTTATTGGACACTAGAAAAAAAAATCTCTGAAGTGTTCTTGGCAGAATTTGGAAGACACTTGTGAAAGACATTATTTGTCTCTGTTGATTTCTGACAGATAAAGGAAAAGTTCACGTTAAAAACCCCTTCTTTTGTACATAGGGACACAGATGTGCAACAAATGTATATATGATGCTACTTAGAACTTCACATTTGATACAATATCTTTCTTCCTAAAGCTATGCAAAGGTCACGACTCTACTAACTAGCTGCAATTGCCTCTCTTAGTGAAGGTCTGAACACCACAATTTGTCAGTGCATTAGATCAAACAGCTGATTTTTCCAATCCATGTTTGGTAATGAAGCATATTAGTGACTACAGGAAGAAAAGCTCTTTTACTGATTCATTCTGTACTGCACCACTTCTATACATTAATGAGTAACTGCAGTCTAAAGGGCACTTTCTTTTATGCATGGTAATTACATTTAATATTGCACATAGTTTGGAGAAGACCAATTAGCATAACAACTGCCTACATCTTTCTCCAAGGAGAAGTGGACACAGCGCTGTCTGCAGTATTGCTATGCATTGGTTCTTCAGTAAAACCTGGTTTACCTTTAGTGTCTGTCATCAGTCCACACGTGCAGAAGCCAGATTCAGATTAGCTAGAAAACAAAAAGTCCATCAATTTCATCTCAGCTGCTCATAAGTAGAAGTCAGCAAGCAATACATACACATAGATTATTCATGGGGCTTTCCATCTTTGTGGAAAAATCCTCACCCTCTAAGCATTTGCTTTTAAAAATGAAACAGAGGACTGGCAATGAAAATACTATAGGCTGGAAGGATCCATGGTGTATGGAGTTTTGCTTTGGCTACTATCAGTGTGCTTAAATGGAAGGTAAGCATGCAAGGGATCAAAGCCTTCAGACACTGAGCTAATAGCCATTCCTATTTGGAGATGTCCGGGAATCAATACATACTGTGTTAGACTTTGCCAAAATTCTGTGCAGCAGTGGAGTATTGCAAACTTAAATTAAGCAAATGGAGCACAAACCTTTTCTCCTTACCTGACTGAAAATATCACTTGCACTATAATGAAGGCCTAAAAAGTCCTAATGACATTAATTAACACACTCTCTTTTTAAGGACTTATCTGAAGAGAGTATGACCGACTATCTCAAAATGTATACTGTTCTGCTCCACCTTGATTAAATGACATCAGGCATATATGTGTGACTCTATAAACATTTTGCAGAATTTAATCATTTCAGTGTTGGGACAATAAATGGCATATAAAAGAATATTAGTGGAGTGGAAATATCCATGTGACATAGCTCCTTCTTAAAAAGGATTACCTTTGTAATACTTAACACTGTTGGCAACTGTATACCTTATCATAGGCTTAAAATTCCCGATGAGTGCACAAAACCAGCCCCGCTTCCTAAGTGAAGAGTCTGTTGCAGTCAACCTTGTAAAAGAAACCTTTTAGTGTCAGTGATAATGAAAATATCTGCTACATATGACAGCATTAAAATGGTGTCATGACCCGGCAATTTCTATTCAGTGCTGTCACATCCATGCACAGATCGGGATTGTCATCATGTAAATGTAATAGGATTCTTTATCCTGCATTGTTGCTCAGCTGGGAGCAGTAATTCTAAGTTTCCCGTAAGTTGTGAATAGCAGCAGGGGGCCATGAATAGCTTGGAAACCTATATTTTTTCCATTTATTTTTTTTTAAAATGCAAATTACACTAGTAAGTCAAAAAAATCACTTTCGTTAAAAATACATTCAGAATTAACAAATGCCAAAAAGAAAAGAAAAGAAAAGAAAAAGACACATTTGGATTGTATCTCTTGCCTTCTGAATATTTTAGTTTATAACAAAAGCCCAGCCTAGAAAAATAACATTCTTTACTGGATTTTGAGGAGGATACAGCTGTACAAATCAAAAATGCCATCCAGATATTCTCACATTACTGTGCTCTAAACTGCTTCCAGAAGAGATCTGTCCACTAATCATTTAGTTGAGTAGTCAACAGTCGTAATTTTTTTAATGGTGGTGCTCTAACTGCAATTTAAGCAGGGTTACGAATACCAACCTCCTATAAGTGTATGTATGTGTATATATATATGTATACTGTGTGTAAGAGAGTGTGTGTATCTACTCTATATGTAATATATGAATACACATTTATATTGCAATTCATAGTAGTTTAGATGTGCTTCCTATTTCCTACGCATTTTACAAACATTAACAATTCAGACCTCACAAAAAGCCTGTGAGGCACATATTATTCCCGTATTATAGATGGGAAGACTAAGACACAGAGAAACTAAGGCCAAAATTTTCTAAATTAAAATCAGGCCTATAAGCTACGTATAGACACTTCATTAAACTGTCTGACTTCTAAAATTGCTAACTACCAGTAGCTGCTGTTCCATGGGAAATCACTGAGAGGTATGAAAAATTATCGTCTGAAAATTGGATCGCTGCTTAGGTGCCTAAACTGGTTTCTTTTCATGTTAAAAAGTGATTTTTATAGAAATATCATTTTGATTAACTAGTATACAGGGAAAGATAAAAGAACCTGTTATGACATTTTCATTCCATTTAAACCTCTATGTCTATACATCTGCTATATATAATACTACATAAAAGTAGAAACTTTTGTAATTTTTTCAGTTATGGGAAATTTCATCTGGGCACTTGGAAGTTGCATGGGGTTTCTAGGGGGTGAAAAGCAGCTCTACCCAGAATGAACTCAGAATTTCAGGTCCCCAAGTATGAAAATTTAAATTTGAGATCCAAATCAGCGATGAATGCTTTACAGGATCAGGCCTAGGGTATGCGCCTGTTTCATCCAGGAAATTCCCAGCAGTATCTGAGACAGGAGCCCTTGGTCCACTGCATCAGAATCTTCCTCGGTGATGCAGCTCCCAACAATAGTTATTCCTGTGTATTTTATATACATAGACATACACACACATTCACACACTTACATATATATATATATCTATCTAAATCTCACTGAATCAATGTAAGTATAGCTCCTGAACATGTCCCATATCTTGCTTTCACTGTTCCTCTGTCATTGTCCAGAGTTGCTGCTTGTGACACTGTACATCCATGCAGACACAGCAAAGGGCACTGGTTTGTACAGGGATGAGTGAGTGGTGTGAGCGCACAGGCCTTTGGAGAGAGGGCTTGGCCAGCAAGGAAAAGGAAGTTGCTCTGGGGTACCTCAAGGCTTTCCAAGTGCTGACCTTTCCCCTTGCCCTCAAAAGCTACGTGTTCACCTCAGGTGTGGTAGGTTCGTGCGTTTGTCTATGCAAGGTCTGAGCAAAGAAACAATGACAATCCAAGTTTCTGAAAAACCTGAGCAAAATATTGGGGTTTCCTAGTGAAAGCCATTTATGTTCTTGAAAATACAGATCAGGTGTAGAATAAAACATATGTTCCTAGGAGTTCAGAGTATTTCATATACACATTGACCTACTAGCAAAGTTCCCAAAGGCATCTTGTTGCCAACTACGTAACAGCACAGGGTTTTTTTTTTTTCAGCCACAATAATACAGGAAGATAAAATACACATTCTAACACACAACAGATCCCCCAAATATACCACAAAAAGGTCTTCAATATTTCTTCAATTCAACTAGTCCCACCCTGCCCTCTCCAACTGAAATCAAAAAATAAAATATATGGATCCCTTATGGTGCAATTAGAAAAAAAGAGCTCACTTACAGAGAACTTTTAGTTGAAATTAGATATAAAAGAGTAAACGTAGCTAGTACATATCCAGTTGGCCTTTGTTGATAGAAATCTGCAGATGTCTCTGTAGTTAGTAAAAGACGTTTAGATATAGCTATAAAAGCACCTACAGTGCGATAAATAAAACCAGCGGGATTAAGAAGCACTATTTCTGCTGCTTATTTCCAGTAGGTTCAATTATTAGTTTATGTTGCCCCTTTCCCCATCCTGACACCCAAAAGGTCTTATTTCTTTCTTTCTTTTTCTTTTTAGTCATTATAAACTGTTTCTTGACCACTGTGGAGTCTCAAAAGTAAAGCACTTATCAGACAGCTGGCAGTTTTCTACTTGGTCGCTCTGGAGCCATGGAGCAACAGAGCCTTATTCCCTGACATGAAAACAAAGCAAAACCAAACAGAAGAAAACCACTGACTTAGAAACTGTTCAGAATTAACAGCAGCATGTTAACTTCAGAAAGCTTGCACGTAGTTTCTCTAATGTGCAACGCAGTTGGGTTAAGGCAAGTATGAACTGTACAGCCTTCAGGGCAAACAATGCGCTGTCTATTGACTTCTGCTGCAAGGTCATCCCGGTATTTCAGTGTTGTGTTGACTAAGGAGACTCGATGCGGCCAGGAGTGTGAAGGAGGCTCCGAAAGCACCGAGTTCATGTCTTAATCCAAATGGGTCACGCTGGCGGTGGCCGGGGTAGGGAAGAGACAAAAGATGGCACCAATACCTCTGCTCTGTCCCTCTGGTGCTGGAAGGCAGGAAGTCCAAGGTGGGGGTCTGGGGCATTTCCTCTAGTACCTGTTAGAAAGAGGGCCTGAAGGTCTCTCTTGTTTTCTGTCTCACTGTTCAATCAGCTTTTATATTTTTCTTTTACCAAAAAGATTGGATTTTTTTTTTCTTTGAAGAATCAGGAGGCCATCCTGAAACAGTTTCTTTGACAGGTCTTCCAGACCACCTTGAGTAGCCCCCATGTTTACTTTGACCTAGAAGAAAGACAGAAAAAGAATAATACTTATAATCCACCATACACCTGTCTGATCCCTGCCCTGCTGCTCTGGCACCCTTTTGCAAGCAACAAACCAGTAACAGGTCAGCTACACATAGGATGAAGAGGACAGAAAGACAAAGTATTTGCTCAGGAAACTGCTTGTCTCTCTCTGGAACAGTGTCAGAGAAGTCAGCACGGGTTTTCTAAGCAATCCTAGATAGGAGTTATGTTTAATTATAATCTTAACTATATATCCATGGGTCAACTGGAAGATGACCTGACATATAATCCATCAGATATGTAGCTGCTTCTCTAAAAACAGGAAGTGACACAGGATGAGCACAGAAGGGCTGAATTGCAGGAGTGGGGGGAAAGCCACCCGTGGCTCGCTCGCAAAGCAGGGTGCATGTGTAAGTGCCACAGCCCTGTACACCTTAACAGTGTTGTCACAAACCCATGTTTTGTGACTAAACCTTTCAGTCTAAAATGGGCAAGATGTTGTTTGTTCATAATCAAAGCTTAGCTGGTAGTTTATTTAAATGAAATGTTGTCCATAAAGTCTGAATCCCACAAACACGAGGGCATAATTATGCAGTGGATTTCTACTGCATGAACTTGCTGAATGTCATGGTGGTTATACTTGAGGTGCTGGTCTTAGTGTCTTTTTTTGTTTCATTTCTACTTTAAATGAATGGTAAAGTAGGTAGCACCTCCAGTATGTGCAATTATCTAGACAAATACCTATATGTGTGTGTGTATGTGCAAGCATGTGAGTATACATACTGCAAATATTCTTAGATTTCACAATAGGAGGAAAGCAAGCTTTACTTTGGGGCTGCATTACTTTTGAGCGATTTCTCCAGTGAATTAGGCATCAGCATCAGACATGCATGCTTTTTTTTGTTGTTTCACTTCTTCTTTTCTTGAGCAAACAAGTTTACTGTAAAGAACATAATGAAAGATCTCTCTCCCCTCCCTCCTTCCCACTGTTTTAGAACAGTGATCATGCAGTGCAGTCTTGTTCCACGACTACAACTGTGTTTTTTGATGTGCAGCAGAATCAGTGTCAGGGAGTGTTTAGTCACCTTCCTCGATCACCTCCCAAGAGCAGAATTTTCTCTTGTCAATTGATTTCCGCCATCTTATTGTGTTCTTCTCCCATGGTCTGGAAATGAGCACTGTCATCTCCGGCACAGAATGCCAGGAAGCTGCTTTTGAGTACATCAGCTGTGGCCACACTGCAAGGAGGTACATGAGCATCGGTTCTGTCCCGTTCTGTTCAAAAAGCGTATTCGTTTTGAAGGGACTGTCTAGGCTTCTTGGCTTGTACAGCATAGAGCACGCTGTTGGCACTTAAATAATAGAAAAACCCGATTTATAACAGGTAGATAAATGTCATGATAAGAATTCTCCCCAAAAACATCAGTGTTTTATTTAAAACATAATTTTAAAATGAATATAGTTTTCTCTTTAAAAAGTAAACTGATTTAAAATAAATATGAAACTGGAAGAGATGATAAGGAGAATTGTGATTGTTATTAAAAGCCTAAAATATAGAGAAAAACCCCCAAAGTGAGCCCAAATCTAATATTTCTAGAGTACTCAAGGAAATAGTAGCCAGAGATAGTCACCTCAATTCACTATCTACAGATAATGTTTCTTTTTCATAATTCAAGATTTTTTTTCCTGTAAGTATCCTTTCATTCAGGGTAGTTTTGCATAACTGATGAAATTCTCAAAAATGTACTGTGTGCATTTAAAGTGAATTGGAATGTTCTTATAAGTAGAGCTTGATTGATATCACAAATAAAAAGTAATAAATCTTTAGACAAAAAAGTCCTGACACAATAGAAATGTAAACCATGAGAAGCCTGAATAAATCAATATAATTATTTGCACGTGTAAGTTTGTGTAGGTTCAAGGTAGCCTCCAAATTAACAAAATGAAGTGCTAACTTCAGCACACAGGATGAAACTTGTTACAAAACTGTGTGTCTTAATACTTAATTAAACTAAACTCAGCATTCCTTCAGGATAAAAATTAAACTGTGAATATATAAGACAGTTAAAATTGATTTAGATCACTTGCATGCAAAACTCTCTAACTTGAGTAGAAATAAAAGTTTGCATTGATGGAATTCTGTCATTGCAACCCTCTAAATCAATTCACATCAGCAGGCAGTACATGGATGATGACTGAGACCTACCACACAATTCTGTGTGTCTTTAAGATTTGTACTAGTTCTGTATATGAATTGATCTGGTAAATATATAAGGGATTGATATTGTTAGTAACCAGATGATTTAAAGGCAAGTGTCTCCTATTTCTCTCATAAATCCAGAGCTCCACATGAGTTGTACCCAATGTGAGTCTGAATAGTACAGGGTGCAGAGGTGGCAACAAGCTATGTTTGTGTTTTCTTGATCTTTTGCAGGAATTAGATGGGATGATGCTAATACATCTGCTGCTGCCTAAAGACATTTTTTAGCAATGGATAACGTTGTGGAAATAGTTATATGAATATTGCTATATGGATATGTATGGGTATAGTTGTATGCTGGATGGATGTGACTGTACCTTGGACAGGGGTGAGAGGATGGTAACGGACTCTGTAAACTAGTAGGTCTCTCTCCTGTCCTGTCCTGTCCTGTCCTGTCCTGTCCTCTCCTCTCCTCTCCTCTCCTCTCCTCTCCTCTCCAGCACTAATGCTGAGCACTAATGCAGAGCACTACAGGTGCTGAGCATTGTAAAGTCATACTGGCCAGAGAGTGACATAAAGCCCTGTGCGTTGTGGTTTATTTCTGTCCTTGAATACTATGGAGGCTTACACTGATGTTCTTTGGTGAACAAGATCTGTAGGGAAACAAACCCTTCCTCCCAACAAATAAAGCTTTAAAATATCAAGTATGGCTTGCTGTTATCATATCAGCATGTTTTGATCTCCGGTACATAATATTGCTGTAAGTAGTGCTACCAGCAGATCAAACCTTGACTTGATTAATTTGACATTCGAATTTGTCACTCCACTACCTAAAGGTCTGCCTATATTTACAGAGCAACCGCAGTGTGAATACATATGCATGCCTTCCTGGTGTGGCTCAGCTGTAGATAACAGAGAGGTATTACTAAATGCTGTAAAAGCCTCTTAAGGACAGATTGTAGCAATTCTAGAGAACCCTGTCAAATACAGTCAGAGGGAAATATCAAGTGTCTTTGAGTGCGGCTGGGACATGACAATACTTTTGTGGGTTGATTGGGCAAAATGTCAGCTCACATTCTCATTTCTGTCTCTCTGTGAAGATGGTGAAATCACCTATACTCCAGTGAGAATGCAGCACTGAAATAAGATGGAACACAATTTACATGGATTAATCATATACCTCTTCGTTTCAGCTACAAGCTTAAAAATATTGCCTTCTTTTTTTTCCACAGGTCTAGCTTTCTTTCCAGTCAGTATGAAGACACACAGTAAATGCAATCTGTTCTTCTGGAAGAAACACTGAGAGCATAAAGAGAATGGGATAATATCTCAGCTAGAGGGCTCCATATGTTGATGACAAGGTATGGTGTACTGAGAAAGAAATAGGATTAGCATTGTTCTAAGTACCTGTGTTCCTCATATGATACTAGGAAGGAAATAACATTTTCTAAATGCACAGCACTGCGCCAAAAGTGCAGGTGAAAAATCCTTACTTGAGCACAGGCAGATGGGAAGCTGAAGTTAAGATGGCATTGGAGGTATGCACTATTGTAATTTGAGATTATTAAAAAGCTCCTATCAAAGCTCCCGAAGGGCCCAATCCTAAGCACTACTGCAGACTGATTGTACCACAATAAAGGAGTAAATGCCAGTTCCATGCAAAAATACACTAATCCATTAACAGACGTGCTTCCACTAATCATAAGAAATGAAATTGCATTCAAGGGTGAATGGAAGTGTATCTTGGGATGCCTATTGTTTGCTTGAATTAAGTTCTTTTCCTCAAAAGAGATGTTCTGAAGAGAAACAAAGGGAAAAAAGTAAACACTGCCCTTTTGTGAACTCTTCAGTGCTGTGCTTTTAATGTGTGGTTACTGATGGCAGATAAAAAATATTCCAAAAGGCTGCAGCAGTGAGGTAAGATTTATCTGGGCAGTCAGGACTGTTCTGAATTGCAGTTGGCATCAGTACAAGAAATATTTAGAGATGATTATTCCTGGAGTAGTCTGTAGCTGGGTGTTAGCTCTAGTATGAATATACTGCAGTTGTGTGTATGAGTGGAGATTTGATTACCCATTTAATTCCCAAATATATCAGGCTGCTCTCTGGGATGGAGTTGTCACTCACCAGTTAGGTAAAATACTGTCTTCTGTTCAAACTGATTTAAAACCCATATGTTGTTACATTTGTTTTGGGTTTTTTTAAACGTGGAAACTGGAAAGAAGGTTCAGAAGTGCCTTGGTGAACAGATGCTCTGGTAAGACAAATGCTAAATGCCTCCACTAAATTAGCAAGTCGCTGAACTTTTGGTAAATCTTAATAAAAATCTACTTTTTTTCCAACCAAGGTTTGTCATATCTGACTAGTTTTTTTTTTTCTACACTGAATTCTCATTGCTTCTGAGTGGAACCTGCTTGAATGAAAATAGGGAAAAATCAGGTGTGAGCTGGGTGTTATTTGAATAACTGTGACACATGATATCCTGCCCCAAGAAATCATTATAATTCAACAGAAGAGTAATGTTGGTGCTTAAGCGTAGCTGGAATTCAGTCCATCAAAAAAGGCTTCTGCCTATTCTGAATTTTTAAGTCATGCCATCTTTCAGCTTAATGATCCTTTAATATCAGCCTGCCACTCTGCCGAATATCTTAGAAGTTAAGTACTTACATATACATGGGCTGTAGCTGTAAATGAGATGTCTTCTGTGGACCTTGATAGCCGTAAGAGTCAAATCCACCTATGAAATCAACTGAAAGGGGGAAAATTGCTTGCATTAGCAACAACTTTGCAGAAGTGATCATTCAAGAACCACCCAGCACATACATTATTTTTGACGAGTCCTCTAATAATCTGTTAAAATTAGACAAGCTAATTGTGAAGATGCAGAAAAAGTTTAAAAGAAGAGAGAAAGGCAAAGTTCCCTTTTTAAACCCACTGAAAGACAATATGGGATTTATAACAGCCATCAGAAATAACCACACATCCCTTTTTATCAAGTAGACCACTTCACTGTAACACAAACCAACATGCTATTCAGACACCACAAATGCTGAAGACCATTTATTTATTGTCATGGATGCATTGCTTCTGGCTGTGATTACTGTGTCTGGCTTCCTGTCATACCATGGCTCATTGATGTAGAGGAGAGAACACAGTGATCCGACTCAGTCTGAGAGACAGAAGTTTCTCTGTTTCCTTGCTTTGACATTTGGGTTGAAATGCATGAACAGAGAGTTGGAACAATTTATCTGAGCTTCAGAGATGAAACTTCTCAGATGCAAGGAAACTTATTTCTCTCAAGGCACTGAAGGTCTGCAAGAAGGTTGTAAGGTGGGAGTTATTTATTAATTCAAACCATTGCAAGTTCCTGATGGTCTTCGCATGTTTGTTTTAAACAATTTCCAGGGAAATTCAAGCTCATCTAAGCTCGAGACCCCTGTTTCTCTGCTATAACACTTTCATTGCACAGGTAAAATGGTGCCTTTTGCTTCCTTTGTCCCAGGAGACCCAAGTATTGGCTTTTAGGGGTTCTTTGTGGGCAGTTCTCAATCCTGAAATATTATCTCTTACATCAGAGATGTGAATTTGACTTTGATAGAAAAGGGCCAAAGTTCAGCTAAGGAAGTGCATTTTTTCACGTCTTGGACACTGCTACTGACAGGCAGGCTCTGTGTACATTAGAAGCAGGAAAAAAAGAAAAGGTTCTTTAATGGAGGACAACTTGTTATGGATCTAAAATGCAGTAACACTCTCAAAAAAAAATAAATTAAATTTACTACTCTTGGTTTGAGAACCTCCACAGTGGTTGGAGTCCTTAAAACTTGCTTTTATAGGTTATTTTATACTAAGCTACCCCTCAATGTGTCCCACACTTAGCCAGACTTATCAATGCAGTCATAGGCATTCTAGACACAGTACAAAAATATCAAATTCTTGTACACCTCTGTCCACCATTTACTTTGCAAGCAAAGAGCTATCAAAATACTAGACTGGATGGGTGCAGTATATTGCAACCACACACTTTTTGAACCTGTCATCAAGTCATTCTTCAGTGGCAAGAACGGCCCCTGCAGAAATAATTTATCTGACTCCGTGGGCTGTGGCAGCGTTATGTATACCTGTACCCCAGAATGACGTGTTAATAAATTATTTCCTGGTATCGCTAATGAAGGAGGTTCTATAGTGTCTCTCTCTGTTGCCTTTTCCTGTGCCTAACTTCTAATGCCTAATTTAAATGTAATTTCCTGAAAATTAACTACTTTCCTACATTTTGGCTTTTTCTCCCTATAGATATGAAGAAAAATGAGGCCACCCCCCCATTTTTTTTCTCTTTTTTTTTCTCTTATAACTGCTTTTAAGCATTTTCAAAAAGTATTTCATGCTATCCATTGTTTCCAGGTTTAAGCAAACCTAGTTCTTATAAACATTTCTCACAGCTTATATTTTCCAAGCCTTTAGATTTCAAACCCTGAAGATCCTTCCTCAGGCTGCTTAGGCTTTTCTTACAGTAGAGTGCACAAATCAGGACTAACTGGGCAACTGCCTGTAGTTTCTGTGCATTATCTAGGATAACCTGGTTTTGGTTTGTTTGGTTTGTTTCCTTTGTCTCTCATGTTTTTTTCTGTTGTTGTTGTTTGGTTTGGGTTTTTTCCCTAATTTTTTTTCCCAACAGCAACATACAAACTCTTAAAAATCAGATCTTTACTTTTATGTTTTGACACTAACTGTAGGTCTAGCCAAGTGGTCCATGTTTTATTTGAAGATGATTGATTCTTCCCCACAGGAGTTCTTTTGGACTTGTCTGTATTGAATTTCATCTCCTTGATTTCAAGCCACTTTTCAAGATTATTTTCACTTCTAATCGTACCTTCACTAGAGCTCCAGTCTGGTTTAATCTGAAATTTTAACAAACGTTCTCAACTCTATCCTCCTTGTTCTTAATAAAAATAATGAAGAGAATTGTTTCCCTAGATGAAGTCCCAGTAATAAAAATAATGAAGAGAATTGTTTCCCTAGATGAAGTCCCAGTGGGATCCCATCTAAAATGTCATCCCGTCTGGTTTATAATTAAATTTCAAACAGAGTTTTAAACAATTCTGCATACAACCTATGATGGCTGCATCCAGGCAGTACTTAACTGTCATTCTTACAAATGTTTTATATCATCAAAATCTTGCTAAAATCAAGATAAATGTCATTTGTTGCTTTCTGCTTATTCACTGTTTGAAACTAGCAGAATATCTTTATCACAATGTGATCATGTCTTTGGAAACATACTAAGTTTATAGGCACAGAATGAAGACAATTGTTGAGTGAAATGCTAGGCTGGGAGAAAAAAAACCCCTCTGTTCAAATACATAGATTGCAGAAAAAAAATGGACATATCTTTGCTGTGTATGGTTTGTTGCTTGCTCACCGGATTTTCTTTTTTTTTGGTCACTCTTGATCCCTGTCAACACAAGTCAGAAAATACTTGTGTTGGATTGAGTGTCTCACTGTTGTCAACCCATGTCACTTTACAGAGGTTGCTTACATACATTTGTCCAGCTTTCTATTTCTTCTATATTTTCCTAGACCCTTCAAGCAACTGGTGAACCATTATTAGTAGGCTGCAGGTATAGACACTCTGTTTTGCAGCTGTGGAGCAAAAGGTCTTAAGGGTGACTTTAGGGTTGTTTCCAGAAAGCTAAACCAATGTGTTAAGAAAAAGATTTCTTTGAGTAAAATAAGTTTGTGTGGGCATGCCAAGTATCTTTTCGTATATTGTGGCTTTGCCCTATTGCACAGAGTAATTGTTGCACGGAGTGTTAACAGGCCAGGTTGTCAAGTGACAAAGAACGCAAACTAGCAGAAACATTTCTGTGTTCAACTTACTATGAAAGTTCCCATGTGTGTAACCAAATGATAGTGGGGTAGAGAGTACTACTGTGACCTCATTGCAGGCGTACAATGGCTTCTTACAGGCAACAAAAAGTTTTGCAAGGTAGGTAAAAGGAAGTAATAGAAAGTGATCTCCAACACAAAAGGTCTTCATTAATTTCTTTGTAGCAAGGCTTCTTGATGGCAGCAAACCCTGTGGTGTCCAGACTGTGCTAAAAGCTCCCTGTGGACTCTAAACTAGTTTCTTAAAGCATGCAAAAGGCTGCCCTTTCTACAGGCATTTTATCCTGGCTGTGCCTGAAAGGTCACTAAAAGTGTCGTAGAACTGATACATCCCTGGCAGCAGTAACATCGGATGAATAAAACAAGGCTCGTTAGCTGAATCAGTACAGAGGCTTCCACCCTTAACCTCATGCATCAAACCCACTTTTGACTACTCTGTTTTATATTCATCTTAAATGTCACTGTTATCACAGGTGGCTTGTAGGTCGTGCATTTCTTTAGTAAGAGCACACGTGAGTATACAAGCAAACAGAACCCTATTCCTGTTGTGGTGGGCAACATCAGTTGCCCACCAAAGCATCTCTATCACTCCCCTCCTCTACTGCACAAGGGAAGAGAAAATACAATAAAAGGATCATGATGTGTGTATATCAGGACAGGATGAGAGGCATAAACGGGTTTCTAATTTTTCATTTCTGAAAATCTATGGTATATAGAGGGTCCATTAAAATGGGAATCATAGAAAAGATCCCACTAGCATGAATGTCATATGGAAGAAGGTTCTTTTTGGAAAGTTTGCAGTGAGAAAAATTAGAGCTGTTGAAATCAACAGATGGACAAACAGAAAGGATTGAGTGTAGAATAAAAGCAACATCTTCCTGTAGAAAGAAAAGGAAAGATACTTAAAAGAAATCAGATGACTAGACACTATTCTACTTATAGAAATTTTCCTCTGTAAGATATAAATACAGAAGCACAAAGATTCAGGTCCTCAGCTAATATATATGTTGATAACTTCAGTGGCTTCTATGAAGCAATGGTAATTTACATTAGCCTAGGATCTGACCCAAAGGATCCTTTAGGGTATATATGTATAGAAATGTGACTGACTATGACTTTCCTTGCATTTCAGTAGGCATGCAAAAAGCAATGCAGACTAGATGTGAAAAAATGTCGAGTTTAGGAATGGCGAGGGGGATGAATGGCTTTATCTGCAAATAAAAGGAAAAGGAAAAGCTGGGAAACAACCAACTTGGCCAATCTGTGACCTGCAGTATGGATGACTTCTCGACCACTTTCAAACCCTCTTCTAACTTTGTTCCTTTGCTGTGTTATTTTGTTTTGCTGATTATCTCATCCCTACCCTTGATGCATGAGGGCCTGCCTCTCACCATGGTGAATCTACTGCCAGAACTCAACCTTGCCTTCACCACCACATCCATTTTCTGCCCATGGCTCCTCCTTTAAAAGTGAAAACGTCTTTGGTAGCAATTCTGTATTAAGGGTGATCTCTCTCACTGATTGCTCTCTTTTGCTTCATTTTCACTTTGTCCATTTCCTCGATGAAGTAGTTTGTTTTCTCCAGCTCTATTAGTTCTAGCCCAGAGACTCTCACCATTTCCTCATCCACATCCCTTGTACCATCTCCAGTCATTTCTCTGCACATTAACTCTTCCATTTTTTTGTACTAACAAACTGATAAAGTAGTACTCTTTTCTTCAGGTTGCCAGCCCTTGTCACTTCTTTTACTATTAAATTCCCCTTCTCTCTTACTACAGTTACAAGAATTTTGTTCTGCAAAACTTACACTTTTCCCAGTGACAGACTTTTTCTCTGGATCCCTTTTTTTTTTTTTTTTTTTTTTTTGATTTGTTGCC
>JAWMRA010000113.1:63310742-63412304 GCA_035584735.1 Pseudotriccus pelzelni
CCCCATCCAACCTGGTCTTGGACACTTCCAGGGATGGGGCAGCCACAGCTTCTCTGGGCAACCTGTGCCAGGGCCTCTTCCACAGGGAAGATTTGCTTCCAGAAATCTAACCTAAATTTACCCGCTTTCAGTTTGATCCCATTCCCCCTTGCCCTGTCACTTCCATGCCCTTGTCTGAAGTCCTTGTCCTGCTTTCTTGGAGCCCCTTTAGACACTGGAATGGGCTGTAAGGTCTCCCCAAAGCCTTCTTGGAGCTGAACATCCCCAGCTCTCCCAGCCTGTCTCCACAGCAGAGGGGCTCCAGCCCTCGGTCTGCACGGCCTCCTCTGGACTCACTCCAACAGTTCCATGTCCTGCCTGTGTTGGAGCCCCCAGAGCTGGAGGCAGAACTGCAGGTGGGGTCTCACCACAGTGCAGAAGAGGGAGAGAATTCCTTCCCTCACCCTGCTGCCCACCCTGCTGGGGATGAGCCCAGCATATGGCCTGGAACAGATTATCACGTAATTTACTCATTATCACAATTCAAACAGTTGAAATGTGGAATTGAACAGTTTTTAAAAAAAGACAGATTATTAAAACCTAAAGACACTTAAAAATTAATTTTTAATCAATAACGTAGGAAAAGATACTTTTAATTGTTGGGGTTTTTTCTCACAGTGAATTGCACGGGGCACATCTCCAACTGGCAGCTGTGGCAAGCTGATGCTATGGATCCATTTTGCACAATTACATCCTAATTACAGCAGTAAAACTTTCAGCACCCTTGTAAGAAAAAGAGTTCAGATCTAACATGGCAGAGACTGTAGTTGGCTGACTTCAGCTATATTCAGCATTAAAGGCATAAGAAAAAGGATCCAGTTCTGCTGTTTATCTCTCTTTATAGTGAGGTAAACAGCTCATTTGAGCTTCCCTATCAATTACCCGCTGGAAGAGAAGCTCTAAGCCCACATTTTATCATTATGAAAGACTAAGAACATTCTTGCGTGACTGCTTTATCAATCTCTTCTTCACCTCAGCACCACATGTCTAATGATTAGAATTCATTTTCTAAGCCTCCAAGTGCTGCTTTTGCTTAAAGATACTGTTCTACCAAGATGCTTCAGGGAATCTGCTCGTCATTCAGCACAGCAACACCTCTCCAACACACCTAGAGAAGGCTTGGTGTCTGCTGATCACTCCAGTTGACTCCTGCCAACTCCAGGATCAGAGTTGAGCCCTCTGGGAATACACCTTTCTTTTCAGAAGTTTGAGTTTTGCCAAGACTGATGTTCTGGAAAGGCACAGGACACGCGAGTGTGCAAACTCCAAAATGCACTGACAGTGTCTTTCCCATTAACTGTCTACTGACCACAGCTTTTCTCTCAGCTGGATATTCCTAAAAGCAGTGACTGTAGACTTGTTTCTAGCCAAGCAAAGCATGGAGGAAGAGGCAAATTTTGCCTTTATAATTCCTCTCAAGTTCAAGCTTGCAAGCAATCTGTGAGCTGGAGTAATCTGCATCAGGATGAACTCCGAAACATCCCATGAAGGGCTACTCTGCTGCCCAGGGTAACGACACCAGCGTGAACTCCAGCTTGTAAAACAGCCTTCGTGGGGAAACTAACAGTACAAAGAGAGAAGCCCAAAACTTGCCCATAGATTACTTTTTTCCCCCTTAAGGCCCTCCCCAATTGTCAACTCGTGACAAAATTTAGAGCCTTTCTGCATTATTCTCACACAACATTTGAGCACCAGCAGAGCTGATTTCTGGCCAGTTGCCTCCTTGCTTTTCAGAAGCCTCTTGATGTGTTGCTTTGAGTGCTACGGAGAGTGCGGCGACCGCGAAATGAAAGTTATTTTGCCTTACGCTGTTAGCATTTGATAATGTTCACTTTTCTGCTAAGATTTGATACCACTGAAGCAATTCGGATCTTCAGGGCTCTGAAAAGTTGCTCCAAGTGCCTGCTGAAGGAGCCTTGGTAGAACTTTGCAGGTAGCACTCCCACCAAAACAGGGTCGTGAAACAGCTTTATGAAAACACAACCCTAAGAGGAGAGAGCCCTGCTACCAGCAACTCCACTTTGTTTGGTTTTTTTACCATACAAGAACTTCAAACAAGTACCTTAAAGAGTTCACCTGTCTCTAGGGGGTTAAGATGCCCGCCATGGAACTTCTCCTTAAGCATTTCTTTCTTATGAAAAGCCAGAAACATGATTTTCCTGGGACAAACTAGTTCCCACAGTGTGATAGAGAAACCAGATACAGTGTTTGGTACTTGAAAGAAACTCTGTAATGACAGCACTGAAAGGCAAACATGCAAACATTTAAGCCCTGAAAAAACACCCATCTATTTTTACGAACTACAGCCCACCGCACAATCCCTGAATAGGGCTGAAAGCATTAAATACTGTTCTGTCCATTAATCATAAACTATGTCAGACTATATATTTCAAAGACAAGTTATCAAGAGGAAAACAAAATAAAAGAACTTTCTAAAATGAACTCTGTTCCCTCTGCATTTGTCCAGATATTTTAAGATGGCATCTTTCAGGATGGGAGCAGCCCAAACTCAAAGAGAGATGAATAAACAACGGTGGTACTGCCTTCTACTGCCAGGACTTGGAAGAACCATTTCACCCACTCCAAGGAAGAAACTTTTCCTCCTGTGGATAAGCGAGGCTGATCTTTTGCAGTTCTCTCAACAGATGTCCTTGCCCTGATGTCCTCTTTCAAGTTTATTCTTCTCTAAATCAAGACACAGAGGTCTCTCATGAACATATGGCATACGGACATTAGAGATGCCATTTTTCCTTGCGAATGTGCTGGGATCTGCTGACCTCAGGTCACACTGGCAAGAAGTTACCATCTGCCTATTCCTGTTAGATGATCAAAAAGGAGCGTTTCTGGCTCTTCTGCTCCAGCAAAACACCAAAGGTAGTTAGAATATTGTACTGCTTGCAGTTCGTGCTCTGGCTGTATCTCATCTGACCTTGAAACTCTGGCCAAAGTAGGAAAAGCAGGAACCAAACTGGGGGTGGAGGAGGAGAGGGTATATCACAGGACTGAGAGCAGGGAAAAAACCCAGCAGCAGGTTTAACATCTTACTTACACTCTCTAACCTTCCCTTCATTCCCTACAGTTTCCTTCAGTGCACAGACACTGCATGGGAAATGAAAAGAAACAACACTGAAGTAACTCAAACCAGTTTTTCAGCACATACGTGGGATCCCTGCCTGTGCCTTTGCTGAGCACTGCAAAGGATTTCTTGGGCCCTTCTAGAAACACACACAGAATGAGAGAAAGTTTGAAAGCAAAGCCCAGCTAAAAATAAAAACAAATCAAAACTTTTCCACTAACTAGATCCGACACAGCAAATATTTCAGGTTTTAGTTATACGAAGATTACAGGCGTAGTTTTGTTTTGTTCACAGATAAACTTCCTCTGCAGGACAAAACTGTTGCAGAAACTTTGTCAAAATTCCATTCTCCAGCCAAAGACCAGCAGTTAGAAGTGTGTCATCTCAAAGAACATTAGAATTAAGAAAGTGTTGTGCAAAAGCAAGGATTACTCCAAAAAGTTTCACTGAAACAATGCATTTCTGCTCTTCACTTCAGCTTACAATTCTTACATTTCTTTTTTTAAAAAGCAACTTTTGAAGCAGCCACTAAACCTACCTCTGAGTCTTACTGAGTTTTCATCTGGCTTTTTCCCTGAGATTCTCGAGTCCCCTCTTACTTTGCAGAAGACCAGCAAGTGACAGTGTTGCTGTACCTCAAACTTGGCCACATTTGGCCTCTAGCACTTCCATCCATCACCGCACACGATGAAGGTTTAAGCAGCTATGAGAAACCACTAAACAAAAGTGCTGTAACTAAGCAAATTAACGAGAGCAAATTCACAAACTTTCCAAAATAAGGTGGGTTTTTTTCCAAGTAGCAGAGTCCTCTTTGTAAAGGTAACTTGTCACTGACCACAGCGTCACCATCAGCTCAATACTGTGACTCAAACAACTCAAAAAGTATCAAACATTTTCCCAAACTACGAACCAGAGGGCAGAAACGAGAAACTTGCACAGTGTTACAGTTACTTCCTTGTATTTCACCTTTAGCTGTACAACCTCTCCTCAGGTTTCCAGCTATCTGACTCAAATATTTTCTTAATAAACAATCACAGGAGATGTGCATTAAGCAGCAAGGGAGAGAAAATAAGACTGCCATAGAGTACATGTCTGTATCTGCTCCATGCCCACATTGTACCTAGCTCAGCAAACCAAAATTAAAGCAAATACCAGTAGAAGCCTCTCACCATGTTCGACGAAGACGTTACAGTGTGGGCCCCCATGCCTCGATGACTCCTTCTTCCCTGCTCCTTTGATAAAGTGCAGGGCAGGCAGACTTGGCCTCCTTTGGTCCCCAAGAACTTTTCCAGGCTGCTGCCCCATAAAGTAACTATGGGCAGCCTTTCCCAGGACGAGAAGTTTTTCGAAGAAGTCCGTGATCCCTGATCTTCCAGGCGGGGAAGGAGCTTTGAGGGAGAACGTGTTTAGGTGGGTGCGCTGGCTGCACTCACGGTGGGATAAAGTCACTTGCGGCGAAGAATTAAGACAGATTCCTCCAATGCTCCTGAAGAAAGCAACAAGGCTCCTTAGGTGACTTTATGCAAAAAATAAAAAAAAAATTTAAAAAAAAACAAACAAGTAAAAGTTCCAACCGCTCAGCAGCGACCAAGCATTGCCAAAGTTTAGGTTGCCATATGCAGCGTGTCCTCCACCGGGTAAAAACAAAAAAAGGCGAATTAGTTCATCTCACGAGCAAGAAACCACACACAGGGTCACCCCGGGCAGGAACAGCCATTCCCACCGCAACCAGTGTCAAGGTTTCCCTTTTTTTTTTTTTTTTTTTTTTTTGCATTTCTTCCCTGATAGAAATGCATGTAAATTCCTTTTAAAAAAAAAATCAACTCCACCCTTATCCTTGCTTGTCCCAGTTTTCCTCCCACCTCCACCCCTAGATGATTTCAAGCGGCTTTTGGAGCTACTTTTCTCCACTTCTTTTAAAGTTCTACTCCCATCTTGTATTTTGTCCTTTGCACACAGCTGGAACTTCAGTCAGATCACCTCTTCCTGTTCAAATTTAGGCAAACACAGTCCTCTCTCTGGTCATCCAGGCAACTTTCATGAATTTACTGCTTTCTTTTTCCTGAACTGTTTGCCTTGCTGGCCTCCTCTGCCTTCTCTGCAGGTGCTTACATTCCTTCTCTCATCATTTTTCTCCTTTCTTGATGCTTCTCCCTCCAGCATGCTGCTGGAGTCCAATGAGCAGTAATATCTGCCTTTTATTTTTCTCCACCTCCTGTAAACTGGGTAATTGCACTCACAAAAACAAATTCTGCTGTCGCTGGCTCTCTGAGGTGTCACGGATTACCTGGCTTGTGCTCATTCTGCTCCTCCTATACAAACTTAAATCTCAGCTTGTCTGTGTGATATTTACCCATGGATAATTAAACATCAGTTCCAGTTCTGCATGGCTAAAGTCAGAACTCTCAGCTGCTCCTCCCTAACCTTCTCTGCTGCTCCTCATAGTGAACTTGTGTCCTCAAGTCTGCCTATGACTTGAGGATATAAATTCAATGTCCACTTTGGTGTGGGCTGTGCACGATTTAATTTCTGGAGATTATTTTTGCATATTGAAGAAGAAGACTCTTCTAACTGTTGACATAGCTATAACATTTACCCAGGGTTCCCAGTGTCAAACACCACAATTGTACCCATTTTATTTTTGAACTCACCAAATGTGGAGCTAAGCTGCAGGGATCACCTCTTTGCCTACATTACTCTTGTCTGCATCGTTCTACTGATTTAACCTTGTATGTTACATCAAGTATAAACTAAATCTTTTTATATCTAAAGCATTTTGTAGAGACTCGACATCAATCTCTCCTCCTTCCAGGTCTAAAAGCTAAATTCTGCCCCCATTCCAGCTTGACCTCCATACTTCTAAAATTTTCAAACAGTGTCTCTCCTTGTGAGAATGTCTTCACAAACAGCTCTCTCATTATTTTCCCTAAAACTCTTCTTTGCCCTGTTGGGAATAACTAGGTTGCCAACGCCCTCATACTCCTGTCTACTTAAGTCAGTAATATTTGCTCATAGTTTCTTTGTGTTCGCTTTCTGCCTGTGCCCATCAGTTGCCTCTTGTCTGATACACAGATTGCAAGCTCCAAGAAACAGGAATGGCATTCCCATGTGCACAGCGCTTGACATTATGGCAGTCCTTAAATATATTCATGAATCTAAAGCACTAAAGTAATATTTAAAAAATTACAATTACACATGATAAAGATGATACCGTTTAAAAAGAACTAATGACCAGGGAAGTGTCTGTGCACGTTCACATGGATGGTTATTGCACGTGCATGTCATGATTGGATGTATTTCCTGCGTGGTATAGCAGGGAGAGAACATGGAGTGTACAGGCACTACATCTGACATAGGAGGTCTTAAATTTATATACACTGGCTCCAGAAGCCAAAGACTTGTCTCCTTGGACTCAGGATTAGGAAGTGCTGTGGTTAAGCTTCAACACCACAGCAAGGCACTTCACTGCAGGTATAGCTGGGAGGAAGGAGAGATGTCAAACAAATTACAGCTAATAACACCACTGGAGGCACTGTTGGTGCCGAAGTGAGTATGTGAGGCAAGACAGAGCTGTGCACAGATACTAAAAACTAGTAGCTAAAAACTGGCCACAGAGAGTAAAAAAAAAATAAAAATGGAGGGAAGTAAAATTACATTTCGCTTTAATAAGTTTGGAAATGACATATGGGGACAAAATAGAAAAAAGCATATGGGGACACCCTTGTTCTTGCAGCTTTGCCAGTATCCTGCTACCCATCCCTCTATTTGGTAAAGAAATTTCCAAACAATTTAGTGCTGCTGCCTTTTTATGCTGCGAGCATGGCCTGGTGGCTATTGCACAATATAGCACACAGGAGGAGGTTTGCTTGAATGCAATCTCCATAAAGTTTGTTTACAATGATAATCAAACATTATTGGTCTTTGTGCTGAGTACACAGTGATTTAGGCTCTCAAAAGACCATAAAGCCAAACACTGCGGAAGCATGGGGAAGGAGGCATATGCCAGAACATGGGGCTGTGCCCTTCCTGCTGTCACAGGAGGATTCAGAAATGGTGTAAGGACTTGGACACAAGGTCCAGTTCTTGCAGTGCAATGAACAGCATTTCTGCCAAACAGCCTGTAATGTCGGGCCTGTAAGTGCTCTTAGCTAATCAATTTGAAAGGTGAATATAAAATCTCAGATTTTTAAACTGCCACATCATGGCATTTCTGAGCTATGAGATGGCCACAGGACCAGCAAAGGAAAACCCCTACACAAATTTTGACGCAGTTTCTCAGCTCAGATTCTGCCCCACTGCCCCTATTTTCATGATGTTTACTTGCGTAATAATCAAAATTATTCTGTAATTTTTTTCTTCACAAGGGCTTTTTCTCCAGCTCGTTCCCATCTTATCGTGTTCCTTGTTGGGTAAGGCCCTGCATCATCTTCTTCTATCTCTGTTTCTGCTGATCCCCTGGCTAATTCTTTGATCAGCCCTTCTGAGACAAGACATGAGACTGGGGAGGTATGCAGGTTTGTGAAACCTCATAAGCATGATCTGGTGTTACTGCCCTCGCAGAGGTACTGACAGGGTTCTCTGCCTGTTACTGCCTATAATTAGGACCAAGCAGGATATTGCATTCAAGGCGAGCCCAGCTCATGGTTGTACTCAGCAGAAAACAGCAAGATGAATGGTGCTGAGGTTCCAGAAATTAGACAAGTCAAAATGTATCTCAAGTTCCCAGGTGGAGAAGGGGTCTGATCGGGGGCATGATGTGTGGAAGGTCATGCTCTGGAGCTATGACTTGGCAAGGCAGGGCTGCCCAATAGCAGGAACCACGTTGAGGAGGTGGGAACCAAGGCTGCTCATGGCTTAGCAGAAATGAGCCAAGATGAAAGTAGCCAGCAGTAATGAAGCAAGGGCTGGGAGGCATCAGTGAGTCTGCAGTAGCTGGAGGCAGAAACAGGACCAGGGACAAGGTAGGCAGGAATAAGAGCCAGAGGCCAGGAGGAAATGGCTGGAACATAGCTGCAGCAATGGAAAATACTGTACTGAAATGGTCAGCACTGCATTTTATAGCTGAGAAATACAGCAAGCCACCTGTCAAGCCTGTACACGTGGAAACAGGGTGTCTGCTTGACCCCTGCAAGGTTTGCAAGGCTTGTCCAAACTTGCAGTAGGGCTTGTCTGATGCTGAGTAAAGAGTTTTTAAAAGACCTCCACTCAGCTGAAAGAACAATATTAGTCTGAGCACCATATTATTTTTCTAAACTGGACAGACCTGAACATTGCTGATAATAGCCATTTGATTTCAAATTTTTATGCTTGAGTGCTAAGCAAAAAAATATAGCCCTGCAATATAGCTTTTGAGTGACAAATCTTTCTAAAAATTAAAGAAAATGCGGGGTAGATTGAATTATTATAGAAGTTATCAAATGAGTCATTAGGAAAAATTGTTCCTAGCCAGATCACTGCTAAGGGCAAGCAATAAAGAGAAGAAAAAGGAAAAAAGGAGGAAAAAGAAAACGCCTGGGGCAGCGGCCTCCAAGTGTGACTGCCACACTAATAAATTAGAAAAAGAGTCATTAGTAGGTGCAACAAAGTGGAGAATTAAGCCCCAAATCTATGAAAGTTAACAATCCAATGCTAATGAAGACCTATCTAGATATTTGAAAGGAAAAGTAATAAGGAAAACTTTAACAGGAGTCATGCTGATAAAAATAATTCAGTACAAAGCTATGTTCATGGCATGTAGGAAACTGTGAGGAGCTCATGTTGACTGTCTCAGCAGGAAGGACTTTAAGGCTGTGGGCAGGTATCCTTCTCAGGGCCACTGGAAATGCTAATGAGTCTGATCCACCCACAGCAGCTCATCACCACTCCCCTCTGAGACTCCGTTATCTGTCAGTCTGGAGTGAGCTTGGATGGCCAGGACCTGTCGTGCTCCATCCGCTAATTTGGGCTGAAAGCCTAAGAATCCAGCCAGCTGCCTTCCGAGGGGAGGATGCCAGGGAGGGGAAGGGGGCTCACAGCTCCACATAGCAACTGCAGACTGCTCCTCTGCCTGATTTTGGTGAGATCCAAGCTGCCCTCCCCTCTGAAGCTCTAATGGAGAGAAGGAGGAGACGCTCCCTGTTGAGGGCCCTGCCTTCAAAGCCCTGACTGGTGTCGAAATGGAGTCTGCCAGCAGCATCAAAACAAAACACTCCTGAAACTATTTTCCACACAATTTTCAACTTGTGAAGAATTTCAGATTTTGTTTTTTCTTCCTGATTTTGAATATGAGCTTTATTTATTTTTCTATGTCAAAACATTTCCATGGTCAGGAAGATTCCCTATTCTGCTACAGCAACAACCTGATCATCTCTTCAAATGATCTGTAGCTACTGTTGTCAGAACCATCACTAGCTACTACCTCATTTCTCCTACCAGCTTGACATAACTGCGTGCGACATTGTTTCATGGTCTGAATGCTTTTGTGTTCCTCTCCCGAAACCAACAATTCCTGATGAGTAATATTTTCAAACTGGTTTGGTATTAAATGTATCTTTCTTCAAAAAGAAAAAAAGATGTTAACTGTTCATTCTCTTTTGACATGTGCAGATCTTTTCCAACATTTCTGAAATGTCATTCTTTAAAAGATCAATATTGTGTGGTGAACAGTTAAAAAAAAAAGTGCAAAGGTGAGTATATTTCCCTGGCTGTTACAATACATTGATCTTATTAAGCAGTATCCCATTGTGATCAGCTGCTGGAATGGAAATGTTACTTCCTTTAAGTTTATGTTATTTAGATAATTTTTAAACTTGAAGTTGACAATCCCCACAGGAGATGGCAATGGATGCAAGGGGAGTGGCAGAGAAGACAAGTGAGGGAGAAGGGATATTATCATAGATGAAGCCAGCAACACCACCATTTTCCCTTATATGATTTTATTTATATATTTGTCTCATACCACAACCCTGTCTCCTAGGGATTCTTTGAACATCAACTTCATTAGTTACGAAGGCAGCAATCCATAACCAATTTTCTTTTCATGTCAAGCTTGTTCATGTATAAACCCAGCCCTTTTGTTGGAAACATTTGCAATTAATCCCACAAACAAAGAAAATGCAAATCATACAGTCTACCCTAAGCAACCCTTCTGACTCAAGGCTCTGACCACCATCTATTACACACTAAAATGAATTGAAATTCCCACTTTGAGTCTAACCTAATTTTCTAGTGATAATAAGCATGGATTCCCAGAAGCATTCTATGCATCTAGATAGTAACATCCTAATTTCCTTTCCTGGTAAATGTTTTAAATAAGATTTTAGCACCAAAGGAAATTAACCTTTAAATTAATTGTAATTATAAAATGCCATCACTGATTTTGTCTTCAGACTAATTACTTGCTATTATTTAAACAAACTGCACCTCCTTGGAGCTTTTAACTTTGTTTCGCTCTGCAGTGCAGTGACAAATGATCACAGACCAGGCTCTGTAATGTCTGCCAAGCCCCGTGACACCTTGGACTGCTCAGGTCCATTTGCATCTCAAATGCAGACGGTTTCACTTGTCATATCTTCCCACCATAGGCTTTCTCCCCTGCGCTTCAGCCTCGCACTCTGCAGCTCAGATATTTTCAGCCTGTGCCTTGGTGAGCATGCCTTGGTGGGATGGGGACTGTCTGTGCTCTGTGCTGAGGAGAATGAGATGCTCAACACCAGCCTTCTGCTCTGTGAGAGGCCCCCTCCAAGACTGGACATGACTGGAAATAATAAAACAGGAACCATCTATTGATACGTGCAAAAGATTGATGTTGTACAGGCATCTCAGGGAATTTTCTAAATGTGCCTGGTGGCACTACTGCTCTCCAAGGCAGCTCTCTTTAGGATGACAAGCATGAGGTAGTACCATGGGATTTCAAATACTTCTCTCTCTCCATGCTTCTATCAGCATCCTGACAGCCAAAGGCATCCCATTTTACTCCCTCTGGTTTACTTAGTTCACACAGTAGTCACCACACTAAATGAAACAAGTCAACGGAAAAAGCTTCTCATTTAGCCAAAGGCTGTAAATTGGAGAGTTCAGCTGAGCAAAAACAAGTTTTAGCTTCAACTTTTGTAGCGTGTTCATTGCATTCATAAATGACCTATTCAACAATTTGGAGAACAACTTTGTTTTAAAGAGTGGCTTGTATTTGTTCCTATTATTATTTGCTTCTGTTCTGCCTCTGCAGACTGCCTAGGCTGTCTCTAGCACTAACCAAACAAGTCAGACCAGTGATTTACCCTTTTGTGAGAGAGGTGTCTACCCCATACAGGGCAAATTTTTCTTTGGAATTTCATCCTTGCCTCCACTGACTGTGGTGGAAATTTTGATTATTTTAAGCTGCAGGCCTAATTACCTATGGCTATAGGAGTGTGAGATGGATGTCATCTGTAGTAACATGGAAAAGGTGAAGATGGAATGACTGGTGTTTTACAGAGAAAGATTCAGGACACATTGCACAAACAGTAGGTGCAAAACTAACTAAATATATAGCTGAGGTGTTGGATCTCCTTATGAGGTTGTTTTATAGAAAACCTTTTTTTGGTTCAAACATAGATGCACACTTTAAGGAAGAAAAGACCACCGTGGGAAACTAAACACAGCAAGACCTCTTCTGGCTAAGGAAGTTCATGAACTGCAAATTATTGTCAGGATTTTCTGGGAAACACTTTTTGTGTTTGTATATGCCTATATTAGGGAAATAAGCATCAGATGTTCTTCATTACTGGATAGCAAATGTGAGGCCGGGTAGACCTGGTACCTCCTATCGTGTGTTGCACAAGGGTAACGGATAATGCTGCACTCGTAAGGCTGCAGGTCACACTGCCACTGTGGTGTCAGCTCTCAAATGGGTGGGGAAAAGACCTTTCAGGCTGTCCAGGACAACTTCCAGAGATACATTCAAGTTCAGCCTTGACTGCAGAAATGTGCTTGCAGTTGTCTTCAGCCATCTCCCCCCAGCCTTAGTTTCAGCTTCTTTCCCATCTTTCTCCTGTGGTTGTAGTGTCAGGATTTACAGTCATGTTCACCAGAAAATGGGATGGGAAACAAAGAAGCAGAATTAATAATCAAATGTTTGCTACCAGTTTCTTTTTGTCTTTGTTTGAGAGATTTTTAAGCCAGGATGGAAGCTGAGGTATTAGTTTTCTGTAATGTCTCACTAAGCAGATTGTGAAAAGCATTTGGCACAGAAATAAAGTGATACCTGAGCACATTCTGAACTTCAATGGTGCCTTTCATCCCAGAAGCTCAAAGTTATGAAGCAACACGCCTATGAGTTTGTTCCTGTCATTAGTTCCCTTTTTAAATATGGGAAACAGAAGTATGGAGAGGTTAAATAGCCTGCTCAAAGGGGGAAGACTGCCTGTAACAGAGATAAAAAGAAAATGTTTTTCTACCTATATCCTATGTTTGTTAAAATTTCACGTCTCTCACAACTAGTGTATTTAATGTTGTCTTTAAAAAAAAACCAATCTCTATCACCACCTTCATACTTCCCAGGTCAGACCTAGGATCCCAGAGTGAATTATTGTTTGACATTAAGTTTGTTGGCACATAACTGCACATAATACTGTATTGCTCACCATTAGATATTTCCTATTAGGGTATTATAGTAATCCTGAACATTTTCAGGAATTCAGATGGAATCTCGAATTCAAGTTTTTACAGGGGGAGAGGAGAAGTGAAATAATTTCAAGGGTTATCTAGACCTTTACTTCTGTGCCAGACATCCCAAAAAGCTGGGCTAAAGGGACTATGTAGCAAAAAACTGTTTAATTCAGTTGCAATTTCTTTTACTTTGCAGTTTAACTGGAAACAATGCCAGGAGAAAAGAAGAGAGTGTATGTGCAAGTTGGATCCCTGCTAGCATGAGATAGTGCAAAGGTTGTACCTCCTGGTACTTAGGAAACAGTCAGAAGGGCCATATTTGTTCTCTGATTGCCTTGCCATTGTGTTATAGTAGGTAAATGCTGTTTCTGTTCCCTCTCTGGATTGGTAAGGAAGCCTTCTGAATTAGGATTTCACTGTGGGACACAGACTGAATTGGTGATTTTCTCTTGGCCGGGGTTCCTTCTCAGTCAAAGCTGTCCTTCTAGTAAACAAGCCAGTTCCCTTTTCCTCAACAGAACCTGGAAGGCAAGTGCAGAATTCCCACTTTATTAATCCAGGTTTCTTTCTTAATTGCTTACAGACAAAAAGCCCTGGGAGAATGCTGTTTTATTGCTTACATTGCAGTGTTTTCCACCAAATGTCTGTATAGTTAATAAAGTTTTCAAAAATACATTGGATTTTCTTTTAGTAAGGCAGTAGCAGCTTATAGCAGAGAGCTAAATTACTAGTGAGGAAATGCACATTAAAGGAACATTTCGATGGTATTAAAAATAATGGGCAGCCTTTGAAAAATGCAGGCCTAATATGATTTTGAAAGACAAATGAGGATCTCCAATAAATTTACAGCCATTGAGTGCCTCCAAGTAACCGTTGTTCCTGACATTTTTATGTTTCATTTTTAATTGCTGCAGCTAATAATGCTAATGAGGTAAGATTGGCCATGGCTTAGGCATACCACTGGCAATGGTGAAGGGTAGAATATGGAATTGGCAGCAGTCCTGCTGGGCACCCGTCCTCCCTCATCTTTCCCAGATAAAGACCTGAGACACTCCAAGCCTCAGAGTTCCTCCTCCCTACACATCCGCAGGAAAAATGATGCAGAAGGAACCTTTGGGAGTGACAAACCCTCCCTGAGACTAGTAGCCATGGAAAACCCATGGCTTGTCTTCCCTTTGGAGGTAGGTACTGCTGTTTGACTCTGGTGCACCCAGTGTTACAGCACTTCTGGGACTGTACTAGGAGGGAAAGCAGCTTTCTCTTCAGTCCTTGGTGCAGAATTAAACCAAAGCAGATAGTTCTCATGAAAGATAGCACAGACTTGAGCTTTGATTTAGGGGGTCTGCAGCTGGATTTACTTGGTGCGTAAGTAATTAAAACCTCTAGTCTTGCTGTTTCAGCCCCAGTTCTGACCCTGATTTGATCACTGTATTGTTCCATCCCTAATCGTTTGGTGAGGTTACAGCAGGTTAATCTTAGTGAAATGTTTGCTTAATTCTACCCTTGCTCATTTGTTCTCTTAATAAAATGTGCATAAAGAACGGAGAAATAATAATTCTTTCAGCTTGTTCCAATTACTTGGAGAGCAAAGCTAATTCAGCTGAAGCAGCTTAAGAGCAACTTGACTCTATTTCTACAGTTGAGGCTCTGTGCCAACAGAAGATGAAACACCTTCTATACTCCAGACCAGTATCGATATCTTCCTCTGGTTAAAATCTGAAACATGCCCATGTTTGGCTCTTGCATGTTGCAGGGCTTTTTCTCTAGTGTTGTGCTTTGCTGCTCACTCCTGCCAAGTTCAGTGTTTCTGTCTCTTTTGCTCCTCTTTTGGACTGCTGTGTTCCCATGGCCCATTACCAAAGCAGAAGAAATGGAATTGAGTGTATGGGCATTTACCATGTCCATTGTGAGAAGCAAACAGCTTTTTCTGTTGTCTCTGTCTCATCAGAAAGGACTTGTGGCTAAATGACACTTTAGTATGGTTATCCTTGTGGTTCTCTGTGGTTGGCGGTGAGGCGTCACATTTTTACAGGCATGAGTGGTCCTAAAAACCAGAGATTAGGATTTCTCCTGTGATGTCTGTGAATATAGAGGTGGGTAAGAAGATGGCAGTGTCCCTCTGTTGTCCTTCACAGACCACTTCAGTGCTGGGAAAGCATGGAATGGTGTGGCAGAGTTGCTTTCTGGTGAGTGGTTGTTACTAGAGGATCTTTCAAAGCTGACACAGGACAGAGAGGGAATACCAGCTGCCAGACTGAATGGAAGCACAAGCCCAGTCTCACCCCTTAACAAATATGGATGCTAGGCAGGGGCTGGTGGATGACAGTGTAAAGCTTTTTTCTCCCATGCCAGATGCTCAGCGAGTTTAGAAGAGGGAGTACACTGTGGGCAAGGAGGGCACTGTCATCCCTCCGTGCCTCAGAGTTTGTTCCATAGCAAGAGTCAGGGATGAGGAACTGGAAAAGTGGAAGAAGAGGCTATAGAAAGAGAAACACAGTTAGGGGATCTAAAGTAATCTCAGGTCAAAGACTTGCCTATGGAGGAAGCTCAAGAAATGGCTCTGGGACACATTCCACTTATCCTGAAAGCTTTTCTCCTTAGCGCTCCCTTGGTCTGCATGAGATGACCCCATCTGTGAACGTATGGAGAAAGTCATGCTTAGGCATCTTCCTTTGGAGTAAAAATACTGAATAACATGACATCCATAAGGGAAACAATCTTCTAAGAAGAGCATGATAGATGGATGTGTTGCCAAAAGAAGTGGAAAGGAAGGGACAGAAAAGACGAGAAAATGTATCTAAGGAAATAAAAGAATTTTAAATTAAACCTCAGAGGGTGTTTGTATGGACGACAGCCCTGCCTGTCACAGTGAACACTTGTCTGAGCAGAGAGAGAATGGGAATAGTTCTTAGTCTCTGCTACATGACACTTCCCAGTAGAAACTAAAGCTTTAATTTTATGATACCTTGAGGGGCCAAATCCAATCTGAGCATTATTACAGTGTTGGCACAACTCAGTCACAGAAGTTCCCTTTTTCTCTTTTTTGCCAGCCAAGCTTTCAAGCCTCACCAGGGGAAAAACTGCAGTGCCTGAGCTTGTGCTGGCTTCATTGTGCTGGTTGGGGGTTCACCCTGGTACCTCAGAGAGATGCTCACAGGTGGATAAGACAGCTCTTTGACTGGACAAGGAGACCTGGCTGAGGTTTACTAACAAAGTAATAAAAGCCTCAAAATAGTCAAAGTGACAGCAAGAAAAGGTTCAAAGAAGCATGACAATCTGTGGCTCCTGAACAACAGGGAGCTCCTACCACAGTGAGAAGAAAACAATACCATATTGGCTGCAGCACTTTGCTGCCAGGAATGCTGCTTTACAGACCATAGGAGAAATCTCTCAAATGTGCTCTGACTTCTGCACTTGTTTGGTGAGCCAAAACTCAAGTCCCTTCCTTGGTTTTTACTTCTATCATGCTCTAAAGCATCACAGAAGAGTGGAAAAAAGATTTAAGTCCTTAGAAGAGAGGGCAGGATAGTATTAAATGGGATTTCAATTTGGGCGGCAAGGAATAACTCTCCTTCAACCCTGTGGATAGTGAATGCACTTAATGGGAAAGCAAGAGAAAGTACATATGACTGGGTCCTTCTCTAAACAGACAAGTCTATTTGTGACATAGGCCTACTCCACACATCTGTCCCAAACCCTTCTTACTTTTTATACCTTCCTCACCTCCACAGAAACAAAAAAACAACAGAAATGAGCATAGTCAGAACGACCTCCAAAGTGTGTTGGTTTGATTTCAGCACTAAATCTCCCCTTGATGATTCACAGTGACACTGTATTGCCAATAGATTATAGGGTTGCAGCTATTTTCCACACAGGAGAACACACAAAGGAACCCCCGCCAGCCCTTGCAGTGCTCTCAATCAAATAAAAGCCCTTTAGCTTCCTGTTGCAGAGCTCTCTCTAGGATTCATGTATATTTTATCAAAGTTACATGCACTTCTGATACTTGTTTCTAAAGTGCTTTAGTATGAATCCCAAGATCTATTGAAATGCTGCAGTGGCCCATTTAAAAAAAAAAAAATCAAGGTTAGAGCAGAGAGAAAAAATTAAATGCCTTGACTCTATAGCATGCAATAAGAGCAAATTCTGCTCAACAGGTTTCTACTGATATAAATAAGCAGAAGAAACCCAAACATATATCTCTATGAAATCATTTCACTCCTCTTAATTGTACCCTGAGAGCAGCAGGAACAAAGAGGAACTCCACTGTTTCACCTCTTGTAAGTGAAGGTTCTGCAATGATCTGCAGCTATTTTTTTCCCAGAAGTGCTTTTTACAAGCCAAAGCACAGGAGAGCTATGACCTCAGTGGTAACTATAATATTACTCTGAAGATAGTTAATAACAATCTGGAATACTGAAAACCCCCCAGACTTGTACTTACCAACGGGGTTTTTTTTTTTTAAGATTTGTTTTATGTCTTAAGCTAAGCTGGGAGATAACGAATTGCAATGATCTTTTCAGAAGGAAGGAGTATGCTTATTAATTTTTTAAGCAGCATTTCAAGAGTCCTTTGTCCTTCAGACATTTCCAAATTTTAGACCAAGAAGGATGGACAGAAAATATGTTCTGCCTATCATATAATAAGGCATTTAGGTTGAAGTCAGCAGGAGCCAGCATAGTGGAGGGGTGATTTAAAAATAAAAAAAAAAGTATTCATTTTGTATGCAATAAAGCTTTAGTACTTACAGCTGTCCTCTTCTTCAGTAATACACTTCACAACATAACAGGCATAGATGAAGCCTGCCAGCTGAAACAGAATGTAATAGCATTAGATGTAAGACAAATACAACAGAAAAACAAGAGATGGCTTTAGAAAAGCAAAAACAGAAACAACAAAATTCAACAGACTATCTCTGATGAGGTAAAGATAATTCTCTACAACAGTTTAGTAATGTTAATTGGAAATAGTCAGGTGAATTTTGCATCTCTCTTAAATATCACATCTTTCAATAAAACTTCCAAAAATTGACCAACATTTTTCCAATACTTAATTGACTTCTTTTCAATTCTTGAAAACTAGAAAAGCAAATGAGTGGTTGGATGGATGGGCTTTTAGTAACTGATAATGTAAAAGCTTCTGTCAAAATCAGATTTGTTATCCAACAAAACCTGGGCCTCTAGCAGAACATTTTTTATAGTCAGAACCTTGCCAGCTAAACAAAGGATAAAATTGGTGCACTTGTAAACCAGCTTTATGGTGATATTTTATCACTTGAAATTATGCCTGTGGATTAATGGGACTTGTTCCCATATCTGCAATAGTTCCTAAGCCTCAAGACATATCTAGCTCTTTGGATAGGTCTGGATGTGTTTACATCAACATCTCACACAGCAGCTGGCAAATTTGAATCTTTTTCCTTTAAATCCTCTCTGAAGAGCCTGCCCAGAACTGAATTGTAAGCAGAAGCAACTGGATTTAAAGAAAATGAAAATCTGTAACAGTTACTGAAGTACCACCTGAAAAAAAATCATACAAAAAGGAATAAATGGCCAAAATCACACATCCAACAGGTCAGGTATCATGTGAGTCCTCTGCTGGTCCCTCGAACAAGTTCTGTCATTGCTAAGAAGTCACACCAGAAGTAACAGAACAAATACTGGAGCAGCAACAAGAGCGCTGTGTTCCATGCTTTACACAACTTCCTTAATATCTAGATCTGGAGAGTTTTCTCTACTAAATCACAATAAATCATTTTTCACCCTTTTTCTCATTACTGAAATTTGCATTGTAAGATGTCACAAGAATTCAAGTTGTTTGATCTCTTTGTAGTGAAAAGTGAGCCGTGTTGTTGGAATCTGCTGTTCTGCGCAGGTCATCTCACAGAGACATTTTCATGAGCTGCAAGCCCATCTGTACACTTTGGGAATTAGTTCTTTATATGGATAATAAAAGTGCCTAGACACTCCAGCCAGGACAGAGCTCTCTTTGTGCATGGTGCGAAACCCATAATCTCTGGCTGAGGGAAATGATGCTCTTAATTTCAGTTTGAGTAATCATTGGGTTGGGGAGTTGAAAAAGTGAAATCTGAGAAACCATTATGAATGCTGGTTAGTGAAAATGGATTTTTTTTTTTCATTAATCAAGGCACATGTCCAATCACTGCAATACTGTGGGTTCTTAGAGCCCTTAATACTATACATATACAAATTAAGTGCAAACAAATCCATTGTATTTCTTAGTACATTCACGCCTGAGGCCATGACTGTGCCTACTTTATTCCAGCTTTTACAAAGATATTCCTGGAATTCCTGTCAGTTTTCTAGGTAGACGACTCCCTGTACCCATAAATGCTTGCTTCTAACATCTGTATGGGTGAGAGACGGCTAAAGGGAAAAAACAGGTTAGCCTCAAGGCTTTTCTGAAGAGATCAAGACGTGATTTGGAGATCACACTGAAGCCAGCACAGATATTGTCTGCTAACTGCTTAAGTTCCGTCCGGGAGCTCAGAAGCTGCATTACAACAGAACTAAACCATTAATTTTGTCATTTATTATAAATCTGCCTTATAGTGCTGCTGGGAAGATTTTACACCTGGGAAGGATGAAATATTCACTGCTGGACACAAAGAACTCACTGTACCAAGAACAGTGGCATTCAGCTAATATCAGCATTTCATCTCTGTTTTATTGGATCACTATTCCCTTTCATTTCTTGGCTTCAAGACAGAGGGCTAATTTGCTCCACTGACTTATGCCCTGTATAACCCCATTGACTTCAATGACATTAGATGAGGTTTAATTCAGCAACAGAGTAGGCCCAGAAAGGTTGTTCATAAATGATTCCATTCTTGGATGTGAACCTTGGCTTAATAGTTTCTCTGTTCTCTTTTTACAGACCATCAGATCCCAGACAGTTGAATAGTTGCATCTCTAGTAGGCTGCTATGGTAATCCTTTTCTTGCAATACAGTTCAATACTTTACTATCTTCTAAACCGCCACAAGTTCACTAATTATTAACTGAACCTTTCTTACAAAGCACAGCAAACAAACTGTATCACAAATGATGTTTACAGCTGATCTTCTAATTGTATTCAGTTACATCTCTTAAATCTCTAGGGAACTCCTTTGATATACAAGCAAATCCTACAGCATTTCATCAGATGAGCTTGTTGATTAAAACAGTGCCTTAAAGCTCAAATTGTTCTGATCTAAGTACAAATGGAAGCTTTTTTCCCCTGAGATAATCAGAGTTCATAAAATAAACCTCCCCCTCTCCCACATTTATCTAACCCTTTGCTTGGTACACATAATAATTTTGCTTTAATTTAAATCTCACATTAGTTTTTTCCTCTTTCTTTTTTTTTTTTTTTTTTAAACCAAGCAATTTATCAGTTCTGATCCAGTGACAGCCATTCAAGATTAATCTTCTAATTGCATCAGCAGCAGTGGGTACACACTCTGAGCTGAGGCTCAGAACCAAAAGTGGCAGCTTTTACTTTGATGATGCTCAATGACCTGAGCCCATGGTGACTACAGACACATCTGGGGTAGAGATCTGAACATGCTTTCTCCCTGTGGGCTAGGACTTCCCATAGGAAAGGTACCACTCATCTACACATGTAGCAGAGATTTCTTGGGAATCAAGCAACTAAAATTGTTAATGAATTCCTGCAGGGATGAAGGGCTCTCACAAAATTTACCACCTTTGTTATGGTGCAAGATGCGCTTCTTGACCTTTTTTCTCTAAGAAAAGCACATTGCAATGTACCTATGTACAGCAGAAAAAAAAATCCAAACAAAACTCTTCACTAAACACAGTCCTCACCCTGGAAAAGAAGATGAGGGAAAAAATCAAATCAAATGCAAATGATAGAGGTAAGTCACATCACTTAATATATTCCTGAGAAGCCCTCAAACAGCAGAGCTCAGTGCAGTATGAGAATTACACAGAGTCTTTCTGATTCAGTATTTCCAAATGATTTTTATCTTACATGAGAAAGAAGGAAATGAGTCTTTAGAGATAAAGAAGAGAAGGAGCCTGACTGTCTCAGAAAATCAGTTTAGAACTAGGAAAGTTGGTTTGAAAACTCTTGTTGCTTTGCATCCCTCCCTATTTTTTTTGTTTAAATTAACCAAGCTTTGTTTTTTATAAACCATGCAGTGATAAAAAGAAATAGGTGCAATAAACAGAAGATCAGTTCTGGATCCCAGACTCATTAAGATTAGGTGTCTACATCTGTCCCTTTGATATTTTAATGCTGTAGTATGGGCCTCTAGAGGAGAAGGAACCATTAACAACAACCCTGCTCACTTATACATATAATGATTGGTGAATGCATGTTTTTATGAACCTCATTTTCTGCAGCTTGAAAAAATTTGTTCCCTACAACTCTCCCTGATATGTCCATATGAGAGTATAAGTGAGTACTGCTTTTTGCCTGCACCAGCTCCCTGAATGTACTTTGAAGGCATCATGTTGACCTTAATTTTATATACAATGATCTTAAACATTTGGGGTGTTTTTATTTTTTGTTTGTTTTTTCCCAACCTATAAGCATGTTGATAAAACCATCTTTCCTTCCGCAAAGCTAAAAAGAAGACTAGCAAAAGCCTAAAATAAATCAGCAATAAAACAGCACTATTGAAGCTTTGGTAATAAGATTACTTACATAATAAAATTAATGCATTTTGTTACCTTATTATAGCCATATAATGCCAATAAAAAAGCAGATAGAATATTCCCCACCAAGTCAGCAGTGTCCTGTTATGTTGTTAAAGATTCTTAGCAGATCCTGAGTTTCTGTGAGAGTATTTCCAGGTTTGCTGAAAAGATCAAGCGCTGTAATCAAACTTAATCAGAATTAGTATTGATCAAAATCATGTCTTGCTCTTTTTACCTCACTTCTCTTATGGCTATGAATGTTTTTATACACTGCAAATAGCACCAGATTTGGGAAAAAAGCAATTGTATAAAAACACATCATTCCTGGTCAAGGCCCCCACATTTCCCTCTTCTAAAGCAATGTCTGTACGGATATCTATTAGAAGTTAACTTTATTGTGCTGGAAACCTGAAACAAAAGAGTGACAGGAAGGTGGAAATGCAAACTAAAAGTGGATAAGATCTGAGTGGGATAAGGTGATGAGAAGAAGGCTTGAGATAAAGATTAATGAGTTAAAGGTTATGGA
The DNA here is from genome assembly GCA_035584735.1 of Pseudotriccus pelzelni. Taxonomy (NCBI): domain Eukaryota; kingdom Metazoa; phylum Chordata; class Aves; order Passeriformes; family Tyrannidae; genus Pseudotriccus; species Pseudotriccus pelzelni. The sequence goes on from JAWMRA010000113.1 coordinate 63,332,676, forward strand.
AATAGTACGTAGTCTTGGCTTCATTGAATGCGTACGTTTTATTCTATAACCTTCCTTGGTCAGGAGCAATGGACCTTAGACTTAAAAACATTAAACCATTCTGTTTTCCTATGGAAAAATGTTACAGCATCCTCTGAAACAGCCAAGCCTTGTGTATTTACTTTTCATTATTAAGTTTTCGGTTTTAAGACCTAAGCAAAATACGGGCTAGTTCAAGCAATAATAATAAAGAAATACATGGAGGTTAATTCTGGCCCTGGGAACGTTATATTGCAAAGCTTGGTGTTACATGTCTACCCATGTGCAAATTAATTGTATTTCTTGCAGTGGGCTGCACACATAAAGCCTCTGTAAGTAAGTAATGCTCTGCTTTTAAGAAACAGTGTTTCTTTAAAATGGATTTTTGAAGTCTGGATATATATATGTATATATATATATCTCCACATTATGAGCAACTGAAGAAATGGAGAATTACTATCTAGAAAGCTTCCAGTGTATTGATTCTCAGAAGAATAATACTCATTATTTAGCAGGAAAGGTGAGGCAGGGACCTTTCTATCAATATCTGTAGATTTAAGTTGGTGTCATGGGGGTTCTAAAGCTGCCCCCTACAAAAACCCTTTCAAGCATGATTTCACTGCCTGCAGCAGTGCCACATCAGTGAGTGAACATCATTGCTGGAGTTTAATATAAAACTTAAGCTACATTCCATGGAAACTACTCTGTTGAGGTACGCTTTTATTTGTGCTTACATTTAACGTTATAAGAACCCTGTCATTCCTCCAAGTTTAACTATCTTTCATCATAGAAGGAGCATTGGAAAACTACTGGTATAAAACCAGATTCCTGATAGGGAATAGACTGTGTTGCTGTCACTATTCTAAAAAATTAACTATGTATGTGCTGGCTGGAAAGAATATTTCATTAGTATGGTCAAGTAGCTTTATTTTGTGCAATAAAATAATTAATAAAAAAAGACAATATTAAATTGCCACGACCACTATTGTATTTAGGAAGCAATCGTGAAATTTAAAAGCAAAGCCAACCAAAATGGAAATGTCTTAGTCTGCGTAGTTGTCAAATTATTTTTCTTTCCTTTCTTAAGTTGAAAAGTGCTTGAAAGGGTTTGGGTTTTTTTTAGCAGACGCAATAAAAACATGAATCATCAATACAGATGAGTCTAGACATATTGGAAAAGAGAACTATGATAATAATAATAATCTTTTTTATATCAGTTGTCTAGAAGGTGCTTAGCATAAAATCTTTATTACTCAGTGGACTGTTCAATTTTCTGGAGATTTCTTTTTTGTATAAGCATTTGAGGATCACCACGAAGACCTGCTAGAATGCTTTTGTTTGAAATCCTTCTGGGCTCTTGAGAGCAGTTCTATCTTGTTCAGGACAGCAGTTCCCTTAGCGTCTTCCCTGGCAAGCTTTTTTGCCTGATGAATTGAACAGAGTACAGAGGTGCTGAAAATCACAGCACTGACTTGTCAGAAAAGAGTTGTGCAAACCTTTAACAACAGCAGAAAGCAAGAGATACTTACCTGTTTTGCAGCTGTATTACAGACACTTGGCTTGACCCAAATTTCCAGAAAGTTTAAATTTTAGCAAGAGTTTTCTGTAATTTTGGCCTAAAACTTTCTATGAATCTTCCCTCTTCCTGGGTATTTCAGTGTGATTTCTGCTTTTGATAACCATATGATATTTGGCACTTTGCCATGATTTCATCTCAGAGATAAAGAGTAGGATTTTTTTTTTCCTGCCTCAGACATGAAAGGCAACCTAAAAAGCCCCTAAAAGGGGCTACCAGCTTACACGAGATGGAACTAGGTATTGCTTATTGCTGGCCTCTGTGTTAACTGAACTGTGGAGTATCTTGGGGATTCAGGCTTGCCACTGAACTTCACATTCCTGCTCCCACAGGCAAAGTGCCCCAGCCAGGACTCTGCTGGATTCCCTCAGGAAACTGAGGCAAGCACGTCTCACTGAGCAGAGGGGAGTGACTTCTGCAGATCCCCAGGTCACAGCTTAGAGCAAGGACAGAACTGGGAAGAAAGGAGCAAATTCTCCACCAGCTGCATTCAGCAGGTACTGGGTGCAGCTCAAGTACACATGGCTCAGTGAAGGCTGAATGCATTACTGCTGCCAAAAGAACATGTCAAAAACTGGAGAACTTCTAATTTTCTCTTTTCTCTTTTTGTGGAATTGTCACTACATTTTCTTACTTTCTTAGGGTCAAGGAAGGTATTTGGTTACATATTTTTGTCAGTTCCATCCAATCCAAGTGTATGGGAAGTCCTGAAGATGGAAAAGTCTATTGCTCTGTTTCCTCTTATGGTGTATCTCTGTAACCCAACCTGTCACTGTTAGAACAGAGTTCTGACTTCATGGACATCAACAGTGTATGGTGCCCGATGTTCACATCAAAAGAATTTAGCCATTAGAGCTGTGTATATTGGGAAAAATAATTCCATTTATTTTTAAAGTAAGGCAAACTGCCTCTTTCCATTTGGCAACAGCAAAAAAACCAAAACTAAGAATGAAGATAAAACAAACAAAAACTAAAGTGAAAGGCTTTAAAATACTCATCACAGCATTTTTTCTGTTAATAGTAGGAATGGATTATTAAAGCATAAGTGTATATGTGTTTGTATGTGGGCTTTGCTCTTAAGGGTTTATAATACAGAAACTTCTATGAAAAAAAACTTTGGACCTTTTACCCCTCTTGTCTTCTGGGAAAGCTTTGGAATGGTTTAATCATTTGGCTTTGGTATCTTATTGCCTTTGGCAGCACTAGCTTTTCTTATCATTGTGTGTAACTGTGTGTCACCTTTTCCAGACAGCCACAGGATTAGGATAAGAAAAATTGGTTCTTTATGCTGCAGATCTAACAAAGCCACAGACTTCTTACAGCCCACCAAATGAATGCCTAGCATTTTAAACTGAACTGTGTTAGAAGAAACAGTTGATTAACCATGCTACTCACTCTTTTGAGGGCAGCAGGAAAAAAAAAGTGTATTTGAAATTTGTGCAGATTGTATAGGGGGAAATATTTTGATGGTACAAGAGAGCTCTGAATTCCTGATAAACAAACACATATGAGTACTTCTGTTCAGTGAAAATTCATCCCTCCATGTTGAAGCACCCATATGGCAAATAAACCTCGATGCTTTGAGTGTGAAGACTGGGCCCTCTGATCTGGGAAACAGAAGCATTTAGAGGAGAGTGAGTTGAAGACTGGATGTTGTTGTGTCTGCCAGTTTCTCAGGACTGTGGCCAATCACGAAAACTGTACAGAGTAAAAATTCAGAAAGGAAGCACACGCAATTTGCTCTTCTCCATCATTATATGTTTGATTAAATTAGATCATTGCTGTCACATAAACAACAAGAGCCAGAAAATTTCATCAGAGGTAAGAGACTTTCCAGTAACAACTGATTCTTTCCCTGTAATGCTATTTATTTTCCCTGTCATGAATTGCTGTTTATTTGAAGGCTCTGATGATGGTCACAGGGTCAGGAAACGTCATGGAACATGACAGCTTTGGCACTGCACTGACTTCATGGTCGTGGTCATGTTGTAACAGCCTAATAATGTTCTGATCAAAGTGTTCCTACGACAGCTGGTGGTGGCGGTGCTGACAAGGCAGATGGATGTATGGTATGCAAAGTGTACAGCACAGATGATGCAGCCCTTCAGCACCCCGAAGAGTCAAGCTCATTACTTTAACACATAAAAAGAAAAACAAATAAGATATTCATAGGAACAGCTCTAGATAGTATGATCTAGATGAATAGGGCTTGGACTTCTAAAACCTGAATTTTGACTGATTATCAAAATATAGTAATAGTAAGTCAGAAGCCCAGTGGGAACTGTAGATTAGCAGCAGAAGAACTGACAGATCTCTTTGGTAGTGCCATCAGCAGCAGAGCTGCCAAGAAGGTGTCTAAGTCAGGTGGAGGCTTTGCCTGCACAATATGGGAAGGTGGGATACCTGACAGGACAGCCTCTGTCTCTGGCATTGCATGTAAGAAAGATGAGGCAGAATGAATTTATTTTAACCTAATAATTCCCTCAACCCTCACACTCTGGAGTAAGGAAACAGAGGGATCTCAGTGAAAATGCAAAGCAGCGTGCATAGGGTGCTCCACATCATCACATCTCCCTAGGATCCATACATCTAGCAAATGCATTGCTTAGCACAAACATTTTTCTCTAGGTGCACAATATAACAGCATCAAGTGTCAGGGGGGTTTCAAGGTCAATAAAACCTCTTCCTGTGGTATCTAATGTTTAAAGTAACTGAACTCAGCTAATGTTTCAACGTTATTTTTCCTCTCAGCATTAGCCTTGTGCAGGCTTTTTCCACCTTTGTAATCTATAATAAAAGATATGTTTCAGGGCTGCCTTTTCCATTCAGCAAAATCAGCTAAGCAGGCTTCAAAAAGCAAATGCCAAAGTACTTTGCAAAAACCTTTCCTGCAAAAGGAGAACCACTGGAGAGTTTAAATGAATATCACACCATGAAGCCTAGGCTGGTACGAAGAGAGATTATGCTCCAGAGGCTCCAAGCGGAAGGACAGTTTGAATTCCACAGCCAAAGGCACCTTTCCCCTTAAAGCCCTTCTGCTGAAGGGCAGGGGATCATTCCCTTGTTTATTCAGCATGAAAAATAGTGATCTCCTTGCCCTGAATGGAAATAGCTTGGTGGCAGAGATCCCAGTCACTGCCTGGGGTGGCAGAATACATATGAATAAATTCTGCAATATGTGAGACCAAAAAAAAATTAATTGAACCTTTTAGCTGAAGATTCCAGTAACATCATATCACATGAGGCATTTCAGGGGAATGACGAATTACAAAGAGAGAACATTCTCGGAAAGGCCATGTCTTCAGAGTCTGTGCCTCATTGCAGGGAGTTAAGAGGTTGAGTTATATATCTGACAGTTTATGAACCTTGTTAATATAATGCAGTACCTGGGAGTGTGCCAGCCACGGTGATCAAGGCAGTCTGAATTAGACCTCTGCCATCAACAGACATCAGACTCCATTTAAAAATAAATGTTTTGTCTGAACTGGGCATGTCTATCCCTAAAGAAGTGATCACCAGCTTGAAGCTCTGAAGCTCAGTAACACAGCACCTTTCTTCCCTTGGTCTCAGTAATAAGCTATTTAACATGCCGATGCAAAAGGTGGTTTGGTAGGAAGAACAGAAGTGACAGCAGTACTTTGACATGCTAGTCTTCATGAAAAATGTGAGGTTTGTGTTTTCTTTAACCCACAGGTGAAGGCTGCAGCTCTGTCACTAGTTTCAGGCTCAGGTCACTCAGGGCAACCCATCTAGTGAGATGCCCTGGCCCCAGCAGGAAAGGTGAGGGAAAGCTTCTGCACTAGCAGTCTCCTTCCAGGCTCCACACTGGCAATGGACTGCATGAAGCGAGAGTAAAAGCCATAGACAGCCCTTTTCCTTCTGCTCTGCCAACAGCACATGCAGTAGCCACCATGCTGGTACAGCAGCTGTGTTCCTTCTTTGTCCCTGAAAATGCTCTGCCTTTCTCCTTGCCTCCAGAAACTCCGACTTCTGTGATGCAGAGCCACAATGATCTCTAACATGAGTATCAAAACAGTGAAATACAGTCACTTTTTTTTTTTAATTTATTTTTTCTTACAAAGTCTGTAACGTTCTGATAATGGTGCCTGTTTTTCACCAGGGCAATGTAAGGTTCCAGTAATTATTATGACTTTTGGTTTGAGTTTTTACATCAAAAGCATGAAAAGTGTTACAACTACATATGAGATTACTCTGTGCAGAATAGCAGCCATACGTTAATGCTTTATTTTTAATATTGTTTATATTTAATTTATGTATTCCAACTGTTTATAGTGTCACTTCCATTGCAATTGTCTGTCAAAAATACGTATTCGGTAGATAGAAATTTAGTGTTATTGACTTGAATAGATACATCAAGTCTTTGAAAAATGAGACAATATTATATTGTACTGAGGATCAGAGAAGAAATGATTCTTAGATGTGTGGTTCCTTCTACATCACCAGTTCATTGCCAGAAATATTTCATCTGGTTGTGTTGCCTTGGCAGAATAAAGGGTAGAAGGATAATTTAATTGGAGACACATGAAAGAACACAACACTGTGCAATGAGGTCCAACTTGCACAGCCATCTCTGAAGACCACTGAGCTGTGCAGCTGCATAGCAGCAATAAACATAGTATAAAACACATCATGTTCAGTCAGGGTTTTTTCCCCTCTGGTTTCTTATATATACAGAGTAAGTGGAAAAAGTTCTGTTGATATCTTTAAAAGTTAATGAAAGAGTTTTAAGGAAATTGTGCATAGAGTTGAGTTTGACTTCTCAGGAGAAGGAACAAAAAGCTTCTGTTGTCACAGGTCAGTTCTAATCATGTTTCCAATTCAAGAGCTTTAATCCGAAATATTTTCTATAATTTGCAGCCTATTTTCAGATATCCAGATACATGATGCTAGTCAGCAGCAAACAAAGTTGTACCTACTAGGAAGCACCAGAAGAATGTTCCAAAGGAAGATGAAAAACATTAATTGCAGTATAAGGCACTGGAGAACTGCTTGGAGAAAAATGAAGCAGCACCTGAAGGCACAAAGTGTGTTGTCAGAGAGGAAAGAAGAGTTAACAGCACAGATGTAAAAAGAGACCACGTGCTCAAGTACACACAGGCATCCTGACTTGCCCTTCATTTTTCACTGTGCCCCAATGGCAGAGTGTTTTATCTAATGCAAAGAAGAGAATACTGGGAATTAGAAGATGTGTCTGTACTATCTAATGGCTGCCTGTCTCATCTCATAGAATCATGGACACCTACTGACACACAAGAGACACTCAGGCTTGCCCCCATCTTCAGCTATGTAGTTTGCTAGTACATGAAGACATTTGACTTCATCAAAACCCATGGGTTAGAAAGTTAGTTATTTAAAATGATTATGTGATTATCAGGTTAACAGCTAGGGAATTACTACATTATTTAGATAAGATATTTATTCTGAAACTGCCCTGCTTTACAGAATAGACAAAACTAGATGTCTTCACTGTTTACTCTCAGAATTCTCATCTTTCTGTGTGACGTTATGTATGTCACACCTAGAGCATCACAGATCATGCCTTTTTGCACAATTTGTGAAGTTAACTAATGGAAAGCAAAAAACTTCAACCCAAACCCTACTTTAATAATCTAAAATATAATATATCAAACAAACAAAATTATTAAATACCTTGGCATTACCAGGTAAATATGGAAATTGCTCTCTGTTAGGAGGAATGACAGTTTATGATGCTATGTGGAAAACCCTTACTTTGAGTTAGTGAATGGCCCTTACCAGCTACTTTGGACTTCTGCCTTCTACAGTGACAAGGTGTCAGAAATTATAATTGACGCAAAAATATGTATGTGCTGGTGTTACAAATCGCTGTGAAAAGTGATTACTCCTATGAACCACGTATTTGCAGAAAACTAGCAATCCATTTTACCAAATTCTGCTTTGTAACTCACCCAGAAATTTTAGCAAGTTATTCCACACCTATACTTGCACAAGATAGAAAAAAATGGGCAAAGTGAACAGATAATTTTTGGTTTGACATATGAAGAAGTTACCCAAATAAAATAGATCCTTTGCTTGGATGTCTACAAACCAGAGCACACATAGGCCCAATAAGCAGGTCTCTGTTTCCCAAAGAACTGAAGCATATCAGATAAATTAATAATACTTAAGAAACAGATTAAAATTGAAGTTGAAAATGCCAACAGTTTTCACCAAAAAAAAAATAAAATCATCAGGGCAGAAACTTCCCATTTCCAAAAGTGTTGCAAGTAGTGTCTAAATTACCAGTTTGGTTAAGCAGCTCTAATCTGGTGGTCTTGGTCCTTTTGCTTGAATGACTGAGGACCTGGCTGGGACAAGCACAGCTCTTGCTTACCATGTATTCCCAGATATTTTTTCTGTGGAAACCAAGCCATCAGGAAGAAGGAGATCAGTGTGTGCTTAGATCTGAGCTCAGTCTGGGCCTATGAGAGTGGAGATCCCTCTTTTACAAGCTTTGCAGTCCTCTGTTCACATTTTCAGAGGCCTGCTGTTCCTCTGCAATGGAAACGAGGTTTACAGAGGCAAGTGGCTGCTTACGTGCTCAGAAAGTCTCTGTGCTCACAAGTTTCTCATGAAAACTCTGCAAAATTGTCAATGAAGGCATACTTCCACAATAAGCTGTTAGACTTCATGCTTAATATGTGCCTAATTAGTAGGTGCTTGCCTCTGAATTTCACTGTGATCTTCAGCATGCAGTAATCTAGACATGAAGGAGGACTTTATAGAAGGCCATACTGGTATTCAGAGAGATGTTAATTGCATAATTCATGAAGTTATCTGTTTTATCTGGAGGATGGCACATAGCACAAAGGCCTGCATTGGGATTCTTTTGTTCCTCATTCAGATCATTTGGTCAAGCCATCTCATTAAACTTCAACACAAAATCTGAATAATGATTCCTCATCCACCTGATCTGAATCTGACAGAATCATCCTAAGACTCTTCTCTGTTCTTTTGGAGTTTTCCTTCTAAATTCTTTTTAGCATTCTTTTTAGGTCATTATATTTCTGTACCAAGTATAAAGATCCTGATAATGGCATATTTTTTCTTCTTTCTTATATTGATTTACTTGATCTTGAATTCTTACTGAGCTCACTAAGTAATGCAGTTGTCTTCACTGTCCTTACTGCTGCCTCAGTCAAGCACAGACTTTCATTACTGATAACAATTTTTTTTCAGTCAATTTAGAGTCATCTTTTGCATTTTTCACATGCACCCTTTTGCGTTCTTTCATTATTTATGGCTTCTTCCCACTGATACTGTGTGCATCATGGGGAGATTCCATATTCTAATATAATATCTTTTTTCTTCTGTATGTCAACTGTTGAGCTTCCTGCTGTCAAGCAGCAAAAATTGGGGCCATGTAGTTTCTATTCAACGTCTATTGACTTCTTGTACTATTTCCATCAAGTCTCTTTTTCCCCTTTTCAACCCCTATAGCACACATGAAGAAATGTAAATGAGTATACTTGCATACAAATATGCAAGTAAAGATGGAAAGATGTCACAAGTATACTGTAATGTTGAATTAGCAGCAGCATTTATAGCTAACCTTAGCATAACATGCTGTTTGAATGTAATGACTGTGGTATGCACACTAACTTTGAAATACTTCCCCATTAGACCATCTTTGCCATGAATTATTCACTTTTTCAAAATGAACAGGGTAATATCAAGGCAATCCCTGTTCTTAGTGAGAGATTAATGGAATACCAACATAGTGGTGTTTCTTCTAAGCGCCAAATATCTTGCTTGTTGCTTCACTTTTTGTGACAGAGGGGAATGGTTGTGATAGAAATATCAGGCCTATTGTTTTGCCCTCAAGTTTTCACCTCAAGAATCATGAGCACACTCATTGCAATTATAATTATCTCCCTTTTTTTCCCTCATAAATGTGAAAAAAAAAAAAAAGCTAATTAGCTTTCCTGTGTAGTCACTGGCAAGAGACAGGCACCTACAGAATGAACAAAACTTTCCACCTATTTCAGGCACCTGCATTATCTAAAATAGGTATGGATGAATCTCTCCAGAAATGTCTACTTTGTTTCATGCCTGGTAAAAAAGCCCCAATGCTGTCTAGCTTCAGCTTTGAGATGACTGAAGCCTGGTGATTTGAATTAATCCTACTCTAAAGAACAAAGTAGGAGGTTCAGAGTTTTTATATGCCTGAAACAATCTTAAAAAATGAGCGAATTTAGAATATGCACACTGAAGGAATGACTCTTTCATAGAAATATCGACATCTTGGTAGTGCAAGTACGAGCAAACTAACTGTTTGAACACAGGGAAGCAGGAAAGCCTGTCTCATGGATGGGGTGTCTATGGAGTACTGACTCTGGACCTGTAGTTCATTGTGCATAATTAGCACAAGGTGGATTCTCAGTTTAACAGAGCTGTTGAGAAATACGTTTACTGCCTTTAACTCCATTCCTGCAGTGTAAGATGTAGGTTGAGCTCCGGGGCCAGGAGCCTGATGCAAGAGACCACAGAGTGGCTCCTGGTTGGTCAGACAGGGGAGTTTCCTTAACACAGAAGCTAAACAGACTGTGTGCTCTGTGGTTATTTCACTGGAAACTCTGTGTAAACAAAGATGCTATATTTTTTTTCTGTACTTAACACTGATACTATTCATGCTTGTTTTCAAAATATTGTTTTGCGTCCACCCTCCAGGACAGATTTTGAAAAAATGGAGAGGGTTCAGAGAAGACTGTGAGAGTGATTAGAGGACAAGGGGGAGGAGATTAAGCAGGTTAGTTAAGTAAAGGAGGTTAAATTTCATCATAAATCATAAAATCAGCTAGTAAAATATTGCTAAGGTCAGGATGATGTACTTTTTCAAGTAACTGTATTGTAAGCATCTGGACTGAAAGCTGGAAATTTAGACAAGTTAATAGTAAATTTTAAAAAGAATGGTAGTAAGCTTTCTATTGTGGGACATTTTAAGATCAATATTAAATGTGTTTTTTACTTCAGATAGGAATTAATTCAGGGAATCTCTATGCCCTGTGTTATGTAGGAGGTCAAATTAGGTAACTGCAGCATTTTTTTCTGTCCTTATGGTTTTCTACAATAATATGGTATATGCAATATTGGTATGTAGTAATTTTAGTGTATAGGAGTATTTGTGAAAGAAATTAATTCTGAAAATGGGGAAAAATGAGCACTTTGCTTTAATGGAAGAATAATAGAAAAACTTGTACTGATAGTAAAATATTTGCAATTAGTATCTAGCTTGCTCAGGTACAGCAGAGTACAATTACCCTCAACTGTATTATGATTTCTTTTACTATTTTCTTCTTGAGTAAATTAACTTCAATTTGCAGATTCAGTAATAAGTAGCACAGAGCATATTACACCATTATTACTACATCTAATTCATTAGATATGTAATTTACATTGCTATTTATATAAGTAAATTGCTATTTATATAAGTAAATCTAAAGAATCCCAGGAAAGGGGTAACCAGCTTATTCCAGAGCTCAGCTTAATATTTAATATGGAAAGATGGGGAAAAAAAAAGGACACCTCAAAAGCTTCAACCCTTATGTCAGGAATTGCTTGTGATTTTTCAGAAAGGAAGAAACTACTATCTTAAAATATACCTCCAAAACAAAAGGCAGAGGACTCAGAGAAGGCAAAGAGCACTTGGGAATAGGGCAAAGAGAAAAAAATGAGGGAACATGTCACCTTGACTCTCTCTTTTACTTCTTCCTTTTTTTTTTAATTTTTCATTTTTTATGAAACATATTATTTTTGACTTACCTGTTCTGCAGGGGGCTGTGGATTAATATGAAATGTGCAGAGGGACAAAATTTCAAAATAGACATAGCACTGCTGGCAGGAGGTTGCCTGAGGCAAACACAGCTCCTCTCTGCTGATCGCCATATAACCACAGTGCCAGACATTTCCTCTTATAAAATGATCAGGTGCAGAGACTTCAAGGCTACAAGTACACTGGGGCAGCACACTGCTGGTGGAGCCCTCCCTCGTCAGCAAGTAGCCTTCATGAAACATTAACAGAAGTGAACTGTAGAGCCAGTAATGACAGGAAGCTGCACAGTGGCATAAATCAAGTGTCCTATGGAATAAGGCCACACTAATGAAGCAGAGACACGGCAGAACTGGAAGCACTTTGTCTTCATAAAGCAGAGTACATTCTTGGGACCTGGACAATTAGTGACACAGGGGAAGATACTCTGGCTATGGCTCTGTTGCAGAATATGGAGAGGCCAAGGGACAATTTCTGGCTTCAAGGTCAAATTGTGTAGACTGGCTTTTAGCATGCTGCTTTGGTGCAGCTCCAGCTAAATCACAGGGGCCACGCACAGGCTGCATAGCACTTAACTGAGATGCCTGGAAGTCCAGTGTGCTAGAGACTTACAGCTGCCATCTTCTCTGGTTTTTGGGTTGTTTTGGGGTTTTTTCCCATTCAAAGTGTCTGAATGTGTCACAGCCCAATAGGGAGCATTAACATCATCTAGTCTTTACATCCAGCTTTAGTTCAGCAACTACTTAAGTAAATATTAAAGCACAGGGTCAAGGAAAGCTTAGTGCAGACACTAGCATAAAACCCAACGTTTCCTGCTGTGTCTCTTTTACTTTTCTGTCTACTAGGAGAAATGGTTCTGCCTTTACTATGACAAAACCATTCTGTCTTTACTATGCGAAAAATGTAAAGGGATGTGACATAAGCATTTTATGGCAGTGAAAGAGTGTACTAGCAGAAATCAGAACACACAAAATAATACTGCAGCTTTTTGAGCCATTTTTTGAGATTTAGATTAAATTCAGTAAACCCTGCACAGCAGAAGCTTTTCTGCATGTAGCACCGCTTGTCCAGCTCTTCACCAGAATTGATGAATCTGAACTGTCTTTGCCACGTACACCTTAAAGCCAATAAAAATAAATAATTCCAATGAATTTCTCTTTTCACCCTCCACATAAGCCAAGGAATTTACAAGATTATAGCAAAGTAGCAGGCAACTTATTACCTCTGTTTTCAAATGGAGAATGGGAGATAATGCTAAGATGGTTTACTGAGAGGTCACTGTCTACTTATACTCTGAGTAGAATTTAAGACCACAGGCTCCAATCCTGACTCACAGGCTGAATTTCTGTGCAATTTCAGGTACAGATAAAATTTCTTTACAAGCAAAATTTGAAGTCCTCAGTACCTGGCTCCTGGCCTATATTTAATTAATCAGACATGAAGGAAAGGAAGGTTTTCTTAGGGAAAACTTGAAATATTTTAGAAATTTGGCATTTGATCCCATTATTTGTCCACCACACATGCATACAGGAGTTTGCAGCAGCTCTTTCTCATTCAGGTTTGAGCTTTATGTGCTCACCATCACCTGTGCTTTTTTACCAGTTAACATCCAGTTCTGCTGATAGCATCATATGGCTGAGGCCTCTGTCATTACACCAAGTATGCTCTCTGTACTCACTATATATTGTAATATTGCAGAAGGAATGAGAAACAAAAAAGCAAGCCACTTCTCTGGCCTGCTAACCACTGCCTTTTGCAGTCCCTATCCTTTCCACATTCTGATATTATTTCCTGATAAATCTTTTATCCCACAGGCATCTCTTCCTCATTTTTGCTGTCACTTTTAAAGGTTTTATATTAGGTCTATGCACTAACAGGAAAGCATTTTAAAAACACTTGACTTATTTTTATAACACCTACACAGCAGCCTGCTGTAACACCTAAATTTTTCTTTCCCCTTGTTTCAAAGCATCACAAGTTTTTTTCTTGGCAGTATTGCATATTTTGGTCTCTTTCTTATTTTGTGCTAAGCTGTTCTTTGATAAGGTTCAGCTGGGGAAATTAATTTCTCTCAGGACCCAATCAGGGTTTTACATCAATTAGGCTAATTGACAGTAGCTTTAACACATTTCTTAATTATGACTGCAAATATGTTCTCAGAACAAACCCCAGAGCACAGGAGTTAAAACAAAAAAAAATAATAAAAAAGATATCAACCTTTTCTATAGTAAAATAATTTTGGAAACATTTTAGGGGTAAACCACCAGGAAGGAAGTTTCCTAATTGATGGATATCTCACCATGGCTAAAAGTGCTTTCAGCAGAAAATTTATGCCACACCAAAATGATCACCCTGTGCCTGACTGTGAAAATGTAAATAATCATGTAAATAATCATAGAGAAAGAGAGAGTACAGATGTACATAAAGGACATATGTGAAGACAGAAAATGCATAACTAGCCACCAAACCACCAAACCCCTCCAAAATTAAACAAAAATTCTTGAAAAATATGGATGTTTTTCTGATTTTGTAACAAGACATCTGAAATAATTTGTGCTTATTCACATTAGCTGTCTTGATCTTCTTTTAACTTAGGCTAAACCTCATTAAGCTGAACCTCTTAACTCAGGCATTCAGCTTAAGAGACAGTTTACATTATAATTTGAAATTGTGTGTTAAACTAATCTTTATCTTCTGTTTCAGATTCTAGTCTTTTATATTATTAGAAATTATAGGGTGCTTCTGAAACGTAATGAACTGCAGTTTCTTGATCTTTCAGTTTCCCTGTTTGTCATTGCGCCTCTGTTTCTCTGTGCTCTTGTGTGATGCTGTGGGAAGGTAACAGAAAAAGGCAATCCAATACTCTTCAGAATAACTCACAGTCATAAAATATTTTCAGAAGAGTAACTGCTGAGGGAGGTATTTAACCTTAGTCTTTGCTGCTGTTTCTGAACATCTGGCTACCCTTCTTGAAAACATGCTAGCAGTGTTGGGGCTTTTTGAATGTCTGTGCTGCATAAACCCCAAACAAGTAGTTTAGGGAATGAGAGCCCTTAGGGAAGAAGTACTTTAAGGAGTACAGACGAGTTATATACATAACTCCCTTGGACATATTTTCTGTGTAGTACATTCAAAACAAACACTCTATTACTTAACATTGCTTCGCTGAAGTTGGAATCATTGTCAGACCGCAGCAGTGCTTTAAAATAAATGACCCATGCTGCAGTTTTTGCCTCTATGTGTGAATACCAAGGAAGAAGGTCATGATGACTTTAAGTGCATACGGTACGTCCTGAACTCAGTTGCCAAAATCCACTTCCTTTTCTAGCCATACTGCAGAACCATCATCTCTTCTCTTTACCATGAGACACGTTGTCCCATGTCCGTACTTTTGAAAGTCTTTTCCTAGAACCTCCCTCAAAGGTGTCAAAGCAAGCACAAATTTCCTTTCAAGCCCTTAATTTTAAATACTAGGGAAGATGAAATTTTTCCCTTCATAAAATAACTGCAACACAGTAATAACTAATTTATGCCAGAATATAACCATACAGTTATTGTCATAAATCTAGCTCGCAGGTGGGAGTAGACTAGCCATGAGGAGGGAAAGGACAGAAAGATGTCATGGAGCCTTACTCCCTGTTTGCTGGTGGTGTTTTGGGGGTTATCAGGACTGGAACTGGTGGTTGTGGCATTCACCAAGAGCCTGGAATCGCAAGCTTTTCATGAGAGGCACATGTATCCTGTGCTTGTCCTAGATGAATCCTACAGTTCCGGTAGGATTTGCTTGAGATAGATTCATTCAGTAGATTTGCAATTGTAGGGAGCTTCAGCCTCTCTCTTAAAACATGGGAGGGCTACTCCCTCCCTGTGATAATGGGCACGCTGCTCTGTGTAGATCCTATTGAGTGACAACATATTCCTTTGAAAGGTGAGAACTTCTTTTTCCATCTTTAATTCCAGTCTAGATACTTGTCTCATTTTCCCCACAGTTCTAAATGTTTCTGCTCCTTACGCCACATTGTCTTCAGCTGAAAGGCAATTTATTTTTCTAGACCAGGTGTGTCAACTAGTGTGGTTTGACAATATGAAAATATAAAGAGGTGTTAGTAGCAAATCTGTCCCATTTATGAATGCTAATGCTTTTCTTTATGATTTCTATAATGCAATTTAACACTGTGGGTTGAAGGGGAGTGTTGTGAAGTAGATTATGCTCTATTTCAGTAGACCTTCAGTGCCACTTCTCTTTTCAACTCAAGATTCTGTTCAAAAAAATGAATACAGCAGTGGTGTACAATCTGTCTTGCAGGTGGCCTCTCTCCAAATCCTCCCTACGAATGCCCTCAGTTGTTTTGGTCTCCCTTGGTCAGCTATCCCACACCCCAGTCTCTGATTAACAGTGAATTAATGGGAGACAGAGGCCAAGCAGAGAAAATGTCAGACTGATTATGCGCCATGTGTCTTCACCTATCCACCACCCAAATCCCAGTACTGACTGTCCTAAGTTAACATGTTATGTCCAAAAATGGTGTGGAAGGGAAAGCCGACGTTATGAGCCTGGAGAAAGCCCACAGTGAAGCAACAATAGGAACTCATCTAAGAAGAAGGATGGCAACCACTGTTTTAAACCCTGCTCTGTCCTCTCTGATGGGGTGGTGTAAGAGTTTTCCTCTGATAATCACATAAATTTCATTCTCTTTCACATGGGTGTATATATGCAGAATTACGTCCATGATCGCACCTCTCAAGTTTATAATCCATTTTTAAAGAACACTTGGGATCATATGAAAGAAGGGAGGGAAGCACATCTACTGACTCTCCCAACCTCGAGGCAGAGTCAGCTCTACCTATGTTATTCCTGACAGTTGTTTTGCTGGAGTGAAAAATGTCTTAGAAACCTCCCCTGGCAGCAATTCTTTGATTAGCCTAGTTGATCCACACCAGTAACTCCCTACTTCTGTGTTCAGCACAGAACTGAGCTGCTTCTGTATTTTTGTCATTGAAATTTAAACTCAAGATTTGCTGCCTTAGTAAAACCAGACAATGAGAAGTTTATTCGCATTTTCCTTCCTAGTGAGGAATTCGGAAACAAGAATTTTCTAAGCAGGTGGGAGAGGGAAGAGTCTTAGGTTCTGATCCTTGATCTGAAAGCAGCTGCTGTGCCTAGTGGGTCTGGGCTCACACCTTATGGTTCTAGCATGACTGCCACCAAAGCCCATTGCAGCCTTCTTGCTTCTAGATTTAGTAAGAATAATGAAGTCAGAAACAAACACATCACCATTTTCTCTTTGCAGGGTTAATCTACAGCCCTTACATTTGCTCCTCAGCTGTGTGGCTCTTAAGTTCCTGCAGTGGGTACTGTGGGGTCAGTAGATCATCAGAGCTACATTTCACAGCCAGGCATCCCCTGCAGTTAACTGCAAAACCAGAGCAACTGCAAAATCAGAGTCCAGGGGTCACAGACTAATTACAGCTATCTAATGCTCAATGACAAGCACAACTGATACTTCTGAGCCAACCCAAAATATTAGATGTTAAAGGAAGTCTATTGGTGAAAACTTGGGCAAATGTAGGGTCCTGGCACTCATAGGGTGAGATGTCTTTGCACATCAGGAGAGCAAAGGTAGCAAATAGTTAGTTAATCATGCTGTCCAACAATGGACATCTGACTGATGCTCTGAATACCTCCGAGCCTTCACTACCGTCACAGTAAAGAGATTTTACATTTCGTTTGACACAGTCTGAATCTCTCTAATAAAAGGTGAATAGCCCTACTCTGCAAAAGCCCTCTTTTAGATGATTAGTTTCTTTCTAGATCTAAGTGCCAAAGCTGGTCCTATGGACATAGCAGTAAGTGTGAAAGAAGCAATAACAGAAATTCATGTTTCATTTTGTTGTCGTTTGCTTGTTGTTCACTGCAGAAATCGTATTTGTACTTCAAAATGGTTCCACAGAATGAATTACTTAAGTCATTGAGTCACTGATTGTTGTAGTTTATTAGGTTCACTGATGGCAACTACACATCTACTCTATTAGGCAAAAAGAAAACTGATTGCTTTAGAGGTTTTTTTATAGACTTATTGAAATGCTTCATCTCTACTATACACTGTTCCCCAGGACAGCAAAGTATGTACACCATTACCTTTACAGCAGTGCACTGTTCAGCATTTGAGCCTGGCTCAGATAGATTATCAGTATTGAATCTGTTTACTGCTAAACAATGTTCTGTAATATGTGGCTTGAGAAGATGCAATTCTTCCTTTTATTTTGCTTGCCACCGGTGCTCAGGAATGGGCATCAATTAAATTGTAGAGGAGTGAGTCTGCAATCATCCTGATGCATTTCAGAGGTTGTAATTTGGTTAAGGCTCAAATGTTCTGGTCCTCAACATTTCTTGAATGCTTTGAAAATCTAGTTTGATTGTGAGAGAAAGTTTTCTTTACTGGGAAGTAAACATAAAAGACTTCATTTAGCTTGAAATGGTACTAGATCCAAATGAACTTTACTATCTTTTGGATACTTAATAGAAAATACTTCAACTTTATGCCTTTAAAGGGATCATATTTAAACAGAGACTGTTCAAGAATTAAAGGCAGAGTACAAGACTGACAGTCATCTGAATGTTTTTCCGTCCCCAGGACTCTGTTCCTCTGTCACTTGTGCAAATATAGGAGAGGGCAGTGATGCTTCAGCTTTATATTGGGTTTATTATTCTGCAAACTGATTTCAGGCACTTCCGTGCTAAAATAATCTTGTGACCTTCCATCAACAGATGGTGTAGTTGCTCCAGCAGCACTAGAAAAAATGTTTGATTTGTTCAGATAAGTGTTAATGCTCCAGTAGCATTTTCGTTCTCATGGTTTATTTGCTGAAGA
Organism: Pseudotriccus pelzelni; assembly: GCA_035584735.1. Taxonomy (NCBI): domain Eukaryota; kingdom Metazoa; phylum Chordata; class Aves; order Passeriformes; family Tyrannidae; genus Pseudotriccus; species Pseudotriccus pelzelni. The sequence goes on from JAWMRA010000113.1 coordinate 63,350,950, forward strand.
ATGCAGATTCTAACTGATTGAAACTATTGGAGAATTCATGTGAGGTCCACTGAATTTGTTTCAGCTAATTATTTTCTAAGGAAGTTTAATGTTATTTTTTAAAGGCAGTATTTTGATTTCAACAATAAGGAAAATTATGAATGAAACAAAATATTTTCCTTCCTTTCCTCTTGGCTTTGAAGGGAATCTGAAAAATCAAATGTTTATGCAATTCTGAATGAATGTTGTTACAGCAACATTGTTCTTCCTTAATTTATTTTCATATCAGAGAGGTATTTAAATCCTACTGCTTTTGAAAAAAAAAAAAAAGTTTTTATCTGATTTCCACTTGGTTTTTTTTATATTTTTTTTGCAAATAATCTTCTATTTTTTCATTACATTTGTAATTACACAGTGGTGTGATAGTTTGTGGCTATGCATTTTTACTGTTTTCAGCTATACCTGATATACACATAAAATGAAAATGTTAAGCAACTGAGGATGGACTTACAAAATAAGTTCAGAGGGAAGAAACTGAAAGTGAATAGAAAAATGTAGCCGATATGGATATCATCCTACAGTATTGTCTAAGATGATGAATTACATTTCAAGAGTACTTAAGTACCATTCTGAACACAAAATTATATGAAGGCAATCTATGTCTTTCTGTCCTTGATATTTGGCACATCTTCTGTTTTCCTCCACTATAAACCAGCTATGGTTTAAGTGCTGATATGATTACATGATTCGTTTCCTTGATCAACAGCTGTTCACAATTTGTTATTGCAGATTATTTCCTCTCTGAACTTCTATTAAGAGTGGGTCTAGAGTGCCTTAGACCTTTTTGCTTAGAATGATAAAAATAATAATTTATCAACATGATTCATATTCATTTATCTCTGAGACTGCACTATTCTAACACACTAAAAAAAGAGGAGTGAAATCTGACAGTGATTTTTCTGAGTGTTACATTTGCAGGCTGTAAGTGAAAAATCGTGGTAGACACCGCAACTGAAAACTATTAGAAAAAGTGACAGAAGGAATATTTTTAGCTATGATAATCATACCATACTTAAAAGCACAAGAACTAGGATAAAATCAGTGATAGCAGTCAAACTTGCATGCAATTATTTTTCAGTTTCAGGTAAATTGCCTTATGAGTTAATGAAAATCAAATGCAAATTGCAAATGATATAGGAACAATAAAGAGTATCTCACAAAGCTGTCAGATTTCTATGTTAAGCAATTTACTCATGTCAGAAAACACTTTCTTGGAGGAAAACAAATGAAGAATCTAAAGTATGATGTCATGAGGCCAGATGTTTGACCAGATAAATATTTTTTGTGCATTTCAGTCATCACAAGAGATGACCATATGCACACTCAGGATAAAACTTGAGTAGAAAAATCTTCTTACCTTTATGCTACTTACTCTGCTTCCTTTCTTCTGTTTTTTTGACTTATGATAGAGGACAGCTAACCTGGGAATAAGCGCAATTGATGTACATCCTGATTCTACTTGATAGTCTAGAAACAGGAGGATAGGATAGATTGTTCAAGGATCAAAAGAACTACATCCTCAACCTGAGTACAGCTACAGAAGTAAAGAGAAACACAACGTATGGTGTGCTCTTAAAAATCTTTTCTTACACCAGAAAGTAAGATTTCAGTTTTGCTCTTAGGGAACTAAGGGCAAATAAATGAAAAAATATTGTTTAAAGATGAGTACGAATTACAAGACCTACAACTTAAGGATTTTAAAGAGTGTCTAGATGATTTATTGGCTCACTGAGTTCCAGGATGAGCAATTCTTTGATATAGATAGAATTTTATTCTCTTTTGTACGTTGTGGGTGAAATGGGAGCAACAAACTGTGCTTTATTAGCAAGTGGAAAGTAGGTATAACTGTATTTGTCTTTAATATCACTGAAAGGTAGCATATTTACAGAACTCATCAGCCATCATTTGTTTTCTTGAAATAAGGGCAGGAATTTGCAACAGGGAAATATTGTTTATCTGTGGTCCATAAGACAGTCCTCCTAAAATAGTATGATTTTTCAAGACTCAATTTCCCGTGGTCAGAAAAGCATTTTTAATTCAGGAAGGTAAAACCCACAAATGGCAGTTTCTCAAGGCTGCTTCTGCCAATGGTCCTAGCTCATCAGCACATCAGGAAAAGTCTCTGTAGCTTTTTCATGGATTTAAATGTCCAGGTCCTGTGACTGGATATGCAGATACTCACAGCCTCCACCAGACACTAGATAATACGTCTCCATGCATGGGTTGGACTAAGTTGCCAAAAACTGAATGACTTTGACTTGAAACAAATGAATAGTAGATTACCACTAATTGCATAAGCTGATAATAAAATTTGTTTAGGAACTGTTTCCTCCCACCAGATGTATGCCTGGCGTCCTTTGGACTCATACAGATTTCATTATATTTTTTCAGATTCTTTTTCTTTTCCTTCCTAGTTTACAGAAAAGCATCAACTCACAAGGATGGCACTTGTTTTATGGTCTTGCAAGTGTCTCTCAGACTAGATGCAATCCAGGAAGAACTTCCTGTACTGCTGGATGTGATAAATCACAATTTTCCCGTCAGCCCTATGGAGAATTAGCAAACAGTTGCAATAATAAAGAAAGGCAGAGAAAATCAGACCAGATTTTTTTTTTTTCAGAAGTTGAATCAAACCCAAAAAACAATGCCAGTACACAGTTTACTACTATGCCTCATTAAATTGGAAACACAGAAATAAGACCTGTTAAAATACCTGTGGTAAAGTGAAAATTGGCATCACACAGAAATCACACCAGTGTGAATTCAGATTCTAAAAGAACAAAGCAAATTGGCTCATTTGGAACTTGTAATTTTATGTGTATCTCATCAGCGTATAAAAGGACTGTGAACATCAAGAATGCAAGAAGATACAATACAATTGGAACATTGCATTCAGGGTTTATTATAGCACTCCCAGTATCCCCTCATGCACTTCCATTCTTGTAATTCAAATTATTTACCTATCATTTAAGACTCCCCATAATTTGTAATGTCATGTGTTGTAGCTTATTATATCACTATGATACCATAAGGATTTGATCAGTGCACGAGCTGCTTTAACTCAAGTAAGTATACTTGACAAACTGTGTGATGCTATAAGTTTCACAGAATTATTTTTAACTGTGAAAAGATGACACATCATTGTCTCTTGACTGCTAACCTAGACTGGATGATACCAGCTGAGAGAGAAGGCTATCTTGGATGACATGTATACATAGCAGTAATTGAGACTGTGTCATGCTATTAAATTCCAACAATTGCTTTACTGCTGTTATAAATGTAAGTTCCAACGTATGATAAAAAAATTTTCACAGCAGGGCTCCTACTCACACTTATTTGGACATTGAGAGTCATTTTTCTAGCAGCCTGAGTATTCTGAAATATATACAGTGCTGAAAGAGTCCGAGTTCCTTCTCAGTAGGTCTTACCCTACCAGTTTTAGACACAAGCTGAGATTTATCTTACAGTCCTGGAAAGTGAACATTTACTTTGCTTCCATAGAACACATAGGTGTTACCTGTACAACTCAGTGAAAATAAATACGTGTTTGGGGTTTTTTTTTTGTTCTGGTTTTTTTTTTTTTTTTTTTTTTTTTGAGATTAGTATGGAAGTATATTGTAACTCAAATTTCAGTTCTGGCTCTTCAGGGCACAAGACCGCTTTTCTGGCTCTTCACCTCACACCCATGCTTGCAGTCATGCCTATGGACTTTGAGTGTGCAGGTGTTTACTCATTCAAAAAACAAACCAGGTGACATATTTTGTAACTAGAAGGACTCATGAATGGTATGTCCAAAAGAGCTTCTGGTCGCTCAGAGTGGGGAGTCTGGTAAACAACAATACTCTTTGAGGTGAGAGCAAAAGTCTTTACCATAACCTAAAAATGTGCACCCATTAATTCCTGGGTGGTACCAGTGAGGGCAGTCAGAGTACAATACTAAGAGGAAGCTTGTAATGCAGATGATTTAGTGTAAGCAAATATAGGGGGAGATATGTGAACAACATAACTCAACATGGTATTTGATTTACTGAGATTTGATAAAGTTTATATTGTCAGATGTCTTTTCCAGTACCAGACCTATATTTGTTACTGGGAGAGACGAATGGAAAGTTAAACATCTTTGCTTAATTTTAAAGAATGTCTAATTTTTTTCATATATATTATCACATAAATACCATATTTTAATCTTGGGTTTTTTTTCCTTCCTTCTTGCCTTTTCTATCTTTTCATTCTTCAGAAGAAAAAATTATAAAAAGAGGTTTTTTTCCCCCTTGCAGGCTGTGAATAAGGCTGTGAAAAGTGGTTACCTCTGAAAAAAAACTATATTGAGAATAAGCATAAGATCTTTCAGTATCTCCAATTTATTTAATTATAAAGCCTGTCTTTTCAACAGCAGGATAGTCTAGGAGAAGAGAGGCAGCATTTCAGTTACAATTCTTTCAGACTGTGATACAGTATAAGTCAAAATGACATCAAAGCCTTAGCCCCAGAAGAACACTGAAAGGATGACTGTAACACCAGAGAAAGAGATATGTACTGGAAGGTTTTTGCATAACAATTTTAACTCCATTGTTAATCAGACTTTCCTCCAATAACTGGATGAACTAGACTACTAGTATCATTGTAATTATGCTAATAATAATGGTTGTATTTTGATGAGACTGTTAAATCTTTAATTAGTCCCAATAAATTCTTAGCTGCATATATCAAGCATGTCATACTTGGAGTTTGACAACTGTGCAATTTAAAATACACCGTAACTGGGCTAAAAAAATGGTTGTCTCACGGACAGATAAATTCAGACAGAGCAGTGTTTCTAGCTTATAAACTAGACTACTCAGGATATTTCCTGTGTATTTCTGGATGGTTTCTGTTGTGTGAGGTAGATGTACTTTTTCTTTAAAGTTCCTAATTTTCTTCTTACAGCTCACTTAACACTGGACTGATAATAATTTTACTATTACAAAGGAGACTAAAAAGAGATGCAGCTACATTAATCTAACTTAAGCATCATTAGTTGTTTTTTGTTCACCCTGTTGAAAAGTCTTGTGAGGATCAAAACAAAAAGAAACATTTTGATGATGAAGGAAGAATCTTTTTCATTTTCCAGATTCTCAATGGATGCTGCAACATAACAGGAGTCAATTCCTGCAACCACCTCAAAAGAGCCACAGGGAGGAACGAAAGACAGATTTTAAGGACATTGGGTGCAATATTCATTTTTTCATACCTGACGCATGTATTGGGACTGCTGGAGCAGGGAAGAATGGCTGTCAAACCCTATCAACCCATCCCAGAAGGATTCATCCTTTGATTGTGGGATGGCCAGCTGACCCTGTGCTCAGTTGCTGCTGCAGCCCTGAGAGCTGCTGACAGCTACATTAGTGGCCAGGATTTCCAGCCTACTCTCAGTTGTGGCTGGGAACAGGCTGGCTTTAGACCACTTGGGAGTAACTTGAGTACCTGGGATGACTGTACTTGATCAGTACTTGATCAAACTGCATTTGATCAGTAATTTTTCTTCTCTGTGTCCAATGAACACTTTTTTCCTAAGAAGAAATTCTGACAATGGAACAAGTTTGAAATATGCCTTTACAGGATTTACTGATATCAGCTCAAATTTGACATTGATATCTGCTCCAGTCAAAGACACCAGCTACTTCTAAGAGGAATTGCAGAAGTAATGAAGGGCTGGCAGTGACAGCGATGGAAGTTTGGTCAGAGCTGCTTGTTATAAAGTTTGGTTTGTTTGGACCCATTTGATAGTCTCTAAGTGATGGTGTGAGCAAATGAGTATAAGAACAACCTGAGATATGCCACATGTCATTCTGCCTAATGAAAATAAATGAAGCTTTAATCCTTGATGCAGTCATGTAATCTTCTTAGCTATGGGACTTCCTCCACTTCCATCATAACCCATGTAAAGCTATGTGTGTCATTAGTCAGATGGCTGAAAAACCCATTTCTGACCCAGCTGTAACACTTGTCTGTCTAAATTCCTGCCTTGACGTGGCACACAGTGAGTGTATCTAAATTAAAACAAAAGGGATGCAGTCTGTATAGCTGACTCTGATGGTGTGAGCCCATGGCTCAGTAAGCAGTACCAGCACAATGTGAAAGTCTGCCACAAAGAGTCTTATGCTATTTCAAAGCTACAAATGAAAAGAAATTGAGGTCGCATGCTGCAGTGAAGCAAATCAAACCCCGTAACGTTTGTATTAATTGCCAAAAGCACATAGTGCCTGGGAAGCAGAATAGAGGGTGAAAATGCAAAAAATCTTCAAGCTTAAATTTGGAAATGAGCCCAGGTTTTTGGGGAGTTAGAGTCTAGTAGGACTTACTTTTAAAATTTTAATTCTGTCATGAAAAGAAAAATCAATCTGAGAAGTATATTTTAGATCTTTGTTTTTTCTTTGGCTTTTAGCCAAATCTTAGTTGAACCTCTAAATACTATTTCACTTACTTTGATATTCACATGGAAAGAAATGGTCTTTTTTAGAACAACCGATGTTCTCAGACTCTTCATTATATCTAATATACTCATTGTATATTCTATTTAGGATAAAAATATACATAAACATTTAAATTAACAATATAGTGATTTGGAACTATTCTAGGCTTTTACCAATAAAAAGAAATGTTGAAATGTGCTATATAGCATCACTGTGCGATGATGCTATAATAATTTCCTTTTCTGCTGAAGCAGTTGGAACAGAATTCCTGAGTTCACAACTGTGCTGAAGTAGATGAGGTAGACAGTCAACATAAACACAGGCACGGAGCAGCAAGCCTCGACCAGCAATTGCTTATCAATACAATTCCGGTTGATCCACCCCAGTATCAGAGACGTGAAAGAAGTTTGTACTCCGAGAGGAAATCTTACAGCTCTGAAGCTGATGAAAAGTTAAACGTTTTCTCACATAAATGGGGTGAATATTTGACTGCATATGTGTTAGGCAGCTGCTGTTTTGTTCTGTTAAAATTGGCAATAGGAGGAAAGTGAAGACGAAGTGGCATGAAAAGATGTGGGTGATGCTAACAGCAAAGGACTAAAATAAAGAAAGAGAAGTAAGAGCAGTGGAAAGAAATGTTGTTCATTTCACTGCCAGCCCTAGGCCTTTCATTTTCCACCTTCTCTTTCCTGATATCTAGGCCTCTCTGCCTGTTGTCTCCAGTGAAATCATGCTGCCTACAGGTCATTAGCTGGATGGTTTTAATGGCTAACCAGAAACGCTGCTAAGAAAGCAGTTCAGAGAGTTAATAGTAATTATACCAATGAAGACATAACCTGTCCTTTGCAAGATATTTTGGTCCCATAAAAATTTATACATTTTGTGCTCTAAACATAATGCTTCTTTCGTTGAGTGGAAGGGCAAACAATTATGTTGCTACCACTGCATCATTTGCTCAACATTTTTGCCCACAAGCCAATCAAAGCAAGGAAAAAGCAGAGGTATAATACTAAAATGGAGGCATATGTCTGCACTGAGAATCAATACAGCCACACAAGTAACGATTTCTAAAAGAGATGTAGAATATATCGATAAAATCAGTTTTCTGCTGCTGTAGCTTAAGTCATTTTCACAAACAGGTTTCCAATTTATTTTTTTTTAGTATAATGACATGAACATCTTAAGTTTTTACTGGCAAAGTTATAGAGTTGGGGTCAGGAAAATAAAATGATACTAAGGACATTCATAATGGCATTGCATGAATTTTCAAATCCTTATTTTCCAAGAAAATCCACATATTCTTTTCTCCTATTCCAGACACACACACATCCTCAGAAACGTTTCATCTATACACATCATTTGCTTGCCATAGTTTTCAAATAACTTCCGACACAAATCTGATAGAAGCTACAATTCAAACATATCAGGGCTTAAAACAAGGCAACTTTCTGATATAGTGACTCATTGTGATAGATGTCAGTCCCGCCTAATTTACTTGAGTTATTTCTTGGTAGCTTAAGAATAGCTTTTTTAGCCCAAGAGAGAGAGACAGGGAATGGGAGGGGGAAGACTGTCTGGGTGACAGCATACATAAACAGAGACACTTACTTGTCAAATGCTAGACCAGGTATGATGTCCCTGGTGAGTCCACAGCACTCTAGGAAGACGGAGAAGCAGTTGTGCTGATGTTTTCACAGAGCTACTGTTGGGATTTTCCTTTTCTGCCTCTTTTTGTGAAGGCATTTGACATATGGTTCTAATGCTGTTCAATTAAACATCTCTTTTCCACATCAGATAGAGTTTTTCATTTATTTGTCATCTCCTGTCCTTAACTAGAATTATACTTTATTCATCCTTCCACATGTTATTAATTTTCATCAGGGATCGGAAAAATCTAGTCTGGTATTCGTGAGAAGAGAAAGTTTAATCAGCACAGAATCTGGCTGAGAGTTTCCCATTTGAAATGGGCTGGTTGGTTACTGACATAGTTTTTTTGCATGCACTGAAAATGTGTTTAAAACTATGCCATTTGATTAACTTGTAAAGTCTGAGAGTAGCTAGCAGATTCAATTATGGATTCAATTTACGCAACTGAATTGGTCTAATTTTTAAAAGTGATGAATGAAGTGCATTAAAAGAAAGGGATAATACAGGTCTAAAGAGGAATTGGCAAAGCTTTTATTAATTAAAACTCAATGAACAAATGCTTTTTTTGTGTGCATGAATGAGTGTGCAGCTACAAATACATTGATGTGCATCAAAAATCCAACTTGACATGTTTACATTACACTGGGTTTAATTTCCTGCATATTTGAAATCCATTGAAATAGAGGTTAATGATGGCAGGAGGTATTAGAAATCTGTTCCAAATATTGCAACAAGCTATAACTGTATTAACCACACTAGGGTGCAGTGCCTTTTCCTGAAAGAGAGAAAGCTGCTTACAAATATATTGAACATCTGTACAAAATATAATGTCTGCCAAGATATAATGTTGTCTGACCCTAATAATGACTTCTCTTGGTTGTGTCAGGAATAGCTCTGCAAGGTGCAATGATAAAGTTGCTTTCTAAGAATTCCCTAGCTGTAAATGAGAGGATGGGGCATGAGGTTGCAAGCTCTGTACCCACAGGCCACCTCTCAGAGGCAACCATGGCATCAGCAGTGATTCAGTGGGGGTCACAGCAGACCCTGCTGCAGCCCAGGAGAAGAAAGACAGGAGGATACTTACAGTGCAGTCACTAATGGGCTCTGCAACAACTTTCACTTCTTGGGTTCAGGCCATGTTTAAATTCTTGCCTTTGTTGGTGAGGTTTTAATTTCGTTTCCCTTTTTTCAAGGATGGAATGAACCTGCTCGAAGATAATTGTTTGAAATGACCACCAGTTCTAATGTAGACTTTCACATACCCCTCATATACAGAACTTCAATCTTCTTTCACGGATCCTTTCCTGCACTGAGAAAGATGCCAAACACATTGTCTTGCACACAAACCATAGTCCAAATCTATATCTGCATTTTCAGTAGATTTCTGTTTCAAGTAAAATGAGTATCTAAGAGCTGAACAGCCTTCTGGAGTATCCATCTTTCTACCTTTTTCCAAAAACTACAAGCTTTACACCTTTGTGCAGCGGACTAGATCAAGACCTGCATTTCAGCCCTTTTTGACCAACTTTTGTTTTTTGATTTTTTTATTTTTTTTTTTTTCTGCAGAAGCTTATTCTCATCATTTGCTAAAAGGTTGGCATGCTTTCCTGCACCTGGTGAAGAGGAGTACCTGCTTGCACGGCTGCAAAGCACAGAGCTAACTCCTCAGGGACAGCCCTTTTCCGACAGATGTGGTGTGCATCTTCTGCAAACACTCAATTATATTTTCAAGATGAGAGATTAGAATTTCAAAGGTTGTCACAAGTAGACCTCTAACTGTTTAAACTTCAAGTATTTTCAGATAAAAATTTCTTTTTAGTGTTTAGTAAGAAATAAGAAAAAGTGGAATGCTTCAAGTTCCTTGTGAGTGAAAATTAAATACTGGCTAGGATGCGGAGGTATGATGTGATCTGTGTGGTGGGTCTTTTACATGACAGAGGCTGGAGACTGAGGGAGGGGCACAAACTGACAAAGCAAAACAAATGGTCCTTGTCAAAAACAAGTAGAGACAGCTTCAGTTGCACAGGTCAAACATACCGTAACCAAATAATTCACAAATCATAGTGCAAATTTTGTCTGATAAGAATGTCACGTAACAAACAGGACAGTTGGTAGCCTGTGAAAGGAGGCTGCCTCCTGTCAAAAGAGTCCTCGATTCACCCAGTTTAAAAGCAGGATCTTTCCTCATAGTCGTTAAGGCATCCCTGCTTCCTGCTTCAGAGACTCCATCTCTTGGAAATAGTTTGTCAGGTCCCATCTGTTTTTTAAGAAGCTGCCAGTCCCTTGAGAGAGGGTCCGCCATTCCCATCTCCTGTCTGATGCTGGAAAACCAAAGGGGAATAACCTCTGCAGTCTGCCAGAAATTGGTTTTTTGAAAGCAAGGACTCTCTTTCAGGCAGTTGTAATCTACCATACTTAGAGGAAAATTAGTTTTCTAAGTACAATGCTTTCTTTTGTTGACTGCTTGAGTTCTCCATGTCTGCCTGTGTTCCTTCTCCTCACAGTGTAGCTTGCGGGAGCTTAAACCAAAATAACTCATTAACAAGCAAAATCCAACACACAATATTTTTTATTACAGCAGGTATTGTGAAGGGAAGGAAACAATAGCAAAGTAATTCCAGGAAATTCTTGCAATTGTAATGATAGTAAAACTTTGCATGAGCACTAAACAGTCTTTGGCTGGTATAATTAACACCTCTTACATTTGTCAGTACCTCAAAAATGATTAGCAAGTCCTAGCTGATATGACAAGTTCATTAATCATTGGAAGCTTTCCTTCAAATTGATTTATCAGTCTTTATGTGCCTTCACTATTGCTTTACAGAGGGCAATAATATTACATTGAGTATTATAAACATAAATAAACTGACATCTTGTACCCAATGGACTTAGTGTCCAAATAATAAAAGACAAACATGCACAGTAAAGACAGCATGCAGCAGAAGCTGAGAGGAAGTATTTACCATGAGAAGAAGACAACAGGGAATTTCAAAGAGGATTTTGGAACAGAGTAGTCCTTAAATGGAGAGGAATTGTTAGAAAACAAGTAGAAGTCATATGACTAGGAAAAGGGTTAAAGTAGGCATAGTCAGAATCCTTTACCTAAATTCAAATTTTTCCAAAGCTTTAACATAAGGCTTTAGGGTGATTCAGCAAACATGGAAACAGGTACAAGAAAACCAGCACCGTCTGGCAGGAAGAGCAAGGAAGACAAGAGAAAGGCTATAGAAACAGAGTTTTAGAACTGCAAAAGTGGACTTTTGTGAAATGGTAGAAAGAGGATGTACAATATAACGATCTAGACCTTTCCCAGAGGGAAAAAGAGAACTGACCTAGTGTGCTGCTTGGAAAAGTTTCAGAGGTGAGAAGAAGAGGACTTATAAGTGATTAAAGGGCACATGATAGGTGGATTTTCTTGTGGCTTTTGGTTGTTTTGCTTATTTTTGTTTTGTTGTTCTTTCCCCCTGGAAAATGAAACAATTCAATGCTTTCTTAAAGTATGGCCCATCCTCAAGCAAAAATTATTTCTCATGTGAAATCATTTAGACCAGAGTACAATATTGAACCAATAAATTCATAAGGGAACTGAGTTAATTTAAAGCTTATTCTGAAACATTGTTCATTGACAGTGTCAGAGATAGGGGTTTTAAGATGATGGACGACTGAGTTATTCTGATGCCTATGTAATGTCTATATAACAATGCCTTTGCTGATTTTCTAGAACTTATTATTCAGACAGCAGGGGCTGGGTCTGAAGCTGAATACAGACAAATGAGTGACACAAGTCATAAATCTTGACAGTTTCTTTACATATTATATCAATATTCCACGACACATCAGCTAAAGAACTCCTCTATGTAGATCGCAGTGAGTTCTGCTTCATTCATTTCATACACACACACACACACACACACACATGTATGTATGTTGTATAGGTGTATATTCTTGCTTTCTTCTACATTAGGTCTTTGCTCTCTCTCTACAACAGGGGATCATTTTTGCAGGTATACTGCATAATAGATCATAAGTAGGAATAGATGTTAGCTTCAGGAATCTTAGCTAACCTCAAAACACTTCCAAGTAGGGCTAAAGGTGCTGCAATGTCCTCTTTCAGTCTAAGCAGTGGAGATGCAAGTGAAACTTGATAGTAAGTTTTAGAGCAAAAGTACTGAATTCTGTTCTAAAACTACCTCAGCTTCTGCCAGATATTCCTAAAGCTTAACGTCTATCTGTACTTTAAATCTTGAGCACTCTTGCCCTATTGAAAATCTCTAATGTCTCCATGGAAACTTGATAGGTCTCAGAGATGGAGGGATGGTGTTACTATTGCTGACAACAGTGTTACTCAAGTTGTCTGGGCAAAAGAGGTATTTATCTGCCTGTTATGAATGTCAACGCCTGTTGAAAGTCTCTGTTACATAAAATGATGCAAAATTTTATCAGAAAGTATATTCCCAAGATAGGCAATGCTACTGAAAAAGCAAAACAAGCTCTGAAACATTGGGATAATTTGTACTCAGTTATTCAAAGGTATTAGCAAGTAGACACTATTTGTATGGAAAAGCAATTGTTACAGGAAAAATGTGAGTCTGTAAATGTAGCACATATTGCTTTCTTATGCTTTTATGTAATTGGTATCATTATGCTACCTAATGACACCAATTATTTAAAAATTAAGGACACAATAATGCATAGTTCATATTTATTAAATTCAGATGGAGTTTCTGTCTGCAGCACTTCAGGGCTAGACATCCTTTAATAAATTCTACATGTGCCTTCAGTATTTTCTCTAGGGTTGTATTTTTTAATGCTTACTCTTTTAGTGGGGAATCTCAGACATAAAAAATTAAAAAGGTCAATTTTATGATGAAACACATGAGCCTGGATATTTTAAGTGGCACCCTAGACTGCAGAAGCTAATTGCTTTTCTACAGAAGAACTCTCTTAAGTGCTCACACTGGAAACAGGTTCATGTGAAAAGCAGGATGCATCTCTACTCTGCTTCCAGGCCTGCTGGGATTTGTCGAGATGAGTGACGCTGTGAAAAATAGAAATCACCTGGAGCCTGTTAATATTATAATCAAGTGAAAGCACAATTACTGCTGTCTTAATCCATCTGTCTGTATGCATCCGCTCCACTTCCAATCACCTGCTTTAGTCACAGGTGTATTATTATCGAGATGGCATTGAAAAAATCCAACCCATGCATGTTCCAAATTGCTGTATGCTCTTCCATGGCAGTCTTTCTGTCTCTGTAGCTTTAGTGCAGTCATTTGTCAAGAAGGAGAGCAAACAAAGGCCCCATATTGCATGAAGTAAAGCCAAAGTGCCTTTTTTGTGTGGAGTCTGGTTGAATCATGCCCAAATTTAAGTTAACAGATTGCAGTTTTGACAAGTGCCATTTATGTTAAATGAGGGTAAAAAAAAAAGATCAAACAAATGTACTGTATTCTGATAACTCATGTAAAGCTCGGTAATTTTCAATATGTCATGTATGTTGATCAGAGCTTTGATAAACAAATATAAATTTATAGTATACGACAACAGTTCTGCAAAAGTAATCTGACAGTATAATATGCTTAGATTTTGATTTCAGCCTGGATGATATTTGATAGTCTAAGTGATCGAATTGAGTGACAAGAATTATGCATAATAAAATCAAATTACAACAACAGCATGAACAATCAAGCAGTAACAACTGCAACAAACAACACCGGTAGTAACTGTGCATTTAGAATAAGAAAATGTTAAATGAACTAATGGTATGTTTTCAAATTTTAGCAGGCAATCCAAAAGGAGCAATGTTAAACAAAATATTAATACTAATTAATAAAACAATTTGGACATTCACCATTTCCAGCTGATAGGTCCTTTTCACGTAAAACTGAAGTGTCTCAGACATTCTTTGAATAAAGGTTGAATATGAATTTCGCCATTTGTTACCTGTTGTGCATAGAAAAATACTGGATTCTAGGATTCATATTAAAAAATACTTCATATGTAATCATGAAGATTCTTAGAACACATTTTGAAAATTATCAGAAGAGTGGAGTTTTGTAGGTAATTGTAAATACTGGAAAACAATTGTAGGTACTTGTACACCTCCCTAAGATATTAAAAAAAAATAAAAAAAGAGCTAGCTCTCCAGAAGTGATGATAATTCACCTCTGTGTTCACGTGCACAAATCTAGAGTTACACTGTAATCTCACAGCAGTTTAGCACTGCTTGTACTTTTCCAGCTGGCAGCTTGTTTGGGACAGAAAAAAACTTAATAGTCTTTCTGAAGAATGTTACTTTTTAATTTCAGTGAAGCTTTGTTTAAACACCTGAATTTAGAGGAAGAGTTATAAACTTCCTGAATGATCTATGCAGCTGCGTATGCTGACTCCAAAATGCCACCGAATCACTCTATGAGGGAGTTAATGGCCTAAACGCTTTTCATACCCTCTTCAAAATTCCCCCTGAGACCTGTTCAAAGCTTCATGCGCTGAGTCGAGCTCTCTAAGGAGCTGTGGATCAAATGGAGCCTGTTGCTCTTAAGAGTGTTAGAGCTGAGGAAGGCGTCTTTGCAAAGTTCAGCCTAAAGTTTAGAGCTGTTCTTAGATCAAACTCCCGAGATCAAACATTGCACAAGCGCAGGGTGCTTGCTCAGTCTGCTGATGGCACGCGTCATCTGTGACCGTCCCTTGTCTGGAAATAGGTGGGATTAATTCTGTTATTCTGGTATCTGAGTTGAGACGGACCACACCACACAAAGCAATTCCCAGTAAGTGCAGAAAAGGATAATACCTTAATATGACTTTGGAAACAAATCTGTGGTGGCTTTTAATGGTTTGGGTTTGGTTTTGTTTGTTTGTTTGGTTTTTTGTTTGTTTGTTTTTTTTGTTTGTTTTTTTCCCTTTTGTTTTGTTTCTTTTTTTGTTTACAGACAATTACACAACAAGGAAACAAAACTCATTCCTTTTTTTGTTGCTCACCTTCTGTTAGGCTGTTTTAATTAAAATGAATCAGCAATTTTAAGGAAGCTCATCAGGTACACAAAAGGAGCATCTCAGGATAGAGAATACAATGTACTGTGGTGGGACTTTGTCCGTCCCCATATTTAAAAATAAAAGGATTAAATAACTACTACTTACGGTACTTTTTAGGCTCATCATAGTGAGCCTCTCATGGCAGTACTATTTCCAAGATCAAAAAGAGACCAAAAATGTAGCACATATTGCTTACCTATATTTTACATATAGTCAGTATCATAATTTTTAATGCCACCAGCTTCTTTCTGTCAGAGCTACACAACCCATAAAGGTGTAAACACACAGATGACGTTTGGAAAGGATTTTAGAAAACGACAATTTGTTTAGTTCACGTAACTCACATTTCTGTAAAATTTGCTGCATCGTTATATTCTGATCATTGCAGCAAGAAGCAATAGTCATGGCAAGAAAGAGCTAACAGCCTGGGGAAAAATCCTTTTCTTATGATACACAGTGGTTTTAGAACCGTCTTTACAAAACACAAAGTCACTGAAACCTAAAATGTACGTTCAGACAGAGCACAAAACAATGATTTATCAAATTAATTCTTTTGAAGATGAGATCAATTCATGCAGTTTGTAACAGAAAATGTTTGCAGGAGTACACTGCAAGCTTTGAAATGTATCTGGGTCATGTATTTTGTACAATTGCTATCTAGCCACAGCAAAATTTCTGCAGACATCTCTAATGGAGAATCAGGAGGCTGCCATTTGGAAATGAGGCAAGTTTCACCAGCTGATACAGCAAATGCCAAGTGGCTATTTAGCAGCGCCAGCTCTTGGTAGACTCTCACAGAAAAACTACCTCCCTCCGCCTCTCCCTTTTGTACCTAAATCTTCAGGAAACTAAATCACTTCCTAAAAGCAGGGATGGAGAAAGCAGTCTATTATTCTCTGGCAGACCAGAAGGTATTGTCCATATTGACATTCTGTTTTGTGTAGGCATGCTGCAGAAGCAATAAATCCTATTAACCTGTTCAAAGTCAAATAAAGACATTTAGAAAACAGAACTGCTATTACATGCAGTGGTGAAAGAAGAGCACATCAAAGAAAGGTTAAATGGATGCACCAGCTATTAGATTATGCACAGTTACAACTGGAAAATCCCTCCAAACCTTTCTATCACCCACTCTTGCCCTTCAGGATATTAATTATATCTCCCTCAGGCTAACTAGCTGACCATTCAAATATTATCTTCTCTTCTGTCAATGATAATTTTCAAGATAAAAAATCAATTTCATGTTAACAGGACTACAATGGAAATGCTTATGTTATACTATGGTTTTGCTAATGCATGCTTCCTCTGTCCAAAACATATGGCATTTTGTGTGTATAGACCATTCTGGAGATTTAATGTAATTATGTCATAATGTGCTTATTGCTATGGATTCAGCAGCCTTTCTGCATCTCTACCTGTTTTGTTCAAGAGCAGCTGCTAGCTTCAAGCTGTTGCCTGCTTCCAGTGGCAGAAGTTGAATGAATGAGTGCTTTCCAGGGAAGACATGTTTTGAGGCAGACATACTGACAATAAACCAGTTCACTGGGGAGGCATAACGTTGACTGGATAAAAGTTGAGTAATCATTCTATGATAATTTACTGAAACTGCATGCAATTTGCTTTAAAATAGAAATTCCCTTTGCTGCTGATGTTGGACTTGGAAGCCTTTTACTGATAGAAGTGTGCCATTTGCTTTTATGAAGCAGCTGATCTTTGGAGATTCATTAAACCTCATTATTTTTTCTTATGCATATGTGACTGCTAATACTTACTCACTGAATGAGAAGAATGGGAAGAATAGGGCTGTCTGAAGCAAGGCTCGACAGTCCTTATCTTCCACCAACTCTCCCTGCTTGTTGTGATTGAATTCACTAGAACTGAATTGCTAAGGAAAGCCTTGATAACCTCTGGGTAAAATGGTGAGCACTTCAGATGAGACTGCCCAGCATTGCCTTAATTTCTGTTCTGGTTTCATTGTGAATCAGATGTGTGCAGTCAGTTCAGCTCCTCCCAGCTTCAGTGGAAGTTAGGAGGAGGACCTGAGAATCCAGTTCCTTTTCAGTAGCCACTTCCAACAGAGCACTCACAGAAAATAAACTGCAGTTTGTCTAAATGGAAGGCAGGGAATTGCATCCTTGTCCTAGATTTATTTTTCCTAATCTTTAGGAGAAGAGTATGTGGAAGCAGAAATGGTTAACTAATTATGTGCAAAACAATAGGTGCAAAAATGTCAGAGATTCCTCAGCTGTGTTCTTGTTACAACCTCCTTGCTGGAAATGGCAGCTATTAATATTTTATTGACTTGAACCTCTGGGGCAGATTCCAGATGTCACTACTTGATCATTGTGAACATGTAAGGAAAAATAAATTCTGTCATGGCAATGTTGAATTCCCATCTATGGCAACAATCACTACCAGCAAACAAATGCTCCTGTAGCTTTGTAGATGCCTTTTTTCCTCAGTTTGTGACTATGCACACATGACCAATCCTTTTGCAGAAAACATGGACAGATGGAAACAAAATAAAGCAGAGGAAAAGTCACAACATTTCATTATGGAATTGTATACTTTAAGAAATAGCTATTTCCTTTACTGTGTTCAGACTGGAATGGAGGTTAAGTTGACAGAGCTCAAAAGACTGCTGCCTTCTGGGAGAAAACATCTGCTCTAATGGTTTTGAAAGCATGAATCACTTTATGCCAGTCAGTTCCAAGCAGCTGGGTACTGAAAAACTGATGTCTTAATAGTGCTGCAGTTTAGGTGAATGGGGCTGCTCAGGGTCACATCTTGAAAGCCCCCCAAACACATCAGAGGTGCATGTATGTGCTTTCTCCCTGTCCAACCAGTGCTGAAGATAACATCTGCTAAAGAACGGTGAGAGCTGGCTGATGCCTACTGAGAATATGTGCAAAGAACAGATTACCTCTGATTTCAAGGGAAAGTAATTTTTTTCAGTTGGATGGAACAATGACTTTTTCACTAATGAATATTACCTGCCACTTAAAATCTCGGCTTCAGGTGGAAATTTCAGAAATTTATGACAAAAAGTTATCTCAGACTCCATGCTCCTTAAAATTGCAGCACTGCAGAAGTCAGAGAGCCAAGAATCCTTAGGGTGTGTCTACAGAGCATCTTTACTCCATACATTGTTTTGCATGCTGTGTAAGCACTACAAAATTAAGATTTTCCTCCCACAGTACTAGCTTACAGTTCATGTTTCTTTCCTGAACTCCAAGGTGTAGGTCCACAGCAGGACTCAAACACTACCTGGAGATCTAGTTAGTGCTGGTGTTGTTAAATCTCTAGGGAACACAGATTCTAAGTGTGCAGCAGCCATGACATTGGGGGATGTACAGAAGTGTATATCGACATAGTAGCAATTGAAATAACCCACAGATTCATCTGGCCAAGAGGCCAAATGGTAAGGCACAGCTTGTGTTCACAAAAATAAGCTCTCTTTATCTGTTGGAACAAAATGAGCAGATCCATACCGGCTTTCACAGATGCTCCCTGGTTTGTGCTGCCCCAACAGTGTCTGGGACAGTGCTAGCTGATCTGGGCTAAAGGCATGACAGAGACTGTAGCAAAAGTTAAACATTATGGACAATCATGTTGCAGTTTTTAGGAGGCGTCTTATCCAAGCATAAATGTACCATAAAGGTCTAGAGCAGCCAGCTGGGAAATCTGTCAGGAAACCAGGTACTGTGTTAAACATCACTTGCCTACACTTTAAATGAAGTTTGTGGCACTGTTGTGTTAAGACAAAACATTTCAGGGCTGATGCATTTTTCAAAAAATCATGTTCCTTCACAGAATTCCCACTGAGCTCTACTTCTGAGATTGCATAAGAAACTTCAGTTATCAAAAATATTACAAGCAGTTTTCTGACCCCATTATCTTGACATGCCTCAGGCACTAGGGTACAGAGTTACCAAAGAAAGTGAGGTACCTTTTTTTTTTCTGGAAGGCAAAAAGTTTGTTACACTGTCTGTGCTAGAAAATGGTGGTGGTGGTGGGGGAAATGCAAAATTCATAAAGTAATATTATTGTTTTCATTTTACATACTCTGAAGTGTGTTTATCTTACACACAAATCTAAATGCTTAGATTTTTATTTTCCTTAGGCGTAATTATTATTTTTAGTGGGGTAGTTAGCTCTACCAAAAGCACTCAACTTGCATTACAGAGTTTCAGAAATCTATCATTGACCAGTACCCTCAATACATGTTCAGTTACAGTTCCTGACATTGTTTGTCTTTGGTGAATTTAACAGACCGTAGTATTGTTCTGATTTTCAGAACCGTGGTATTGTGACCAGAATAGTTATGACTAAAGTGGCAAAACAGGTCATTCTCTGTTTTCATAGATAAACCTATACTTTTATATGCTCAATTTATCTTTTGCACAGAGAGCTGTGCTACCAGCACACAAAAATGAAACATGAAATATACTACATAAAGTATACAATGCAAGTTTCAACACAAATTTGAAAAGCAGTCATATCCTGGCTTTTTCTGCACTTTTTTTTTTGAAATATGTGTATCTCAATATCAAATTGAAGAAGGTGGCTGTATGTTTTACCACTCCCTATCTTATATTCAGGAAAAAATTACCTTAACTCATGAACTGAGTCCTCTTATTCCAGAACTGGAGGTACTTTTTGGGATATAATACAAAATGGCAAAATAATAGCTGTCACTTTTGTATATGGCAGAACAAGGCAGTACTGTAATATCAGCAAGAATAGTGAGCATGGTGACACTGAAGTATATCTGTATTTGGATGGGCTTTCTTATATTTCTAAGGAACAGCACTCATGTTTATTGTACCTTCAGAATCAGCTCAGGAATGGGGTTGGTGAACCTGGCACTTGACCATGAGTTTTCAGTACGAAGACCTATTGCTTTTTGTCTAACTACACGTTGTAACAAAATACTTATGATTACAGAAGCTTGTGATATTTATTGTTATCGCTATTCTTAGTATTATCCTCACATCTAAAGCAAGTGTAATTTGCTTTCCCTACCATGCAAATTCATTTATATAGAAAGAAGATCGAATGGACCAGGCTCTTTACCCAGAATCTCTTCAAAACATAAGAAACTCGTAGAGGCTCACCAAGACTAAGTAAATAGACTCCAGCCCAAGCCACCTAACCTGTGTATAGCCAGACTGTGTTCACATGCAGGTCTTATTGCTATGACAGTATCATAAACACAAGATTACATCAGTACCAGAAGTGAGGAATAATTTAAACGCCAGCTGTGGGAGGAAGCAAGTCAGCAAGCCAGCACCACCAGTCAGCACAGCACCACCAGCATCACATAGCCCCAGGACAGCCATGAGGCACTGAACCTGGGAAACCGTAATCTTATTGCTTTATCATAATACTACCTACCCTACAGGGTCAACCAGAAACAGAGTCCCCTGTGTGAAGGAATACATATGAGATGGTCAAAACAAATTCTCTGGAAACTTCCCTCAGGCCTCATAGTAATGAATCTAATGTTCATCTCTTTGTTATCAAAATTCCAACCTCCCTCCAAAAAATCACATTCACTATTTGCCTTTGCTAGTGCAATAGGGTCTGTGAGAGAGGCTTCTTCGCATCTCAGCTCATGCTGCTGCTCCTTTCTTTCATTCTATCAGGGAAATAATCCTTTTAGAGACAATCCCATGTGCATTGATCAGGTAAGACTGTTTAAACCCAAATTCTCGTTTCTGAACTGAAGCAAACTTGTTTTCAGACAGTTATCATATGACTTAGCTTTATAGAAGTACAGCTCATTAATGAGAGAGGTTTTTAGGGAAATAAATGAGTACAATTCTACTGACAAAGCTCCCTGCTCATTACAAAAAACATTTATGCTCTGATGTGTGCAATTCAGTTTTTTACAAGAAGTAGTGAAGAAATGCAGGTAAAATTTGATAGAAGCAATAACAGATGACATGTATAGGCATAAAGAAATCTCTAGCAATCCTTCAAAACACTAATGACATATGCTCTAGCATTATTGTCAAACAGAGAAACAGCAATATACTGTGCTCTGAGCCAATGTCAAAGATGTCTGAACCTGATGTTGCCTCTCTGCTAACACGGCACAACAGTGTTATTAAATTAACACTTTACAATGATTCATACCCTCTTCCCATTGTGCTTATTTTGCTCAGTCCCACAGTGAAAAAACAGTCTTTTTAAACTACCAATTTATATCATTAAGAATGAAATTTCTTTCAATCTTTGTGTTGCCCTAGAAAAGAACTTTGCCTTAATTAAATAATGTTATTTTTCTCCACTAGGTTCAAAGGGTCAAAACCTGATTAAAGCTGGTTTCCTTTCTCACATATAGATATTCTCACCACTCTCGAAGCACAGGAGGAGGCAGCTAATGTGCAAAGTATGTGTACAACTGCATGTGTGTAGAAGAGGTGGAGGCTGCTGTCAGAAGGAAGATGGGGAAATAAAATTAGCAAGGGTAGATCTAAGTGTGCAGGATCTATGTGCAAGATCTGCTTCCTGCGCAACTGAAGACCTTTATGATGGCTAGAGGAGACCAGAAAATTAAGAACTCAGGAGAAGTTTATTGCTGTGTTTGAGGGTCAGATGTTTTGCAAGAGTTTTGCTGTACTAGCAGCAAATATATCTGATCTTTATCCTTTTTTTTTTTCCCCAGCATAGTATATTGTATGTATTTTGAGCACAGGAATGGAAGATGCTTGTTTATTAGCAGAACCTGAAGGGTATTAAATAGATGACTCTTCCTATAAGATCAGTATTAACCATATGAACTCAGTGAAGACCTTTACTACAGTACAAGTTCTTATATTGTTCCTTTGCAGCTGTGACAAAAGGACTTGACTATTTAGTTTTAGCATTTCAACTTGGACAAGCCAGGGCCAACTTATATTTTGTTTGCTTCCACTCATGGATGTTTTGAGACTCATAGAAACACTATTTTGCTGCTTGCCTCATTCCAAATGACATCATTGGTTAGGCAGCTTTATTTTTCATGCATTTCTGTGACTTCCCCATCTCCCCTGCCTTTTGCTCTTTTGCCCCTTCTCCTATCATGCAGTCTGTCCTGCTGATACAGCTGCTGCTCGATTCTTTTAGTCTTGTTCTATCATTTGCTGGTGTCTGCAGAGGAACTTCTAGCCTTTTTTTTCCGCTCAGGTCTTATCAATATCTTCCCAAATAAAAATAAAAAAATTAAAATCACAAAAAAAAAATTCAAATGTACTTTTCCCTTTCAGAAGGGTTGTTACCCTTGTCTGCCCTAAATGCAGAAGCTTTACAAGCCTTCTGTTTCTTTCACTTTCTCTGTCCTGCTGATGACCTTCTGATTTCTCATTCTGTGAGTCTCGGCTTCAGAGCAGCATCCTGCCTCTCCTCCCGTGCCATATCCTCTCCTTGCTCCTGACAGTGCCTCAGTCTAGACTGAGCCCACCTGGAAAGGTACTGCTGAGATGATTTTCCACATCTTGCTTTATCCCTCCATTTCTACTTAGTTTCTTCCAGTGAAATTCAACTACTTCATTCTCTTGCAAGGCTCTCTGTGGCTTGTCCCACCTGGCTTGTCCCCTCCTGTCAATATGAGAGTGCACCATTGATGAGCAACCATCTTCTTTTCAGTTACTTCATAAATTTCAAACTTTTACATACTTTCCTCTTTTGCTGCCTTATCCCACCAGATAATGCAAAGTTTACTCATTCTGAATCATAGCCCTTTTTTTGACTTTTCCATCATGCCTACAAAAAAGCTGAAAATGGTCAAACAGAATCACAGAATATGCTGAATTGGAAGGGACCCACAAGCATCATCCCCAGGAGTCATGCCATGTACCTGACAGTATTGTCCAAACACGTCTTGAACTTTGTCAGGCTTGGTGCTGTGACCACTTCCTGGGGAGCCTGTTCCAGTGCCCAACCACATTCTGGGTGAAGAATCTTTTTCTAATACCCAGCCTAAACATCTCTGACACAATTTCAGGCCATTCACTTGAGTCCTGTCACTGGTCACCACAGAGAAGAGATCATTGTCTGCTCTCACTCTTCCCCTCACAAGGAAATTGTAGGCTGCAATGAGGTCTCCCCTCAGTCTCCTCTTCTCCAGGCTGAACAGACCAAGTGACCTCAGCCACTTCTCATGAGGCTTCCCCTCAAGGCCCTTCACCATCTTCATTGCCCTCCTTTGGACATTCTCTAATAGCTGAGTGTCACATATTGCTGAGAATAAAACTGCACACAGTAACAGGAGGTGCAATGAGATTGCAAACTAGTATTCCCTCTCTGTCTTCCTCTCTTTTTCTCCTTTTTTGTTCGTATGGGCTGGCTGGCTGGTTTTGTACTTTGAAGGTTGGTTCTTTTGAACAGGTACTGCTGGTTTTGGGTTTTTTTGAATCTTACTTCTTCAGCAGTGCTGAGGACCTATTTCTAATTATTATTAATGAGGACCTATTCTAATTATTATTAATCCTTGAGAGAAGCAGGGAACATTAATGTTATTCTACTGTTCTAAGTGCTTAAATACATACACAGACCACCTTTCCATAATATTTGATTACCTGCAATGTTTAATGGAATTAACATGGCAGCATCTTTCTGAAATATTTAAGAAACATTGTTTGTACAGTACAGACAATAATTGGCATGAATTAAGCACCCTGCCAAAGGTCATATGGCAAGTTTTCAACAGAGCAGATTTTGATGCTGGCATCCTAGCTTCATAGATGTCTTATTGCATCTTAGTAACACAGTTAGGCTCCATGATGTTTAAATCAATTTGGCAGTATCAGAGCTTGAAAAGTATTATGCATGATGCAGACTTTGCAGAATCCCAAACAGTGTGCATTTACTGTAAATACTATGGATGGATAATTACATATTACAAATTTTAAAGCATGAAATAATAATTTTAATGACTGCATGAAGCGTATACTCAAGTTTAAGTACAGGAAGGAACAAAAAGGAATTAAGACTAATATACGGCACATAACAGTCAGCGGACAGGATCACTATGAAAATGGTCAATACTTTTGTGTAACAGTTTACTTATGGTTTTATTTATTTGGTATGTAAATTACCATCAATAATGCAGATAAGTACATAAGAAATGCTTTTCCTCCACTTATTTTACTGGAATAATATTACACAGTTCATCTTTCCGAGGGCTATATAACTAAATTGGCTAAGGTGATGGCTTCACATTAGTCTTATTCCCATAACTCGGACACTTAGCTCCACTAAAATCAATATATTTGTGAGCGTGTAAGTGAGAAGTAAAAGACAAGCATACTAAATATCTTTAATCCTGTGTCGGCAAATAGATATAATTCTGTCACACTTATCTCCAAGGCTGATCTTTCATTTGCATATTTTCAGAGTTTTGATCTACAAATGGATTTTGTTGACTTTTGCAAGAACAGACTTGTGTGAGTGAGGGCAGGTCATGCATAATCAAAGAGCAAAACACAGGCAGAAGGAAAATATAAAGAATCTGAGCTCCATTTCTGTATGAAATGCAATTGCAATTATTATAATTTCCTTGTACCACACAAAGGCCTGACTGTACTTGATGTCATCGACATTTAGGGTTTCTTTGAGAGATTCAAGAGATCTCTATCTATGCAAAGAGTGTAGAGTCTTATGAACTGAACATGAAAAATTTAGGCATGCTTTCCTCTCTGCAGCACTTGGGGAGAGGTACAGAGAAATGAAATGATTTTCCAAAGGACATTGTGCTAGACCCAGAAGCAGAACCCACTGATTTGAACCACAGCTCAGGACCTGAACTGAAAAGATTTTCCCCTTCTGCTATAAGACAAGAGTTCAATAAAAAGTGCAAATGAAAAAACCTGTACATGGGCTCTGTAGCTAAAATTAGACATTGATACATGCGGGTGCTTATGAAACTGCGAGCTTATGACTCTTTTTTCAGCTGTATGACTGAAAGGCTGGGATGCAAATGATAGTTACACACAGAGCCAAGGACTATCTTAAGCCCTGACATTACATGCCAAGGTTAGTAGGGGTGTATAACCTGCACTGTGTGCCTCCCAAGTGCTGCCCTCTTCATGGTGAAGTGACAGCAATACCTCCTATTGTTTAGGAATGGATGGGAACTATCATTCAGCCTCCACTCTGTAAATACTAGACAGAATGAAATTCAAATAGTTGCAAATCAAATCCCCATTAGTATCACTGATCTCATTCTTTACCTGGAAGAATTCTCTCCAGAGATCAGTAATTTAAGTATATCTATCCTTGATAACCCAGTAGGTCTGAAAATGAAATAGCTTCTCTAATGTAAGCAACAAGAATCAATAACCATTAAGCACATAAGTATGTTTTATTGTCTGAAGCATATGGGTATACAAGTCAAGCCATCACTAGACCAGTTCATTTTGGTAATTTGTAGGCACCATGGACAGGCAGAGTTGTGGTCCTTGCAGAGCATATTGAATAGGAAAAGTATCAAGATGTTGTAGCCCTGTAAATGAGACTTCCTTGGGAGAGAACAGTTGAGTGGCGAGTTTTGCCCAGTATGTGAGCATGGGCGACATTAAGGGTTAGTTTTGTTCAATAAAACAATTGAATTAACTGTGGCCAAAATGATGCATTTTTTCTGCATGTATGAGCAAAGCATTAAATTACTGTTGCTGCCATAGTGTGATGAAGCTAAGAATCTTTGCAGATTCAGCTACGATATTCACGAAGAATTGGAGAGGGAAGGAAATGAGGGAGTTGTTCTGTAGAAATACAGAATCGCAGAGTTTCTAGGGTTCGAAGGAGCCTCTGGAGATCATCTAGTCCAACCTTTCTGCCAAGGCAGGATCACCTAGAGCAGGTTACCCAGGATTGTGTCCAAGCGGGTTTTAAATTTCTCCAGAGAGGGAGAATCCATAACCTCCCTGGTCAGAGCCAGTGCTCTGCCAGCCTCAATGTAAAGAAGTTCTTCTTCATGTTGAGATGGAACTTCTTCTGTTTTAGTTTACGGCCATGACTCCTCCTCCTGTCACTGGGCACCATTGAAGTGTCTGGCACTACCGTCTTGACTCCTGACTTTGAGATATTTATGTGTACTACTCCCCTCTCATTCTTCTCTTCTTTAGACTAAACAGGCCCAGCTCCCTCAGTCTCTCCTCATAAGAGAGAGATTCCAGAGCCCTAATCATCTTTGATCCAGCCATCCACTGGACCCTCTCCCGTAGTGCCTTGTCTTTTTAAACTGTGGAGACCAGAACCAAACAAAATACTCCAGATGTGGTCTCACCAGGCCCAGGGAGAGAGGGAGGATCACCTCCCCCAGCCTGCTGACCACACTCTTCGTGATGCACCCTAGGATGCCATTGGCCCTCCTGGACCTCTAGATATGTTTTCCCAGAGCCCAGGGTTTCACAGAAAGCAGAGAAAATCCCGCCCTTAGCAGTTCTGTTCAGTTCCATACATCTGTGTGCTGCAGGACATGCCCACAGAATGTTTGTTTATTTTGCAACACTGCAAGCCTGCAAAGCTGTACTTAAGAATGAAAGAGACTCCCCTTCCTCGCATTCACTCTGAATGCCCTTCTCTTTTTAACTTGCTGGAAGATGGTAATATGCAGAGATAAAGTGATAGCAATGTGGCCTAGTTTCAAAAGAACCAAGTGAGAGGTATGGATATGGAGAACAGAGTAAAAATTGACTTAACGTGGTGTGTTGCACTGAGATTTTGGTGCTGATTCACTTCAGAGAGGCAACTACCACAATAACCGAGTAAAGAAGCAGTAGAAGCTTTTCAAAATAGATTTCCATAAACATGGAAAAAAAAAAATCAGATATCAACTGAGCAAGATGTAATGTGCTGACGTGGGAATGGTTACAAGACAGACATAAATGTGCATTATGTGGTCATTTTTTTACATCTGTGAAACAGGAATTGATATACTATTAGGCTCTACAGAGGCTGTAGTCTTCCACCAGCATCACCACCAGCACTAAGTGCTCTGTGTCATGGGACAAAGAAGTGATTGTGGCTGCTTTGCCGTTCTTTTTATCACTGTGGATTATTCCAGCCCTGCTTTACATATATAAATGATAAATACCCAAACTGGGATAATACTTTATTTATCAGAGCATTTTCTTCCACACATTAGATCTCAGATAATTTTTTCCCATTTTGAGGTTTTTCTAAACCATGAGCATTCTGCTGGCTGATGCATAGAGACCACCAAACTGAATTTTCTGTTACTTTAGTGTGAGCTAAACTAGCAATTTTGTCCAGTTATTTCTTTAACCTGAACAAAATACACTCCTCTGGTGAAGCTGGCAAAATATCTGGGCAACATCACATCTATCTCCCTACTATTCTAAGTCTGGTATTATAAAATGAATGTCATTGCTATGCACACTGGGGACTCCCCTGACTTTTGGGATTATGTAACCTTCTGATTGTCTTAATTGCTACTTTGTTTAAGCAGTAGAAGCAATTAAAACTCCCCAAAATTTCACTCTTATAAATCTAAAATCCATGCTTACTTCCACAAAATTGGCAGCAATATTTTTATAATGCACAATCTTTTGCTGCTTGCTTCTGGGACACATTTCTCTGGGGAGAGAAGTTCTCTTGGAGACTGACTTTTTGCATCTCATCAGCAGAATATCTGTCTGCCATCCTTGAAATATTTCACAGCCCACCTTAAGGCTTGCTTTGTAGAAAGTACAAACCATGAGGGCTTTATAGTTTTTATCTTAGTTGTCATATTCTTTCCACTTTCCACTGCAATTACTACATCTACATGACGTGTAACCTTCTGTAGTTTCATTACTTGTGAGCTTACAGCCAAGCAGTACAAAATAAACTCAGTATAATGTTTCCAAAGGCCGATACAACTGGTACTCAATGAAGCTGGAGAACTTTGTAACTTTTTGTCTGTAGGCAGTAGAAAGCATCCTTAAAAACATGCTGCAGTGTCATCAGTCCGTGACAAAGCCAAGGTCAGTATTAGCATGATCATTGTCGTGAACATACAGAAATACAAATAGAAAACAAGTATCCAATTCACAGGTTGAAACTAAGGTTTGCAAGTACAATTCCTATTTAAGTGTCCATAAAAGAAAATTGAAGGGAAAGATTAATTTCTTTCTACTAACTGGAGATAGGTCTGATCTAATGCTTGGGTTTCTTAAAGCTAGTTTGCTGGAAACCAAGCAGTATCTGCTCTTCTTCCTTTGTGTTATATGTCACTGAGCAGTACAATTCCTCTGTTTCTCATAACATTTCACATGATAGTGAATTTGCACTAGCATTTCTATTAGAAAGAGAACCCCATGCCCACAACTGGGAATGCAACAGTGATGCAAACAGTAGTCAAGCATCAGATTAGAAAACTGACCCATAAAAGCAGCTCTTTACTTATGAGAATCACATTTAGAGTAACACAAATGGAAATATAATGCAGATGTAGTTGGCTGCAGCTAGCTGATTACTAATGATTTTTTATTTTGAACCATTATCCTGACTTGAAAAGAATGAGTCAAGAAACACAAGCTCTATTTAAACACAGAAAACCGTGTTGCATCAGGAACAGAACTGACCTTGAACTATATATTCCTTAAGTTTCTTGTTCATCATTCATTAAATTAAAAGAAAAAAAAAAGGAGGAGGCAGAAAAATCATCCTGCTTATCTCCTTTTGATGGCTTGAAGGTAGGAAGACACCACAGAGGGATCTGGACAGGCTGGATTGATGGGCTGAGGCCAGTGTCATGAGGTTCAACAAGGCCAAGTGCTGGGTCCTACACTTGGGCCACAACAACCCCAGGCAGTGCTACAAGTAGAGTGGCTGGAGAGCAGCCAGACAGAAAGGGACCTTGGGGTGTTGGTCAGCAACTGTCTGAAAATAAGCCAGCAGTGTGTCCCAGTGGTCAAGAAGGCCAATGGCATCCTGGCTTATGTCAGGGCAGAATCAAGCTTGCATTAGGGAAAGTTTAGGTTGGATATTAAGAAAAATGCCTTTGCCAAAAGGGTTGTCAAGCATTGGAACAGGCTGCCCAGGTCAATGATTCAGTCACCTTTCCTGGAGGTATTTAAAAGATGTGTAGATGTGGCACTAGGTACAGGGTTTACTGTTGAACTTGGCAGTGCTGGGTTGAGGGCTGGATTTGATGATCTTAGAGGTGTTTTCCAACCAAAATGATTCTATGAAGCTATAATTCCATGAGATAAACTTGAGTGATAACAAATGCTGGGGAATAGACAGATGGAAAAGCTGCTCACATTTTTGGATAACTGTTGGCCACAGTATAGGCTGCTCCCCCAAAACAAGTGGCTTTCACCCGTTTGAAATTTTCTGCAGTGTAGCAGTGGATTCTTATACTCCTAAAAAAGATTTAAGATTTCTGGGTTTGATTTTTATTCATATGCAACATTTTTTGGGGAAAATCTTTCCCATTGTACTCCAGTGCCTATGGATTAATATGGTTAAAGACATATTGATGAGACTTGAGTCCTGCAAACTGATCAGTGAATCTATTTTTACTGTTAGATTTTCTTTTATATTCAATTTGGCTTGCACAACAATAGCTGTAACTTCTTGTTATGTTACAAGTTATATACTACAGCGTCATTTGAATGCAACCTGCTATCAATTGCTTGTGGGACCGTCAGTGGTCAAAATGGAGGCCAGGAAAGCAGAGTGTGTCATGTCAGCAGTTCTTAGAACAACAATATATATGCTTGTTGGAGCTTTTTGCATGCAGATATCTTGAACTAGCTGAAAGAGAACAGAATTTCATAACTAAACGAACACTTAGAGCCAGGGTTTGTGAAAGAATGTCACAATCCTCTGCTATTCCGGTAATGACAGGAAGAAATCCAGAAAAGATGGTGGAAGTGATCTGTAAACACTTACTGCAAGGAAGATCTGAAGAGAACTGTGGGCCACCTCTATGTACTGATATTCAAGAAAACACCCCGAGACAGTGATATAACGATGATCCTCTGGTGCCCAGTCTGGTGCTGGGGTTACTGAGGTCACGGTGCAGCCTGGCCCATTCTCCATCCACCAAGAACGATGCATCGAGATATTAAAGGTCAGAATGAGATCTGTTTCCTGCAAAAGAATAAGTGAAGAATTAACGCATGGGGATGGTACGCTGATCTCAAATGCCTCAGCAAGAGATTTCACAGCGTGCATAAAAGAAACAAAGAGCAGTGATAAAACTGCACTGTCACATGAAAGTTAGTGGAGCTTGCCTGCTGCAAGCAGAAGTAGCTGTACCTTGGCAGGCAGAAATTCTTTGGAGCAGAAAAATAATCCTGCAAGCCAGGATCTGTTCCTAGACATTATGGTAGCCTAGACTACAGCAGTAATTTATGTTACATCCCCCATTTTCTTGTAGATACCGTAAGGATTGATGGATTTGCAGACGTACACAGCAACCCTCCTGTGCTCAGTTCCTGGAAATATGGCCTCCATTTTGTTGGTCTGATGTACCAAACTGTACAAGAATCCTAAGGAATCCAAATTTCATAGACTTTGGTATGCATGGATCATCTGCAAGGAGTTTTGTCTAATGGACCTGTGGCAGCTCCACTGAAATATTGGAGAAGATGTAAAAAAGGATTCTGTGCACTTTCTTACAGGAAAAAACTCTTTGCAATGCCTCTCTCAGATTTCTAATTTCATAGGAGCATGTAAAGAAATAGCTAGTGAGAGTTGCCTTGTCTAAAGATTGCTTGGCTTGTTAAAAAGGAGGGGCAGAGGCATGCAACCTTTAACTCCCATACAGCTAGCGTGATGGAGTAACTAGTCAGCCATGCTCTCCATTAAGATTGCATTTATAAATAGTTCATAAAGGATTAATAAATTATTAATATACATCATAAACAATACTATGAATATTACTTTCATAAATTATACGTGGTTGCACGTTACTTGAGGGTGTTACACATAGTTATAACAAAACTATGGACTCTGTGGATTCTGTAATAGCCTACAGTGTTTACCAACACTTTATGAATAATCTATAACTGTAACCTCATTGTAAAGTGTGACTATCTAGTCTGTGTGCACATGTGCTCAGTCATGCAAAAAAAAATTGCTTTTAAGTAATGTCTTTGCAGAGCCAAACTCTCCCCACACCTAACCTACATTTTTTTCAGCCTGTTGATGTCATCAATAATTAAGATTCTCATAAAGATTTTAAAATGTAACTATTTAATTAGGTTTACGGTGCCAAAAGGAATAGGATACCATTCTGTAGCAGATACACTGTGTCCACATTTCCCTCTCTTCAAAATAGTAATTTTTTCAGTCACACTTATTTTCCGTTTTTGCCCTAACTCATGAAAAGGTAACTCCATCCAGAGAGGTTTTGGATAATGTCACATGTCAGTTGATCTGTGATTACACTAGACACTGAAATGGAGCTGAGTGTCTTTTCTCTAAGTTGCAGTTCTTCACCATTTGTACATTAAAAAAAAAAATCGATTACTGCCCTGCATAAGCACACACAGATAGCAGATGGCAGGAAGGACCTTAAATATGCTTGTGATGAATAATTACCCTCCATTCTCACTACAGTCCAATCCAGCAAATAATAAACTGCATGAGAAAATGTAAAATTCTTTGTATGAATTTAGTCAGGCAATTAACTTTAAGCATTTGAAGGTAATCAAAGCAACAGTGAATATTTGTATAAACTGCACAGATTTTCCCCAAATATATATATTTATGTATGGCTGTAGGTTTCATCCCCAACAAACCTCTCCTTTCTGTGGAACCCTACCTACCAAAGCTGTAGACACTGGAAATGTCTGCCAGGTGTTTCTTGGAAATCGACATTTTTACCTCATACCCAAGCCAGAAAAATACTTTTTTTTTCTGGAGTCAGGGCCCCTCAAGTAGAACACTGGTCTTCTCACCTGGGGTAAGAAGTTAAAGAATGGGTATCTTTGGAGTAATGTTTCTTAAAGCAACATATTTATTCCTAAATGACTAAAATTGGAATCCATCATGTTATTGTCAAAAGAACTTTCAGCCATTCTAGTTACCATGGAAAATTCTTAACCTCTGGTCTCTTATCAGAATTGCAGCACAAATGAATAGAACTCATTATCTGTCTCTATTTTATCACTTGTGATACCTTCAGAAGAATCACGGTGGACTAAAAATATTTTATGAACTGCAGAGAAGGGATGAAAAATGTATTCCTTGAAAAAAAATGGGATAAACTGGCTTGTAGGAACTGAGTGTTTGTTATGCATCTTGCCAGATGCAAAGAAAATGGATCATGAGTAGCTAAACATAAAAATTCAAAACTGGGATCTGTGGGTAGAAGATCATTGTTCTAGAGGTGAATATTTTTGCTTACAAAGGGTACAATAATCCAAAACTTTACAAGTCAAAAGCACATGCAAATTTCCAAGTTACATGTGGAAATACAATCACACATTTAAATATTTATAGTTACATATGCAAATAAAACTTCACAAAATCTAGCTTTCTTCCATCCCTGAATTTATCCACTGAATTTATTTCTGAAATAATTTGTAATATTTAGAAAATTCCTTTGCTTTCAAATCATCTTTTGGCAGTTAAGTCGAATGTTGTGATTAGGACTAAATAATCTTGGTTTGTTTAGAAATGGTCTTTGAATGGTTATTAGTAAAAAACTTAAAAACCTTTATCAGATCTATATTCTATTTCTTACTCTGAATAATCAGTAAAATGCTGTGCAGTTTCCTTTGGTCATAAAATAAACCTAATATCTGGAACAGATATACTATATTCCTTAATTCTTTATAATAATAATAAAATATATCCTACTGAAAGCCCCGACTTCAGATCTTAAAGAACTTTGAATAATGTGGTTGAGAAGGTTTTCAAGGAGCAGTTATCACATATTTGAACCAGTTAACAAAAAAGGTCAACTTCAGAAAGCAAACTAATAAGCGGATATGAAATCTAGTTCTGGTAAGATTAGACATGATCCATGACTCAGGTCCAACCTGGATGGATTAAGAATGATAATTAAATTAAGAATGACTTACAAGTCAACATGTAAGTTAGACTCTGTAAATTCCTACCCCCAAAATATGTGGGATAAGAATAAATATAGAGGGAGCCTATTAACTACAGTCAGCTGCTGCACAGCTAAATCTTCTCAGGTATAAATTGTTATGCACTTTGAACTTGTCTATAACCTTCAAGCCATGTTTCTACATGTAACCATATTAGCAGAGCAGTTCCTGTTAGTCAGTACTGAAGGTCACCCAGCTTATGAAAATATTTCCCTTAGTGAGAAAACTGCTAAAGACTTGAATCCCCTTGTAGAACTGTGGAAGCCAATGAGGGGATGATGTATCTATCATTAACATCTCTTATACTGACAGCATTTAGAGCTGGTTTTGGACAAACTCTGCTTGCTATTTACTTTGTTCCCTGTCTGAATACAGTTTTAGTGGACATAGACAAAGTCTACACTGGAATCTGCGGATTTACGATACTCTCCAGTGTATTTGCCGTCTGTTTTCTTTCCAACATCTGTGGCTCAAACTTTGTTCAGGGAAATGCAGAGAAATGGTCTGATAAGCCTTGAAGCTATGAAAACTAACAAGAATTGTTGATACACATTGCGAAAGCCAATATGTTGTTGTTCACAGTCTGTATGTCAAGGAAGATTTCATTATCCTAAATTCAACAAACAGCTGCTTCCTTCGTGGACACAGAAATACATCTGTATGGGCTTTATTGCCAATCACTGCGCTTCTTTTGTAAATTCTGCTGGTATTTGTAAAGCTTGTTAATGAAAACTGGTGCATTAAAATAGATTTTGCTATTTATCAAGGAGGAAAAAGACAAAGGAATATATTTAATAGGACATCCTTGCTGACATCCTGAAGATGTGCTGGTATTTGTAGTGGTCAGTAGAAGTACTGCCAGATAAGGCAAAGCCTGAACTTTAGAGGTCTCAGAGACTCAGACGTCAGAGATTAGGATCTGAGATATCTTCAAATTAAGTCTGTAATTTTATTTCAGCTTAGTTTGTAAAAAATGTTGAGCTCTGATGGTTTTGTGCCTGTGTTTAATACAGTAGAGAACAACTTTTGCTGGGGTTAACTGCATAACATTTTCTGGCTGAGGACGACTGAGGACAGAACATAGCAGCAAAAAGCTTTGTAAGAGATTTCAGAAAAAGAATGCAAGCTTCTCTGTAATAAGAAGTATCAGGAGTACAGCAGCGTTTAAAAGGAAAATAGCTCTGTGTGTATTGTATTAGCATTAATACATATTAGTAAGTGTTCTATCTCTATGCAGTAATTACACTGTATTACTGTTTCAATGATTTCTGTTGGTTGCACCTTAGAGAAGCTGATTCCAAACAGTGCCACAAGAAAAAAGAGTTAGCAGTGGTTCAGGGTGATTCTCCTTGAAAGTCCAGGAGTTCTCACAGACTCAGGGAAGTTGAATTGTTCTGACTTCAATGGTTGTGGCTTGCCATGTCATGGGAAAAGTTTCTTCCATTTTTCTAATTGGAATTGCTGAAATCTCTGCAATCCTGCCAAGCTTTTGTACAACTTTTTTCAAATGGAACCATGTAACCACTTGTTTCATTTATCAAACTCAAACTAGTAAGAACAGGCTGCTTGGAGACTGAATGATCACACAAGGTTGCAGTGATAAAAGATCTGGCTCTGAAAGCATTTGTAGTTCTGGATGCCTCGGATGCACAGAGGCCTCTACAGGCATTTTTTTCTTCTGTTATCTCACTTATCCCACTAAAACTAGCTCCCACCAGGCAGTACCATTTTCTCATGCAAGCAGACCTGTTCCTGCCTAAAAAAAAAAATCTGTCCTCATTGAAGAGCCAAAGTAGAACCTGTCAGCTGCGGGGTTTTTTTTTTATTTTCTCTCTCTCTTTTATTTATTTATTTTTTCATTCATAGTTGATACACAGGAAATAATTATTGTATAATTATATTGGGATCATGGATATTTGAAGTTTATCTTTTTTCCTTTCTTTGCAACTGAACTGATTTTTTAGCCTTTCCAATTATTGTATGTGTGTAATGCTTTCCCTTTCATTTGAATTTTTTTCAGTAATCTAGAATCATGTTCTTTAATTTCCTCTTGTAAAACAATTTTGTACCAGTATAATTGAAAATATGATACAGAATTTAATTTACATGTGCCATTAATCAGATAAGATTTAACCAGCCTGAATCTACCCAACAGATTTACTTCTGAAGTTCCTCAATGAAAATTAGCAAAAATTGTCTCAATGATAACCTTTTTCAGTATTCTGTTAAAAAAGCTCCAAATGTATCTTAAGTGATTTCCAATTTACCAATGCACTTCCAAAGAATTCAGTGAACTATAGATACCAGCATAAAGGAGATGACACAGAAGTCCTGATTTTCTACTCTTAAAAGAAACTAGGGTGTTATGTTAATAAAATACTATAAAATAATCCTCAGAAAACGTAGGCACTGCCATACAGAGATTGACATTGCCACTTCTTAGTCCATTATATGATACCTATCGATAATCTTAGAAAATTATTAGAGCTACAATTAGTGTTATCTTAATTTAGACCTCCATATTTTTCTAGTAATTAAATATGTACACTGACAAACCTAACATCTTTAATCTTCTCTATTTCTACTCATTAAAAAAAGATACCTGCTAAGCTCCAGAATATTAATTTAATCAGTTGAGTGACACCAACATTGTTTATTAACATCTTTCTTCTTTTTTTAAAATCTATTTTATTTCTTCAACTAAAATGTAAAAAGAAAGTAGAAACTTTCAGTTTGTATTGAAAGGTTAACATGATTGTTACTGTTCCATGAATATTACTCTCCCATGAATGTTTTTCATATTTAAACTGAATATTTTTAGACTAAGTATGTTCTGGGGTAAGATCCACTGATTTTTTTCTTCTGCGGAACAAAAGCTAGGAGCCTAATGTTACTTATTATGGGGACTGAGAAATTCAAGTCATAGAAATTTTAATTTAGGTATTGCACATATTTAGTGAACTAAGAATTAAGAACTAGAATTTTTGCAGTTTCTTGGAAAATTACTTTCCAGAGGATGTAAACTTAAGCAGGGAAAAAATACACTGAAATAGGCACCTGAGCAGAGGCAGTCATGTTGCAGAGTAGTAGCTAACTGTGGAATCTTGTTTATTTCTCACTGTGCAGTAATCTAGGATACCATTCTTGAATTGAGAAAATTTGTTTAAGGAAATTGAATTAAATGTAGTACCTCGCTTTGAAAAATTGCCATTGTCTGACAAAGACAGCTTGTCTCCAAGCCATGCTAATGTGGGTGTACAGCAGAGAGTTTTCCAGTCTCAGGCATTCTACACTGCACTATCCTTAGGGTTACTAGATCTTATAAACCAACAAGACCTAGCTTTTTTCACTGCAAGAGACAAATCTATTCCAAATTTTGGATTAAACCTGAAAGTAATAAATTGCAATTTATATATGTACTGTTGTAACTAGCAGATGATAATCCTACAGATATCTTAGAAAGTAACGTTTCTGCATTGGGGCAAACTGAATGGCCTGATTTAGGGCATGGATTCAGAGCTGGAAACGGGGTGGTGGCACATGGTCTCTATGACCACACCAAAGCTGTGTTCCATGAAAAAAAACCCTACCAAAATATTTTATGATTGAATTACATTCAGTGTGGTTCTGGATCTGTTTCTGAAGTGAAAGGAATGTTCTGATTGGTTTCCAAACACTGATTATTCATTTTGAGCTGAAAATGCTTGATTAAACTGGTTTCAAATATATCAGTACCAGATTATTATGAGTAAGGCATAATGCTTTTAAAGATGTTTTAGTTCATTATTCTCTTGGGATTTTTTTCCCTTTCTCATTTTTAAAGAGTAAAGGAGATGTGTCTCTCATCTTGGCTTACCCAGGCAAATACACAGATCAATAGTGCTTAGAATTTTCAGACACAAATATACATAACCTCTTAATTCTAAATAAAACCCTTCTAAGCACAAGGACATTTTATATTTGGATAGTATCCAAAAGACTATGCAGAGCTTTCAGTCATCTGGGAACACCATTGTGCAGACTGCAACAGAAAGGCCTAGGCCTTGATTAAAATTGCAGCATGAAATTATTATCCTTAAAATTCTTCCCTTTTCTAGAATAAATGGTTTACCAAGTTACCAAACCACCTCAAGAATACTTTGCTTGACCATCTCTGCCCAAGTTAAAATTTTAGCATGGTCCAACATTTAGTAAGGAAGGATGCAGAATCGTATGGTGTAGAACTTAAACATAAGAAAGTTTATAGAATGTGTGCAGAAAAAAATTCCAGTTGATGCAGTTTGTTCAGTGTCCCTTAGTGTCAGTTATTTCTTAGTGATAGGTGCTGTAAAACAAAATGCATGTGTATAATGATAAACTTATGTTTTCTGTTTCCTATAGTTTTTTATTTTTTATATCAAAATAATTATCTACCAGCTTCAGCCCATGCAGAAAACAGTAAAAAGACTTGAAAAGAGTTCTCAGACCACAAAAGTGGTGATGTTATCCCAGAAGCAGTGTTAGGAAACATGAGATCAAAGCAAAAGGGCTTCCTGAAATACCAGGCTGAGGAGAAATACATGTTGTTTACATTGTGCTCTATAGTCTAAACATTTCTAGCTACTAATGACTTTATAAGAATTAAGATCTCAGAATAATTAAAATGAAGCCTGGATAAGTTTGAAAATTACTAAGAAAAAAAAAAGTGGAGTCATTTTACTCAGTTTGATTCAAAACTATCCCAAGGTGAATATTTTCGAAAGGATTTACTTCTGTGGGTAGCTTTCAATAAGATAATGCATCAGTTTAAAATGCTAGTTCTCACAACCCATTTGCATTCTCAGTACGAAACAACATGCCCAGATTTAAATGTTTTGAATTCCTCTGAAGTCAATAGAAAGGACTGAGTTGAAACAGACCAATAAATACTCCTGAAGGACTCGGAAAAGCTTATTTGGGACCTAGATAAGATGTTGAGCAGCACACCAGACACAGACTGATTATCAGGAAGCAGAAAAAGAGAACTGTGGGCCATCTCCATGCAGACCTTGAGCCCTGTTCAAGAAATTGTGTGGAATAATGGTACTGCATCAGCTATTTCAGACTCTTTCACTATAACTTGCTCCACTATTGACCAGGCTGATAGACATCATTATCTACCGCTTCAGATCGGAAGCTGTAGGACATTTATGTACCTTGAAAATTTGGGCCAATAAAAGAAAAGGCAGACCAGTGAAGACACACAGGTACGTGCTCAGCATGATGTGCACAAAGCCTGCAGGTAGCAGTGTCTGCTGCAACACTGCTGAATATTTATGATTGCTGACCATTGGTTTGACACATTTCACACCTAAATGTGACTCTTACCAATTTTAAGGAATTGCACATCTGCAATCCATCAGGTGACACACCAAAACAGTTTTCGATGCTCATGTGTGGCATGAGCTACTTCTGCCTGACCTATACTTAGCCTACAGACTTGAAAAACCACCTTCAGTTCCTACCTGAAAGATTCTATTTAATTTTCTTAATGAAAAAGACATCTGTCACAGGAACATGTTATATGACTCTGATAAACTTCAGTTCATAAAGTGTTCATTCATGTCCTTGCAGGTGATGATGGTTATTATTAGAATACCTAAGGCTATATCAGATTTGATAAATCAACCTCTTTTCACTTTACATGAAGTAATTAATGTAGCAGTAGGTGAAATTGCTCTCTCTTTTTATGGTGTGATACCATGTCACTCAGCATGGACCACAGATTAGTTTTATTAAAACTAATTTGATTATCCACTACTGTCATCTAAGTATGGAAATAATATGATCTGGCTTATCTTGAATATTGGGCAAATTATGGGATACTTTGTATATTGGCAGCTTCCTGTATTTGAAAATTATTTTAATTACTTTTAAGAAACAGAGTACACAGTTTATCCTGTTCTAGAGCCATAGTTCTTTTTTTTTTTTTTTTTAATTTGTGCCTCAGAAAGAATTTTGAATAATGAGACTACTATCCAGGAAATCCATTTTTAGCTAGTTTTAGCATTCAAAATGAAAAGCACAAGAATATGAACCACAGTGAAAAAAAAATGTTTTGAAATTTTCATGGGAAAATGTTACAGGTTTCCCAAACTTGATTTAATAGGGTGCTTAGGCTGAATTTGAAATAAAGGAAAATGTTAGCAGTCCCACTATCCACAGTAGGTGATATGGGTTAAATTCTTGAATCAGAAATGAAAAATAAGCTATTCATAATCTTCTATTCTGACAAGTCTCATGGAAACTGACTAAAAAGAAACTTTATCACCTACATTAATAAACAAACTATAATCTCCAACAGGCTGACATTAGCAAACTTATCAAGTGTGTGTCCTTTCCTCTTGTGAGCTGTTGCTATGACATGACAATGCCCACCACTGTAGTAAACTGCAGCCTCCTAAGAACAATTCAAAGTGATTTAAAAAGATTCGGTGCATAACTTTGGGTAAATGCATGGGTTTTATTACATTTTCAGAAGCACACACTGAGGATGAATAATATGATAACACCATGCTAGATTTTTTTTTAGCTAGTATGAAGGAAAGTACCTCATGTATTACAAAAGAAACTGTAGCCACTGAAAGCAGTTAAGGTACTAATCCCCAGATGAATAGCCTGTTCCTCTTTTTGCATGTTGTCCCTGTGGCATGCAATGCTGCTAAAGCATAAGAAGACTATCCGCCTATAGAAGAATATATCTATTCTTACATATAATGCAAGAACAGTTAATTTAAGATGGTGAAATCAACTAAATAAAAAGATCTATTATTTTGCTAATCTTATACTCAGCACTGGCTTGTACAACATATAGACCAGCTTGTATAATCTACATAAGTTGTAGAAAAAATATGCAGATTCAGTGTGTTGAGTTAAAATTTTGAACTGATGGTTCTCTTAGGTGGTAACAAGTAATTTTCCAGGTATCACACTATTTCTTCCTAAGAGTCTTTATATCAATTTTTGTTTCCCATGATTTAATACTCTTTTCTCTTACATACAAATATTTTCATCTAGTATTTTGCAGAAGATATAGTGGTTAACAGATAAACTATGTTGTTTAATGATGAAAAAAATGCTGCTTGATATTGTATTTTCCAGGATAGTCTTGTAGAAACTTTATTCTAGTTTTAAGAGATAAATTACAATTTATATAAAGAGAAATAACACAGCCTTCATTAGAACCTAATCAGACTGCTTTTTGCTTTGGGCATTAAACAAATTTCTAAGAGATATTTCATAAAAGACAACACAGAAAATCTTGTTAATTGAAGAGTAGGATCTGGTACCTGGAAGGCATCCTTACTTAATTCCTAGATCACCTGTATTTTAATGACAGTTCATTGACAGCTCATGTCAGCTATCAGCTCCACTGTTGCTGAAGACTTATGTTTGGACGCTTTCCTTCATCTCACAGGGCTGTACCAAAGGGAATATTGGCTTTCAGTTCAAATTTACACTGAGTGGTCCCTAGACTGTTTGAATGTGAGTGGTCTCTGGCTCAGACAGGACCATCGGTAGTCTTTCCAGTGAGTGGAGCTCTCCCTGTGGCTGAGCACTGACTGGCAGGGAAGTAGCTCTGAAGGAAGGACCTGGGGGTCCTGGTGGGTAATAACCTTCTGGGCTGTGTCAGAGGGAGTGTCACTGGCAGGCCGAGGAATGTGATCCTTCTCTTCTGCTCAGCACTGGTGAGAGCACACCTGGAGTGCTGGGTCCAGTTCTGGGCTTACGCAAAAGAAAGAAACAAACACAGCAAAGGTTTTTAAGCTAATTACAGACTAGAGCACAGGACGTTCGATGAGAGGTGGAGGAAGTGGGGCCAGTTCAGCATTAATTGCAAAATACTTTAGAGGATGCTACTACTGCTCATAACTACCTAAAGGGAGGGCCTAGGGAAGGCAGAGCCAGATACCCTTCAGAGGTACACAGCAGGACAGGAGACAACAGACAGGAGTTGGAACACAGAAAACTGTGATTATTTTTTAATATTTTTTAGACCATGAGAATGGCCAAAGACTAGAACAGTTGCCCAGAGATGAGGTAAAAACTCCATTCTTGGGGATATCAGAAGTTTGACAAGAAAGGTACCTGTACAATGTCATTTAATTAAAGAGTTGTACAAGTTGACCTTTCAACCTATTTAATTTTATGATTCAAAGTCTTTCCTTGAAGACTTAGAAGGGTTGTTGCAGTTCTTCAAGAAACAAATAAAACCCCAGCCAACCAACCAGCTAACCAACCAACTGAACAAAACCCCCAACTCCCAATTACAGAATGTGTTTTCTTCTTGAAGCATGAATATCTGTGGGGTATCCCTCAAAATCCTACTGTAACATACTGGAGAATGTGGCAGTAGTGAAAGCACAGTATCTGGGACTAAAAAAATGAAAGTGCACAAAAATCTAGGAAGTTTATTTCAAAATATTTTCTGTGTTTTGCATTCATTCTTTTAGAGTCATATTACTGTACTTAGGTATTCATATTTTATTTCCAAGCATTTCCTACTGGCTAGCTAAAATTTACTTCAGAAAATCTCTTCAGTATCCAGCCCTGTATCCAAAGACCCACCAATTTCCATCCAGGATTAAGAAGAAACACTAGGAGAAATGATCTTTAATAAGCATAGCTTGAAAGGAGTACCTAGAACAGAGCTCTATCTCTGTAGACCAAATCAATGATTGAAAACTTTATTTAAGAAACTGATGGGGAGTAGATTTACCATTCTAACTGTAGTGTCTGTGTCAGTTTCTTAAATTGAGTTTTCAGGAGCTGATTTAGCTTGGGGAAATGGAGAAATCTGATTGAAGTGTCTCTTGGGGCTGCTTATACTAAATTTTTTGTTTGTGTTTAGTGCTAATGCAGAATTAGACGAACTCCACTGTCAAGATGTTAGGAGATCGATGCTTTTATTACTTTGAATTGGAAAGCTGGTATACACAATAGAATAGTTGCAGGGGGAAGAATGATACAAAAATTTCTTCTTTGATTTCCTGGTGCTTAAGGATATTGCAAAACGCTGTGAATTCGAAGAAGTGGAGTTCATTTTTTTGGTTAAGGAATAAACACAATATATCTGATTGATTAAATTTAGACTGGGCAAAAATATTTTCAAGCAAATGCATATCTGTCCAATGGAAAAATATATTAACTTCAATAAATAATCATTTTTTTCAGTATCTATGGAATCACTTCACTATGAAATGCCAGCACTATACCACACATGCTATGTCTTTTTCTTTGGAGTAAAACACTCATAAAAGGAACCTTTTGTTTACACAAAGACTTATAACTTTCAGATCAACATCACTGATTTTTTTTTTCTTTCCTGAACAAAAGTATCAAACGAATTTATGCTTCCCTGAATTCCCAGTACCACAGCAGTTTTCTACAATGTGCATTAGTGCAATTCTGAATTCACTGGGAGTTGAATTTGCCCAGAGAAGGCAGCAGTAAAGCCCTATATGCTTCCAACCTAAAACAAATGCTTTAATTTAATTGAAAAGATGGATCTATAAAGTACTATTACATTTAAAGCATACATCTCTTAAGAAAAAGATCTATTATCAAAAACGTATGGCACAGTTATGACTGAAAATAAATATT
This sequence comes from Pseudotriccus pelzelni, assembly GCA_035584735.1. Lineage (NCBI taxonomy): Eukaryota > Metazoa > Chordata > Aves > Passeriformes > Tyrannidae > Pseudotriccus > Pseudotriccus pelzelni. The sequence goes on from JAWMRA010000113.1 coordinate 63,393,803, forward strand.
ACATGGTTAAGTCCTCAAAGGTTAGGAAATGACAAACTCCTTGGTTCTGCCCTGGTGCACCTTATCACTATAATACAGTATTAATTACAAAATTTTTTATCACCTGGGCTGAGTGCACAGCATCCTGAAAGACTTCCTCATTAAGCTGCCTGCATGTATTTTCATCTTTTAACCTGTAGAGACTTACAGCTTAATCCAAATAACTTCAGATTTTATTTTTTTTTACAAAAAATTGACTACTGATAATAGTTCCACTAAATTAATGGGACTCTCACAGCATGTGAAATTAAATTTGTTACACTGAGACCAGACATTCAGGTAAACACTTTCCAAGACATTAATATATCTTATATATATATGAACCCATTAATATATCTTTCCTTCTTCATGGTGATATTGGTATTTTTTTCATTCCGGGTATAGTTTTTTCTGCTGATTTTGGCAAATATACTGTGATTCCTTAGCACACTGCAGAGAATGTCCTAAGTTTAATGTTGTCAAAATCATTTTTGTTCTGACCTACCCATAAGATATTCTGAAAAAAGAAAAAATTATATCCAGAGAGAAAATTCAGTAGTTCATGGTCATATTGGAAAGAAACATGAAGTGATGTTATGCTGTAGTCTGTTCTGGGTCCAACTCTAATATATTTTAATTAATTACATGGATGACTGAAAAGAGAAAAGGCTAGTTAACATATAATACTGAGAGATTGCAAGTATATTTGAGGAAAGGAGTAGCATTCAAAATCATGTTGATAAACCTGAGATTTGTCCATGAAAGTGCTACTTAGCAAGGACAAGATGGAAAGTACAACATTTGTGTTGAAATAACTAAAATACAAACACAGTAAGGGCATACAAACGCAGTACAAACCTGGACATTGCTCTCTCACAAGGAAGTGGAAACTTATCCCAGTTCACAAACTCTATTATTGGCAAGACTTCAACTCAAAAGACTTCAAGAAAAGTTGTGAACTGACTGGAATTGGGGTTTCCTGGCTCAGAAGACTGAGAGCATGACCGGCTGTTGAAAGGAACTGAGGAACCTGTTTCCTTGCCTATAATGGAGATACATCCATCATTAGCCCAGGAACTAGACTAAAGATATTGCAAAGAGGATACAAATTAGATCTTGGGGAAAAAAGCTTTTGAAGCCAAGGGAGAAGTAAACACTGGAAAGAGCTGACTGGGGACTCTGCATGATCTATTGTTGCTGGCATTTAAGTAAAAGATAGACAAAGTTCCGTCACCTTTTTTTTCACGTATTTAGACTGGGAACATGGAATAATTGACCTACTGAGTCATTCAGGAAAGTGAATCTATGATTCTAATAACTGAAAACATGGTTCTGGGAATACATAATATTTATAAATATGCAACACTTATCACCAGTCATTCCACTGAGATCTGATATAGTTAATATAATAATTGGAAATACCTAACACGTAAAGCATAAACATAACTAAATTTAAATATAAGGTTTTTCCCTGGAGTTTTCTAACAGATATGAGCTGTTTCAATGTAAGAAAAGGGAACCTTGTTTATAGAAGGAACTTTAGGTGAATTGCTCTCTATAAAAATTTTCTTCTTTCTTATGTTCCCATCTTTTGATAGGATAATTTCTATAGTACTGCACAGTCCATGCTGTGGAACTCTAGAAATAGTGCATGGCATGTAAAGGCTGGAATGCATTTCCCTAGCTTTGGCTGTCTACTTCTCAGCTAGTTGCCTTTATAGCCACTGGAGGTGAAAGGCCCTTTGAGGGTATCAGTCATCTCGTCGGGTGTGGAAGTCTCCTTCTATATGAGATGAACCACACCTTGGAGTCCTTCGGCTTTAGAGCAGCTCTAGATGCTAATCCAAAGGTACATATCTGCATTCAATTCAACTCCATACACTTAAGAAATTAACTCAGAAGCATAGATACCCTGTATTACATAGACATCAGATTAAAAATAAATAATTATATATATGTATATATGTATAAAACCTGTCAGACAACTGCATGTTTTTTGTAGACAGATGTGCTAAAAAGGTACTTCAAATAGAAATACCTGGTATTAGAGCAAATATTTAATAAGGCAGAAAGTCCCTCATGCATAAAAAAATTGTTTTAGTTAAATATATAATGTAGCATTTGCTTTGGAAGAATACTGAAGTTCTACTTGAAAATTAAGAAGATTATTCACTTTGACACACGTGTGATTCCAAAACTTCTGGAGCATTTTGGAAACTTGCCATTAACTGGCTATGAACTCACGCAGCATGAGAAATTTGAAGACTACGAGACAAGGTTCCTGGTGGTCTGTGATGCTAGAAAACTGATTTCTGAGTTAATCAACTGAATAGTTGATTCATGGGTGCCTGCAACCTCCAGGAACTGTGGCAGTGCTGTAGTCTGTTTCCAGCCTTCTGCCATCATTTTGCCATGGATGTACTGTTCTGGATTAAAATTCAAAACTTCAAAACCTCCCCACTGGAACACCAGGTTCTCTGATAAGCCTCTCCAAAACTGGAAAGAAGACAAGAAACAGATAACGTACATATAATAATATCAAAACTTTCTGTAGAATTCATGTTTGGCACCACAGAGTTGATTCAAATAGAAAAAAAAAATAAAATTGCAGGCACTCATCCCTAATTCTGTAAAGAGGACTTGGTTTTCAAACTGAAACTACAGACTCGGTAAAAAGAGATAACAGGGAAATTTAACGTACCTGGGGTTTTTTGTTGTTAGTTTTGGTGGGGTTTGTTTGTTGTTTTGTTTTTGGGTTTGTTTGTTTGTTTGGTTAGTTTGTTTCTTTTGTTGGGGTTTTTTGACAGTATTAGCCACAAAGAAAGAGAACTCATGTTATTAAAGGTCTCAGACACAGAAAAAAATACGTGTATGATACTAATAGTAGGCAGAAAAATAATGCTATAAAAATATTCAAGCATTCAGAGAGATGAAAAGGACAAATTTTATTTGGGAAATAGTGAGACTCTGAAAAATAAAGTGCATTAAGGTTAAGATGATTTTATTAAATGGACAGGATAGGGATAAAAAAAGGTTCCAGATTTTCTTTTCCACACCTATACCTGAAGCCAGTGGAACTTCCTGAAAGAGCTGCTCTTAATGTTCACTCTAATCTTAAACTGACTTACTAGAATACAGCAGCACAAATGAAAAATTTTGAAATCAGAAATAGCCTGTAGTAGCATGGAGCATATTTGGTTCATGTATTATTCAAAAGATTAAAATGCAGTGATTTTGAATCTTTAAATTTAAATCTGCTTACAAGCAAAATGGTCCTCGATATCTTCTAGATCTTGTAAAGGTGAGCCCACCTGTAATTAATTTACTCTGTGGTTAGTGAGACAGGTAACCAGGTAAGTTTAGCTTTCTTTTTACAAATCTATTTTCCTTGTTTCAAATTTCAGGTGATGATTTTCATATATGTTAAGTCCTGATATCCTACTCACTATTATTCCAATTCTTAGTTGCCATCATACCTGTTGTCACCTTTATTTTGAATATTTCCAGTCTCTGCTTAAGGCCCTTTGCTACTAAAAGCAATAGAAGCAAATAGTCATTTAACATACCTATGGTTGTAATAGACCCAGTGGTTCTTGATTGCTGCAGAGAATTCATATGCTTTTGAAATACTGGTTATTTCTAGCTTCAAGTAGATGTTAATCATTGGACTAATATACAATATGTTTCTCTAATAACAAGCAGATTAAAGTTTATGATTCCTGTTCTATGTGCAAGGGTCTTGCTCCGTTCAATACTGCAACTGTTTAAATCAGTTGTTAGTCTCAGTGTTTGCTCAGTAGTCATCAACACTTTCACTGGACCTCTGGATACAATTCTGTGAAATGGATTGTCTAGTATTACCACTGAATGATGAATTGAACAATCATGCTTTATATTTTCTAGTAAAATTCAGTTCTTACTTTCTTAAAGATTTATTACTCCTCTGATTAATACAGAGCAATGCATATTCATTGGCCTTAAATAAAAACAGAACAATATTTTCTTTCATCAAGAGCATATCTGAAACATTTTCACTCGTTGTATGAAGGTTTTATAAAAAAATGCATACAAAAAGATGAACAGTCAGGAATATATAAAAAGTGTTACTGTATTATTGTTGGCAAACAATAGTCAGAGCTATCTTTATTTATCTGATGTTGGAGTTAGAAATCTATTTTGAATTAATCTATCAAGGTAATGAACTGGTTTCCTTAGTTTAGTATGCAGGAAGAGTAAAAAGCTTATTGAAAATACTTATTAACAAACTCCCTGATGTTAATGTGTTGTTCAAATCATCGCAAGTAGATCACTAAAAAGAAAACTATAATTTTATGGGAAACCTCCTTAAAATGGGATTTCTGATTTTGCTTTATTCACTTTAGTAAAATTCGAGTATAAGAATATACATTGGCCTGGAAACTACAGGTCTGGTAAAATAACTTTGCAATCTGACAGATCACAAAATCACAGAATATTCTAAGTTGGGAGGGACTCACGATGACCCCTGAGTCCAGCTCTTAAATGAATGGCCTGTAAGGGAATCAAACCCCCAGACCTTGATATTATTAGCACCATGATCTACCAACTGAGCTGCCACAACTCAAAGAGAAAGGCTGCAGATCATACTGATGTGTATGTTGTATATGCAATGTATACATTGAAAACAAAGAGTAGAAGGACCAATCACCTCTTTATAAAAGTATTAAAGATAAAACCAAAACAATATTACTGTAGAAAGTATATAAAGTTTGCTTTAACACATCTGATAAAATCAGAGCAGAATCTTTACCATTCAACCCTCCTTTCAACACTGTTAGCACCGTACTGCATAAGCAATATTTTAGATAATGTAATCAGGAAACTGTATATTAAAAAATAAGTAAATTCTAATTCTATTTTAACTGATCCAGGCCCCAAACTTTCTTAGACAATCATACTGCAATTGGTCTAATGATTATTTAGTTTAATAACCTCTACTGGAATCCCATCTATCTTCTAGTCATTATGATAATTATGTTACAAACTGACGTGAGTTATTCCAGCATGGACTTTGTATAAGAGCTCACACTAACTGAACCACCCAAAGGGGAAATTTTGCCTTGTGACATTGAAATTCAAAGTGAATTTGCAGCTTAGATATATATGCTTAGGTTAGATTTAATTTAACTAACGATTAACAATATTCATTAAGAAGATGCACAAAATAATTCAGTCACTTTCTTAGAGGCTCTGGATGGGCTTTGGGCAGTAAGATCCACATTACGGTGACTATACAGCTACCAGGATTTAACCTAAAAAAAAATAAAGCTGTCATGATTCTGACTATATAAAATGGCATAAAATGCCATCTCACATGTTCCTCGCAATTAAAATGATATTTTAAGTTCGTACTTCATTTTATATTTCCTTTGCTCTGCTGTGTAGTATAAAACTATCCTTTTCCTGGTAGGAAGGTTGGCTGAAACAACTTTATGTATTTAAACCAATATGCTTGGCAGGGAGGAAAAAAAAGGCTTTGCCCTTTCTCTTTCATTGTTCTTTTTTGATAGCCATTCATTGATGCAGAAGTAGTAGATTTTGAATAGCATAAAATAGCTACATTACAAGACACTCAATGAACAAAGAGGAAAAAAAAAGAAACAGGTGAACTTTAAGTTAACACGCTGGATCATATATATACATAGGTGTGAGAAATGTCTTTGCAGAAAATAGTGAAATGTGAACATTATGGGAGAACCAGATTATAATGCTTATGTACAACCAGGTGTAAATTGCAGCTGTGTAAGAAACCTAATATTAGGGTTTCCAAGTATGCAACACTTCAACTTCCCAAGTATTTTTGCAAAGGTACAGATTGTGAAAAGTCTTATGTGTTTACCATATTAACTTCTGCAAACATTTGCTAGACTTTATTTGTTGTTTGCAACAACTACAGGGATAAAGGTGATGGTACAGATATTATTGCAGAAAAGTCCTTGCCCAGTTTTACACAGGCCAATTTTTGTTTTCTTTTTTTTCATTTGTTTAAAGTTTTGGATTCTAAACTTCTGGTACCTCGGGTACTTCAAGATCATAAAATACATTGCTATTGTTGGTATTATTTTTAAACATTTTTTGATCCCTCTGGGAGGTTGTTTCTAGTGTTCCTTTATGGGATTTAAACCAGAATTTTCTGGCTTTGAGATGCCCTGTACACTTATTTTTACTTACTAGAATACCCTCCAAGATTTTGAGGCAGTTTTTCCATTAGCTACTAATAAATTTGACTTGAACATACACATGCTAAAAGGCTTAGTTTGCAGTGTCTTGACCTAGCATACTTTGTTATCTAAACCCCTAAGCTTTATTTGTAGAGGCTATTAATGCCACATCAATATTCAGTTCAGAATTTCATTTAATAGTTCTTTCTTCAGGCACAATTCTGTAAAACATATGAAATCAATCTGAGATAATGTGACTCATAACAGCAGGAGAGAAGGATACCCCCTTATTATTGAGCAGTATCCAGAAAACCAGGAGGTAACTAGTAAATGAGATAAAATGAATTCTTTTATTTCTGCCCATCCTTTTGTATTTCACAGAGCGTGCATGTTCTAGACAAGATGATACAGTGCCAGAAGACTGAGCTGGCATGGGTTACTATGACTTCTTTATGCTTTCAGTCAGTACATTTGATCATTTTGTATTTCTTGATGTCATTGTGCTTCTTGAAGCTGTAATGCATTTTGTCCTTATGCTTTTCAGGGTTGCCTTTCAAGAGGGAAGCTTAATAAAGAATTTTATTTTTACTTGCCTTAAAACTTTGGGGATTTTTTTTTGGGGGGGACATTATTTAAACTTATCTGCCTTTTTTAAGCAAAAAGACATGAAGTACTTCATGAGGATATAATAAACTTTGAAAGATGTTTGGATGATGAGCAGCTGAGGCTCATGTCATATAATCATGTCAAAAAGGATGGTTAAGCAAAGCCAGTCAGCATCACATAGCTTCTGTAAAGGAAATAGGCATGTCTAGAGTGCTCTGACCAGTTACCAGACAACTACCAGCTTCTGTCATCCAGCAGTGACAGTCAGTTTCCTGGAGGGTTGGCTTGGCGTAGTCCATTCCTAACCCAAGTTGTTGCCTTTTGCCTATGCTTCCCTATGCAGTCAATCACGATGGCAAGCCTTCCCCAAGATATATCTTGAAACACAGCTCTTCTCAGGTCTGGTGTCCTGTCCTGCAACGTGGATGCCAGACTAGCATTTACACTTTTAGGCCTGCTCTGCACTTCCTTTTGCTTAGCACCCTTGGGCAATGTGTTGAGATTCCCTCCATTGGCTGGAGCTGCCTCTGTCTAGTCGCTTCACTGGTGTGCTCACTGGTCCTCACTCCCAATCAGGGACCATCTGATGCCTGCACAGCATGATTAGACACTCTAAAAAAAGTGAAGGAACTCACCCCATACATGTTTTCTACTAGTCTCTAGAGCAACTATTGAACTGCTCAAAATTGACACTTCATGTGATAGTAATTCAGCTATGATTTCCTATTAAATTATGCGCTTTTCTGATTAAAAAGTACTAATATTTCCTGTTTGTTTCCTGGGATTTATAGGTAATTTCACATTTGTGCTAACATCTAAATATTCTTTCAATCTTCCCTGAGATTCTATGTGATGTTTAATTAAATGATCAAGTGAACTTCTATCAGAACATCTCAGAGAGTCTTTAGAGTATTTACATAACAAATGAGACTTTCGTCAGCAGGTCACACAGGTGTTTTTGGGAAATTACCCCATTTTTTTACAGACCTTCACCTAGTTATTCCTATGACAGATCACTAAAATATATTTAATTGTTCTCCTTTAAGAAATGGTATCAAGTTTTGTTTTATACAGCATTTTTATCTGATCTTGGGGATCAATTACATTTGGTAATAATTCACCAAATAATTTCCTTTTCAACATTTTTAAAGCTACCCTATCAGAAAATATGGTCTGTAGATGTCCTGTTGTATTGCTACCAGTCTCCATTGTATTCCTTCTCCACAGGAAGGAACATTTTTTCTGCTGTTTATTTTTACTTGTTTAATGATGACACAACAATCTGAAAAAGCTTCTAAAAGAGAAAACACGTGAATTGAATACCTTCTCCACTTTCTTAATTTTGGTGAGAAGTCAGAAGATTGATGTCTGTAAAAAGCAAGCAATGTAAATGTCCTGTGGCCTGATTCTATATGCAAACTGTAGTATTTGCATCTCTTTATTGACCTTGCAGCTCTCTCATGTCCCTAGTGTTTGGGACAGCAGAGAAATGTTGGTATTTTCGCATTTTACAGAATTACAGAATATGCTGAGTTGGAAGGGACCCACAAAGATCATAGAGTCCAACCCACAGGATCATTCCCAAGAGTCACACATTTGCCTGACAGTATCATCCCAACAATCCTTGAATTCTGTCAGGCTTGGTGCTGTGACCACTTCCCTGACGAGCCTGTTCCAGGTGCCCATCGACCCTCTCAATGAAAAAAAAAGCATGTAATTCTGCAAATTCACCTATGTTAGGTAGTGTTGTTTTGTCTGAATAAATTAAGATGTACTTATGTTCACAGTCTCCTGTCTCTGTGGAATAATATTCTTTTCACAGTTTTCTTCATGGGGAAGTGAGAATTGCTCAGGATTTTCATGGCATACAAAAGCCATGAATACAGTGTCCATTTTGATGGGCACTTAAATCCTTTTAAACAAGTGTATCTAAGAGACTTTCATTGATTACGTTTGTGACAAAGCATGGATCTGAACCAGCCTCCCAGATCCCAGCTTTTTGATTTAAACATTTGATGAGTTTTACTCTCAAACTGGACTCCCCAGGAATAATATAATCTCAGATTCTATAAATATATATGTTATCCTTTATTAATACCTTTAGATTTAAGTAGGTCATCACACCTATGCAGAAAATTGCACCCATTGTTTATTGAAAATGAATTAATCTTTTCACTTTAAGGGAATAATAACTGAGATAATTCCAGAGTTGCAGGTCATACCTTTTTGACTTTTTTTTTTTCCTTCTGTCAATACAACCACTGGAATGACATGGCCTTTGACAATCTACCTGCCTACTTGTAAAATGTGAAAGCACATATTTCTAAAATAAAATCGTATCACGCCCAGAGATGCCAGATACAATTATTAGTGACTTCTACTGAGATCTGAACACATGTAGCTAAAGGGAATATTTGATTTTAAGAAACACAGATTAAGGGTATGTTACAGATCTCGTACTACCTGTATATTGTAAACTAGCTGTGATTGACACTGATGAAATTGCTGGAGGCTTGTATTTCATTGATACTTTAAGGAAGGAGCTTCTGCTAGATAATGTAGAGCTGAAGTTAAATAAAAAAACTCATTTGTAAATATAAGGGAAAATAATTTTCAAAGTCTTAGATCTGATCATTTAATAGACACAAATGTATTTAGAAGTCATTCAGGTGCATTTTAATGAATGAAGCTTACATAAGTCTTCACTATTGCTTATTTCTTCTATATTCATATATATATATATGTTGTTCTAGTTTTGCTCTCACCATCACAGCTGACAGATTCTGTTTAATTCCTAATTATTGTTTGTAATTCTATTTAAACAGTTTAATTATTTTGTTCATTGATTTAATAACATTTTACTACTTATATTTTCCAAGAACTTTAGAATTATTGAATAGTATGAGGTATATAGTGGCAGTAGCAAAATCATGAAAGGTGGAGACAGCAAAGTGATTGGAGTGTTATTTCTTCAAACTTTGTTTTTGAGCCATGCAATGGTTTGATCTTGGCTGGACACCAAGTGCCCACAAAGCTACTCCATCACTTCCCTTCCCAACCAGAAAAGGGGAGAGAGCACAAGATGAAGAATGACTCATGAGTTGGGATAAAGCAGTTTACTAAAGCAAAAAAAAAGGAAAGCTTGCGCGTGCAAAAGCGAAGCAAAAAATGACAAGGTTTATTCTCTGCTTCCTGTCAGCAGCGATGCTCATCATGTCCCGGGAGGCAGGGCTCCAGTGATGCATAATAGTTTCTCAGCAGACAGCCATTAGAAACCAAGAACACCCTCTTTCTGCTTCTTTCTTTAACTTTTATGTCTGAGCTGATGTCATATGGTATGGAATATCCCTTTGGTCAGTTTGGGTCAGCTGGCTACTTGCGTCCCATGCCAGGATCCTGTCCTCAACTGGGGAAGGAATGTTACAGTGCTGATGCTGTGCTCAGCAGTAGCCAGAACACTGGTGTGTTGTCAACACCCTTCCAGCTACCAACGCAAAGCACAGCCCTGTGAGGGCTGCTATGGGGAAATGAACTCCAGCTCAGCCAGGCCACCAGACCAAAGTGTCTCATTCCCTTATTTTGCTTAATGAAGATGCAAAATTAGAATTTGTCTTAGTTAACAGTAGTCTAGGAGTTCTTTTCGGAAGACAAAGATAAGAACAGTTTATCTATTTCATATATTAACAATATCTACAAATGGAAAAGGAGCAGATCCAAAATGTATTTTAGGCAATTAGAAGCCTTTTTTTCACGACTGTGATTGGGTTGGGAATTAAAGTCTTAATGCAATTTCGATCACCTTTTATGGTGCTGTAAGTGAAATGCATTTAAAAGAGTACATTCTGCACAGGATGTTTTGACCTATTTTTAAATCCTTATCTCTGGGGATGTCAATGAATACATAACTATTTAATATTGAACATTTCCAGATTATTGTCACTAATGAGTAGATAGCCATAAAAGTAACTAAATTGTCCATTCTGCTAATGATAGAGGAATTAGCTTTGTTCCAGAGGGGAACATATTGTTTGAATTTATTCCACTATTTTTTCACAAAATATTGTTCTAGAGAAGAGCCCTTCTGGAGAAAACCCCACAAAACCTCACACACAGCCCAAATGTAGTATTTTTATATGTTGTTGAGTTATCTCATTTAGATCCGTGTTAGACAATAATATTGCATTTTAAGCTGTCAAGTTATTTGAAAAATGTTATCATTGCAAGTAAACATTCATCTGTTCAATATGCAGAAGGATGTTTCTTCAGCAGTCCTTCATATGTAGTTCAAAAAATTAAAAAAATTTGCTAGATTAAGACTATCTTATACTCCATGTTGCTTATGGAGTAAGCAAAAGATACTTCAATTTAATATCTTAACAGATACCTCAATTTATTATCAATCTGTGGCTGCAAATGTCAGTTGTCAGTAAACCACAACACTGAATACTGCAAAGGGATAGATACTCAGAGCTTATAAAAACTTCCTCATCTGGTGATAGCGTCACCACTATGAGCAATTCCTACTCCTTCCTGGTGAGCAGTTTTGCTCCATTGATGGCACTGAATACTAAATGAATTGTGCTTCTTCCTGGTTCTAACCAAGTGTATGAAAGCCCTCTCTATGTAGGAAATGAGAATAATAATCAATATTTTACCATTCCAGATCAATTACTAGCTATATTTACAAGGCAAATTTAACAACCCTTTCAAGATGTGAACTATTAATGTAACCTCTATGTAGCACAGAGTTTTCTCAAATACACACCACCAGCACACAGCAGCCTAAAAATTATTTAGATAACATCAGTGGAAACTTCACATGAAGGGTTAAAAAGGATTTCCAAGTCTGGTTTCCTTCTCTTTTCCTTTTTTTTTTTTTTAAATTGCCTTCTATTATTAGATCATTCCTTCCAAAGAGATGTATTTTTTCTTGATAGAAATGCACCTCACGGTTCTTATTTAGGCATGCATAGATATCACCAGACATCTGCTGCTAAGTTTTCATCTGCTAAAAAATCTTCTTCATTTTTTTCAGAATTTTATGACTTTTGGTGACAAATACAAAAGACATAAAAAATTAAATGAAACATAGCTTCTGACAACTTTCCTATATTTTCCAAGGTACAGAGGTGTATTCATGAAATCTAAGACAAGACCCCCAATCTCTTAAAGCTGCATGTTTTAGTCTTAATATTTTACAGCACGTGTTCTACGATGGGCCAGAAATCTGGTTTTAGTCTCATATATCTATCTGTTTTTTCTTTTGTTATAAACCCCAGATTTACAGATGGATTCATGGCTGAATGTTACCTTTCCTAAGATTTACAGAAAGTGATGGGTACTTGTATTGCCTGATCCAGGAAGCTGTTTCCCACCTAGTCACAGTTTTCTCACTTCTATGCTACTAACATGTGTGCTAGCATGCAGGTCCCAACTCAATCTATAGCACCACAGTGGAGTCCAAACTTCTGCTGCGTGTCAGTGAGGTGTGTCATCAGTTGTAGTACACAAGTAAAGCATATATCTCACTGTTGCAAACTTTAGAAAAAGAGGATACTTCCAGGTTTTTTCAAATGTTTCTTTCAATTCTAATTTTCCTTACTGCCTACCAAAGAAGAACATCTGGCATTCCTGGCTGTCCTGGTTCTGGCCAGGATAGAGTTAATTTTTGCAGTAGCTAGGAGGGGGCATGGCTAGGATCCAGAGTTTATTCTACAATTTGGCTACTTTATAGGGTGGTGGAGGGAGTGGTTGGGTATTTTCCGTCTGGTATTTTTGGGAGTTTCCATGGTGAGCCATCACATCTGAATTGTCCACCTTTTTCTTGTACACTCTGTCATTAGTATTGTTGCTGTCATAGTACATTGTATTATTTCAATGCTGATTCCAGTAAATTGTTCTTATCTCAACCCGTGATCTTTACCTTTTGTGCTTCCAATTCTCCTTTCCATCCCACTGAAGGTGGAGGGGGAGGAGAAGGGGGAGGAGGGAGTAATTAGAAGGGGAAGGAGGGAAGCAGCACATGGTTTGAGTAGTTCAGGGGGAATAGTAAGTTGGGGAATACCATACTTAAACCACCACATCTGCCTAAAGAATAAAAATATTATTAGATACAGAATTATGCTCTTCACCTCTATATGACAGAGACTACAAAATCCATTATCTATAGGTCTTTGACTGTTTTGAGGATTGACGGAAGTTCTTTAAAAGCCAGATTTTAAAAGCTGTTTACAAGGGCTGTATGCAGCCAGGATGTGGATGAGAACAAAGGCTTTGCAGCTGATGGAAAAATGCATAAGATCAGTTGGAGCTAATATAAAAATACCACTCTACAGGCACTCCCAAGTGTCAACATATATTATAAAAAAAGATGCATATACGCATTTGGAAGGTTCACAAAAAGACCAACATTTTAAGATTTGTAATTGTGTTTTGGTCATTTAGGAGGTTTTGATCTGTAGCAGCCAGAAGCCTCGTGATGGAGTTACTCTGCTAATGAGAAATTCTCCCTTTCTCAGACCAAATCTAAGATCATAAAAAGGCCGATCATCTTTGTGAGACATGGGTTTAGCACTAGCAGCAGGCAGAGATCAGATGCAGGTGCACCAACTACTGTGACATTGTGGGGAATGTTGACATGCTACTCCTAAGATTAATGCTGCTTTTTCTGTAAGGTGACAGCATTAGTGAATTACTGGCACAAAAGCACACTTGCACGACAAATCTGCTGGAATGGGACTTTCTGCACAAACCGCACAGGCAGAACTAGGATGTGAGGTGCAATAAAATGCTTCATGGCACATTTGCAGCTGGTCAGATGTAGCAGTTATCTGTATGTGGTCCAGCATTCTCTTAGTTATAATTTTTTAGTTTTACTTTTCTCATGCTCATTTCTTTTTTCTCAGTACAGTTGTACACATTCAGATAATAAAGTGTGCCTTTCCAGTCTATTTTGCAAGAGGTACAAGATCCCAAACTCTCCTTCTGAACTGAGGGTTGTCTCTATAAAATTTCCACCAGCTAAAACCAACCTTATCATCCTCCCTATGAGCTTGAACAGCATGTTGGCATAAGCTCACTGAGTACAAAGGAAAATGATTATGCTCATTAACATATTTTTGGATTATACTTTAGAGAACTGAAATTTATTGCTCTTCTGTCATACCACTCCTTAAAAAAATCACAGCAGTTACTGGGTTACATTATTAACATTTTTAACTGAATATGTCATTGTGATTTTCTTCTAACTAACTCATTCGATGCCAATACTTTAATAAGGAACAAACTCTGTTATTAGATCAGGCTTAATTATATACCTACGATGGGGATAAAAGCAAAAACGACTGTAGTAATGAAATAATAAAAACCCCACATATCATCCTTTTGTGAAAAAGGAAGTTGCACTACTGCATAGCTTAGGAAGCATCTCTCCTTACTTATGAGAGATTTTCGGAGATTTAATAGCAGATGTAGAAGAAGTTAAGACTGTGAGTACTACAGAAATTGCTAGGGAGAAAGCATGCACAAATGAGTTGAGGGGAAAAAAACTGTCCCCCAAGATTTGCAACTTGAAAATTTGTCACACAGTGCTGATTACTTGCAAGAAAATGCCTAAATTTTAATCTTATCTTACTTTTCAGGCAATGCATTTGGAAAATAATTATTTTCAAATCTACTTCACAGGTTTCTTTGAGTTTGCCAAAACCCAACAAGGAATCCAAAAGTTCTGTGATTTTTTTTTTTAGATCTCAAAAAGGAATAGTATTTTCCAGATCCCAGATGCCAGGGATCTATATGAAGTACATCAGTGTATGAATAAGACTAACACAGAGCCTTCACCAAAATGTGTGGCAGTTAGTCATGGCCTCAGAACTGTCTAAAGACATGTTGTATCACAAAATTATAAGCCCTGTTTTACTAACAACTTCAGCTTGTTAGTGTAAATTCAAAATTAATTAGGTCAATCCTTCAGTATACAATCTGCCACTAAATTAATCTGAATGCAATGTTAAAATTCTTCATTACAGGATAAAGCCCCTTGAAATAATTAAATTAATCTTATACTTAAAAAATTCCAGTATTAAAATTTATTTTATATTTCTACAAGGTCTTGCATAGTGAGATGTTTTTCCATTCATGGGACTCCTTTTTTGTATCCAAAACCAAAACCAAAATCAAAATGTACCATTTTATCATTTGATCTCAGGATAATCGAGAAGTGATGCTATTAGGATGTCTTTAGTGACGCTAAAATTAGTGGACTGGACACTATCTTCTCAGCAATTAATTATAACATTTGCTCCATATTTCATTTGTATCTGTTCTCTGAGTATAATACAGCGATATTCTTTACCCCAGCTGACTTTGCCCTTTGCAGAAATTAAAAGAACGAACCACATAAATTTCAGTGGCACTGTGCACTCAGTTTAGGGAATAATATGGAATTTTCTGAAAGGTCTTAATAATCTCCTATACAGAATTGGTTTGAAAAGTAGTAGGAATATATTCTAGACATGGTTTGGCATTGTTCTTTTATCATTTTGGAAATGCTTGATACTGTATGAGTCTGTTATATGCAGAGATCTGCAAAGTCTAGAGATCTACAAAGGCAATTCTCTGATGGAAAAGTTTTACTGAAGACCACTCTAATTTCTTAGAAAAGTAAAGGATTAGAGAATAATAACAAGCTGCAAAGGGAATTCAAAGAATTAACCATTATATGCAAATTCAGACATTCACTGTAAATGCGAATCTAAAAAGCATTGTAAAAACAGCAGATCACTACCCCCAGAGACTTGGTGAGACTGTCCTGGTGTTTTGACAGCTTTTTCTTCTCTCTGTATCATGTTCTATAACATTAGGGAATCTGTCTGTGTCTTGTATTTCAGTACAAAAAGATGTTTTCATTTTCTAAAATCAGGAGATTTGCTTTTATATGTTTCTGCGAAGTCCTCCATTTATAGATTGATGCTTTCATCCAGCTTCATAAAGTTTTTAAGAATCATGATGTGTTTAAACCAAAAGAAGGCAAAGCCACTTGCCACTGATACCAGCCATGGAGCTGAAACATGACTGTGGGTTCTTTTATGACCACTTTGTTCTACCTTCCTCTGTGCTCCAGAATTGCTGTCACAAATTCAGCCTCCCTGCTGTCACTAAGCAATTCCATTCCATTCAATTTAGCAGCCTTATACTGATCTCATCATTGTAATCTCTGGCTGTTCTCCAGTAGTGACCGAAACAGCATGACACATATCTGTGACGTGGTTTGTTTCCTTTCCTATTGTTTGGAGGGGGAAAGGGTGGGAGCAAAGTAAGTTTTTGATGTCTATTTGTGTATATAAATCATTTTAATTGGATACTATATAACATGCTGTGTATTTACTGGTTTTAGGATGCTTGACTGAAGCTGTAAAACTGCTTTGACCTTGGCATTTACAGTACGCTATATTGTTTTTCCAAGGGAGAAAATTTCTGCTTTGACACATTTTGAAATAATCTGCAATCTTTTCCCTAGATGCCACTCTGAGCTATGATGACAACCCTGATCCATTATTTAATCACAGTAACTCTGCTAAAACCAACCCTTTAAAATGTTTTGGACAAGCAGGACAAAACAGAAGGCTTTGGCCAGTTTTACAGTGGATGCAGAAACTTGCCTCCCTGCTCTGACTCACTGTCAGCAGTTCTGAAATTGCAGGCAGATACTTTTTAAAGCACACTTGAACTTATACATGGTTACTGCTGATACTCTGCTTGTTTCCCTCAGAACAGGGGTTTTGCTAAAATTTGGGGAATTTTTCAACACCTTAGGCCAGTACAGAACACATTCAAAATGGAGTATGTTACTGAGTTTTTGAGAAGAGTTTATTATACTTTAGAAAAATGTGAGTAATATTGCCTCTGCCCACATACAGTATGCTTTTCAAAGAAGGTTAGAACCATTGTGGGAAATTACAGGGAGATTATGTAAACTTATTTCAATAAGCAAGGACCCAGGGCCCTTTTGCCTCTCAAAATATGTTTATTGCAATTAAGTAGAGAGGGAAACTTCAGAAATGGAGATGTCCATCAGATTCCACATCTCAGTCACAAGTCACTACCTGTCCTCTTCTGTACAAAGGTGGCTACAAATTCAGATGAGTTCCCACCATGCTATTCAGAAAACACAGTGTAGGTTGATTTAATGTCTCCTTTTTTTAGATAATGGGAATAATTACTTACCATACCAGTAAGGCAGAAAAACTATTGTGAGAGCTTTTTTCGAGTATTCAGTTGATATGAGGAATAGAGTGCCTCATTCTATCTTGGATGTGAGGTTGGCTACAAATTACAAATGACTAAAACCAAGTATGTCTTTCCATGTCAAGGACTTTGTCAAGTCCTCAAAATCAAGATCTTGAGGGATGTAAAGTGTGAAGGTGAGCTCTTTACCCTTCTTTTCCAGCAGCATAGCTGTTGTTCTTAAGATGTGAAGAAAATGGTTGTATAATTTTAGCTCAGTTTGCACATTCACTGTGCTCTCTCATTTTAGTTATCATGGTGTCCTGAGACAAAGTGTACAGCAATGCAGTTCTAGGCTAGAGCGTTTGGGGCTTTTGAAGGTGAGTTAGGCATCAGCCATGTTGCTCAGAGAGGATGAATCAGGAGGCAAATGATCTTTGGCTTAGGCTTTTTGTTTCTCGTTTGGTTTTTCTAGAATCTTCTCCTGACAGGACAACTGAAACAAAGCACAGGGCTCAGTCATGAAGAACATTTTGGTCTCTTTTATCCTATGACTTTGCAAGCCTTCACAAAAGTCTACCAATTTCTTTATGTTGCCAAGGTTGTTAGTATAACTGCATGGTCTGTGGGGGGAAAAAACCCCAAAAAACTCCAATACCTAATTTTTGGTGTTGTTGGGGTCAGGGGCAGTGGAAAAGGCTGCAGGGTAACAAAGAACCACCAGAACTGAATAATGCCTATTATTCTTGTCTGTCTGAGGAAAGAAGCTTCAACAGCTTGGTATTCCCGTCTCCTGAAGGAGTACAGTGGGCAATCTGTCCAACATCCCAACTCGGAACCAGCCCCAGCTGTGGTCATATTTGGATGGTACCAACTTCTTATGACAGTCAAATGTATATTAGGACTCTTTGATAATATTTGGTTAGGATAAATTGTATGGCTTACTTCTATGATTAGTGCTAAGTACTACTAGTATCATAGAATCAACCGGGTTGGAAAAGACCTCTGAGATCAAGTCCAACCCTTGATCCAACACTGCCGTGGTTACTAGACCATGGCACTAAGTGCCGCATCCAGTCTCATCTTAAAAGCTGCCAGGGACGGTGAATCCACCACCTCTCTGGGCAGGCCATTCCAATGTCTGATTACTCTCTCCCTAAAAAATTCCTTCCTAATATCCAGCCTAAACCTCCCCTGGCAGAACTCAAGATTGTGCCCTCTTGTCCTACTGCTGGTTGCCTGGGGGAAGAGACCAATCTCCACCTGGCTACAACTCCTTTCAGGTAGTTGTAGAGAGTGATGAGGTCTTCCCTGAGCATCCTCTTCTCCAGGCTGAACAACCCCAGCTCCATCAGCCTCTCCTCATAGGACTTGTGTTTGAGTCCCTTCACCAGCCTCGTTGCTCTTCTCTGGACCCGCTCCAGCACCTCAATGTCCTTCCTGAACTGAGGGGC
>JAWMRA010000113.1:63412404-63484744 GCA_035584735.1 Pseudotriccus pelzelni
ATGTCCTTCCTGAACTGAGGGGCCCAGAACTGGACACAGCACTCCAGGTGTGGCCTCACCAGTGCTGAGTACAGGGGCAGAATCACTTCCCTGTTCCTGCTGCCCACACTGTTCCAGATCCATGCAAGGATGCCATTGGCCTTCTTGGCCACCTGGGCACACTGCTGGCTCATCTTGAGCTTCCTAGCCCTTTGATCTCCAAAAAGCACAGCATTCTTGAAAGGATCTTGAAAGGTTCACTTTTTCTTACAGTTCACTGTCTAAGTAGAAAGAAAATTTTCCTTGGGATGCTGAAGTGACAGCCTCAGATCATCCAGAAGAGAGTTTGTGTAATTTGTCAGAGGTTTTTGGTAAGATATAGGAGCAATGTTTGCTGCTCACCTACAACACAGTAGTTGACAGAAGCTCCTATAAAATTGTGAAGAGACATTTGAAGATAGAGATCTATAATTTATTATTGGTGGAAAATGCAAAAGGGAATTTTGCCTCACAATGCATTCTTGCCCCAGGCCAGATGGGGAGGATCTGCTGATCTTAAGTCTTTCTGCTTTTAGGACA
Organism: Pseudotriccus pelzelni; assembly: GCA_035584735.1. NCBI lineage: Eukaryota > Metazoa > Chordata > Aves > Passeriformes > Tyrannidae > Pseudotriccus > Pseudotriccus pelzelni. The sequence goes on from JAWMRA010000113.1 coordinate 63,412,963, forward strand.
TGTGCTCTGTTCCTGGGAGGGCTCTAGTGGGCTCAGTGCAGCTGCACACCATGAGACCAGAGCAGGAGTAAGGTGCCTGGATCATACACAGGGGATCCGTGACAAATCCTTACAGCGCCGACTGAACAGGTGCACCAGGAAATTTTAGGACACGCTAATTTGGCCAAATCTGACTGTCAAATGGAGAAGAGATGTGTATCTTCAACACCAGTCTTCGCTACTCTTACCAAGATGCTGTTCTAAAGCATGAATGGTCCAGAATGCATCAAAACCCTGGGAATTTGTTTTTAAAAAACTATCACCTCCTCTCATTCTTTGAAGTATTTGAACCTCTGCTGAAATTTAACATCCATCTCCCTAAAAGAAAAAGAAAACGAAAAGCCTGAAGCTGAGAGAAAGTATGGAAAATCTCAGCGTGAAAAGCTGACTTAAGGCAAATTCATAAACTACTGAAAACTAGGATTTCTTAGTGGAATGTACTAGGCAGCTTCAAATATAAATTTCTAACAATATCCAGTACCAGGGAAAGTCACTTTCATTTACTTCCAATAGCTCATTAATGATACAGATTTTTTGTTAGAATTTCCTGCTTAGGTGGCAGTACAGAAAGACAACAGTTTAATTACACAACCTGTGCTACAAGTAAAAAATATAATTTTTAATCAAACATTGACAGTTTTGTAACAAAATACCATAGCACCATTGTTCTTGACAGGTGGTAACCAATGGGCAAAAATATTATTTGTTTCACATGATTCCTTGTTTAACTGTTGTTTATAGAAGTTGCTTTGACCTCTGCGCAGAAACATCAGTTAACTTAGCTTCTGATGGGAAATGATAATTGAGCATCTTTCAGAATTTGTCTGTGAGTAAGTCTGTAAAAAGGCTTCTACAAATTTGGCTCTTTTTTCTAAAACTTTTGTTTAGGAGGAAGGCTAGGAAGCTTGCTGTTAGATGTTTTGCGATGGAAAAGGAATGACTGCTTGACAGGTTTAAAAAGTCATGCTTGACAGAGTACTTAAAGCTGTTGGATAGTAATACTTAAATGTCCTGCTTTATTGGATAGCAGACTGAAGAACAGAAAGACTATCAAAATAAAACTGGTTTAATATATGCTCTTCTTTTTTTGTAATCCAAGGTCAAACATGCATTTTAATCACAAACCCTCTGAACTTTTCTGCTGCATTTGCGAAAATAGAACAAATTTAGAGTTCTTTTCAATGCATTTGTCAGTCTACATACTGAAAGTGCATTACATAGCTGTGTTAGCAAAGGCAAAGCTTCCCCTTGATTATCTAGGGAAATTGCCTTTGGACAAAAGCCATGCTTTTGAATGGGAATTTCAGACTTTGTAAAATAATGGAGCTGTGAACTTCAGTAATATCTCAAAGCTTTCTCTCACATTTCCATTCATTAAAACATTTTGGGACAATATAAAGTGATCTCAGATTCTGCTTTTTTGTTTGATATTTCTACATATTCAGTGAAATCATAAAGCAGTTTTCCTTTTGTCAATGCCTGATTCTTTATGGAAGTTTGGGGGTTTTTATCATATGTTAATGGAGAGCCCAGTCTTAATCAGCCTGACAAATGGATCACAATGCACAGATTTCTTTCAAAAAGGTTGTGTTGTTCAGGATGAAGTATGAACATTAAACTCTGTTTATTGACAATTGCATGCTATTCCTCAGGAAAGTTTTCATTCTTTAAAGCTCTTGCTGTAGTCCTTCCATATCAATCAATAAATATGGCAGGTCCCTTTAACTGCAGCTTAAGGGTTCAAAAGAAGAGGGTTTTTTTCAGTGTATATTAGTATCTTTTATATTGATATTAATTTTAGCATGATTATTATAACTATATATCTCAAATCTATTTTTTGTTTGTTCTTTATTACCAATCACTAATTTACACTAAGGGGAAAAAATGTACTATGAGGTTATATTTAGAAAAATTAATTTTCACCTCCACTTTTTTTCAGCTTTATGGGCATATTTTTGCCAATGATAATATTTCTGCCTTCGTGCTTATTCCTATATATTGATTGCAATGCATCATCTACATATACAGGAACTATTGATTGTGAATAAAAAGGTCATTTATCTGATGTTAAAATTATCTTTAAAATGAACAGAGAAAAAAGGTTTTTTGAACTTGTAAAATAATTTAAACAACACAGTCTTTCAAATCCATTTCCTATGTTGTTTCTAAGGGTTGTTATAAAAACCTCTGAGATTTCATTTTTTTTCTCCTTTAATTTTCCCAGTCACTTGGCATGAGGGGAGAAATATTCCCCTTTGCAACTCCCATTATTCTTCATTTATGTTGCAACTAAAGCCCTAGCACAGGAAATAGCTGAACACATCCTTTTCTCCTATTCGGCTCAAAATATCCCCATGTCCTCTCTTGAATGTAGGTCAAATTTTGTATGCATTTAACCTTTAAAATACATTTTGTTATGTAACTGCATGATTATTTGGTACAATAAAATAATTGAAGCAAAATCTCTATGTAAGGAATAAGTTTGACTATACAGAAAAAACAAAAACCAAACTGGTGTTAAGGATTTATTTTAATTGTCTGTGTACAGTGCCTGAAATCCCAGCAGGTTCAACTGAGTTCACCATAGTTTCAGAATAAACCAACTGAATTCCAGACATAAATATGGACTGCATCCATAACTCTTCCTTTCAGCTGGATTTATAATTAGCTTGTTAGTCCTCCTACAGCTTAAGAGAAATGACCTTTTGAGAGTCAAGGTATCCCTTCTCACGATAGCATCAGAGTTATGACAGTAAAAAATTATATTGCTTTTTTTATTGAACTTGTAGTCAGCTACAGCTTTGCCTCTTAACATGATAAGATTATTTTCAAAGTCAAATTATTAGAGTTAGAGAGCATTTTTATGTGGCTATTATCACCCATGAGAGAAAGTACAGTGCATATCACATCTGCTATCCTAGGCAGACATTCACCCAGCTAGGTTTTTGTTTGTGAATGTGTAAGCATTTCACCTAAAGATCAAAAGGAACTGAATCACTGGAGAAAAGAGGATTAGCTGCATCAGAAAAACAATATTAATTTGTTACTGGTTTTGCTAACATATTAAACTTTTTAAGGAACTCTCTGGCAACTTTCTTCAACATCTTTAACTGCTGCAGATGGCCAGTGGTGACTTCCACAGAAATGGAGAAGATCAAAACCATAAATGAGGACCTGGCCTTCCTTAAACTTGAATATTATTATAAAAACTGTCATGTTATAAAAATGTGTTCTGTTCAGAGGCTCAGATAAGTAAGGTACTTCAGATTCCATCTAATCACAGCCTGACCTGTAGCCTAGTGCAAAATGGCAAAAAGTTAGGCATAAGTCTAAACCTCCCACAAAACTACTGTCAGAAGAATGACGTTCTCCGTTTTGTTTTGACTTTTTTTTTTTTCCCAAACACTCTAATCTCTTTTTTTCCAGTGATATCAATATTTCTGAAATTGCAGACAAAATCAAAATCAATTAGTAGGAGGATAAGGAGATACAGGCTGCAAAGGGACTCAGGATTTTTCCTTGTACTTAGAGGATTTGTTGTTGGGATATTCTCAAAGGGCTTACATATATCAGAAGACAATCCAGCTGAGATTCTCGCCTTTTTTACTTTTTTTTCTGGTAAACTTAAGTGATCAAATCCTGTTCAATACACTTGAATAGAATCAGAGTTTTTAAAAATCCTCAAATTAGGTTGTATCCAAAATAAAGAAAAAGAAGTTACAATTACTATGCCTTGGTAAGGAAAAAAAGAAACAAAACAGGAAGACAAAAGCCCTTCAGAACGTTACTTAACATATTAAGTATTTAATAAGAATTCTATCTACTGGTGCAAAAAAAATATTTCTCTTAGCTTCATAAGACCTGTTTGAATGGCGAACAATACTTTTGTCAAGAAAGGAAATGTTTTTCTGGTGGTTGCACAAACAGAATAAACCAGAAAAAGAACATTATTTTATATAAATGATCAATCTCTTCATGGCCCTTGAGGCTCATTTTGTAACAGATTTCTGCAGGGCTACACCACTGAGTCTGTGATGCATGTAATAGAATCAGAGAGCTCCAATACAATTCCAGACTGGGAGGATCTCTGTTTATCTCCAAACTCACTTTTCCTAACATCAGGTCTAGATTTAATGGCCTTGGTAACTTTCAAAAGACTAGCAATCTGATCTTTTGAAACAGGTTTTACCTGTAGCTGGTAGCTACTATAGGTGGTGTTTTACTTTAGAAAACCGAGGGAAACGACAAAGCTATATTACATATAAAGCTTCTTAACATATAAGCAGATTTCACTATTCTTGCTTTAATATTTTCACACAACTCCAAGTGCAGGACAGTTTACACTCTTAAAGAAAACACCCTGAATTGCATTAAATTGCCTTGAGCTATAATAAAAATCTTCTTCCTGAATACCTCAGCAATGCTCTGTAGCTCCACAAATGAATATATAAAGACATAATAGGTTTCTGTAAGCAGAGACTTCAGCTCCACTCCACTGCTTGTTCTTATGCTTTCTCACACAGATATTTCAGTATTCACAGAAATTTTGCAGTACATGTAGATGCTCACAACCACAAAAGACAAATTTCTCTATAAAGGGAAACCTCACCTTATTTTCTTCTAGCTGCTGCCCAAAATCCCAACAGAAATTAATACGTTCCAGAAAATAATAATGCTTCTCTTTTTTTCTAAAATCAACTCTTTTTAACCTTAACCTCAGAGTGATAGCACTGCAAATACTGAAACACAAGTGGATTGTGCAATCTATATGATAACGTAAAAAATAAAATACACTTGTTCTGACCTGCCCAAATGCAAAATAGGCTTCTAAGTATGTGGAAAAGAAATCAAATGAACAGATTCTTGGAGAAGAACAGACAGAAAATGTATCAACTACCAATAGCAAGAACATCACCCTGTATTGCTAATAGACCATGTATGTACTCCTTCATCTGCAGTTTTCACCCTCAACATTTCTCACCATCTGAATGATTTATAAAAGTTGCAAAACATCAGTAATAACTGAAAAACAACCCAAAATAATTTCACAATGAAAAATGTCCACTTCTATACTCAGCTATTTTCCACTTAATTAGAAAATGTCATTTTTCTACACCTGCTTAAAAACAAATTCGAGTTTTCAAAACAAATTACAGAATTGATTGTACAGGTTGCTTTTGCCCCCGGAAAGCAGGTGAAGAAAGGGACTGTAATGAAAATAGATCGGAAATCTTTGGGGATTTGATTTCAGATTTGTATCCAAGCCCAATAATTTTCCTAGAGATAATTTGAGTGAACTCTCTTTGAAATTTAAAATTACCCATGAACCTTGGACATTTTCATCAGTTCATTTTTTCACTTGCACTTCCAACACAAATTATACAAATAGAATTTAGTCTTATCAAAACACTGTAATTGATGGCAGAGCTCAACTTTTGCTACAGATCTTGCCAGATAATGCAGTCCATACAGCAGGACAGAGAGCAAGATAAAGGCATACTTAATTTTGCTGATAATCGTCCAACAGGGTGCGAGACACATGGGAGGAAAAATTCCAGAGCAATGAAGTAAGGCACAGCTGGTGTCAGAAGCTAATGATAGATAAACACACTACCTAGCATGTATATACATTTTTTTTTAATAGATGTGTGTGGGATAATCTAAAAAATTGAGCAGAGAAATAACTACTTTATATCTCCATTTTAAGATCAATGTTCAAAAGAAATAAAATTTATGGACTTAAAAACTTTGTCTGGGCTCCCTAACATAGTCTGCCCAAGGATTTTCCCCCAAACTGGGAGAACAGGAGCAACTGGTAGGAAAAGTTTTGACTGTTAAGAGCCTAATTTATAACTCTTTTATGGATGATCACTGGTAATCCAATTTAAAGACTGTAAAAAATTCCAGCTAACAAAACCCTGTTTTTGCTTGTTTTAAGCAGCAAAATACCACCCCCCTAGAAAGATCATGACTGAATAAGATGGATAGGATAGGATACAATAGGACAGGCCAGGCCAGGCCAGGCCAGGATAGGATAAGATAGGATAGGATAGGATAGGATAGGATAGGATAGGATAGGATAGGATAGGATAGGATAGGATAGGATAGGATAGGATAGACTAGTCCTACTGCCTAACCAATTTAGGGCTGACCAAAACTTACAGCATAATGTTAAAGGCATTGTCCAAATGTCTTAAACACTGACAGGCTTGGAGCATCAGCCATCTCTCTAGGAAGCCTATGGTTAACCAACTCCTTGGTAAAGAAATGCTGCCCCAGTGTCCAAGTTTAAATCTCCCCTTGCACAACTTTGAACCACTTTTGAAATACCCTTGCACCTACTTCAGTGAAAGGGTAGGCATCTGTCATCTTAAGGCACTCTTTGACTAAAGATAACTTCACACTAGAGGTTGAGATTCATCTCACCTATTTTTTCTGACTAATCAAACTTAGTCTAGTTTCTAGACCAAGCTAGCTATCTAGTCTCCTTTGTAAGGACTAAGGACTGACTGCCGCCTCCAGTGGATGAATCATTCCACCTACCCAGATGAGTCCTACCCAGATGAGTACCTGAAACTGTTTAGCTTCTCCTTAGACAATTCACCACCAGGCAGCTGGAGACTCCTACTCAAAGTAATGCCAGGCTTTCATAGCATTAGGTTGCCACAGATGAGATTATATGGATTTTAGGTAATATTTACTCATTTTGGAAAGCCCAAAGACAGATGTTACAAGGAAAGAGGAGGTTTCTCTCCTTGCCACCTGTAGGAGCAGGCACATTCTGACATTCACGTGCCACAAGTGATGAGGCTCAGTTTGGGGATCCTACTGTCAGTGTTGTCGCTGGCTCTTCTCTCTCTGCTGCCACATCTTCATCCTTCCAGAATGATCAGAAACCACAAATAGGGAAAAGGTCTTTTAGGAGCAGCCTTTCCAGGCTGTGATGAAAGACAGTAGGGAAATGTTGAAATATCAGCTATCAAATAATCAAGTGGGTTTCCTCAGTACGTGCTGTTTATTCACCAATTTCAGTATCTCTATGCCTTGCCTTACTTTCCAGGCTGCTAATGCCTTATTGTGTTGTGTAAACACAATTCAAATATGTTAAATTATTAGACCTTACTTGTCCCCAATAAAGTTTAATTTTATTGGTAGGAAATAGATGTTTTCAGTTCATAGCTTTAAACATAATTAATTCACTACGAACTAAAACTCACACACTATTTATTATTCTCACACATTTCATTGTTACATTAAATCATATATCTTTCCTATTAAGTTTCTGAGTCTGCCCTGCAAATTCAGACAAAAAGAAAAGATTTTTCTTTAAATCTGTGCAGACATTTGGAAAAAAAGGGACATACTGAACCAGGTTACTTAACCATAGGTGCATGAGCAGCTTTGAAAGAGAACAGTGACATTTTCTGAGAGCAGGTCTTTTGATTTATAGAATTTGAAGCTTCCTTCAGACATTTCCTTCCTTCTCACAGCTTTCAGGCTTGTCATTCTGTGGAAGGGACTGCTGTACAGGTTATTCTCTATGAAGATGGGCTTTGTATGCTCTGGGTCACAGCTTCTGTGGTCAGAAGGTATGCCCAGAAGCTTTTACTAAAAGAGCAAAAGATACAACAGAAAAGAAGGTATTATACCAAATGAAAAAGTTGTATTGATGTTTTTCCTTCTTTTTTCACTTTTGCATTCTCTGAATGTTTATTATCTATCAGATTATAGACTGTGTTGGTGAGGGATTGTGTACTCCTCCCTGATTGTATTGTATATAGCACTATCTGTCTCTGAGCAAGACTATACTTATAAAATGCGTAATGCTTTTGTGTTCAGTAAGACCTACACATCCCTGAATAAACAACACCTGCTTTGTGCCCAGACAGGTATACAGATGCCTGATGATGGAGAAATAAACCAGCTTTTTTCTCAAAGTTGAGTGCTAGACAACTCTTTCTTTCCCTTTCCTTGGCAGCAGCAGACCTTGATGACTAAATACATCTTTCTATAATAACAAACCATGCTGCAGGTTTCTTCAAGGAGATGAGTCATCATATTTTACACAAGGATCTGTCTTGGAGGTTAGCATAACCTCAGTCAAAGCTGAATTGATAGTATTGACCTTGCCTTTATTTTCTGGGTACTACAGGCATCAACACTAATTTTGATAAGGTTCAGTGAGATGTGAGAGATTTACAGCCCAAAATATCTGGAATAAAACCTAGATTACACAGATTCAGAAGCTGTCATAAGTCGAAGTTTTGCGCTGGATGAACAATTTCAGACAAGACTTAGGCTACAGTAAAATCTGAACTGGTAGCAGTTTCTATATTTTGCTCTGTCAGATCTATGAAAGGAGGGGAGAAACAAGTTCCCAACCATAGCTATTAAGCTGAGAAAATAAAACAATTTTAAAGAATACCATCCCCGAAATCCATGTGGAAAAAATGGATGTGGAAAGTTTTTTATTTTCATTTTATTACTAACCTCTTTGAAAATAAAAAGGTTACAAAAGGTATTCTGACTTCTTTCTATGGCTAAAACTGACTCCCAAAGGCTTATCAAAAGCTGGACCATGCCTCAGTCTTCCTAGCATAGGCCACAAGAAGAAGAAGAAAACAAAATCAGAAAATCAAATATTGAATTTATTCTCTCTTTTGTTTAAGCTCTGTTAAAAAAGATCCTTGGACCTTTTGATCTCACAAAAGCAAATATGAAGATGTAGACATGTGCAATCTTACTCTTACATAACTGGAATTATCTCACCAATTACCATAAGCACAGGTACATGCATTGATACAAATTAGGAAAATTCATTTGTAACTTCCTCTACGTTGGAGAGCTTTGGATGGTATTAGTTGGCATTATATGACAGCAAATCATATCTTAAAATATAAGCTATGCCATATTAGCAGCTATAATGACTCTTCTTTTTTCAGCATGAGAACAGTTCAACTACTGCCAGTGGCTGAATTTCTCCTGACTGCTAGGGGAATTGGACCAGATCTATTAGCAAAGTAAAATTCTACAACAGAGGAGGCACAACAATTAAAAATTCCTGGTTTGACAACAAGAATATGCTAAGATATCAGAATATTTTTAATAGTACATTCAGCTTGTACAATCTACTTAAGGAAGAACATTTCTTAAAAATATCTTCTTACTGATCTCTCCAATATGCTGTCATTGGCTAGTTTCCCTTCAGAAAGTTCCTGCATAGAGAATGTGGGTAGAGCACCATAAACTCTAATTAATTCTTTCTCAGATGAACTGAATTGTGTGCAGAAATCTAAGTGGGTCTGAGAGGAATAAAAGTACTACACATGGTACTTCAGGGCTGTTCAAACTGCCCTCCTGCTGTCTTGAAATCAGAAGTCTGCTATGTCCTTCTGATAGTCTGCAAGGAGTCAGAGGAAAAAAAACAAAGCTTCCCATCATACTCTCCCTCTCAAATATGAGGCTTTAAAAAAAACCAAAACAAATAGTCTGTGTGTGTGTGCAACAGCTAAAATTCATGTTGGTTACTATTGCAGGAGTTCATTCCAGTGCAGCTCTGTGGTGCTGGGATTCAGACAGCATGACCATGGTGGAGGAGATTCCCATTGCTCAGCACTAGGAAATCAGGCTGAAGAATTTAATTCAGAGGTCTGCTCTCCATACACTACTTCTGCAGTTATTGAAGCATGGCTGAAACCTCCAAAGGGACACTCAGAGCAGGAGATTAACTTAGGTGATACAGCTACACTACGGGAAAGCTTATGGAGCTTAGGTGATAAAACTACGCTATGGAAGGCTTATGGAGGTGTGTACAGGGCAGTCAAGCCAGCTGTTTGAGTGCTTGAAGTCCTGGGCACCTCCAAGACCTCATAGCTTGTGCCCACATTTTTTGCACAGACAACTTTGGAGAAGAAACAAACAGTAAGGGTTTTCCTAGGACAAACCTCTGCACCTTTGGACTACTCGATGTCAGTTGCATAAAAGCTCTGTAAGAGCAGATGAGATGGATGAGAGCTAGAGCTTACCCACACAGCAGGTAAATACAACCAGAGTTGTCTTGTAAGGCATGAAGCATTACATCAGTTTTCCACAGCTGTGGCAAAACATTTACAGGATTGGCTCTGCAGTTGCTGAATCTGGTCGCTGACTTGGCTTTGGAACTGTTTAACAGCAGAGTAGCTTAAGTCCTTCTCCATTTCTCAAGTCCATTGGATGCCAAAGTAAATGAAGCTTCTAATTCTACTTTTTTTTCTTTTTCTGAAAGGTACATAAGGCAACTGACAGCCACTATGATGTGCTTTGGCCTTTCATCAAGGAATGATTTTCTTTTATTGGTCTGACTTTACAGTTCCAGACTTGCCATTCAAGTGAAATATCCATTATGCTATCACACTGCTAACGGAAGCATTCATAGTCAGCACCATGTCTTGCTGTATTAGCACAATAAATCCAGTTCAGTGGGTCATTGCTGGGTTTGGGAGTCTGAGTCTGAATTGATCTGCGTTGGTATTACTCAGTCTAATGCTTCATCTCCACGGAGATAACAAGAACAGGTCAGAGCCTTTCAAACTGAGCATTTACATTCTGCTCCCAGATTATTTTCTTTTTTTTCAGGAATGAGTCATCGCACAGTAACTCTTTGATGTGGCTTGCCTTGCTTTCTACTACATCTGCCCTCAACGGCACAAACACATGGTCAAGATTAAAAAAACCCCAACACATAAAGATGCTTCTTTATTTCTATGACTTTTAGAAGTACTTCATCAGCTATGAGCACTGTTATACCAACATACCTGGCAGAATTCATTTTGGCAGGGAAACCTGTGCATACAGGAATGCATCTGAATTTGAAACAAACAAATAAACAAGCAAAATACACATACTGGTGTAAGAGCACTCTAGAGCAGGCTTTGGACGTGTTAAAACACATTAGGAGGAATTCTAGTGACAGGTGCACCAAAGGCAGTGAGAATTGCTAATCAGAACTTTTCAGAGGAGACAAAAGAATAGGCAAGATATTACATGAAAATCATAAACCAAATGTAAATTTAGAAATAAAATATGTGGGGAAAAAAGAAAAAGACCAAAAGAGTCAATCTTTTCTTTTACTACATTATGTTAACTACCACTTGCAATTGTTATATTATAAATGTCACTTGCAGGCTTCCAGCTGTTCAGGAATGGGTTTGTTTTTAAAGCGCTGACTGAATAGAATAATTGTTTTGTAATGTTGAACTGTATGGTGTGTTGGTTTTGCTTCTTCTTTTTAATGTATTTAACTGAATAATCAAATAATGTTCATGCCTAAGGTACCTACAATGTGATAGGAAATACTCAGTCCGGGTACTTAAAATTTCATATTCGCTTTAGTGATTTGTCTAAGCTGTATGCTTCTGTCATGCAGGATATGTACTCTTATGCCTCTGATCAAGTTAAACCACTCATGATTCAAGACGCATGCGGGGTTTAACTATTGTTCAACAGTTATACTTCTAGTAAAAGAAAGCAATCACTCTTTATGTTTTTGGACAGTGTTGTTATCCACATCACAATCTCCAACTTCTGCAATACACTTTTTTAATTAGTATAGCTCTTTCAAGATGTAAGTTTGGGTTTATGACCCTTTTTGTTGATGTCATCCATAAATTCCCTTCTCCCTTTTATTATTGTGTAAGCTGTGTGGCCTAAGGCTCTGTTTCACATGTTATTTTATTCTCTGAAATAAATCTAATGTCTTCAGAGAAGTTATTTGTGATTTAAACCCACAGCAGAGGAAAGCCAAAGTTTCAGGTTATAGCATACAATCAAACACAATTGAATTGCAGGGACTTAACAAGCTGCCTTCTCTCAGCTGAGCAGCTACAGGGGTCCAGGAGCATGTTTTTGGTCCAGTTAACTGTGAGAGAGTATAACTTAGCTTAAATGAATGAATGAAGGTGAAGACAACAGAAGACATCAGAATAAATAACTTTTCTAGGCTATTTAGTACTTGACCATAAGCTGTAGCTTTGCTCTGTAACCAAAAACTGTGAATTGCACTCTGGAAGCCAGACATTTACAGAACCTCGTGCTCTCACCCTGGTGCCACACTACTCCATTCCCACATTATAGACTCCCATTTTACAGCCAGTGGAGGAAAGGATTAACTTTTAAACTGTGATTTATATGCCCTGTATTATTAGACGATTACTTTCAGATGAGATGAATTGTATCCTAGAACACATTAACTCTGTTAAACATAATTCTGGTGACTGCCAAAGGAGAAAAAGCTGACTGATTTAAACAAAGAGTTATGCATTGCTGCCTTTTGAGCTCCACCTGAGTGTCATATAAGCAGATTTTATTTACTCAATGTAGTAATTGTGACTGAAGTAAGAAGCATGTTTACTTTGATCTCTTTTCTGGACATTTAGGGTGGGATTTGTCAGACTTAGTTTTATACATCTGAAATGTAATAATGGACTAGCAAAGACAAGCTAAGCAAGATGTCTGCAATCCCTTTACGAACAAAGGAAACAGTCCCTTGTAGAAGTAAATAAATTTTATTCCGTATTGACTTAAAACAGTAATCTGGATAATTGGGTCAGATGGAGACACTAGGGAAGATGAATGTCCCAGCATGCAGTAACTGAGACGCAACACAGAATCACAGAATCTGCCAAGCTGGAAAGGACCCACAAGATCTGAGTCCAACTCTTAGCCCTGCACAGAATCATCCCCAAGAGTCACACCATGTGCCTGAGAGTATCATCCCAACAATTCCTGAACTCTGTCAGGCTTGGTGCTGTGACCACTTCTTTGGGTAGCCTGATCCAGTGCCCATCCATGTCAAGGGTGAAGAATCTTTTCCAATATCTAACCTAAATCTCCTCTGACACAACTTCAGGCCATTCCCTTGGGTCCTGTCACTGGTCACCACAGGGAAGATATCAGTGCCTGTTCCTCCACTTCCCCTCACGAGGAAGTTCTAGACTGCAATGAGGTCTCCCCTTGGTCTCCTCTACTCCAGGCTGAACAGACCAAGTGAACTCAGCTGCTCCACTTTTGCTTTATTGGTCCTGTCTTTGCCTCTTATTCTCTCATGCAGATTTTTCTGTCTTGACAGGTGGAACGGAGTACCACAACCTTTTCTCATTTAATGTAAAAATGAGAAAGTACATGGAGTTAGAAAAGGTTTTCAGGTCAGAAAACTGTAGTTGTAGTGATCCAACATGGCACTGGGGTAGCAATGAAAGATAGTGGGATCTTTGTGTGCATCCTTCCCCTGCTCCCCCACAACCCCCTCTCCCTTTCCAACTCTTTAATGGGTGACGTGGTTTGTCCTAAGGTAAGAACATCAGGTGGGTATTTCAGGAGGAACTGTCTGGATGCTCACATAGTGGATACATTCCAGAGACAGGGGATCTGACATGTTTGTGATTGACTTTGGTGCACATTGACTGGGCCCACTAAAGCTCAAATTCACAGAACGGACAACTGGATTATACCATAATCCATTGTAGTAGATAATGGATTTGTTATTTGGATACTGCACTGGCAATATTTAGATACTGTAGTAACAATAAACCTAATCATAATCATCCACATAATCACTGAGACCTACTTGTGCCTGCTTGAGAATCTCCTCTTGACTATTCTGCTATAGGCACATAACACTTACGTGGAATGCCCTGCTAAATCCAGTGAGCCACTTGCCCTGCTTAACAAATCTTCCTTCTACATCCAGCTAGAACTTATATGGGAAGCTGGATATTAGGAAGAAATTTTTTATGGAGAGAGTAATTAGACATTGGAATGGGCAGCCCAGGGAGGTGGTGGATTCACGATCCCTGGGGGTTTTTAAGATGAGATTGGATGTGGCATTTATTGCCGTGGTCTAGTAACCACGGTGGTGTTGGATCAAGGGTTGGACTTGATGATCTCGGAGGTCTTTTCCCACCTGGTTGATTCTATGATTCTACGGTTCTAAGAACTAGCAAACTGGTAGCAGACAAGGCTGACCAAATAACTGACTTTGCAAAAGAAAACAGACATTGCAAGCAGCAAAAGTCCAAAATCAGTAGAAAAAAAAGGTGCACAATCCTGCATCATTTGCACAAGTAGTTTGCAAAGAAATTCAAGACCAGCATTTGTTTTTAGATTAATGACAACTCTTTAAATATAAGCTTTATAGACTCATTATATCAGTAAACAAGAACTGTGTGTTATGAAGAGGGAATTTGAATTGCAACTTCACTTTGTAGTTTTCTCCATCACAAATAGCTTTAGACACAGCAGTAAAACATAATAATTTAATCTTTTCTTCATCTTAGTTGTCTGTATTCAGCAATCCAGAAAATTGCTTTTCTAGAGTAAGTAGTATAGCATAAAATCTAAATTTCCATTCCCCGGTTTCACTGTGTGATCAACTTCATGACAACATACAGGCTATAGAAAAAAACCCCTTAGCTAAAATACAGTGTGCAATTCTGTTTACCTGCTAGAGCAGGAATTATATTCTAGGATTTTGTCCTGTCTAATTTATTACTTGAAGACATTTGAATAGACTCCAAGGAAAAACATGGGAATCTCAGAGTGACAAAAACTATAATTAAAAATAAAACACTTTTTTAAGTGTTTGTTTTGTTTTAAGAAGAGAGATTAAGTTATGTTTTATATTTGTGTGCATTTGCATTTTATATGTGTATTTGCATTTTATATCTGTTTGTAAGGCACACAAGAAAAATGCAGCCTTCATGTTGATAGAGATTAATAGGATATTACTACAACACTCGGGACATGAATAGTAGTAAAGTATTACCAGCAAACAACAGTCTAGCAGAAGTAGTTTTGAATTAAATGGCATGCAAATCTCTGAAGGAGACTATGACTATAGAAGGCAATCATTAAAGATGAGAAACCCTTTAATGGAGATGCTCATAGGACAAGTTTCCTCATATATCTTCTAACTTTCTGCTTTTAAATGTTCATCTGTGGTAAATAAAGCTTTCTTTCTCCTTCATAAAATGTCACTATGGCATTGTTATCTTATGGGTGATAGTTGAGTGTAAAAACACAGTGAAAGAGACCATAAACATGTGTGAAGAACTATGTGTGTAACTGTGCATGCGTGATTCCTTTTAGAAACATCATTCAGAGGTTTAGACTTCTGCAATTACAACTTCATTTAATTTCTATATTTTCAGTGACTTCTACATTTTAGGATACTTGTTTCAGAAAATAGCCAATCAATGCCTTGACTCAGGGACTTCACAGTTGTACATATCAACCTACTGCACTTTCAGGTAGTTCAGCTCAGTCATGCATTTCTTTCTGCCTTGGTGAATATCACACTGGGTCGTAGGCTTGAATTGCAATTGCTAGGGTCAGGCTAAGTCAAGGAAGTTTTTTGGGACTGCTGTGATTAAATGTGTTTCTTAAACAATTCTTTAGACATGTGGGAATGCCTATTCCAGCAGATGTTATGGTGCTTTTCCACTCCAGGAACAGAGAAGAGATTATGCTAATACTATTTTCTCTGCAGAAAGCTAGCAACTCACTACTGGCCTATACTCACAAAATTTTACTGTTCCCACCGTTCCTGTCACCAAGTTAACAGGTGTAGGCGAAACTCCCCAAATAGCTATTCACTTTCTCTTCCTACATAGTGGCTAGACAGAGAGAAAATTCTGCTTAGGGAAGACATAAGAAATTAATAACCTGTACAAAAGACCTTACTTGATACACAATCTACCTTTGGATTTTCTTGGCTAGACTTTTCTTATTTAAAAGTAGTAGAGGAAAATAAATCTTATGAGCTCTGAATTTTTGCTATTGTTTGGGTTCATTTATTCCAGCGTACAAGTCTTAGAAGTATTTCTTGTCATGGTCAATTTCCAGTTACGTTGGCAGAAACCAGCCATCTTGTCCAAGAGGTAAAGTGTTTCAAAGTGTGTAATGAAATCAGAAAACTTATGGTGCACTTTTTGTGGTGCTGTGCTCCCTAACCTTTCTGCTGAGTGGTGTGCAATGGCGGATTTGCCAATTTATTCTTCTCAGCTTTTGTGCCTACTCACATAAATAATACATGTGAGGAGAGGAAGAAGGCTCCAATCTCTCAAGAAGTACACAGGAAAAGGTGTGCTTGTCTAAAAAAAGGATTTGGGAGTGCAGTGTTTGAAAAGTAATTATAGGCTCCTCAAAAGAAAAAAAAAATAATAAAAAGGACCCTAACATTACTTTTGAAAAAGGACTCTGTGACTTAGAAAAACTCCTAAACAGATAAAGGTAGAGGAAGGAGAAGCCAGCAATTCTGATTATTTTGCTGCTTTAATCCTGACAGCTTCTTTCCCATTTCATCCAAACTTTACTCTTCTATCTTCACTAAAAGTACGAACGTAGAGTATTTGAACACATTTCTCTTAGGTTAAGCTTTTCTCATAAAGGAGAAAAATGATGGTAAATGGAAACAAATATGTTCAAGAAATAATAAACTTTCAACTCAAATTTTAATTTGCACAAAAAAAAGTATTCAAGATTGAAGTAGCAAGTAACAGCACTAAATAGAGACAAGGATTACAGCTTGAGATATCTTACTGTAGAACGGACTCCCTTCCTTGTAGGTTTTGGCTACATATTTAAAACACAAATACCCAAATACACAGACACAAAGCTAGTACATTTCATCATCATCATCATCATTTAGACTGAGTCTAAAAACTTCAAGGATAGTATAAGTCAAACCCATGAATCCAATTTAAATTTGGAAAATAGTTGACAGTGTTTAGAACTGAAATCACAATTCAAAACCTCACAGATCTCACGGAGGTTTAAAATTCAGATTTTTTGCCCTGGTCATGGCATGTGTTTGAAAGCCTTGAACAGATATTTAATATTTTACTGAGAAAAGACAATCCAGCTTGTATAGGTCAGAATTATCTAAAGTTTACAATTTTCATGTACACTAATTTCCAGTTGTAGCTCATCTTTTTCTTTTTTCCTGAGAATTTGTCTCCATTTTTCTTCAGGGTTTTTGAATCCTACCACTTTTTTCACTTTCAGATCTCAAGTGCTTTTTATCTTCTATATAAAAAACAGACACTCAGCTGCTGAATCTAACCTCTCATCAACCCTCTTTCATGTCTCCTCTCTTACTTTAAGTTGAAAACTTTTCCCACAAATTGTCCTAAAAGTAGTTTTGAATTTCTTCTTGCCTACATTTACTGAACAAAGAGAGAAGAGGTGAAAGAGGAAGTCATATAATCCTAAATACGTAAAATAATGTTACAAAGGCTTTGAGTTGTAACCATATGCTGTAGTCAGAGCTATGCCAAAGTATGTCCACCACTGATGCAATGCTTCAATGTTATCAGAATCTGCAGCAGAATTCCTCAAAATTTCTCTTAGGGAGTGTAATTGGGATATTATTCACTGCATTGCGTAAGGCTCTACTCAAAGCAGTTTTTCCATCCTGTTAACAACTTCACATTCAACAAGCACCTTCCAGCAACTGCACACTAAATATGCTCAATTTTTTTCTCATGATGCAAATGTTTCAAAATTGCCCCTCTTTGCAGATATATATCACAGACTGCTTAGATTGGATATTAAAGTCTAGGTTTGTTTTCTTGGGCATGTGCTCCCCTTAGAGGTAACAGAAATGGGTCAGT
Organism: Pseudotriccus pelzelni; assembly: GCA_035584735.1. NCBI lineage: Eukaryota > Metazoa > Chordata > Aves > Passeriformes > Tyrannidae > Pseudotriccus > Pseudotriccus pelzelni. The sequence goes on from JAWMRA010000113.1 coordinate 63,430,650, forward strand.
TGGAGTTTACTAATTTATTAAATTTGAATATGTTAGTACTTGAGTTTAAGGAGTACTTAATTGAAATATTCTCACTTTTCTTTAAAGTATTCAATTTAAAGAAAGGCTGGCAAATCCCTCAGATCCCAGGATGTCAAACTGTACATACAAAGAATTTGTTATACAAAAATAAACCAGAGTTCAAAACCAAATAGGAAGTTATTACACAAATATTATTTAGACAAGTAAACCAAACCAGTAGACTGTATTAAGACTGCAATGAAGTAAAATTTTAGCCTTCTACCATGAAATGATAGGAATATTCTATGCAATTAGTAATGTTGATCCCCCCCCAAATTCACATCTGACTAAGCAGCATCTGGTTGGAGGTTAAATGACTGAGCCTTCACCCTGAACTTCTCTTTTCCTTTTTGAAAAACAAGCTCCTTTCTCACAACATCCATGCTTGCACTCCGCAAAATCTCTCAATAGCAACCCGTTGTTGAGCGGAATTGGCTCTAAATTGTGCTGCCTGAACAGTGAGGGCAAGCTGGGAATGAAATTATGGACATAAATTGACCAGGACAGCTGACTTGCCAGGTGAGAGCCTGGAGCTCCGACCCTGGGTTGCATATGCAACGTTAACATAGCTTTAGTAATCTTGAGAAGATAAAGGCAAGGTTCTTATATTTTGCAAGGTGTGTTTATTACTAGATGTTCCAAACCTGCATAAAAGACATAGCTGCTCACTGTTTTCAGAAGCATACATATTAGTTGACATACATCTAATCACTGGCATGTCTGAATACTCCGAAAAAGCCTCCTAACTGTCCCCTATGAGACACTATTTTGTAGGCATCCTTCTCCCAGAGTTGTAGGTACCCATATTTCACCCCAAAATACAGCTAAAGGAAGTAAAGAAATTTAAGCTCTTTCAAATCTGGACCTTGTAATGCACTAAATGATCGAGAACAACCAAAGCAGTGCTTTGTTTTATCTATGGTCTGATATGCAGCTCTTACAGACAGATTCAAAAAAGCAAAATAAGAGATTACAGTGGTTACTATGTCAACAGATGTGTTTTAATACCACTTTAGGTAGCTCTTATAAGATCAAGTAATTTTTGTTAAAGAACAGGATTCAATTTTAGTGCACTGAGAAATATATTGTTCTTTAAGGTGTGGTAATGCTGAGTATTATTACTGAAGAACCAAAATTGAATTCAGTCCTGACTTTACATAACTTTTATTGACATTGGTTTCCTTTATTGCTTTGGCAGTATCCTTTCATATAATGTTGTCATTTTGAGCTTCACCTGTAAGCAGTAGTATTACTGTCGTCTAGCTGAATTCTTTAACAGGTATGCAAGTTTATAAGCAAACCCCAGACACATCTTAGATGGAGATTCCCTGCTGTGATGACTATGTAGCTATGTTTTGAGCAAATTTATTGAAAGAGAGAATTTATTTTTTATTTTAATACTGAAGACTGTGGGAAAATTATAAAGTTTTTTCAATCTTTGATAAATGTCATATTAAGATGGAATGTTAGCACAGAAAAATCAAAATGTTTTGACTCAGGATTTTTTAGGTGGTCTTGGGCTCTCAGCCCCAACATGGGACAAGCCAGATGCTGGTGAACTACACCATGGACGTGCATCTTGTTTCATGAGGGGTTTATGAGCCATGTCTTCAGGGCCAGCTCCACAGGTGGTCTGGCCCATGGGGCACCTTGATCTCCCTATGGCTGGCAAGAGGTCTTCTTGTGCAAGGGAACACATCCAGTGCCTGAGATGACTGAGGTTAGAAGGGACCTCTGGAGGTCATCTGCTGCAAAGGGAGACAGTGGAGAGTCTGAAATAGCATGATCCACTTTCACTGAAGGGGACACACACTGTCACCTTTCTCCTTTTCAAATTTCAGTGTTTATGATTTCATTTTTCTAAAAGCTAGGACAGGTTTCGCTCCTGTCCTCCTTTTCTTGTATGATTCGTAGGGACATTCTTTTGTATGTTTTTCCTCTTAATTTGAAGGCAAGATTTTTTTAAATTTATAAATCTTTTGTGAAATAAAATCACTATACCTTGTTCCTAAATAGTTTACCTCAGCAGTAGTGGCTTATTTTATTCTAATACATAGCTAAATAATTCCTCTGAATATTCACATGAGAGGGTAGTTTATAGACATCTATGAAGCTGTTATTCTCTAGGCAACTGTGTTGGTTTTTTTAATTTTAATTTTTTCAGGACATGTTAGATTATTTGCCACTGAGAGATTCTCCTTCTCTCTCATCTTTGTGACTCCTTTGATTACCCTCAGATGTAAGTAGCCAGAGGGAAGGAAAAAAAATCTTAATTTTACTCTGCTGGGAGGCCAAGGAGGTGGTCCTTCCTTGGGGGCAAGAATTGCACCAGTCACTCACTATCTCTGGAAAGCAGGTGTTGCTTGGCTGTTGCAAAGTTGCAGTCTGGTTCCTACCAAAAATTCCCATTATCATCCACTGTTTGGATGTGGAATTTTAATTTTTTTAAATTTTTTTTATTTTTAATATAAGAATACAAACAACTCTACAAAGGGTTATGCACCTTATAAATATTTCAGAAGTTAACTATGTGGAGGTTGTGGTAAACATGCAGGGATTCAAGTGTTTTATTAATATAGATGTTAGCTTTCTTATTGACAGTGTTGTTTGTGCTGGACTTTAAGTATTTCTCTGTAGGGATCTTTCAAACAGGAGGATGGGGATAGTTCAATAAGGTCACCTGACAGTGAACACTTGCAATTCATTCACAGGACAGAACACAAATAGGACACAACTCTGAGTCTTTGGCTGGATCACTGTTAAGACCAGAAGAGTACTTTGAAGAACACCCCTGACAAATTTTCTAGGAGTTTTTCAGGTGGAGAAGATAGAAATCAGAGTCACTTGAATTTTAGACACAAAATTCCTTTGGACCTTTGGAGGCAACTGTACTCAGGTGACAGTACTGCAAGTGATACATCTGTGTCTTTCTAAAAAATTAAAATATATATTTCCCCATAAAAGTTTGCTGCACTGGCTGATTCAGGTGGCTGTGATAACTGTTTTTGGGGCTCTTAGCACCAGAAGAGGAGAAACTCAGGAAATGGTTAAGATCATACCAGTTACTATAGCAAGTTGTACATGTTAGGGGACAACAGGCTGGAGTGAGGCCCTGTGGAAAGGGATCTAGGGGCTTGGGTGGATGGCAAGTATAATATGAGACAACCAAAAAGTAGGTTGCATTGGCAACTAAAAGGGCCAGCCATTCCCTGCAGTGTGTCAGGCACAGCATCACCAGCTGGTCGAGGGAGGTGATTGTCCCTCTGCACTAGTGTGGCCTCACCTCAAGTGCTGTGTGCAGTTTTGGGCACCACAAAGCTATTACAGTATGTCTGGGGGAGAGTGAGAAGATGGTGAAAGGACTTGAGGGCAAGATTTACAAGGAAAGACTGAGGTCATATGGTTTGTTCAGCTTGGAGAAGACTGAGCAGTGCCCTCTTCGTTTTTTCAAGCAGGATGCTGTAGGTGGAGGTGCTGATCTCCCTCTCTGGTGACCAGTGATAGGACACGTGGAAATGAGTGGAATGAAGTGCATCAGGAGAAGTTCAGACTGGACATTAGGAAAAAGGTTCCTCATTGAGAGGGTGGTTACTCACTGCTCTGTTAGGCTCTAGTTAGGCTTTCCAAGGAAGTTGTCATGATACCAAACTGACAGAGTTCAAGGAGTGTCTGGATAACATTTGTAGACATATGGTTTAGTTTTATGAAGTCCTGTGAGAAGAAGAGAGTTGGACTCCATGATTTTTATCCATCTCTTACAACTTATGATATTCTATAATTCTATGATTCTAGGTGAGTGTCAGCAGGTTCCAGTCAGGGAACCTCAGAGAAAGGAGGAAAGAGAGAAAAGGAGGTACACTGGTGCATCCCCCTGTGAAACTGCAGCAAAGGTGAAAAGACAAATTTCAGCCTGGGCATTTGGCATGGATCTTGCTGAAAGTGTGTCAAACCTGAATGCCAAGTAATTAAAGCTCCTATGCAATATTAGCTTACTTTGCTGAGGGAATAAAGTTACAATATTTCACTGTGATAAAGCTAGGGACTTAGTACTGAACTTTGGTTTAAGCCCCCGGTTTTAAATCAAATACCTAACTCTCCTTTAACTTTGCTGTACTTGAGCTGATTGAAAATCGAATGTGTCCCCTGCAAAACCAACAACATTATTTCTTTGTATGATAATGTGTACAGAAATTGATTTGTCTTAAGAGTAGCAGACCAATCAGCCATCTAACCTCAGGACAGACCTTTGAGTTTTTTCATTATTATTTAATACTTATCTAAATTTTGCATTTAAAAGGATATTTTAAAAAGATGCGTCATCTTGGCTGAAATGTCCTAAGAATCTTTTAAATGGCTGTATTTACTCAGATAATCAACAGAACAACTTTTATTTCCCCTTGTAGTATGGTTGGCAGTATTATGTATGTAATCTCTCCAAGAGTACCACATAAGGTTGTTTCAAATAAAAATAAAACATAGTTTAAAAAGTAATTTTAATTATTTATCAACATAATTAAGCTATATTAATGACCTTTATTATCCGTATTAAAAATTCACAAGATTTTCATCCCTTTCATCTTTATTAGATGTGTCATAACTTGTTACATATTTTCATGAACTATTGATGAATATGAAATGCTCAAAAGCAATTTTTCCCTTTTAGTTATAATGACTATATGGGGAGTATATTAATATTTGAACAAGCAGTTATATTTGCTAGTTAGTATAATTTCTAGTACTTTTTCTTGGTATGCAGTATAAAGGCAACATTCTTAATACATAAAGCCTGCAACTACTGGCAGATGAAAAAAAATCCTTTCTGTACTACGTAGCATAATCACCTGTGGCTACATATCTCATAAAAGTAATATTATTTTGAAAACATAAATTGAGCAGAAGGCATTGAATGCATTGGTAAACATCATGATGAAACAGGCAGCAGCTTCAGTGTTAGAGACAAGTTCACGGGGAAGTTGACTTTTTGCATGAAAAAAACTTATCAGTCTTCTCTGCTAAGTTAAAGTATTCACTCTTTTAACTTTTGGAGAGTTAATTACTTACTTACTTACAATAGAAAGATGACAGCATAAAAATAAAGTAGGATTCATCCATACTTAAGAAAGAGTAGTGGAAGGAATTTGGAATATAGGCCAACCTGGATAAAGTTTTTCATTTTAGCTGGTATTATTTTATGGGGATTTTTTTACTTCTAGTTCTTTATGTCTTCTTATTTTATAACCTGGATTTTGAGAAAGTGTTTTTAGGCCATAGACACATTCTGACATCTAATGTATCAAGATCTTAAATAATTTATGCTCCCTTATGCTGATCAGGGCATAGAACTAGTACGACTTGCCTTCCTAAATTGCTTAACTACATTGAGAAAACCTATCCTTTAACTCCCTAAATGAGGAGTGTGAGTGTAGACTATTCTTAAGTGTTAACATTTTGACCTAGACACTTCAAAAAAAAAGAAAATGTTTAGAAAGTGGAAGAAATTACAGCTCATTAGTACCAAGGCAATTTGGTTTTAAGTTACAAGGACATTGGAAAACTGAGAAAAAAAGAATACAATAAAACTAGAATTGGAGCACTCAGGCAACAATATTCTTCTCTGCCTAACACAAATTTATTTTCACATTGGTTGCCTGGTTTAGGGGCATATCCTGAATTGTGTTATGCATTTGCATAAATAAAAAAGAAGTAGTAACTGCTCACATGCAGAAGAGCTAAGGAATTGCTTAACCACCTGCAGTACAAAAACATCTCTTTTAAGGGGCTGCTTTATTTCTTTGCCTCTAGATGTGTTGCAAAATTCAGAAGCAATATCCTTACATTTGTGTCATTAAAATCTGCATTCATAATTTCTTCATTAAACAAGGTAATGAAAAACAGCAATGCAAAAGGTTTTGAAGTTATTTTTATAAAAGCTTATGCTTATTGGAATATAAACAAATAATTTTAACATTGAATTAAGTCTCTTTGACCTGAAATATTCCATACTGGTGTAGGGAAAGCCACGCAAAAATAAGGCATGAATAAATTGGAAAATTTTATCATTGGGAGTGTATTCTAAAATTGTTTGGTGTTGACCTTATACCTTACAGCAGTTCTATAACTCAATTTAAAGGCCATCATGCTTTGCACAGTTAGTACTTTTCCAACACAGTTTAAAGCAGTTAGGAAGAGCTGTTGGATTTAACTGTAGAATTACTTAAATAATAAAAAGATCAGTTTGAGCTTTTTATTTTGCTCTTAGAAAAATATCTCAGGGCAAAATTAATTAATGCCAAAAAACCAAAAAAGGAACAAGAGAAAAATAGTTACTGGACAAAAGTTAAGTTAGAAAGTGGACAGTAACATCACTCAGAAACTCAAGCAGGACAGACAGGAATAGAATCTATTCCTCCAGAATAGCAAAGTAGTTTTTCTCTTTCTTTCACGTTCCTGCCTTACTAATCCAACCTCAGCAAATAAAGTCTTTCAGACAATAGTCTCTTTCATTGCTTAGATGTGATTTATCTGCAGATCCATTCCACTGTGCAATAAACAATACAGAGATCTAGAGGAAAAACAGTAAATCATAATATAATTAAAGATGGTATCGTAAGCCACAGGCAACAGAGCCAAATGAGGGCTGCACAGAAAAGCATAACTATTCAGATATTTTTGAAGAATGAGCAGAAATTCTTTAGTGTAAGGGTGCTGAGGCACTGACACAGGTTACTCAGAGAAGCTGTGGAGGCACCATCCCTGGCAGTATTCAGGATCAGGCTGGATGGGGCTCTGAGCAACATGGTCTACTGAAAGGTGTCCTTGTCTGTGGCAGGGGGGCTGGAACTAGAAGATCTTTAAGGTACCTTCCAAACTAAGCTATTCTATGATTCTATGATTATACGACTTATCTTGCCAATTGAAAGATGTCTCAGGCCAGAGAAAACCAGTAACTAAATATACTCTTCCACAATACAGTAAGTATTGTTCAAAGTAAAACTCACTCTTGGGAAAAATATGACAGATTATAATGTGCTCTTTGGATTCACAAAGAAAAGATGCTGCTGCAAGTATTTTATTCAAAAAATGAAATAGAGTGAGTACAGCTCCCAGAAGACAGCATTTAGAAGAAGGAAATACTTAAAGCATCAAAATCAAAAGTACATCAAAAGGCAAACGGCAACCTATTTGTCACGGCAGCCCATCAGTAACCTAATTGCATGACAGATTCATCCAGAGGAAACTTGAAAGATGCTTACAGAAGTGCCTGATGGAAGTCTTTAGGGAGATGGATGCCACTTTTGGAAAAACAGACTTTATGGCTGGAAATTGGACTTGCTGTGATTGTTGTCCAGAGATAAGAGGGCTGAAAATATGGTTGGGTGTTGAACGAACAGAATCCAATTTCTTCAGTAGCAGCAGCAATTTAATAATATGTTGACTGGGAGGATATGATGGCAATAAGAAGCCTCCCAGAGTCTTTTTGAGAAAGAATCATAAAGGAATTTGCTGAGTCATTTAATTTTTAAGAATACCATCTAGAACTTTTTGCCTATTTTTATGAATACAATGAAGACAGTGCATGCAGTCTGTAGAGGGCTTTAAAACCCTCTAACTCAAAGACATCAAATGCATTATTACTAATAAATTATACTTGTTCAATAAAATTATCTTGCCTTAAACATTTGGTTATCTTCAATATTGTTTTGGTTTTGTTTACATTACACATACAGTTATTTGAAATGTTTTTCAATAAAATGCAGTCAGTTACTCTGTGGCCTCATCTTTATCATAAACATTTTTCCCAACATACGAATTCTCAGAATTCTTGGCTGGATGATAAATCCATGTTTGAAAGTTCTTAGTATACTTTTTTTAAGCACAGTGAATACTGAAAGAAATTATATGTGAAGATGTGTCCCTGGCTGTTCATTAGAGCACTGGAAACGCATGGGAAGTTGATGTTTGAAAATTCCATTTGCACTGTAGTTTACTAATTACATCTTATGAAAAAAACCCTCACAAGGCATTGGATAGGCAGGGGGTTTTCTTCCTCTTTTTTATAGCACAGGAATTAAGGAAAACCTTATGATGAAGTAGATTGACTGGAATGAATTAATGCAAAATCTGGCTCCTTATGCAGCCTTCAAAGGCCTCTAAAACCCATTTATATGTGGCTGTGAACTGAAATGAGAAAGGAGGATATCATGGGGTCACTGGCTATATTTGTACAGAAGAAGGTTAGGGATGAGTGGGCTGGTCAGCAAGCTACACACGTCAACCCTCAATCCCTAATGTGTGCATGACAAGACATAGACAGTTGCTGCTAAGTCCTAGAGGCTGTCTGTCATTGAATTACAATTTTTTTTTCCTTCTTTGTAGGATCTCCCACTACAATTCTTTCAACTCTTTTGAGTGGAGGGCAGAAGTATTGTCCTAAATCTGTGATCAGCAAAAGAGATGCGGATTCTTTCTACTCTTGTAAGAGGAACCTAAGCTTGTCACTGAAAATTTATCTGAAATCCAGTTCACCCAACTCATATGCAGCAGCATAAATTGTTTAAATTGGTTCCCACAGAGCCCACCGTGTCCTGCTACAGTGTACTTTCTGACAGCAGGTTTAATTTGCTTGGAAATTGAAAGTACAATCCACATCCTGTATGCAATGCGAAACATTGTGCATATTTAATGAGATAACATTTTATACTCTTACTGTGTAAACTGCACCTTTAAGGTTGATTGAAACATGATTTAAATGTAAATTTGTCTCCCTCAATTTTTATCTTTTAAAACAGCATTGACAGCTACTCAGCCCAGTACATTCCCCAGTAGAGAGGAGATAATTATATATAATTTTTGTGTGAAATTTCATGAGAAGTACCTCATTTTCTGAGCAGATACAGAAGCATATAAGAAAGTACAACAGAAATTACTCCCTTTGTTCCAACAAAAGATAAAACCCTGATGTGAAATTTGATACAAAGACTTGATTGGTGTTGGTTTTCATGCATCCTGCTGTAATTTTTGAGTGCAAAACAATTGAAAAAACCAACCAATCAATCTCAAAGTAATTCTGAGTGCACAAAGTGAGGCTTTGGCACACGTTTGCTTAGCATTGGGTCCAGGTTCATGCTAAACTGTTGTTATTCAGAAAGCAGTCTTCATGGGAGGTTGGGTGCCAGGTTTTTTTCTTCCTTTGAAGCTTGTGTCTGATATTTAACCCTTCCAAAAGTCTCCCTTGGAGATTTGAGGAGACAAGCAATTACATTAAGGGAAAAAAATGTCCCCCCTGAATGTTACTTAGGATATCAGTAATAATCTATACTTGGGACCTTAAGGTAGATTTGAATTCAGTGAGTGACTATTGTTTACAGGCTGCCTGAGGAAGTGAATTTCATCCATTCTGAAACCAAGAAATCAGCCCTGTCATGATTGAACCCCTGGAAATCTAACATCTGGAATTCAGAATCCTCTTTTTTTCCTGCTATGGATCTACAGATTGGTTTTACTGGAGGTGACACACAGTTTCTTCAGAAGTAAACAATCTCCACAAGGTGAAACAAAACAGATGTCTTACAGGTAGTCTTGAAAGCCCTTTGCTACTTGTTTTGGCATTTCGCTTCCATTTAGATATTCCATATTATTTTTAAAAATTCCTTAGAAATAAATGACCAGCCAAAAATAATCCTAGTGGAAAAAATGTGAATCTTAACAGTAGTTTCCATATTTCTGATTTTGTCATCTTCTTTGAAAATTTTATTTTTGTAAAGTAAGCAATCAGAAGGTATGTCTAGCTATAAAATAGTTTCTCATTAGTTTTGGATGTGGAGGAGCATAAAATATCAGTTACAGACTTCACTAATGATTGCACACTGTATATAGGCATGAGGAATACAAAAAAGATGCATTGATTATTTTGGAACAAGTTGAACTATTTAAGAGATGGAACATATATCAAAACACGCAGCAGTGGCATGGACTTGCAATAAAATAAACAGAAATAGATAACACTCTTCAAAGACTACTTTTTAAATGTCTTTCCAGTCAGTCGTAAAAGACAAACATAAAGAACATCATCTTTTTTTCCCCTTCTGCTTGTGTCTTTTCAGCTCAATCCTTTCAATCTTGTAGAAGATGCTCAGTGTACCTATAAGCCTTCCCAGAATATTTTGTCCTGAATATTGTGTCTCTAGGCTTCTTTTGCCTACCTTACCAGCAATCAGCCAGAGATTTTGGGTGTCAGCATGTTTCCACTCTGTCTCGGTTTGAGACAATCTGGAAAGGAAGAGACTTTGGACAGAAGTCTTCTCCATTGGATTCTATACCCCTGGTTTCTCCAACACAGAGAGAGAGACCAAATATACCTAGATGTAAGTGAAAAAATAACTCTTTACCAAGAAGAAATGCTAATAATGATTCTGATAAAACTGGGTTAAACCAACTGAAGAGAAGAAATTTCCCAAGCCCAGCCCACCAGACCAAATCAAGACTGCAGCTGGCCTCTCCCACCTGGAAAAAACACACGTGGACACAAGATGGCTGCCCTTCCACCTCCCGCATGCCTGGAAAACCCAGCAAGAGCTGTCAGAGAGTCAGTGCTGCCAGGAATCAGCGGTTGACAGGGATTTGATACTGGCAGATGTTTGCGCGGTGCTGGAATGAGGCTGCGGTGCCAGCACAGGCAATCGGAGCAAGGCTGAGGACTCCCCAGGTGACTGGAAGGGCCTGCAAGACACCCATTGGATCCAGTGACGAGACTTGGTTGTTGCAATTTCAACTTTCATTGGTCAAAGTGGTGGTCACAGTCCAGATCCATCAACGTGGTGGTGGAAGTCCCAGATGGTGAGGGAAACCCCTAACACAGAGTTATATACACTCAGGTTCAGGTAGGAATGCCTCCAGGACCTTCCCTGGGATGGGGAATTTTACACTGGATGATGCAGTACTGTGAGTCATGGGATACCACTGAGCTGCTACGTCACCCCACTTAGTGTGGGTCATTCAGGCAAACGAGGCTGTGGGAGTGGAGTTCATCCTTCCAGCACAGCTATGTTGCTATGGACACATTATTCTTTTTTTTTTCTGGAAGTACAAACATTGTCTAAATTACAAGAGTAGTGATAAGGTTGATGAAGACCTGACAGCTCCTTCCAATTTTGAGTTCAGATTCACAGGTTGTGAATTACAAACCATTTTTTTTGGTAGGAAATTTGGACAAAGTAATGAATGTTCCTTTCCCCACTCCACCTCTCCCACCCTAGTTTTCTGAAAACACATCCCTCCTCCAGGTTTAATTGGGTAGGATTCTGACCTAATCTAAAGGAAAACTTTCAGAGAAACTTAATCAAATATTAGCATTTGATCCTACTCTCTCGTAACAGCTAGACCAGAGCTCTAGTACCGTGAGTACTCATCAGCAATTATCAAAACCCAGAGGGCTATTTAAGTTGTTGGGTGCTCTAAGAAATGTATCTTGTAATTTCTTTTTAATACCGCTTTAATATACAAACTTATTCCTGTTTGATAAAAATTAATTAACTCATCTCAAAAAGATTTTTAAATTTCCAAGTGTTAGAGATGATTTGGACAGAAAATAAATGAGACCTCATAGGCCAGATTTTCTCGGTCTTTCTGAAAGATAACCAAACATTATTTTTCACTCTACTAAAAAATCCCTTAAAATATCTTGTTGCATTATTTGTTAATGTATATGATAATTACATACAGAACACCATCCTCTCTTTCCTATTGAAAGCAAGGATTACAGTACTACATTATATGATGTCCAGATGTGTTTTGAATGCAAAAACATATTTTCCTGTTAAAAAGACTGGGATTTATGGAGATAACTATCAATAACATTAATAGAATTACCTGCATAAATACCTTTATCTAGACAGGACTTCACAATTTATAAAGATATAATTTTTGGCTGTCTTACTTGCCATATAAATAACTTTTTTTTAAAAAAGTCTTTACTCAGCTAGGAGAATTTAGTACATTTTGTTTTTTACATAAATCTGATCTGTCTATTTACATAACTTTTGTAGTCTCCTCTCCTATTAATGCTACACCATCATATGAACCATGTTTGAGCAAAAAGTTGTATTTAAAGAGCTTGCTGTTGAGTGACTGTTGACACAGTAAATCCCACCCCAATGAGAAATCCCATGTTTCATCTTGGGTACTGCTCAGCCCCCACTGCAGGACCAAAGTTCTTGGAGGTCTGATTTTTTATCATAGCTGGAAACTATAAGTAGGATTTTACCACAGCAGCTTAAAAAGGTACTACATAGATTAGGTCCTTTTGGTGTCACCGAAAAAGAGATGCACTGCTTTCTTTTCTCTGAGGCCATTGATTCATGTCCTGAGGAAGCAAAAGGCAGGCAAGCAGGAGGTAGGCAGAGGGGAGGAGGGCATCCTGAGTCCTGTAATCTGGTTCTTTTACACCTAGTCCTGCTCCTTCTTTTAATCTAAGCAACAACAACAAAAATTAAGGCTGCTGTCAATGCAACAGTAAGACACTAGGCACCTATTATCAACAGAATTGATTTTCATCCCAGAATCATAGAATACCAAGTCAGAAGGGGACCTCAAGGATCATCTGGTCCACCCTTTCTTGGAAAAAGCAAGGCCTAGGCAAGATGGCCCTACATCCTGTAGAGCTGAATTTTAAGAATGTCCAATGCTGGAGAATCTACCACTTCTCTGGGAAATTATTCCAATGGCCGATGGTTCTCACTGTGAAAAATTTTCCTCTTGTATCCAACCAGAATCTCCTCAGGAGTAACTTGCACTCATTACCTGTCATCTTTGCCGTAGAACACCTTGTAAAAGGGGAGTCTCCATCTTTATTGTAGCCACCTTTAAGTACAGGAACGTGGTGATAAGGTTCATCCTGAGCCTTCTGTTCCCAAGACAGAGCAAACCCAGCTCTCTCAGACTTTCCAAAGAACTTCCCCAGTGCTTTGATCATCTTTGTGGCCTTTCTCTGCACCCTCTCTAGCCTGTCCACATCTTTTTTGCATAGTGGAGACCAAAACTGAATACAGTATTCCAGCTGTAGCCTGACAAGTGCTGAGTAGAGTAGCACAGTGACTTTATTTCTGCTGGTGATGCCCTTGCATCAGTAACCCAGCACCTTGTTGGCTCTAGTCCATGAGGATGCCCATCCACAGAGGTATTCCCCAGCTGGGTAGATCCCAGCCTGTGCTATGCTCCTGGATTATGTTTTCCTGGGTGCAAGACATTGTTGAACTTCTTAAGGTTCTTCTTTGCCCACTCTTCCAACCTGTCTAGGTTTTCTTGCAGGGTGGCTGTCCCTTCAAAAGTCTTCAGTTTCCCACTCAGTTTGGTGTCATTGGCAAAGTTTGTCATAGTACACTTGATTTTTGAAGGTAGCAAATAGTGTTGAGCCCAATTTCAACACCTGGGGATCCCCACTAGTGACAGGTTGCCAGTTTGAAATTGAGTTATTTAACACCAATCTTTGATGAGCTAATTAGCCTGTTCCCCATACACCACACAGACCACTTGCCTAGATCACAACACACCCATTTCTCCAAGAGGAATCTGCCAGAAACTGTATTGGAAGCTTGGGGAAAATAAAGGCAGACAATGTCCACTGCTCACCCTACATCAACCCAGCACATTACTTTGTCATAGAAGGTGATCAGATTTGTCAAGTATGATTTGCCCTTGGCAAACCACACTCCTACTTAAATGACAGCTATTTCTAATTGCTGATTGTATCACAGTGTTTTTCCCCGTAGATAGACAAATACAGGTGACAGGGGGATTGATTAAATTACCTGTAGGACAGTAGGTGCAAAAACCATATACTTTTTTTTCCCCTGGGAAATCCATAAATCCAGAAAATACTGCACAGTTTTTAATTAATCCCAAAACTTAAAATACAAAAATCTGCGAAGTGTCAGTATCAGCCACAAATGAAACATTTCTGCCTTTTTATATTAAATGCAAAGTTGGTCTGACAGCAGCGAGTCATTCCCTTCTTTTTATTTTTATTTTATCTATTCCTCTAGCTTTGTTCTTTCCTATAGTCAGGTCTCTTCACACAAGGTCTGAGAAATATAACAGGTTTTTCATGGATCTTGAATTAAGCCCAGAGACATGAGTGTAGGAATTTTCATGTGGACAGTCTGGAAAAGGTGTTTTACATTGACTGTTTTCCCACATAAAAAATTTTATGATAGCACCTAAAGCCCAGGATTTGGTTTTGATGTATATCATGCAATGTCATGTCCATCAGACAGGGTTTTAATAGCTGGACAGGACATGACTGAATAAAACTCCAAGAACACCTACTCAGTTTCCAGAGTGTGCTAATGTAATTGCGCTTCTTGCTTTGGGAGATTCAGGGAGATACAATTAAATAAGGTCATCTCTTTCTCTGCATTATTATCAAAAAACAGCTGTTCCCATATTTGATCTTCTTTTGGCATTCCCCCGAGAAAAGTGTAAAATTGATACAAGATGCCACTCCCATAATTCAATGTTCAACTTAGAAAATGGCTTCTCATCCTTAGTTAATAAAACATCTGCCTGATATGGTCAAATCCTGTCATTGGCATAGGTGCTCACAAAAGAAAGCATAGCATCTGCTCCCACTCTGTTGCACAACACTCAAACCTGTAAAAACCTGTAAAAACTGCAGAGCAGGGAGCAAACACAGCATCAGAAAGCAAGGAATGTGTAATTAATTAACATCTCTTTTATGTCTCTGACAGTACCTGGCACAACAACGACATGATTTTTATTTGGTTTTAGTGTTGTATTTTTTTTCATTTTGTATTTTCTTTTACTGGAGCCATGGCTCTGGCAATTTTAAACTATCTACACACACTTCCAGTAAGCGAAGAAAAACATGTTCGTATACAACCTAACCCTGTTCAGACTCTGGTCCTATTAGGAGAGTAAAAAGTTGCTTCCTCATTACTGTTTACCTCCTACTTTTCTCCAGAGGGCAGGGAAAACCCCTCCACATAGTTGCTTTTTTGTTTTTGTCTGTACACCTGTAACCAGAAGGGACATGAAGATGCTGGGATGAGAAAGACTTTTACTTCTGCCCTCACTTCCTCATGTCTTTTTGCACCATGCTGCTCCGCAGGAGGAGTCATGCTGCTTTGAGAAGAGCCAAAGCTCAGCTCTTTCTTTCTCAGATGCTGTGGTAATACAGGAAGAGTATCCAAACTGACAGGGCAGCACTATGCCCTGCGATAAGATGGTCTGTAGGGCTCCTGGGGCAGCTTCAAGAGAGAGGCAGCTGGATGAGGGACCTGGATGTCAGCAGAGGACTGGCCCAGGACATGCCCTGCTAAGTGAAGAAGAGAGAGAGCTTCACCTGTTGTGACTTCAGGACTGACATCAACGTGGGTCTTCAGCAACCTGAGCCCAGTGTCATTTTGTGTAAATACAACATGAACCCAGCACAGGCAAACAAGGAAACTGTAGGAGAGGCTGAAGTTTCAAAACAAGACTGCCCTAACCCAAGCCTGAAAATTTGCTGTAGCCACAAGGTGTGACTAAGATAATTTGTCTCCCGTTTCAGACAATCACATCTGAGTGATGTGACCACCTTGAGACACTGGAACAGGTTGCCCAGAGAAGCTGTGGATGCCTCATCCCTTGAAATGTTCAAGGTCAGGTTGGATGGTGCTTTGAGCAATTTGGTCTAGTGGCAGGGGAGTTGGAACAAGATGATCTTTAGTGTTCCTTCCAACCCAAACCATTCTATGATTCTGTGATTCTATGATCTATTATGAGTGGAGATGGCCTGACCAGCCTAGGTAAAGGAGTGCATGCTTTGTGCCACCAGCCCAGTCCCCTCCACACTGCTCCACCAGGAGTGCAGCAACACTCCACTGTTCATCAGAAAGGACAGGGCACCCAGCCCACTCCTCTCCTAGACTTATTCCCTTTGAAACAGCCGGAAAAGAAGCACTTTCCTTCACTTGCTTAAGGATCAATTAAAATACTTACAGAATGACAATATCTTATTTAGTACACATAAAGCTTGAGTACACTGGTCTACGTTTCATAGTAAATCATTACCTTTCCTTCTATCCTAAAGTGTAAAATCTATATTATAGTTGTAAAAAGGTACTAGAAACTCTACAGAGAAAAAAGAAGAGAGTATCTGCCCTAAGGATTTTAAAAGGAAGTGTAACTAAAATAAAGGAATATTTCACTTTTTTTTTTTGGTTTTTTTTTCTGAATGTAAAAACCTTGATACATAATTTCTGCCCAAGATTTTAACTTTTTTTTTCTTTTTAGATTAAGCTGTCAAAATTTGTGGGATCATAAAAACCCAAAACCGGTACTTCTGTAACTATTCACATATAACTTTTTATCCAGGTTGAAATTCACATTGTAAAGTCACAGATACTGCACACACAGTCAAGTATGCAAAAAAGCTATGATTTTTAATTGTTTGAATTTTCCTTCCTTTATTTCTATCACATACACTGTGATGAATTTATTTCTATTCTATGCATTTAAAATTTCCACCCTTTTGGATTACTTCTGAAAAGGAATGCATCTGAGTCATTCGGGAAATTAAAAAAAAAAAAAAGAAAAGAAAACACAGAAGTGGCAGCTGTATTGCTTTGTGAGTCAGACTGAGGTATTGGACTGGCATTTGCTTGCTGCTCCTCCTTCACCCTAAGGAGGTCCAACAGTGGGAGCCAAGCAGATGGTGTAATGCTGTTTATTAGTGAAACTCCCACAGCCACACTTAGCAGTCAGAGAAGGTCAGGAGGGGTGCGTGGCATCCCTGAGAATGCAGCAAGAGGCATTTTAGCATGACCAGTCTCAGAGCCACTACTCTGAGCAGGGCTTGGAGTAAGGATGTACCTGACGTCCACAGACTGGAGTGGCACAGAGAAAATAATGTTTTCCTGACATTTCTCAAAGGTCATATGATGCTTTTTTAGCTGAAAACAACATTAAAGAGAGGAGTAATGATCAAAAAGAGAAAAGGGTTTGGGAAAAGCCTGCTTTGCACAGCTTGTCCTTATCCCTTATAGAAAAGTGCCATATCGACTGTCTATCAGGCTACTTTGTAAATACAAGAAGTAGGACTGATCTGGCTGTTAGTTCTAATCACAATAAAATACAGAAAATGTAACAAATGACATGTGGTGTAGTGCTTGTTTTTAGACTGAGTTCTGCTGCTATAAATAAATATTGCAGAACTATAACCCATGATTTCAATTGGCAAAATCTACTTTTCAGGGAAACTTAAAGGTATTTACACAGTATTCCCAAGGCAGCATCTCATCAGACAAAGGTGACTTGGTTTAACTCTTCTGGTAGGGTATTTCATTTATAAAACTAGATTTATTCAATACACTTTTGGATGTGTCTTTATTTAGTGTTTTGTACAGCATTTGACACATTGTTTGCTTTCAGCATACAGAATCTCACTGTTGATGGTGTTTGTAGTACCAAGTCATTAGAAAAGAGTATTCACATAGTTTTAAATTTTCTCAGAGTATATTCTCCTTTAATGGAGGACAAGGAGGCAAGAACTTAGCAAGAAAACATATTACCTGCATTTTAGTTCCAGACATGGTAAACAGGGGCACTGGCACCAAGATGCAAAAGATCTATGCAGATTTCCAAGATTTAGTAAAAGTATATTAATAATTGGGAAAAAAACCCACAAAACTAGCTTTCTTTTTTTACTTGTCAGTTGCTAAACAGGAGATATTACTTTCATATCTCACAGCAACACAAGAAAGATAAAGTGTGTTTGTCAGGATGCAGTGTTCCAGAGGGAAGGCTGCAGGTAGGTAGCAGGAATCAGTTCCTAAACTCTCCTTCTTTGCAGGGAGTTGCAAGAAATATATGAATAAGCACAGAAAAAGAAGATACATTAATTTATTGCTGATGTAAAGTACCTGAAAATCTTATTTCTACAAGAAGCAAAATTTTCTAGAAGGCAGATGCTACCTTCTAGAAGGTCTGGTTTTTGGGGTTTTCTTTTGGGTTTTATAAAGATAAGAGTATTAGTCAGGGTGACATGGGAATGTCGCAATTTGAGACATCTAGTCATTAGCATGTGCCATTTATATTGCCACACCCTAAAATTCAGATTTTCATGAAAATGGCTTCAGATTCACCTGTTTCTCATTTTTTGATCTGTGCACAAACATGATGTTTAGATACCTAAGTTGAACACCTCAAAGTCCTATTTAAGAACAGGATGTCATATACTTTTCTGCAGTGGGACATCATACACTTTTCTGCAGTACAGAAAAACATTTCTCAAAGTATCCTTATGCTTACATTTGTTATAACACAAAAAAGAAAATTATTTCTTTCTTTAGTCCCTTATGGATGTTTTTTACCACTACACACAGACTTGCTTTATGGAGTCTATCAGAGATAAGAGGAAGGAGAAAACATTCAGCGAAAGTTGCTTTAAACATATGATGCAAGGCCAGGGACTGTATCAGTGCAGGGAATTAATTATTTCCCTGGTCTCTGGAATTTGTACTTTCATAGAAACCAGAAGAGGAAATTTGTGGATTGGAGAGTAGATGCTACCCACATTATTCTGTAGATTAGAAACATAGAACATTTTTCTGAGTGCTACACTCACTTTAATTAAAAAAAAATCATATAGAAAGAAAACCTTAAAAAAAATTGCAACGTGGCATTGATTTCAGTGAAAGGGCCAAATGTTCAATTATTTTCAAGGAAAATATTGTGTAACAAGATCTTACCTTTTAAATGGAAAAAAATGAGGACTAATTTAGTGTTAAATTTCTGCAGCTAAAGATTTAAAAATCAATTGATCTCTAAGGTGATTATTACATCAGCCATATTGCATTTTTTGCAACATACATCAGTGTCACAGAGGAACACATTAAGATTTAAGGTAATAAGGAGAGAAAAATAGCAAATCCTGCATTTACACAATGAAAACCACCTAAAGAAAGAGAAAACCTTTTGTGGTGTATATATACTGAGGCATTTTTTTGAAAATGGTGTCATGAGCACTCTTTGACTGTCACTTAGCCACTGCAGAAGTTTGCTCTTGCTCTGTATGAACGCTGTCCTCAGGCCCCCTGATAGTGTAGCTGCCCTGGATCACCCTTGGATGATCACTGGGACCATGCAATGGTGTGGTTTTCTTAGTGCCTCAAGCTTATCTTTGCTACTTCAAAGTTTATCTGCAAATGTCTATTCAAGACATTAATGAATTTAGCACTACATAAAATTTCTCCAGGCACTGGTTCATGGCAATTCTCTAACTGGAGGAAAAAAGACTAAAACAGGTGTGCAACTGAACCTGCCTATCAGGTGACAGGGTTCTCAGAGGAAATAAATGCATACTTATTCAGAAACGAGAAGAAAATTTCTCACATGCCACCAAAAAGTAATTAACATAACGTCAGCAACAACGCATAAAGTGGGAGACCACATATAAAGGCATATTGAGATGTAGAATAATTCCTCTTTTCTCCACAGTTTTCCTATTAGGGATTCAAGAACTGTTGGTATGCACACATCTGGTTAGACATGAGAAAGCTGAAAAGGGGAACCAAAAGTCTAGTGCACCTTTCGAAGCAAAAGGTTCGTCTTATTCACTCAAGAAGGTCAAGAACATGCTGGCTCTTACTAAGCTCTGCTACTCCGAAATGTGGAAGGAGTGGGAGGACAGGAGGGAGACAACATATCCAGATCAGATTTTGAGAGATCATGTTTTGTAATTAGTGGGATTTGTTGTATCAGGGGTCAGCTGTACCCACTGTGAGGGAATATAAATAAAAGGGTCTCCTCTCAGCATACTGCAGCACTTTTGGTCCATCCGCTCCACTTAGTGAAAGGACTGGTCAATACTGGACATGCTGTCAGTGCTGTATTCCTGTGCTTAACACAGGATGAAGGGCTTGAGCCATGCAGGCTGACATCAGGACAAACACTGTGCTTCCCTGTATCTCAGTTTTGACTTCAACCCCTTTCTGTACCACAGAGGCACCATTTTACTTTCAAAGCTGCATTATCATAAGCTTCGGAATCGGTTAACCTATTATTTTCAACCCTTTTTCTCTTAAACCTTGTGGTCATTTATAGGTTAGTTCTCAGTCCTGGTATTTCCCTGTAACTATGCTAAGGCAGCTGATATGTTTCTTCTCATACAGTGAGAATCTGAGGCAGACCTGGGCAGCAGTGATTTGTATTGCTTTGGCTTCCAAACTTTTACATTGTAGATATTGAATTTTTAGACAATTTTACATTAAGACTACCCTCATGAAAATAACAACACATGGATTATTTTGCCTTAAAGCCTTTTTCATAACACCTCTCTCCTTTGTACCACAGTGGCAGTCCCCATAATTCCTCCACTTTCCATAAACCCATCCTCATCCCTCTGCCTCTATCCACTTTCTTTCAGTTCTTCCAGCTGTTCGCATGTGATTATCTGTGAGTTGGCATTTACCAAGTACCAAATAAGACAAACCCACATACACGGGCAGACAGATGCTTTTGATTATTGCTATTTACAAGGGAGACAGGAGCTGTGCATATTACAGTTTGGAAACCTCTTTCTGTGTACTGAATTCTGTGTATTTCTCCATCACAATCTCTTTCTATTTTATTTAAAGATGAGCAGCTATATTTTCAGACTTTTTCATTCCTTGATCAACGCAAAGCACAAGGTGTGCTTGGGAGGGGTAAGTTTCCCTATAGGAATTCTATGGCTGCCTCGATGTATTTTTATTGTTGTGGACCCAAAGGCTTGAATCTCTTCAGTCACTTGCATTGTGGCAATTTTGCTCTGCACCAACTAATTTTCCTCTGTGTGATTTATATTTCTTTTTTCCTTTTTAACACACAAATTCTTCACAAAAGATTGGGAGGTCTTCCAGAGGAAACAAAGCAAAGTAATACAAAGCAAACCAACAAGCTATAGAGCAATTGCAACACAGAAGGCTGGCTTTCAACATGGAGTTCAGCTGTCACTTCTTTATTTCAAAATGCACATGATGTACAAATGCAAATGTCAGAATTGCCTGTAGCATAAACCACAAAAGGAAGCAGTATGTTTGCTATACCTGAACACAAAGATCAGTTGGAGAAAGAGGAAAACAGATATTTTTTTTCTTAATAAGAAAAATAATAGTTATGTTGAAACAGAAGAGAAAGAAGTGACTTGCTTATACACACAGGGGTACATAGCTCTTATGTTGGGTTTTGGTAATGTAAAATAGATTCTTAATTTAAAAGAGAGGGCTAAGACAAAGAACACTCCAAAAGAAACCACTTTATCATGATCTCTGATCAATAAATGAAATTCATAGGATTAGAAAAGTGTCTTTGTGTTTGCAAATGAGCAATATGCCATGACATGTATACATTTTTTTTCTACCCATCATGTGAAATAATGGTTATTTGCAAGCAGGATAGTTCCTAATTTATTTTTCTAATAATCTAGTCACTGAGTAGCTGTAATACTTATTGATTCTTCCTGATCGATAACAGAGTGCCAAAACAATTCCTCAGTTGTTCCATGAAACAAAACAAAAAATTATAAAGGAATATTGGCTGTATGGAAACAGCACCAAACGCTTTTTAATTATGCATTCATTATGTAATGTTACCAACAAAGACTGGGGTGTAGTCCAACTAATTCTAGTTGTCCAAAGGACAGATTTCAGTCTATCAGCTAAATTCCCTTCTTAGCCAGATGGCCCACAGAGGGTAAGATGCAATGAATAGCCTTCTGAAGATCACAGAATCAGAAAATTATCAAGGTTGGAAGAGACCTTCAGAAGATTCTCTAGTCCAACCATTAACCCAGTACCACCTCCAAACCATATCCCCAAGTGCCACATCCAGATGCTGTTTGAGCAGTACCCAAAATTTTCATTTTCTTAAGACTCAGAATAATTGCACACTTTTATTCTCTGAGGTTTTGTGAGCAATAGCAAATAAAGCAAACTCAACTGTTTTCTATCACCTCGACAGGTGTTACTCCAAGCTAACAAAAGAAATATCAAAAAACCCATCCACAGAATAAACACAAGCCTAGCTCACTAAATAGTCATTTGACATACCTTTTCACAGAGTTTGCCCCTTGAGCGAAGGTCTCTGTGATAAAGATAAGCTAACATTGTAAGTGCTACTTTATAGCCAGGTACATTGAACTGTGCTAAAGACAGTATTTGTAGTTAACATTACTGTGCAAATTTCTTACTTTTTTTGAGATAAAAAGACCATGTTTCTGATGTTTTTATCAGAGCAATACTGCTGTCCAAACTTCTGCCCAAGTTTTTCAAGCTAATGGAATTGGAAATTTTTAAATTAATTTTCTTCATATATTGCTGATTTTGCTTTGCTTACAGACACAGCTTTTGCTTTACCTATTACATTGCTTTTATCCCAGGAATTTTCTCACTTTTACCCTTTTGATCATATTCCCTATTCTCCTGGGGAGGGGAGGTGAGCAAGTGTCTATGTGGAGCTGAGCTGCCCATCAGGGTTAACCCACAACATACTTATTTTATGGTCAGCTAAATAGAGGTATAATGCCTTAAATTCATTCTAGCTTTGGCTATGACTTAGAATGCAAAGTTATACATATGAAGTGAAGCTCAATATCAAATTCAGCCTGTTCCCTACTTTCTGGCTTTAGAATACAAGAATGTGCGTGAAGATAGAATAACATTAATTTGCATTGTCATTTACACAAACCAAGGGTATTCTTATTACTGGTCTCACTGAAATTGTCCAGTAAAACAGTGTAGAGTCATAGGCATGTTCAATCTCTATGATAACTGCAGATAGGCAAAAATGAACTAACCCGCACTGTTGTGGCTGGGATAGTCCAACTTGGAAAGCCATACACTTTCTTTCTGCAGAGCACTCATGGCTTTTCTGTGGCATGTTACAGTAACCGACATGTGAGGAGGATCTTGTTTAAGTGATAGTATGTCAAGATTCAGTAAAACACTTTATCACTCTCCTCCTTCTATATTTTAAGATTTTAAAGTTTCTGTTAACTGTTCTTGACACATTTTCTTCTTGAAATTCATAAAAGTGTTAAGGCCAAAATTTGAAAGAGGAATTCTAAAGCCTACTACCAAACCTGTGCTGTACAAATTTTCAGGGATGATCACATATTTTTACTTACTTGTGAGCACAAACAGTTTAGGCATCTCATAATCCAATTTTGACTTATGAACGCACAGCATGCTTTCAGAAATATGCTTGCATGTGTAATTAAGAGATATGGGGTAAGGCTTACAGCTCCTGCCAAAGCATTCATCAGAGAGCACCCTGGAGAAGGAGATGAAAGCAACCAGAGCAGGAGCCAGACAAATTGGAATTTGGGGTAGCAACAGCAGGAGTCCAGAGCAGATAAAAGGTTAATGCTCCCACTGGTGGGAGCAAGACGGGGACTGTATCTCAGGCAGGGCTTAGACCAGGTCCTGAGATTTGCATGAAACAAACTGGTAAGTGTGAATTACCAAGATACACTTCTACCTGGGGACTCGTGGCAATTTCCTAAGCCATGTTTGCTTTTCTGTCATAGTTTATGATATCATTGGAAACTCTTGATGGAAATATAAACTCATAAACAAGATACCCACTATTTAATCTCTATCTTGTGTATAAAACCAACAAATACTTGTTTACAGCAAGTATGACTTACATCTAGTCACATTTGAACTCAAGGACCTTCAGAGATGAAAAGCAAAACAATAATCTACAGCTTTCCAAGCCCACCAGAGTCCTTTGTCACAGTGATGGAGGGTGGGGAGGGGAATGCATTTCAATTTGTATGTCTGTGGAAGGAAAAGAAGGTGATCAGGTGCGGGGTTAGGTTAGGCATGTGGGAAACAATGAAAACCTATTTTGAAAGACTTGCATCTCACACAGCTCCTTAAAGTTTGTGTGAGATGTTTGGCTAAATTCCATGCAGCACTGAAATTTGGGAGGAAAGTCTTTAGCCATTAACTGTGATATAATTAAGTTTGAAAGCTTAATGAGAGAGGGAAAATAGCATTTGGGGGGCAAGGCATTTTCATAGCCCACTTCTTCTGCAGGTGTCTAATTGGTAGTGATACAGGTTTCATTAGAATATGCAGAAGATTGTGGAGCCATCTAAAATTCCACTGAAGATAAATGCATTTTGTTATCAGCAAATGCAACTGCTTGCGCTGGGAACCAACACTAGAATATCCTGTATGACAACAAAACTGCATCCATTCTTTCATGCAGCTCTGAAAAAACCGAAACACATGAAGAATTTTTAATACCTTGTATGTTGGAGAGAAACTAGTTTAAAAGGCACAAGTGTGGAAATCTAAAGTGGAAGTGGGTAAATCTACAAGTTTTATTAGTGGTATGTTTACTGTAGTCCTTGCAGGAACAAAGAAGGCAACAGAACCACAATCTGAAGTTAATGGGCTTCTGTACTTTCAAGACACAGCGTAAGAAGGTAAAGAGGGTTCATACTAAATCCTCTGTGCAGGACATCAATTCCTAGATATGCTGTTGCAAGTGCGCAGTATTTTTTGCGTGGAAAATATTAAGGACTGTTGCCTGAGGAGAAAATGGTCCTGGGCTGGGAGGGTAAGAATTACAAGTCACAACAAAGAAATACTATTTTTGGACCACCTCTGTCTCCCTATTCGTTGTTAAATTTGAGTGTGATTGTAAATACGTATGGGATACATATGGAAACAAATACAATACTTCAGTCTTAAACCCACAAACATTAGTGAAACTAGACAAAAGCAACCAGCTAACCAAGGCCGAAGTGAAATATGGGAAAAATAGGAAGCGCAGAGTTGCAGAGTTAAAGTATCCTAAACAGAGTTAACTTTATCCACCTCTCATATTTACATTATCTTATGTTCCCTAGGCTTTGGGGTGTTTTTGTCTTATACTTGAAATTGTGAGCATTTTTGCATAGGACTTTTTGTCCTGTGTTCATATAACACTTGGCAAAGTAAGACTTGCTCGATGACTGATACTTCTAGGCAAAATGCTTACACAAAGAAGAGGGATCATTAATAAGAAAGCATCTGGATCCCTTATTATTTGTAAGAGGTGGAGTTCTTGGGTGTTTTGGAGAGAACAGAAGAGGAACTTCTTCTGTTCCGTATTTTTGTTCTTCTAACAGTAGTAAGCTTGAAAAGTGTTATCACAGGTGCAAAAAAATCTCTCAATTCTCTGCATTCTATGTGTGAACACAGGGAGGCATTTCCATTAATCAGGAGGTGTTTTCATATAACAGTTTACTTGCACTTCCAGTAACAGAATATATTGGGGTGGGTTTTTTTGTTGTTTTGGTTTGGGCATTTTTTTTTGCTTCAGGAAATGCACAGAAATTTATAGTGGAGAGACAGTCAGGCACCTCACTGACTGGTTCAGAGGATGCCTTAGCACAGAGATGGAGAACCTAGTAGATTTATTGTGTCCACGTTTGCTTTCAGTAACCAGGGCTGCCCATGTCTCTCCTGAGCTTCCTGACTGCCAAGCAATGAAAAACCACCAAAGCTAAATGTGCCATCCACTTTGAGTTCCCAGCAGTCTGAAGATTACATGAGTTTCTTAGCTGACTCCTACGAACTTTTCTGCAAGCTTTAATACTTCATAATAATCACCCGCTGGCTACAACCTGCCACAGCTCCTACACTATATTTTCTGTCTTTGAAAAACTATTATTTTCAATTGCACCTAAAGTTTCATACAAACCGTGTGTTCTGAATCCCATATTATACATATTAATTAGACAGTTAATAAAGATTTAAAGCTCTTTACTTAACTGTGTATTACAGGAACTTCTTCAGAGTAGTTTTCTAAGGAAAAAAAAAGGTTTCCAGCATCCTTGTTCTTTTCAGCCTGCCTTGTTCTTTTCTCTCTGTATAACTCCATCTTTCCTTCTCCCATGTAACTTTTGAGCCTGCTGGCAGATTTTAATCAAATATAACAGATACATTTGGACATTATAATCATACAAATTTCATGAAGAGAGAAAACAGGGAAGAGAGACAGCCTATTACTACATCCACAAAGAGAAAGGTTAAAATGTGCCTACAGCTTGTTTTGCAGGCTGGCTTGGTGGTCCACTGGGCAACACATGTATCTGGACTAGGCAAGCAGCACAAACGTAACTTGCAACTCAGCACAACCAGCTTTTCTTGCCCAGACAGGTAGGTAGCAAATGTGACAGGGTGTTAAGCATTGTGTAAGTGCTTTTGGTTTGAGTTTTTGTTGTTGTTGGGTTTTTGTTTGGTTGGTTGGTTTTTGTTGGCAGATAAGGTATTATTACAGCTGAAAAGTGAGGGTAGGAATGATTTGGGGAAGACCTGAGGGTTTATTCCTGGAGGTCACAGAAGGAAAAAATGAGAGTACTGTGGAAAAATAAGTCTTTTGGGCAAAGGGCAGACACAGCAATGACTGCAAGGGATGCAAAATCACAGGAAGACAAATCTTATGAGTTACTCTGCCTATGTAACAACTTGTTTTGCATTTGCTCAATTATATTCCATTCTTTTTGGGTTCTGCACTTCACACATTGTTATTCTAGGTCTAAGATTATGTTCTAAACAGTCAAACTCACCCACCTCCATTTAGCCTATCAACATAAAACAAAACTTTCCCAGCTTCTTGGAGGGCTGAACGAATGAACACACTTTGCTTGTCCAACCACTGCAATAGAGCATTAAAAAGTGAATATTTAATGCATTTACTAACTATGGAGAACAACTTTTCTTGATGAATACAGTCATTCTGCAAACTATTCCTGAGTAGGCTGTTTATTAAATCTCTCTATTTGTTTATTTGTAGTAGCTTATATGCACAGTTTTTAACCTCCTGTAGAATTTATTCATAACTGGTCAGTATGATTCTTTCTTACGTACTCTATGCACTTTCTGCACCTCCAATTCAAATACAATGAGAGAATTCTGCTGGCTATTTTAGCAAACTCAAGTTACTAAAATTAGGAAGACAGAACTGCTATATAGTCCTTGAAGACAGAAAGAATCAGAATTTTTCACAGCTTAAGTTGCACAGGAAGCCCAGGTCTGCATTGTTCATTAGAATGTGAATATCTTGTAGTACCCATTGCATTTGAAAAATGTATAGCAGGTATGATACCAATTTTCACAGAAGAAGAGATTTCTCTGCCTATTGTATGCATACAGCAAGAGATGAAGAACTTGAGGGATACTTTTCCCCCCAGTTGTACCTATATTAAATTCCAAGAAATAACACTGGGGACAATGGAGTGTACACAAAGAAGTTGCTTTGAAAAAAATATTAGTTATACTTGTCATGAAATACATGCACTATGAGATTAAAGAGCAGTACTGCTTGGAAACAGAGCAATAAATTAGAATAAAAATGCTTTAAAATGCATAATTATCATGCATTAAGCTGAAAAAACCAGGGGATTGAAATATCCACGCTCTTCAAAATGTCAAGTTGAACACCTTGCTGAGAGCCAGACGGCTTAATGTATGGGTGGCTTTCAGTTCTGAAATTCTAATGCAAAGAGGACAGCATGACAGGATGTTATAACTTTATAAAAAGGACATGAAAACTGTAACATTTCATTAACATCATTAACATTAAATCATTTACTAACATATTTGAAGAATTAAATTTTTGAAGTCTGATACTTTTTTCCAAGTGAACACAGGTTAAAATGTCACATTCCCAAAACCACTGCTGTGCTCAATGTCTTAGTTAAGGATGTAAAGTCAAGGGTCTCTGTGCTTCAGAATATCAAAGCAAGCCTGTTATTTTTTTTGCTAATTAAATAAATAAATCTTGCTAATCTGAGAAGTATTTTAAAATTTAATACCTTTTGTTCTTTTTCTTCCTGCTTCTGGAGTCATTGTAAAATTTATTAAAAAAACCTTTTTATTATCCAGATTCTTGCCAAAAATTCAGGGCTTTTTTTGTTAATATAGTTATTAAAAGAAAAAAAAAAAGAGTTTTATTTGCTGTGCATTTTGGGTAATTCTCCTTGCTGACTCCACTGTTGAAAGGCTTAATTGCGGCACTTTTATTTGTGATGAGTGATTCCTCGCTTCATGAAAATAATCCCCAAAGACAGTAGAAGAAATTAGAATAAGACTCCACAACCAACCACGTAAAACACACTCAAACTTTGTGATCCCTGCTTCTAAATATAGCACTGATTGAAGGGCTATGGGAGCCAAGATAAGTCTGTTTAAGTGTGTTCTCTTTCTCCATATCTCTTTTTTTTTTTTTCCTAAGGGTAGTTTGATAAAAGTAATCAGTTTAATACAATGACATTGCTTCCAAGATCTAGGTTACTGGAAATGATTTCGTTTGCATATGTAAATGTAATTATTTCCTGTCTGAATGCATATAGCTGCAGACCAGACCTCAATATGCAGAGTGAACAATGATTCAGGGGTTTAGGCAAGATATCAAACAGCTGTATATCCTGATTTGCCATACACATTCATAGTAAAGTCTCCCCATAAATGTGCGTACAATCAAGATTTCTCCTGTGGAACTTGGGTACTATTCTATTCACTAGCCAACAGAATATAAAGGGAAGTAGGACATGCTAAATGCCACCATGATTTCAGAAGTTGCAGAATTTTCAGCTCCTTGGAGAAAGCTTAATTTTACCAGAAATTTAGTTTTTAAATTTGGAGGGAAGTGTTAATGGGTTATTTTACTTTCTGCTTAACAGGACAGAGAACTTCGGGCTGTTCCACCAAGTACAAAGATACTGTCCAGTGACATTCTGTACAGAATTCAAAATAGCATACAATCATGGTTTAACTCCTTCAAGTGAGGAGGGCTCCTCCAGTTCTTTAGGGAAGGTTAATTACTTTTATTTTACAAATAAGCCCTTTGAATTTATCTACCTAAAATTTTCACTCATAGTTTTCACTGCAACTTTGGTTTCTCCCAGATTAAAAAATTACCTGGTAGGATTTTTCTGGTCATTATACTGGAGCGAACATACCGAATAAATTGAGTTTCCTATACTTCATGCTATGTTTTATTAATCACTCTTTTCCCACTGCTCTCTTCTTGTTCACTACCCTTTTAAAAATGTCGACAGCAAAACTGCTTTTAGGAAACTAACAGCCATGTATAACTGCAGTGTTTTATATCCATAGGTTATCTTTATCCTTAGAGTTACAGTATCTAACTGAGACTTAACTACTTAATCTCTTGTGCCTCCAAATTTTTTCTAGCATGAAGGTAATCCAAGACATTCTCTCATCTCACAGTAATAACTTTTTTCTTGGATAATAATCTTCTTTTTTTCTTGGATGCATGACTTTGGATTTTGTATTGTTTGCATTTTTCAGATGAGTCTATTTCACCAAGAAATACAGATTAATCCATAAAGCTAACTTGACCCTGGGAATTTTATTTGGTTGCTTACAATTAAGTTTCAGTCCTAATCAGATCCCAACTAAGTCCAAATCATACACAGAACTCACAGGTCTGCTCCAGGGCACTGATCCCACAAATGACCGTTTATGGCTTTTAAATATAACAGACATTTTAGTCAAATCACTGTTTGCAGAAAAACTGTCATGAGTATCATTTTCATTTTCTATTTGTTTTCCTTACACTTGTAAAAAAATAGAAATAGTTGCTTTATTAACATCAGTGACAGGCTAACGCAATTACATTTTTGTGAAATCATATCTAAATCCTAAAGTCAAAATTTATACAACCTTTCAGCATCTAAAATAGGAAGCATTGTCTAAAACCACAGTGAAGAATGCCTGAATAAATACTTGCCTTTGGCTGCCTGTGGAATACATAAACTTTCCTACAAACAAACTCATGGGTAGCACCAGGCACTAACACTCTCCAGACCCCATTGCTAAAACAACACAATGGAGTTAAAAATGAAAAGCTCATCTTCAGCATCTTGAGCTAATTCTTGTTAGGAGTCTACCTTGGGGTTTCCAGGGGCTTGCAGAAGTGATCAGGCACAGACTGTTTTGTTCAGAAGAGAGGAAAGGCGACATGAACATTGGTTGCTGCTGAGCAGGACAGTGGCTTGCCCAGGGTCTGCCCAGAAAGGCAGTCTCTTGCCAACTGCCTGCACAGAGAACTGAGTTTCCCAAACCATGAGATATATGTAAATACACCTGTCTGACAGACAGGCACACATCACGAGAGGGTTTGCTAGCTTCCACTGCTCATGTTTTCTAGGTTTTCTAAAAGAGCTGACAGACTGTGTGTGCTGAAGTATGCCCGTAATATTATGCAGTAACAAGGTCTCGTGTTCATGCATATAGATTATTTTTTTTTCTCATTTCTAAATTAATGATTTCAAATCAGTAATTTCAGATGTTATTGTCAGTTCTAAAATAATTATATGACTGACTGGAATAAATAGTGAGTATTAACCTTTAATTTACTCCTGGGATAGCAGCTTTATCTAAAACATATCAAAGCAATCCAGCTCTGACTGCTACTATGAGGAAAATACTTCCTCCAGTCTTACCGAATAGAATATATCTAAAGAGAAAAAAATGAGTGACTTTGCTTTCACCTTGACAAGGACCCAATTTTCCTCTTCCCTTGGAAATGTTTTCTCTTCCCACAGTTAGAATTAAAGCACAACCTTTCCAAGCATAGAGCCTTAAGAATAGAATATGTGTATTCTACGTGCACTTATGTGCATATTCTGGTCTGTATTGGGGATGTGGCACTGCACAGTGTTTTAAATGATGTTGTGAATTACATGGTTCATAAGATTATGACAAAAATTGTCTGAGGGGGTTTTGGCTCTAAAGGTGTCTTATATTTTTTTTCTAACTAGCAGTTGACAAGCTTGTTAACTTAAAAGGAGATGCTGCATCTCACTGAATCCAGCTGTATAAATATTTTAACATCGTAGATGTTTTCCCCAGTGCTGCAGCACATGGTGGTTTCAACTTCTAAGCACATCAGTATAATTCTTGTTTTAGCTGGGAGGGGAGGTAAGAGAAAGAGAACAAACATGTCTAATGGTGAAGTGAAGGCAGGTGAGAGTCAGATAAGAAAGCAAAGGATTATTTAACAAGTGACCAGCTAGGTGCTTCAGCTAATTTTGTATTCCATTTTTAAGTCCCACTGGGGTGCTTTTTGGGATTCACTGCTAAGTTGCATTAGTGGAACATATTCTTACTTTTAGTGATTGCAAGTATGCTTCATCCAGAATCATTTATATAATCAGTGGTAATTCCCATTGAAAAGAATTTAGTCCAGAGAGAGAATCTTGCTTTCAAAGTAAGAAATTGCTGCTAGATACTCTTAATTTTTAACAAGGTGTTAAATCCAGCCTTCAGGTACAATTCGGAATGTGCTTTAGAAAGAAAAAAGAAAAAAATCAGGAAGATATTATCAACATCTGTGTAAACTGTGGTAAGGAAGCATGCTGCTCCAGTTTGCAGCATAAGAAAAATGCTTATTTTGATACTGAATATTTTTGCAGTCAGATGTAAAGGGCTTGCTATATAACTTACAGGGCTGCTATGCAACTATACAGAAATAACTTTTTGTGTGATAAATGTGAAGCTTTATAGAGGCAAATCCTTGCATCCATCTTTCCATAATGCTCAGTTTCCTATTCACTTGTTCCATGAATGGCGACTGTAACACCCCATGCCACAATCCTTCCCTCTTCTGGAAAAGTCAGAGGTTTCCACTGACTGAACAGAAGCTCCACACCCCCACAAGAGATCTCTTTGGCTGTGTTTTCTGCCTACACAAATGAATGAGCTTACGAAGTGAAACCTCTCCGATTTTCACTTCACTAGTCTTACCAACCATGCAAAATTATAAAACTATTAAAACTATAAAATCTATAAAAACTATAAATTCTGTGCTTTTTCACAGTTTTCAAATTATTCTGTTGTATTAATGTCTACTACAACTGAATACAACAAAAGTAACTGTTTTAACATTACAAACTATAGAATACATAGAGAACACTTACCCCATGTGTTTGATATTGTTACACTTTATGAATAAGAACTTGGTCTGGCCAGTTACAGAACAGTACTTAAATATTAATAAAACACACTTTTCTCCTAGTTTAATCCAGGAAAGCAAAGCTTTCTGGTGCACTATTGCAACACAGGTCCTTTAATACCATATGACTTGTGATAAATTATTGACTACATTTTTCTAAATAATGTATCTTCATCAGTTAAAAAAAATCAGTAAAGCATGGTAGGGCCATCTGTTACCACCCTGAATCTGAAATGTGTGGTCCTGTACATTTAGAAAACAGAGCACTGCTAGCATTGAACTGAATATTTCTGGAGTAATAAATATAGTCCTATTGCAAAATAAGATAAGTTTCAAGAAACTGAATTCACACACAGAAGCAGGGCAGACAACATTTAAACCTTTGGCTTGCTGGATTACAAACTGGATAGCCTTGCCTCCAACCCTGATGCTGGACATGTTCTGCTGTTCACCTGGATGTGACCCATTACCTCTTCTTGTCTAAGACTCAACGTGAACTTTCACTGTTGCCATGTGGGCCCTGCTCTGAACTGTGGGACTGTGCCCAGGTCCCACTGCTTGTATTGTGGTCAGCTGGTTTGCCTCAGCTCATCCTCCCACACCACAGCAGCCCCGCTTTTGCTACCCCCTCATGCAGCCTGTACCAGATGACAATTTGGACAGGCACTGCCTGCCTATGGGAAAGTGAGGCACTGACAGAAGTCCTGAATGTTTTCTACTCTCATTTTATGACAGTGTACAACTTTGTCTTGATGTCTTTTGCTTGCACGGTACAAGAATGTGCAAGACTGAAATATAACTGTCATAAAATAAAACCTGTTTACAAGGATACTGCAGTTGCCTACCATTACAGCTGTTCACAACACATAATCTGTTTTCCAGTTACTGTCTTCAATCCTTTTTCCCCCTCTCTGCTTCTCTTCACTACTGGAAATGAGTTCTCCTCTGAAATTTCTGAACTAACCTGCTGGTACCAGATATAAAACTATCTAGAACAATTAGTAAAATTATCTGCATTCTCTAACTTTTCTCCTTTAAAACCCAAGATCATTCTTAGCTATGCTGGCCAAAATAATATCCTTTTTCTTCTGTTATTGCCATTGAGGAAAGACTGCTCTCAGTCGAGGACAGCTTTTCCTATTTTAATGCTTTAGTGTGTAGTGGTGTAACAACCAGAAGCCATTGAGGTTTACCCTGTATCCTTTCACTTGTTCTGTCTCAAGTGTGGCTGAACCAAAAAGTATTTCTCAGTCTCAGAACCTCAGCTCCTTTGTTATGAAAGGATATGGGCTTAGCCTGATATTATCTCAACAGCTTCTTTGCAGTGCCTGCGGTTCCTCTGATGGACATTGCATAATACTGTTTGGCATGAGAAAATGTTTTGCCCTTTTGGTCATTCCTGACAACCTTTGTTGAGCTTTTGCCATATTGCTTCCTCTGTGTTTGTAGGGTGCTGTCCTCCCTGCTGGAGCACCCTACCTACTTGGCTAACCTTGTTTGTTCGCATACAGAAAACACATCATCCTGGATGGACTGACAGGTGCGAACAGGATCACTGGACTCACAATGATATCTTCTACACGTTTTGAAAAACTGTTTACATGCAGTGCAGAACCCCACTTCATGTGAGTTTCTCACTGTTTCCTAGAAGGTTGTGCAAGTTTCAGCTTGGCCAGTGTTGCCTTTTCTTCACTGATTTTCATTTTCCTCCTTCTGAGTTGCATCAAAACCAATAAAGTACTGAATATTGTAGTCTCCTGTGCTATGCTTCAGGATCTATTTCACATTTTTCTTACTATTGTAGTGGTTATTCCCTAGCACCATGCCTTTGTTTTCCATTTGCAAGCTGCACAAGCTTCTTATAACTCTTCTCTCTCAGTTTGACAATATTTTGGTGCTGCACTGAAATTAAGTAAATGGATTTCTCTGTCCAGCTCCCTAGTGCTTGGTGCCACTGATGTTTGCAAACATCTACAAACCTTGTCTTTCTCAGGAATTTCTTAACAAATTACTGCATGTTGCCACTGGCCTTATAATGTTTTCTTTTTGTAAAACATTAGCACTTGGTCATGCTCCTTCAGTATGATACTTCTTCTTTTCAGTGTGACAGGGGTTACAATGCATCTGCCTCCATAAATCAGCTGGAATACAATTTTTACTGATCTAATGGCATAGTTGCAAAATACAGCAGTCAAATGGATGTCACCTCCGGTAGCAGATGAGATGCTTTGGAAGAATGTAATAATAAATATTCTATTGACATACAACAGATGCTAGGGTATGTGATGAAATAGTAAAAAACTATTGCCTCAGTGTGCTACAAGGGTTATATGTGTTTCTGTGCATATACATGCACTACAGCACATGGATGCTACCTGTTCCTATATGGATAACTTCAGTAGAGATTAACATAATACATCTTACTTTGGTAGGATAGAGGACATTAAATGAGAACAAAAAACCCACAAATTAAAGAGAATTAGTTCCTATAGGTGCAATAGGCAGTGTTAGGAAAGCAATATGTCATTGTAAGCTGCTTATTGCTCTGTGATCTATTTCTTCTGTTCTTTTATTCTGAACAAACTGCACTGTGATCTAAAAGCCTGGCCATCCCTGGGCAACTTTGACACTGCATGAGAAGGAGCACAGATGTTGATGCTGGTCTCACATAGCCCTGCTGGGATAATCAGAATACAAGAAGCCTTGAAGGGATGGCTAGTGTTATATCTTACCCTCTTCCCACCTCTGATAGCAAATTAATATTTTCCTTCCAGTCATGCTGATTTTAATGATATCTGTACTGGGCACTGCATGACTAAACACTTAGGGTTTCTGTCCTGCTGACTGAGCTCTTGAAGCTTAGCCAGGAGCTCTTGTTCTCCAACAGGGGTTGTCACCTTTTAACTTTTACCGGGAGTAGCATGGTCACTCTTGTTTGGGAGTCACTTCAGTGTTGGCAAATTAGTTTCTTTGAAATAATACCTCCTAGAAATATGTGTTACAAATCTCACAAGTGGTCTTCACTCTGATAGTTTTCAAAAACTTTGTATTTTTTCAAAGTGACTGGTGCCATGTGTTCTAAGAGAATAGTAAGGAGCAATGATGGAAAGATAGAATGGCCGTAATGAGTCAGACCAAAAATGCATCCTGCCTTACATCCTGTCTCTGCCAATGACCAGAAGCAGGTGCCTTGGAGGCCAATAAGAAGGTGCAAACATATCACCTTTAACTACTTACAGTAGAATGGATTATATGTTTCAATAATCCTTACAGAATTTGTTCTCCATGACAGCAATTTCTTTGCATTAAATGTAATGAAAATACCTAGGGCTACTAAGGTACTTGAAAAACTAAGAAACAGCTTTTACAAAAGTGTTAGAAATTCCCCAGGTAGAGCATTGTGGCAGAAGTAGGGATAAATAACTTGCTGAGACCCATTTCTGGTTCCAAAGTAAATCCAAAATTCTTTTAAAGTGTTATCACTCTAGCCTTTATTGATGAAATCTCTTTCACTCAACCTTTTAGTTTTGCTAACACTGAACTAACAGAAGTTTTCTATAAGAAGAGATAAATAATATTTGACTTTTTTTTTTTTCGTATGAGGTGAATTGCTTCTGGAAAGAAATTTTGTTTTTCTTTAATCCCTACAGAGGGAGTCTGCAGTGATTTATGTTTAGACTGGGCACCTGATACCAGCTGCAGATCAATTTTCCCTAAAAGACAGGTCATTTCCAATCTATTCTCTCCTGTGTGACAGCACTCAAGTGGTTGCCAGCGATTTGATATTTAGAAAGTTATGTCTAGACGCACTGTCTCACTGACTTCCTAATCTGTTCTTTAAAAGGAGTAGTAATGAATTTTATCTTCATATTCTCATTTTTTTACCCTCATCCCCCATACTGGTTACAAATACAGATTTAATTTTTGTTACCATCACTTTCCCATTTATTCAAGGTTGCTTTATTTTCCTAGAAATAAGGATTACAGGTACTCTGAGTCTTTTCTTGGTGCCTGCTGCTTTTTTCCAATATGTTGCTTTCTTTTTGTATTAATCACATTCTCTTCCTTGCTGTGAGAGCTACTTTTCTTTGTGCAATGTGCACTGTGTAATTACATTAGAGGACCTTTTTTACGTAAGTCTGAATTTTTTCTTTATTTATATGAACTACTTACAAAAGTGGTAGAATTAGAGGAAGAACTCTAGCCCTATGCACACAGACTGGTGTTCTTCCTCTTCTTACAAACTTCCTCCTTGCAATTGGTGTTTCTTCACCCAAATTTCAAGCATACTGCTCATGTCCAACATTAAAAGATGGTTACACTTATGACACTGATGTAGGTGTTGGGAATAATTCAGGAATCTTCCATCTGTCTTTGAAGTACATTTATTGAAGCTCATAGAACTAGACTGATGTCAAGATGAGACTGATTAAGCCACTGTAGCTGGATCGCTACTTGCACTAGAATACGAAATCCCAAGAAAGGTGACAGTGCTTCTTAGGTACACACAATTCTGTAGGGGCAAGGGAGTCTTTCTGCTTCAATGACTACTCTGCTTGTCATCATTAAAAGAATTCCAGTTTGATCCTTGATTTTCACTGCTACAGACAAATCAATTTATTATTGCATTTGATAAAACAGACAGTTACATCTTCTTTAAAAAAAGCAGCAGATACTCTCTGTTAAACGATTTCTAAATCAGCCAACAGGAGATTCCGTAATGCTATACCATACTCAAAAAGCTTGAAACCTTTCAGTGGCTTAATTTTTTCTATTTTGAGACAATTGAGGTCTGAATAAGAAAAATAATTATCAGTTGTTACTTTGCAGCGAGGGTTCACTGCTATCAGAGGACTTGGAAAGTTGCAATCATATAAGGACAAGTGCTGTAAGTTGAGAATAATTATATTTTGTATATATGGTTAAGAAAAACCATGACCAGAAACCTGATGAAGTTCAACAAGGGGAAAGGCAAAGTCCTACATCTCTGGAAGAACAAACCAAAGCACCAGTACAGGATGGAGAATGACCGTCTGGATGGCATCTTTGCAGAAGAGGACTGAAGAGGACCTGAGGTCCTGCCATGAATACACGCTCATGGCAAAGAAGGCCTGGGCTGCATTAGGCAGGGCACTGCCAGCAGGTTGAGGAAGGTGATCTTTTCCCGTCTATTCAGCAATAGTGGAGCCACACCTGGAGTGCTGGGCCCAGTTTGGGGCTCCCCTATACAAGGCAGACATGGACATAATGTCAGTATGATGATGAAGGGATTGAAGCATCTGTTATACAGGAAGAGACTAAGAGAGCTAGAGTTGGTCAGTCTGGATGAGAGGAGGCTGCAGGGAAAGTGCAAGGGAATGGAGACAGGTTTTTTTGAGTGGTGATCAGTTACAGGACCAGAGGCAAGGAGTACAAACTGAAACACAGGAGGTTCCCTGTGAACATCAAGAAACACTTTTTACTGTGTTAGTTACTGAGCACTGGCACAGATCATCCAGAGAGTTTGCAAATCTTCATCCTTGGAGACATTCAAAACCCATCTAGGCATGCTTCTGGCCAATGTGCTATGGCTGATTCTGCTTTGAGCCAGGGGAATGAACTAGATGACCTCCAAGAGGTTCCTTTCAAACTGAGTTATTCTATTATTAAGCCATTCAAGCTATTTCTACTTATGTAGCTTTCACATAAATCCTAAAGCATGCTTATCCAAAGGGTAACTATCTTTGAAGTATCATATGAGTGGAGATCAAGTGCATCATCAACACTGATGTCATGCCATCCTGCAATGCCAATCTAAGGAACAGTCATATATTCTCTCTTAAAAAAAAACACAAACCAAAACAAAACTGAAAGTAAAAGGGTTTTTTTCTCAAAGTACTTTATTTATCTTGCAGTGATTTATGCACCTCATTTTTGTTATCCATGCAATAATTCTTTACTGAATAATACATAAAACAGCCTGGGCACAAGGACTTGAACTGTGTCTTCCCCCCTCAAGGCAGGAGGAGTACAGGTAACCTTTTGACTAAAAAGTTTGATGCTTTTATGTTCCTTTTTGGACTCATAAATCTTGTATATTTTGATGCCCTGTGGCTCAGCTTTGGTTTACCCATTTATTTCCCCGTTGTTCTGTACCCCACTTACTAGAAAAATTTTCCATGGAAGCAGCAAATCAGGGTTTGAAACCCTGAAATCTGATATAGAGAACTTTTACTCAGATTCAGCTGTGAAAATATTTTCATATTACACTATTTGTAAAAGATAAGGACTATCATCATTACCGACATATCCTTTTCCAGCAGGTGACTTTTTAAAATTAATGAGCATGGGTCATTGGGCTTTCATCTAAATTCTGTACACTTTAGCTTGAATAAATTGTTTGGGCCTAAATTAGAAACCTGCATTCCAAGAGAATTTTCTTTTTCTTACTTGCTGCTGTGATTTTTTGTGTAAACATTTTCCTGGCCTTAGAAGAAACGTGTTACTTTGGATTATAAAATAACTTAAAACATTCAGGCTTCTTTACACTGTTTGTTTAGTTTTCCTTTTAGAATTGAAGGGTATAATATGAAAAAATATGTCAAGAGAAAAAGCTGGAATTTTTACTTTACAAAACATAAAATAAACACTGTAAAATATATCACATTTTTTACCTGATATATTTTTGCAAACAAAATGATATATGAAAAATAGCAGTGTTGTGAATTTTGTATCTTGCTCAAGAAGAAAATGTACTGGGATGAAAGGTTTTACTCAGTGTCAGTCAATATTTCTTTTCCTTTATTTTTTTTCTTTTATTCCTTTAATTATTAAAATATATCCCACAACAAGAATGAAAAAGTGGGGAAAAAAAAGGTAAAAATTTGTCTTACCAAGTATTCTGAAAGTGTAATTAAAAAAAAAAAAGGCAGAAACTCAAAATATCATCACTTCAGTGGAAAAATAAGAAAATTTAGCAAGCCCAACATGCTAAAATTTCAATCAAAATACCTTTTAGCTGTTGCCCATAATTTTTTTCTGATATGTGGGGATTTGCTACATATGCAGCAATCTTACTTCAGCAATTTTAGAGTGAGGGGAAAGTAGTGAAAAGGTGTCAGCTCCTCTCATTGGAAGCATCAGCATTAGCTTAGGCTCTCCTAATTCACACCTGAGTCTCTAATTGAAATATCTCTATTGATCACAATTATATATGACAATAATGGACTCCATCTCCTGGAGTCTAAAAGCACTCATTCTTAATTTTATGCATAGGACAGTCTCAAAGTGAAAGTGTTTGCTGGTGTTTTTTACATTAGGCACATAACTCCACAGAATAGGTTTGAAGTCAGCAGGTCTGCTTACAGGGGTTTTTAGGTCAAATAGAGCATCTTAAAGCAGAAAATGGTTGCTGAATGCAAAACCTGCCTTTTTCAATATCTGAGTGTCAGGTATTCCTCAGTTCTAGTCCATGACTTTGAAGAGCCAGTTACATTCAATCACTGTGCCTGTGTACAGGTGATGGTATTACAAAGACATTTCACCCCAAATGTTTCAGAATTTTCTTGGTCTCCATGTGATACAGCTTCTATCTAGCAGAGAAATTGAATTATCATTTTTAGCCTTTAGGCAGGTAGGGAGTTCCCTTCTAGCTAAGTTGAGAAATCACACAAAAAAAGTCTTTAAAGAGGAAGAGCTGTTAGATCAGTTCTACCAGCATTTCTAGTGACCTTATATGCCTAGCACAGCCAAATATTTTTTAATCCCCATCTCTACTTTTTTTCCTCTCAGTTATTCAATTCCAGAAAGAAGTGCAAGACATTAATATCTCAGCTGGAACAACCAAGACTGAATATTACAGAGCTTTCTTATTAGAAGTGGCATTTTCATTAAAATTCCTTTCTTTGTCTTGAAAAATCATGATACTGTATTATCTGTTCTGATACAAGAGAGCTGTGGCATGTGCCTAGGAGATAATACAGTTTAGGAAAACAATTACATGTGATGCCTAGCCCAAAGGCAATTTATACATTTGTTTCCTTGTTTGCAGCGTATATTTTTAACGACAAGTTATGCACCTGAAGCATCAATGCCTTGCTTACACAGTGACATAATAGAGAGAAAAGTTGTTTTGCATAATTCTATCTACAAGGATGGTAAGTCTGTCAAGAACGACAGGAGTTAGATATTTCTGTTAAATTTAATGGACTGTCGTGTGAAAGTAAAATACACTTCAGCAATAAGAACACCGAATAATCAAAGTGAAGTGAATGACAAACTGCAGATTTGGCTACAAATTTCTCTCTCATCTGAAAACTGTGTGCTCTGTGCAGACAAAAGCTGTTTTTCTTGAACCATAGATGTTCATTCTTAGCTTACCTTCTTCTCTGGGATGTCTGTATATTTCAGAAAAAAAAAAAGTCAGTGAAATTAGTTTAATTTTCTTGTTCATCCCTGTCCATATTTCTCCATTTCATAATAAAGCACCAATCTGTCCATGGCCCCTCATGTCAGTGAGTGGTTCATGAAGAACCATTAACTGGGGAAATGCTGCCTAGTGTGAGAGCTGGGGAGATGTCTCCAGTGTTTTAGCTCTGACAGCTCTGCGTGAAACTACTTACCTGTAGTTAACTACACAGATATTCAGCTTCTGGTTCTTCCAATATTCTGACGCGTACTTAATTTTGACCTTCTCTTTGTGCGAGCTGCCCTGCTGAAATCATTGAGATTACTGTTGTACTGCCAGACACTGATGCTGCCAGGGCTAGCACCTAAGATGAGCTCTGTTCAACAAACTACTCAAGCCTGTGTCTGCCTTTCCTCATTCAACAAGTCCCATTAATGGAACTCAAGTGTGTGCCTGAGTGCTTTCTTCAGCCTGAGCAGTGATAGCTCATATAATTGGGGTCAATGAACAGAAATCATGTTAGTAACCACGTAATGAATGACATTTTCTCCATGTCAAGCACAGATGAAGCGTTTGAAAGCAAGGAATGGTATTAGCCATTCCTATTATATATGCAAAGTGTGAGTAGGATACCATGAAGTAATTGCATTCTCAGAAAGAAACTTTTTTCTTTTCTTTTTTTTTTTTTCCAGTGAAACCATTTTATCTATGTCACAGACATAATAAAAAAATGTACATTTTATACAAGGATATCCATTTTTGTGGACAAAAATTTGAAAGTACTTCTTCAATCAGTGGCCAAACAATAACATACAGAAAACATGTAAGTATGACTGAAATAGTACAAAAGTAATTTCTTTGATCTTCATCACCAAAAATGGAATTAACAATCAAACCACAGTTATGATTACACTTACTAATATGATTCAAATCAAAAGAATTTTTTTCATATTGAAAGATTGATTAAAATTTCTGAAAAGATACTTTAGAATCCAGTTTTCAAATCAAAAAGTGAAAAAAATTATCTAAAAATATTCCTACAAAATTACGATTTTCCCTTTCCTGATGAAAACCATCTGCTAATTTTGATCCAGCTTTTAATATGTCTGGACTATGAAATGAAGTTTTCAAGAAATTTATATGAATTACTGAAAAAAGCAAATTGGCTATAATCTCAATACTAAAATTCATTTAGTTCAGTTATGAAAACAATTTTAACATAAACTTATCTCAAATAGATACTTCTTGTTTTCAATTTGCTAGAAATCCCAGTCTGGATCATCAGAAATGGAAAGTAGGGAAGGCCCTTTCTCTCTAAATCCCATTCAGTGACCTGCTGTAGGCTATATAAAAAAAACAGTACAGAAAAAAATGACAAGTCCACTTTTCAGTTGTAACATTACTCTTTATGTTAAAAATGCAAATACCCCAGCAGGACTGCAATAAGTTCTTCTCATTCTAGCAATACAGTTTTTTCATATAAATTAGAAGTGATTTCTGAGTATTAGATCACAGCACTATATCAAGGCTTGAAGGCAATTAATGCTTTTGAAAGACATTCAACCTTTCTTCAAGTAGTTCAGGTAAAATTTATTCTTCAAATTTTTTTATTTCCTGGCTTAAGTATTTTAATTACTAAAGATTATTTTTTTCCCCCCACTATTAGGGTCAAACTTGGTTGTCCAAGAAGAAATAAAGTTCTCCAAGAAGAAAGAAAGGGTACTTTTAGCCATATAAAAAAAAAAAATCTAAAACACAGGCACTCACACACACAAAGACACATTGTCTTCTTTCTCCCCTATCCTGTAAGTATACAACTTACTCTTTATGAATGTTATTGTTAGGGAGATATTGATGAATTTTCCTCAAAAGAGATGAGTGTTGTGAGTTTTATTTTCTCCTATTCAGATACCACCATCTGTATTTCAACTTGTCTACCTTCTTTCCAAAACACTCTCCCCAAAGCCTCGTTTTCTCCAGGACAGACAATCCCAGCTCCCTCAGATGCCTCTCCTAATACCTGTGCTCCAGACCTTCACCAGCTCTGCTGCCCTTCTCTGACTTGCTGCAGCACATCAATGTCTTTCTCGTAGTGAGGAGCACAAATACACAAGACTCATGGTGTGGTCTCACCAGTACAGAGAGATAATCAGTGTCTCTATCCTGCTGTCCATACTATTGGTGACACAAGCCAGGATGCCATTGGCCTGCTTGGCCACCTGGGCACACTCCTGGCTCATGTTCAACCAACTGTTGCCGCTGTCAACCAACATCACCAGGTCCTTTATGATCAGGCAGCTTTCCAGCCAACTCTTCCCCAAGTCTGTAGTGCTTCATGGGCTTGTTGTAACCCAAATGCAGCACCTGTCACTTGTACTTGTTGAACCTCATACAACTGGCCTTGGCCCATTGATCAAGAAGGCCCAGATCCCTCAGTAGAACCTTCCTGCTCTCCAGCAGATCAACACCCCTGTTCAACTTGATGTCTTCCACCAACTGACTCAGGCAGCACTTGATCCACTGGTCCGGATCATCAGTAAAGATATTAAGTAGGACTGACTCTAATAGTGAGCCCTGGGGAACATCAGTTGTAACCAGCTGCCAGCTGGATGTAACTCCATTCACCAACACTCTCTTGGCCCAGCTGTCCAGCCACATCTTTACCCAGCAAATAGTGCACCCAATCAAACCATGAGTAGCCCATTTCTCCAAGAGAATGTTGTGGGAAACGATGCCAAAGTCTTTGCTAAAGTCCAGGTATTCACAGCCTTTCCCTCATCACTAGACAGGTTACCTTGTCATAGAGTGAGATCAGGTCAGTCAAGAAGGATCTGTCCTTCAAAAACCCATGCTGGCTGTGTCTGATCCCTTGTTTGTTCTGCACATGCCATAAAATGGCACTTTGGATGGTCTGCTCTATGGACTTCCTTGGCAATGAGGTCAGGATGACAGATCTGTATTTCCTTGGATCCTCCTTCCAACCTGTCTATAGATGTACACCCTGTAGATGGGCATCACAGTTGCTAAGTTCCAATCAAGTGGAACCCTCTGGGTTAGCCAGGACTGCCGGTAAATGATTGCAAGTGGTTCAGTGAACACTTCTGCTAGATCCCTCAGTACCCTTGGATGAATCCTACCCATCCCCATAGACTTTTGTGTATGCCTAAGTGGTGTAGCAGGTCACTGACCATTTTCCCTTGGATTATGGGAGCTTCATTCTGCTCCCCATCCCTGTCTTCCTGCTCAGAGGGCTGGGTACACTCATGCTGACATTCAACTCTCCTACAGTGAAGTTCATTCTTAAAACATAGATGTCCCTGCCTGCCATCTTCCAGCCTTTCCCCCATCTCCCATCTATAGCTTTAAATTTTTACTTTGCCTCTTGCAGAGGGACTCTTGTTTCTGCAAAGAGGGAGATCTTGTCCTTCTGTTTCCATGATGAGTGATGTAGAAGGAAGTGAAAGGAGTAATACAAGAACTGTAAAGCTAACAGAAGTGATTTAGGTATAGCAAGATGACCTCAGCCCCTCAGCTGTGAGGCAGTGTCTGTGTCTGTGCATAAGAAGTAGAAAAATCTGTCCCTCAAGCACATGGAGAAATGAGTTATTGCTCTTCTGAA
Source organism: Pseudotriccus pelzelni (assembly GCA_035584735.1). Lineage (NCBI taxonomy): Eukaryota > Metazoa > Chordata > Aves > Passeriformes > Tyrannidae > Pseudotriccus > Pseudotriccus pelzelni. The sequence continues at coordinate 63,474,731 of JAWMRA010000113.1, forward strand.
AGAGAGTAATGAATAAGAGCAGCCAAACAGAGGGAGAATTATTCACTGGCTGCAGTATTTCCCTGCAAATTGATAATTTATAAAATTTACTATCTTACTGAAATCCTCTAGAACTGAAAATCCTAAATTTACACCATAAGAATATTTATTCCAAAACAAAAAATAAATTCATGTTGTAAATGAAAAACTTGCCATTCTGCAGATAACATGCAGTGTTAAGTAATCCGGTTTCACTGGGAAGGGAGGGCAGCTTTTTGAGTGTATTCTGAGATGTCGACATTCTATTGCCGAGATATTTGCCCTTTCAAAATCTACTCCCTCATAAAGGCTCAATTTATAAAAGTTCACACTGATCTGAATAATCCTAATGTGAATGATTTGAACAAAAATACTCTGCTGATGCTTATAAAGCTCTTTGGGAAATTCAGCAAGGCCAAATTCTGATACCAAGAAATAAATACAGTGCAAGGTCAAGATACCTAACTCCATGTCTTATGTAGGTGTTGGCTTGTGTGATAAGTATCTACATTCCCATTATATGAGCCTAGAAGGCTCTGCTGCAGTCAATGGAGATGCAGTCAATGGGGCCTAAGAAATGATTCAAATGACCAAGTATCTGCTTTTGAATGAAAAGACTTGCTCCAGCCACAATGTGCTCCACAGCATAGTTGACTAAAAGGGCACACAAGTATGTGCGGCACCTAAATTCTGGTGCCATAATATTAAACTAAAGCTCTTGTTGAGGGGATATCAGAGTTTTCCTGATTCAGCTTGGCTTATGCTGCCTAGTGTGAAACTGCTGCTACGGAGGTGTCAGAGCTGCCTGGCCCACAGGGGGTAATCAGATACCCCAGGACATTCCTAAAGCTACATGATTTCATGTCACTTACTCAAGATTCAAGAATCCTTTTAGACTTCAATTTGAAATCCCTTAATTTTCCAGGTTTTTCATATCACAAGGGTGAGACTAATTTACTGGTTTGGTTTGGGATGGGACTGCAGGTCACCTCACTTCTGACCTCAGTTCATACTGCAGACAGATCCAGAAATCCTTTTGGGCAAAATAAATCAGATACACTCTAGGAACCTTCCAATGATTTCCCACTGCTGCAGGCATTGAATCCACAGTATCTGACTCTGAACCCTCCATAGTGTACCAGTCAGGTTCTCAGCACCAACAGCTTTGCTCTGAAAATCTCCTACTGGGATACTCTTGTGGGTAGTGGAATGCTAGCGTCAAATTAGCACCGAGCTCATTTTATCATCCCTGGCTTTACAGATTCTGTCCTAGGAAACTTGGACATAGAGTTCTGCAATAGCGTATTATTGTAGTGAGAACAGGTAACTATGGATCACAGTGTGGATTTTCAGATCAGATGTCATACCTGATTAAACATCTCGCATTACTGTAGTTGTTATGCAGTGATAAATCTAATTAACAACTTGACCACAAGTTGGGTGTTGGAAAGTTTGAATTTTAAGCATGTTGATGCCAAATGAAATTTCGACTTACTGGGCTAACTCCTAGAACTGCAACATAAAAATCTCACACAGTGAAAAAGATAGGTCATATGTAAAAAAAAAAAGGCTGTATATAAAAAACCACCTTATGCCAATCTTATATTCACTCCTATGTTAAGTATTTCTTTCTCTTTGATATCCAACTCCTTCCGTCAGGTCTTGAATGTAAAAATGAGAGGAAGTCCAACCTTACATTTGCATTTCCATGAAAAGCATCAGGTGTTATGCTATTTGCCATTCATGCTAGAGATATATTCCTTCTATGTTTCTGAAGTTGTATCACTATAGGAGAGAATATGGATACCCAGGACTTCAGGAAATACAGTAATAAGATGAACATCAGAAGAGAAGAGATCAGGGTTTGGATATGTTCACTAAAAGATGCTATTCAACATTTCAGGCAGTCGTTTTGAAACACAAAATGCACAAGTAAAACAGAATTAGTAAAAACAGAATTAGTATATTTTTCTTATAAAATGAATGCACCAATTGCAAGACTGTAGATTTGTGCTCCTTTCTTAATACAGTCCCTCTTCCGAGTTGTTCACTGCAGAATCTCTCCTTCAAAATGGTGGAGAGATTTTTACTCTTAGCTTGTTGTCTAAGGCATCTCTATAGGAGTTGAGAGACTCTTATTGGTTTTGAATGCTGTTACAGGAAGGAAAGAATTGAATCCAGACGACCTACTTTCTATATAAGTAATCTAGAATCTAGACTGCCAAAAGTAAAATATTCCAATTATATTAGGTTAGAGATTAGTCTCTTTAGAGAATACAGGCATACAAATAATAGATTTTAGGTGTTAAACAGGATCCTCAAACAACAGCAGCTCTGAACATGTGCAGAGTCACTGGGCACTAAAGAATTTGTAAGTCAGTGATGTGTCTGATGATACTCTTGTGGTCAGATAAAGCTGGAATGATAATTATTTTGTTTAAAGCCATAATTAGTAGCTCTGTCTCTCAATACATGTTTTAGATCATCACAACCTTCAGAAGACCTTGGCCTCAGTTCTTTATCGCTGACTGTGTTTTTTGTGCTTGCCAAATTTGTTAGCAAGTCTGCAAACGCAAGTCTTCCAGACACTATTTTTAATGTTGATTTTGTTCAATTGAAGGCAGTTTTATTAAGGTAAAAGGAAATTTTAACTTTTCGATCAAGTTGAAACTTTAGCCTTCTAGTTGTTTTTTATGTCATACCGCACAGATTGGTCTCTGCGGAGTTCTGGATGCAGGAAATGGATAAAAATTACTATTGAATACAGGAATATTAAATTACAGGAGATGTTAAAATGTTGCTGAAAGCTCTAGAGAAGAAACATTAATTAACATTGTGACCATTTTTCAATGAAGACAGTGAGATAAGTGTGTCTCTTTTGCAGGATCATTAGACTCATCAATTTTTGCTCATCACTATAAAAAATTTCAGTCAGTGGCACATTTGATCTTGCGGAATCTAAAGAGATCTATTTTCTGGGCTTTTTGAGTTCAAAACAAATTTATTCAGTCTTATGAAGGATCACTGTTTCTTAGTTCAGATCTATCAAAGAATCCCTTGATTTTTTTCCTTCTTTCAAACTCACTGATGCAAAATTGAATAAATTCACAAATTATTTTTATTATAATCAGTGAAAAATAGTCACATTCACAATATTGATTATTGCTTTTACATTTAGAACTGTTACATTCCTACACCATAAAATCTGAATAATACCATAGAATAAATTATATGCAGACAGTTAGGGGGATATAAACTGCTTATTTTTCAGAGGACCTTTCTGATTTCACCCAGCTTAATCCCCAATATTTCACAAGTCTCCCCTCTCTCACTTTTTCATTTTCTTCTCTTATAGTCAGGACAGCTACATTCATTTTCTTAACCAAATCTCAGTTCTGCAATTGCCATCATAATAATGAAAATGCTGTTCGCACTACTTTCATACTTTTAATTGATAAAAGTTTTTTTACTATAGATTAAGAACTGTTTAAATCTTATGTTTGGGATGCTTAAGGACTGGGATACTTCTTCCCTACCACTGTTTTAGATTAATCTTGTTCTCAGTGTAAAGATTTTTTCCTATAAGGAACTATTCCTGACTAAAACATGTTTAATGCCAGCACCTGAAAATACACAAACCAAACCAGAAAAAAGCAAGTGATTTGAGTTCTACAGAGGAATTTCCAGAGTCTCTAGGATCTCTGTTTGATAAGTAAAGTGAGTACTTCCAACTGATGTTTAAAGAAATAATTTTCCCTCTGAGATGATATTTAAAACTAAAAAAATTATACTCACAAGTTAACTCAGAACCCATAAGTATTCTGAATGTCTGTGATTTCAGATGCTGACTGTGAGGAATCTGCAAATAGGTTGAAGTCCACAAGATCTGTTTTCATTTTCTCTTTGACTTGTTATTTTAAACTTATTATTATTTTGACAGCAAGAAATAGATATAAATTGTTCTACTGAAGAGCATCAGACATCGGTTTTTGATGTTTTTTCTATGATCTCAACAATGCTAAAGTGTCCTGCAGAGTGTAAGTGATAGTTGTCACACTTCCATCGCCAAAAGCAAATCTGCTCTCAGTGTTCATAAAACTGTGAGGGTAAAAATGTCAGCTAAGCCTCCTAATATTATTTTAAAGTGGGGGGTATTTTTATATATACTTATGATCTCCTGGGAAAAAATATTGAAAACAGGGTAAGAAGGAAATAGCAGGTAAGGTAATTATGCTGCCATGGTTACTCTGAGAAGAGAAAGCTTACAGCAAATTTCAATACAGTTGAAAAAGGATAGAAACAACAGCATTCAACCAAGACACAGAATGTTCCTATAAAATGTTTTTACAAAAATAGTACCAAGTCAGATTTTCACCTTGCTTGTGTTTGCCTAAATCTGCAGGTAACAGGTATGAAACAAAGCAAAGTTGTGGCCTGGTGGGAAATGTCCCTAGAGTAAGAAAAGAGGCATATCAGTGTCCTCATATACCTTCATATAGGTTCATCCTTAAATAGAAAGTCTTTCCAAACCCCATGTAAGGGTGGTGCTGAAATGGGGGCAGAATCTAAGAGAACCCATCCCCTAGGTAAGGCTCCTGCCCCTGGATTTGTCTGAATGATCTTCGGCATTACAGTATTTCAGAAGGGGAAAGAACAAGAACTTTTTTGTAGCTGTCTATTTTTCACCTATAGGGGAAAGGCTGGAGAGGCGAAGGGACAGCACCAAAAACCACACAAAGGCAGTCTAGTCTTCAGGCAAAGGGATTCAGAATTAAGGCTCTCCTTAAAGGACAAAACCAAATAATAATTCTCCCCCTCTCCAACTTTCTGCTTACATGATGTTAGATTTGCAGAATTACTTTGATAGAGAGAGACTTAGGCAACACAGAGAGAGAGACTCAGGCAACACAGGTAAGATCCCTTGATTCTTTCACTGGAAAAGTTTGAACACTTGAATGTTTCTGGTAATGGGTAATGGAATAATCCCATCAAGTCTCAGGGAAGTATCCACTTCAGAGTTTGATTAAGGTACATTTATACACTCTAACACAACAGAATACATTAAAATGTTTCTGTGAAGAGACAAGTGCACCTGTCCACTCATTGTAAACAAAAATAAAGGCATTTTAGGGTAAGTATCTTCTTAAGTAACTCAGCTTTTCGCTTAGGCATAATTTCCATAGAAGAGATGCCTACATTACCTTTTTTAAACTTAAGTAAGTTTCCTAGCAATCCAGTCATTATCTCTGTGGGGGATAAAAAGACACCAGAACTTTAAAGAAGTTGAGTCTTTGACATTACTGTATTTTTCGACCACCACAATTAATTACCAGACATGCTGGCATCAGTTCCGAAGTCCTCTTCTTCAGTAAGATAAGTATCAGCAAAATACTTTGTTTACTGTTAATCCATTTAATTTTCTGCTACATGATAAAATCAGATTCTGTGTATCTAGAATACTGAGCAAAGTAGTGAGCATCCTGAACAAAAATGTTCAAATTAACCTTGTGGTTTTGCATGTCCAATGTCAAGGATAGCAAGCACCATGAAGGTGACTTCTTAAGATTTATTTCAGGAGGTAATTAACGGCCTAAATAAAAAAACCTTTTAAGAAAAAAATCCCTCTGCCTCTTTTTTTTCCTAGGGGCTCTTTGTTTTACTTAGCTTGTCTTTTGGTTTTTAAAGCAATTTGTCCAATTCTGTAGTGTTAAATAGCCAGCACTGTCAAATAACTCAGGACTAGCTGTCAACTCCATGACTGGAGCAGTAAAAAATAGAATTTGCAACTAAAATATCAGGATAATTAATTTATGTTGTCCAGTGTGTATGCTTAAGTTATTAACAGATTAAAGAGATCTCATAAAATCAAAAAGTAAGAAATAAATGGACAAGTGGAAAAAGATTCCCCATTACTATTTCAAAACCTGGGTTGAAATATCTTTATCTTTGTATGGCAAGGGATTCTTCTATGACAGTTCTCAAGTTCATGGAATGTATAAAAGAACGATGACATTAACATTTAGAGATACTTTCCTTTTATAGTGGATTATTTGTGGTTCAGCAGGCATGTTCTTGAATAAACCTAGATCTCCTCTCCAAACAAAATTCCACTAATAGTTCAAAATATCAGGATTTTGCAGTAGTTGCTTTTCCTGCACATTAGAGATTGACACAAACCAAGATAAAAGAAGATGTCACTGCAGTTTATAGGAAAAAGTTATATTCATTTATTGACTGTCCACCACTCTGGGGCTGGAGGGGGAAAAAACAAACTAAAAAAAAAAAAAGAAAAACAAAAAAATAACAAAAAAAAAAAAAAGAGTAAAAAAAAAAGAGATTTCTTCCAGCTATATATAAGGAACAACAGGAAAAAGAAGCAACTACTTTGAAACACCCTTTCTTCAGAAACTATATTTCTGCAGAAGGAAAAGAAAAACAACTTCCTCACATCCCCAAAGAACAGTAATTATATTTGTAATCTGCTCTTCTATTTGTAACCTTCAGTTACTGGAAGCTGTATTTCCTTTTCCAGGAGTAGCTCAGAAACTGGACAAGACTGTCATTTGAGAGGAACCAGTGACAGCAGTTCCTGTATTATTCCTTAGTTTCCAAGCAGAAAGAAGACGCTATGCACGTTAGCTGACTCTTGATCTTTTTGAAAGGTAAATCTGAAAGAATACCTATTTGTATTTGAGTATCTGGATTTGGCCATCTTTGAAGCATTGCTGTTGGATTTTTTTTTTAGGTTGCCTCTATCACCTACAATGATACAATGAGGATTACTCAGCAATAAGCCTGTCTGTTCGAGAGATGTTTTATTTTCACCACACTGATTTCTATAATATGCCAGCAAGTTGATGATAAAACAAAAACTGCAGACAGCTCATATTATCTCATTAAGGTTATGGACTAATGTTATGGTAATCTATAGCTCCATTGCATGTGGTTGTTTCATAGAATTTAAAAGGAAGAAAAAAGAACCAAGCGGACATAGCACTGGTCTGTAGCTTGACACAAACTGAGAATACACTTTTTAACTAAATGTCCTCATTAAATTTTAGGGGTCTGTTATTTCTTGTCTGATTATGTATATCAACATAATAATATGGTTTCTCTGACTCATGCATAGTGCCTTCTTTTTGATGTACAGTGCATTAGTCATACTTATCTATGAACACAGATTATATATGGTGCAACCTTTACACCTACTGCTGTATTCTAGAAAGAAAGTATTAATATATTACTTTGTTCTGTAATTAACACTAGTACATAAAGACGTGCAAGTTCAAAATAGCTTTTAGGATTCAGGATTGGATGATTAAAAAAAAATCCTGCTCCTCAAACTTGTTTCATGGATACTGTAAGAGATAATTTATTATGGTAATAACAATTCCTCTAATTCTTGCAAGAAGTATGATGTAAAGAAGAAAAATATGAAAGCTAATGGAGAGTCTTTTCTTCAAGACACAAAATTAGCAATCATAAAGAAAGTTAATAGTCTTTACATGCTAAGAATCAAAAGATTCTTCTGATATCAGCTTTCCCTGAAGAAATTAAAGATCTAGAAATTAAAATTACACCAAATGTAGCGATTCTTGACCGTCTCACAGATCTTGACTGGGCCTTTTCCAGTTCAAATTGGCAGGATGCATGTCAAAATTTGAATGGGTATATGTTAGCAGGCCAATTGTGAAAAGAGAACTTCTTTGTTAACAGTGCAGGACCAAATTTAAAGTGCAAACTGAGAAGATGTTTGTGAAAAGGAATTATAGAAAAAAAAGAATGTCCTTTAAAAATTAGCATAATTACTCTGACCTCTATGAACTCCCTAATCTTACTATTGTGAATGTTTTTAAGTCATCCAGCTTTACAGCTAGATGGATATTTGGGACTTAGAAGGAATGACAGCATTTTTCCATTTTACTGGCAGCTGCCAGTCAGATTATTTTTTTAGGCGCTAAACTGACAAACAGAAAAAAAAAATAGATCAAAGTGAATACAATTTTATGTGCAAGCCAGAAAATAAAATGTTGCTGGGAATGAATGAAACTTTTTAGCTCTCTTGGCTCCTTTTGCACAATCTGAGAAGATCCACATGATATGACCAGAATGACCAATATCAGATTACTCACAAGGTTTTGGAAGTTTTCCTCCCTGCTCTGCTCAGGGAAACATATTGTCCAACTTCAAAAGGACTGCCAGGGTTGTTATGTCACAAAATCACTCTCAGTGCCTTTCAGCAGCTCATGCAAAAGAATTTTCTATGAAGCACAATAACTTAACTGGTTAAAAATAGGAATAATGCAACTCAAAAACTTCATAGTCATTAACTCTATACAGGTTTTACTGGGTATCCTCTAGCAGATAACAGACATAGTGTCAAATATCTATAAATAAAGGAGAGGACAGAACCAGGAAGTGAGATTTCTCAAGCACTCTAACTAGTTCGCTAGGCAAAGCACTTCTTTCTTCTCAATTTTGTGACTCAAACTAAAGCACTTAGGATTATTATTTTTGTCATAATTTGTAAACATCTATGTCTATACTGCTTTTGCTCACTAACACTCATCACCTGACACAAAAGGTGTCATGCAGTGTTAAGGTACTGGCAGCAGTGATACACATACAAAAGCAACTCTTATGGCTACTGCTGATTCACAGACTGTTTTATTAAAGCATCCTGATGGTGTGCTTGATCCAGTCAAGTGGCAACACTGCTTTAAGCACCTTAGGAGATTGTTATTGCATGCAGTTTTACTGTAAGAAAAATATGGCTGTAAAGGAAAATGTGCCTAAATCCTCCCTTTGCTTCCATTCAGTCACTCCTGGTTACTTCTCTTTGAACCACCCTACCTGATTCCTCTCATTTACCTCCTTAAAACACTTACAGATATTTAGCATGCCATTCGTGAACCATTATTTAGACAGGCACTCCATATTTAGGTCTTCTCCTTTCCTCATAAATCAGCCCCTTCCAGACCCTCAATCATTTTTATTGCTCTGTTATAACTGCTGATAGTACTCATAAATGAAATGTCTGTAATGGAACTAAGCAAGAAAAAGGGAACAAGAGACCAAGGCTGGAGTTAATAAAATAAAAATAAAACATAACTTAACTTGGGCATCCTTTTAATTTTTCTAATCAAATAGACATAAATAATAACACAACAAAGCAAATGAATTACCAGAAGCTAAAGTGAGGCCCAGACATACCTATTTTCCTTCATGTTTTTCCCTTGTAGAGAGGGGAGTAGAAAAACAGCTTATGTGAACATCTATTTCTGGTTTATTCAAATCAATATTCTAACACTCTGTGAGTGGTTTCTGGCAATCAAACTTCAAACATCTCAAAGCAGGACTCATGTTAAGCCTGACATGTAAGAACAGCATCTGTTGCCACGGGACAACATTCTGAGCCCCTCTAACATAACTGCTGGAAGACGGTATCATGGGATACCTTATGGTATTTAAGATACTGTAATAGAATATACAGAAACAGTTATCATTTTAATCAAGACCAGAAAAAGCTTAGCAGGGAAAGATGCTTTTGATAGTCTGATATTTACAACACTGCATACTAATAGTTTTAGTTTAAAAGAGCACCTACTTTTTCCCTTTGAGGCTAATATATGCTGGAATCCTGGATTTTTAGGTTTAAAAGGTGAGAAGCAGGCTTTAGGCAGCTTTTTAATTTGAATTTCTGAATGATTAGAAGAGGCAGAAAACTTTATGGAAGTTCAAATAAACTGCCTTTGGCCAGTGAGCTGCTCTCTGCATGCTGTGTGTAAAATTACACACATAATAAATTTCTAAATGTATGGAATAGAGGATGTGTGAAGATGAGGCCAGCAGCATCTATTTTTAGAATGTATTACTGTGCATTTGAAAAATAAAGAAAATGACTCAAGTAAAATTTATAATCATGGCTGGGCTTCGCGAACGAAGATTTGGGAAGGGCTCTACCCACGCTTGCTACAAGCGCGCTGATGGCTAAAA
>JAWMRA010000113.1:63484844-63582762 GCA_035584735.1 Pseudotriccus pelzelni
AGAAGCAGCGGCGTCATAGATCTTGTGTCTCCAGGCCTCCCGATTGGAGGCCAGAGTAGACCAGTGGTGATGATCAAAAAATTTATAAAAGGAACTACTATCTACAGGAAACTCAGAAAACATGTTGAAAATAATAATTTTCATTGTGTATTTAGTTATAGAATCTTAGCTCTCAATAGCTTTATTGCCTTTTTTATAGATCCTTTATCAAGGTTATCTTAAAATCTATTTTAATTGCTTATAGCTGGACTGTTTTAGGTTTGTTTTACTGTTAAACAAAGCATAATCTGTTAGCCCTTAAGATTAATTTTAAATTAAAAAAATATTAAATGTGTTAAAATGCACTGCTTTGGCACTGCAGGTATGTAAAAACATAGAACACTCAGAGTTCTAACTGTGATACTGATAATAAAAAAACCAACAACAACAGATGTAAATAAATCAACAAAAAACAACTGGCATTCCTACTTATACCAGCTAGAGCCTGTATATCAAACCAGATCACTGCTTTTCAGCAGAGGAAGATTTAAACATATGTAATTTTTTCAAGCAAGAGGATATCACATGAAGAAAAGAAAGCTTAAAAAACTGTAAAAAAAAATATTTTCATAATAACAAAATATCTACTCATTTATATTTGGAAGATATAGGAGAACATTAGGGGTCATAGATTTAGGCTACCAGTTCATAGAGGGGTTTCTTACATTGCAAAGAACTCAGTTTCTCCTATATGCACCCACTCTCCTCTCTACCTCAGTGATTTAGACAAAAGGAAAGAAAATATCTAGAAGCCTTTCAGACCAAAATGTACTTTTTATTTTGCTGAAAAAAAACCCAAAATAAGGCATCAGGATCCTAAAAAATCATAAACCAACCCACAGCACCAGAAATTTTTCAAACTTTTAGCTGTCATATAACAGAATACTTTGCTAGTTTGAAGATTCTACACTTGTCTAATGTAACATTTATTACTTCAGTGCTTTAAGTTAAAATAGTAAAAGAAATGAGTCCATAATCTAGAGCAAGTATTAAAAGCTGAACCTTTAATCATTACTTCTGACGGAGTAACTCCATTCATCAATCATTCTCTTTCAAAGTCCCTGAATAAAGAAGGACTACCTATACACTGTAAGATCTGATAAGATAGTCCAGACTGCTTAAAACAAATTATAGTCTTGGTACACAGAAAATCTCTTTAAAATCTTTTAAATTTAAAGGAAGCAAACAAAACCCGCTAGTTTTGTGGGAGATCTCAGAACCATGAAGCCACTAGAAAAGGTTTTCCTCACACAGCTGTAGAAGTAACAAGTACCATATCTAAAGCAAAAACAGTATTATCTTCCATAAGACATGCAAGGCAAGGCTTTTCTTATCCCAGTCCTGGCAATGGCTCAACTGGAGCATTTCAAACAGTTTTTCTCAGAACTAGTTCCCCCAAAAGTTCTAGGCTGGCAGAGATGTTCATAACAGGGCAGAGATAAAGAGCTGCAGGAATGAAAATATGAAGAAATGGCTCAAAATTTTCAGCAACATAAAAGCAAATCTGAGTTGGGGCACTGTAACAGTTCCTGCTAAGCAACTGGTCTACTACATCTATATGAAAATAGGATGAAACCAGCAGACTTTAGTAGAAAAATTTCTTCTAGTATAATAAAACCTCTTTTAATTGTAAAGCTAAGTACACAGCAATTATATAGAAACTAAACTCGATTACTACATATTTCCTACCCCATAGCTGCATTTTAAAAGCCTCTTGACAGCCCTGTTTTTGAGGGCAAAAATGGTGCTTGTCAATTGTCTCAGCAATGATTTGATGGCATAGGACAAAAATATTTCAGAGACCTGGCTAAAGAATGTAAGAATAAAGACTTGAGCCAGAGGTTCAGTTCCTGTCTGAATTCTTCCAGGTCTAACAATATAGACATAGGCTACATACCAGGATGAGAACCAGTGAGATATCTGAATAAATAATATGTAAATGAAAATCAGTACTAACTGCTGCAAAGTAAAACATATACATAAAATAAAAACATCTCTAATTATATCAAATTCATTGATGGATACAGAATTAGATATTACAAGTCAGAAAAGAGATTTTTGAATGATTGCAGACCTAAAATAATCAACAACAATAGAAAAACAAACAGAAAATTTGAATTATTTTCTAATAAGTGAAGTAGGAAATCAAACAGAAGAGGACAAAATAGGAAACATAATTATGTCACCGTAGAAATACATAATCCATGGAAAACTCAGTTACTGTGTACACACTTCAGGCCACTTATTTCAGCCACTTATTTCACAGCACACATAAAGTGACAAGGATGGCTGGTAGCATGGAATAGCTTTCTACAGTTTAGAAGGTTTCTAATACAGTAATTCACAGAGGCAGGAAGAGATATCAGGAAAATAACATGCTCCTCTTGCCCTTTTTCCTACATACTTTTCTTTATTCAACTGAACAATTTGAACTCTTGTATTCAGTTCTTGCAAACTGTCCAAACCTCTGATCATCCCAAAAGCTTCTGTTTATATCTTTTATTTTTGAATACTTGTTTCTTCGATGCAAATTCTGGGCCTATAGCCTGTATTTTGTATGAAAATTCAGCCATGCCTTCTAAAAAAGCTTCAATATCTCCCTGTTTCTAGTGGAAATATCTTAGCTGACATAACCCAGTGCAGCATCTGTCTTTTTTATGATGCCATTACATTCTTCTTAATAGTCATTCCATGGTCAAATAATGAAAGTTACTGAATCAAGGAGAGCAGAAGATGCTTTATGACTTTGAAAATCAATCCATTTTTCATTCAGGTACGTGTTAAAGAGTCTAACAGTCACCCATCAATTAAAACCAAGCAAACAAACAAAACCCACTGAAAACAAAGCAGAAAAAATATGAAATGTGAATAATCGGAAAAAGATTAAAACAACAATGAAGAAGAAGCTTAGAGGATGCTTTCTCTTCTCTTTCCCTTATTCTTTCCATGACTAATGATTTCATCCATTGTGTTTGTGTTTTAACACAAAATATCACTAATATATTGATTCCTAGAGTCCACATTCTAATGTCAATTAAAATCAATTATATCTAGTAGTGTATGTTTTACTTCAGAGGAATAATAGCACATTTATGCTGTTTTAAACAAGCACAGAATTTAGCTCACTACATTTTTTACACACTTGACTGGCTGGGTACTGAGAATGTCTTACTGGATTGGTTGGATTTTTTCCTCATAAGAAACAGACATGATTATTTTTATTTGGCAGTTAAGCACCTGGTCACTAAATATTTAAAATTCTGAAATGAAATGCCTCTCAATAAGCTGCAAAGCAATAATATGCAAATACTTACTTATACTCAGCTGGCATATAACAAGGTATGAACATTGTGTGTGCATTGTAATGAAGTGATGCAAATGACCTCAGAAGCTGGAAGACACTGCCAAAAGTTTGAATTGTATCCAAAATAAGAATGTCTGTTTTCCCTACAATCTGCTGAATGCAGAATGCATTAGTATCTCAGCACTGCACAGCTGTGTTTTTCTATCAAAGGAGGATAATGCCTGCTTTCAGATTTAGAGAAAAAAAAATCCTTCCTAATTGAGTTGGGTGCCTTTATCTGCATTCAAGCTGCTGTTTATTTATTTTTAAATAACTGAATTCTGGCAACATTTTGTCCTGAACAAAACACACAGTTAAAAAAGTGTTAGACATTCCATGTCAGTCTTATGCTACAAAAACACAGTACCTACTTAGGATGTATTTTGACCTCTTTTTTCTTATCACTAATCAGCCAAAATTTCTTTATCATCTTACCTATGGCCTCACACCTTTCCCTCCCTATTGTCTGATACGATCTTACAGGGCAACCTTAACATATAGCTACAGTCCTCCCTTCAACTGCCCTTGTCCTATCTCCAGCTCCATGCTTCTTCAAGGGCAGCCTCCTCTTTTAGAAGACGAGACCCTCATCTTGCTGAGAAGTTACCCATCACTTTCTCTCCCATACTTCGATTGTGTAAACAGTGTGCTTTAGCTCCAGAAGATCTGGATTGTTCAGCAAGACAATATCAAGGACAGGGCTGCTCGAGTGAAGGCTTCAAGATAAATCTAAGCTGAGAATAAACAGTGCCCTGAACCACTCCATGGCTCCAGATATGAAATGTTTGTGATTTTTTTGTAAAGCGTCTCATCTTCCTTTATTCTTTTCCCGTGTCACAGTGAGGACATACCTTGCTGCATTTGGCACATGTGAGAGTGCTGTTGAGCAGCCTAGAATAAATGTGTCTGCTCTTTGCTGGTGAAGAGTTCAGTGAAGTCAGATAAAAAGAAAAAAAATCAAAGCCTGATGAAAGTGATCTTCAAGACAAATTCCCTATAAGTATGATCCATTCATGGTATCCATATCGGTAGAACATGTTCGTCTCTTGCAGCAGAGTTATACTACTCCAAACCCCTCTCATTCACAAAGAGGTCTCAGGTTGCTTTAATAAAAATATTTCCAAAGTACTCTGTTATTCTGAAGTTAAAAACAATTTCTTTTTTTTCAGTCATTCTCCACTATAACACAGGAGAACCTGTACTTATATAGTTAGAGACAATAATTGTGCTGAGACCCAGTTGGAAGAGGTCCATAATTAATCTACATTACAGTGAAGAATCTATCATCAGAACCAGGATACTTTTTAAATTTTATTCTTACCTTTCTCTAACGATACAAGAACTTGCTTTTCAGAGAGCTAATTTATTTATTTATATTTCTTATGCAACTTTTTTTTAGTGTTTACACTTACTACTGTATTCTAACCAAACCAAATTTTTATTTCATGCTTTTGCTTTCTATCTGATATATTTCAGCAAAGTACATGTGCACTATGATTACTGTGTGTCAGATATGACTTCTTTTACACTTTTCTACTAAGACATGGCAACCATATTTAACAATCTTTTACCAGTTTTGTACAGGAAGAATAAAGTTTTGTTCACACAAGAGATTTGTTGTTTATTAACTTAAGCTTATTCATAAAGTGAATTAGTTAAACTCCACTGTGTATTTATAACTTAGTTTAAAAGCAGTTTATTTCAGTTTAGCTCACAGAGATTCCAGTTTATGCTAAATTGAAAAATGTCTCATTTAAACTGCAATAAAAGTATCTGCACAACTTCATTTACCAGTTTAGTTAAATTACTGAGATTTATTATTTTTGGTTGAACCAAGATAACAGTATCACAGATTCAAGGCTGAAATTTTAAGCCAACATGTAGCCTATCACCTGGAAAATTTATCAATTTTAGCAGCAGATAGACAGTATTGGTAATTATCTTGAAACTTTGGGCAGCAACTAACAAATGAGTATGAAAATGGTTACTGTGCAAAGCAATCAAGCTATGCATGTCAGACTTAACAGCATATCACAAAGATCTACCAAACGCTTCATGCCAAGTTAAAATACTGGATTGGAACAATCATCAAATACAACAAGGCATTTTAAATAAAAACTGAGCCTTATGCAGATTCTCTTTATGACAAGGAATTGATTTGGGAGAAACATCTTTGTTTTCTGAATCATTTTCCATTGGTCTCATTCAGCTCACACTGAAAGTGGCAAACATTACTATGACTTTTCCAAGGATTTTCTTAAGTCATGGTTATGTATAACCCTAGCCCAGGTAAAAAAAACCTCACTAATGTGACCTGTTCTTGCTAAACTGCACTGCAAGTTGCTTAAACAGACTGCAAACTTGCTGCAAGTATGGGTGAGGATTCAGCTCAAACAAAAAAAACCAGCAAAGCAACTCAGCTGAAGAAGTCAAACTGAAGAAAGGAGGAGCCCATGACCTTAGCCTCAGCTTTGAGCTCACAGGAATCTGTCACCAGCTTTTTCTCATGACAGGAATAGTTCCTTGATGACAAAAATGAATTCACACACACACTCAGGCAGCACCATATTATTACTCTAATGTATTTGCAATGATATAACCTTTTGCAGAGGGATTTCAGATGCCCAAGTCAAAGTGCATCAAATGTTGGCCTTAACAGGCAGAATAAATAAACGTTCATAGAAGGTATAATTATTCAGACCCTATGAGTGGGTACATGGTCAATTGCCACTGTTCTTTATACTGTTTTTCCCAAGCAGTCATTTGAAATGATCAAATAAATACGTGTAGCTACCATCTTTTCAACTATTGCAGCCTGGTCGTTCAGATGTCATTCAAAATAAATTTGTGACTGAACTCAAAGCATTTTTTTTTGTTTTACTTATATCTTCAGTTTGAAAACAGACTTTTTTTCATAAAGTGAAACTTTTCATCACAAAGAAATTACAGAAACCACAAGTTCTCCATTTAATATTTCACTAATACATAACCTCTAATGAATAGGGTTGTTATAAATATTAAACCTTTCACAAATAATTTCTTTGCCCATTTAAGTTATAAACTACAGTTTAAGCACTATTTTACTTTGTTTTCCCACTATATACAGTTAAACAACTATAGAAAGTTTGAACATATGCAGTCATTTGCATATATTTGCATATGTTCATATGCATAAATATAACACAGAAGGTGAAACTCAAATAATGCAATTTAAGAAACTGAAATTATCTTCAAGGGCAGGTCTAACTTTGAAGGTAACTCACTGAGCTGTGAGGGAAACCAAGTACTACATAAATGTATACACTTGTTTTCTTCTTAAAAAGAAGAAACACTGCCTCACAAGTAGATTGCAATTAATACACTATCTTGTCAGCTTGAAAGGTCTAAAGTAAGCACACGGTTCTTTTTTGTTCTTCATCTAGTTTGTGATCCTTTTTTCAGAGGGGGGAATCTGCTATTTAGAAATACCATTTACAAGCATTTTCACATCAAAATAGATATCTTCACATGAAAGTCAGAGAGACCTGTTTTTTGAAATACATTCTTTTTAAGTTTTTCAAAGAATTCTTTTCAGAAAAGGCAAGCACCTCATCAGCTCTCACACACACAAATCTTCAAATGCTGTTTTTGAAGAGTTGCATTTAAAAGTATGTTCAGTTGTATACCAAGCATGAGAAGCTGGAAAAAAACTCTTTGAATCTGAACTACAGCTCATCATAATCTGGTTAAAATTATCTTCAGCACCACCTGTCATTATTAATGCAGGAGGAGAGGCAGAAAAATACCTTCAGCCCAGCTACATTATTGCAAATAAGGTCCATCTGCTTTTCACTGTTCTGTCATACAATAATAGCAGCTATATTTATGATGGATTTAGAATTTTGCCTGTAGTGGATGAATATGTGTCTGCTTTTATTAAAAATGCTCTCTTTGAAGGTGTTCTATCATCTTAGCAGACTGCGTACCTAATTTTTAATGTGGAATCCTCAGTCTCTGATATATTCCATTGGTAGGTAAATTGTTTTTTCCAATTAATTATATTCTTATTTTTATATATATTCGTATGTATATATGTACATATATATATAGCTCAAAAAAACTCCATGTAGCCTTTTGTGTTAGATGAGATAGCTGTGCAGAACCTGATTTAAGGCAAAATGGCTATAAGAGTCATTTTACAATAGTAATAGCAAAATATTCATTATCTGCATCCTTGAAGGAACACATTAAAACCATGAAATCTACAGGGTAACAATTTCTAAGAAAGAAAGCAAGGATACTTGAGAAAAACAAATGAAAGGTAACAGCTTAAGATATAAAATGCTCGGTGTTATCCTGGGTAGCGTACAAAGCACAGCAAGATGATTCAGAGTAAACAATGGCTGTGTCTACATTAGCCATTAGCTAGTGGTGCATCAGCCCAGGGCCTGTGGTGTGACTTATTCTTGGCTTACTGTTTGTTGTTAATAAATTATAGTGACTTTGTGTTCCCCCCAAAGAGTGTGATGGTCAGAACAACACTCATCATTAAAATTTAAAGCAGAAAAAACCATAAGTTAAAGCAGCTACCTGCAGTAAAAAATATCATTCAGAAATAGTTATTTGTGTCCAGAATAGAAGAATAGAAAGAGTATAATATCCAGGAATTTAAATGCAAAAACATGACACAACAGGCCAAAAAGAGAGTATGAGAAGTACTTTGTAAATGCAATAGACTCAAAAAAGAACTTTTTTTTCCTAGATTCTTTAGAAGTCTTCAACCTGACGAAAAGTCTTCAGTGCCTATAGATGTCGATGTGTTGTATAAGCACTCAGAGAAGAAAAGATCACAGCAGAAAAACAAGACTAATTCTTTCTTTTTAATGATGATTACTATAAGGATTTTTTCTTTCTTTTTTTTTCTTTTTTTTTTTTTTCATTTTGGTTATGACTCTAAAATGTCATAGAGTGGAAAACCAGTAGAATAGGTTTTAGAATAAAGTGATAAAGTATGCAAATACATTATAAACTAGGAACAAATTACCTGAATTTTGTTACATTCACTGAAGAATGAACACAATCAGTATGTGCAAATGTCTGACACTTTAAAACTTTTCCAAATTACTATAATAAAAAAAAAATTCAGGATAATCAGAACTGGAACAGAGAAATGCAACAGAGTTGCAAGGCATTGCAATGCTGAAAAAATGACCAATTAAATGCCAGATTAAATTCAGTGTTGATAACACCTGACAGTGGTTTTTAATCTGTGTATTTCTCATTCATCTGGTCTAGGATTAGGTGCAGCCTTACTATGCATAATACACACAGAGTTTTACTTACATGATTTTCAAATATGTGAAGCTGAAAGAAGAACTTGAAAAAATGCAGAAAATGGGATAAGGCTGATCAAACAAGTGGAATGGCTTCCATAAGAGAAGAAGCTATAACTGTGGCAGGGACAAGTTGATAGCCTGTGACTCCACAGCCTGGAGAAGATGGGGCTATAAAGTTGTATGCAATGATAGATATGATGCAAGAGTGAGTAGGAAATGAATTTTTTTTCTTATTTCTTCTACTAGGGATGCTAAATGAAGTTGAGAACTAAAAAAAAAATAAAAGTGGAAGTACTTTCTTTATACTCCACATGTTTCAGTTGTGGAATTCATTGTTATCAGGTTCTTTGAATGCCAGAATTTTAAATGGACTAGCAAAGTTACCACAGAAATTTATGGAAAAAAGGTTTGTTACAGGCTACTGAACAAAACAAACTGGTAGTAAATTCTTGTTCAGACTGTTCTTAAAAGTGTGATTAACTGAATCTGTGAGGATACACAAGTCTGCTTGTTCTGCTGTAATAGTCATCGCCTAACCACAGACAGACAAAATGCACATTTGCTGAGATTTTTGTTCATTTTTATATCTTATATGAGGTAAATAAAAGTAAAGAAGATTAACATCATCTCCAAACATATTACAGGTGCTAAGAAGCTCAAATTTGGGAGACACATTATGCTCTCCATTCTATTCCACTTGATCTATTGCAAGGTGTCACACACACTGGTATGAGTGGTTGGGATAGGCTTACTAATAAGTAGCATTTCTCTTTAAGGCTGTTAGCAACTGCTTCAGATCGTACCAAATATTAATGTTTCTGTGAAAGAAAGTTCCATTTTCCCCCACAATTTGTGTTGTGACTGACTCATTATTCCTTCTTCTTGCTTAGCATGCACGAAGAATCTTCTTCCTATACTTATACAGCAACACAGATCCTAATTAATTTTAACTTCAATTATTAAAATGCACATTTATAAAACCATGATCCGGGATCCTTAAAGGATTTAAACATTAAGAAAATTACAACTGGCATTTTTCTCTATGATAGGGAACACTTTACTGTGTGATTCCTTGCAGCAAGTCCTGCATCCTGGAAGGATCAAAGAAACGAAAAAGAAATTGTTGGGGATCTAAATGGCAAGGGACATCATTGCCATGAAATGAGATCATAGTGTGGCCTGGGTTGAGGGGGAGGCACAATCACTGGCATAAAGCAGCTAACTTGACATGGCTCACATCTTAACGTCACATTCTAAAAGAAGTCACACTTATCCATGAAGGATCAGTTCCAGAAACATGATCCAAGCGCTAAGAGTAGCATGTGACTTCTCGCTGCCCACAGGACAGGTAACTAAACCCAGGAAACGCAGGCATGCAGAGACTGAAAAGCTGTATTGCAGGAAAGAAGATGTTAAACAGTCAGGGCTAAGTACAAACACCTTGAATTTCACCTAAGGTTAACTGGTATCTGATGGGAAACACAAGCACCACAGCAATATATGCCTGACATTCTAGAGTTTGTGAAGACAAGCAATCTAATTTATGTTATCTGTTGCTGCCATGTGAATTGTCATAATGAATATCTTAAATTGGTGAAGCAGGGTCAGCTTGTGGAAGGAATAAACAGGATTCAAGTTCCTGAACAGGCTTTTTTTTTTTTTTGGCTATTTTCCATCTTTAAGATCTTGCAAAAACTTGCAAAATTTTGTGACTAAGGAAACTACTTTGAAGGGATATTCTTTCACTGGTATTTTTTTTTTAACTAACAATTTGCATTTAATTACATTCAGGTGCAGCATATATAAACTACAGATATGCAACAGCCAGTTTGTTTTGGCATTATGCCTGATATATCAATTTGCATTAGTAGGATTGACATTTTTCTGCTATACTTGAAAAGCTTTGTGTAAGGGTGGATACAGCTAACTGCAGTGATGCAAACAACTTTAAGCAGTAAAAGAAAAAAATTGTCAACAACATGCTACAAAATGCTAGAGACCTTTCTCAACCATAATTTAATAAATTCAAAATAATTACATTTAATTAAATAAACTTCTATCAAAGAATGCTGAGTAATTCACAATTTTATTCCATGAAGGGTGCTTAATGAAATCACTTGGTACTGTTAACTGATGCCATTTGAAATAAGAACTCGTTTCATCTAAAGTCCTGAACAATTATTGCCTTCTATAACTTCACATTGCAAACCCAAAACCCTGTTCATATTCTAATAATTTAACAAATATATCCTGAAATTTTCAGGTCTCCTCTGCCAGACGAGTACTGGGAGAGGATAAAGCATATAAAAAAAGCTGAGTTTTCTACTGCTAGAAGGAGGTTATCTTGTAAAATCACTAGGGATTTCTCCTCTGATTTTTGAAAACTTTTCAGTAGAAGCAAAACAGCAACAGAGCAGATTATTTTGGTTTTGTTGATTTTGTCAGGCTGAGGATACTTTGTCAAATGCTACTACTACAAGTCATATTTCAAAGCAGTTTCACACAAATTAGAAGTGTTTTTTTGTTCACTTTCATAGTTTTTTGAGGGATAAAGAACGAAATCTATATTTTGTTTTATAACTGACTAAGAGACAGAAAGGATTCTGAATTAATTCAGCTTCATGAATTTGAAATAGTGTCAACTTAATTTAAGAACTGTTGGAAGAAATCATTACTTTACACTTAAACTTCAGTGAATGCTCTTTATCTGATTTCTGCTACTATGAATAAATGAGTGACAGAGAAGAGGTTTGCTCTGGTGTGTTCCTGAGAGTGTAGCCAAATTATTCTCTGTGGAATGCTATAAACTGCAGGCCTTATTTCATGTTAAGGGAGTAGAAAGATTTATTATAGTGTTTTGCTAAATCTCACTTAAACTCGTGCCAGGCTGCTGACAGGCCTCCAATATTGGATGATTCTTATAGTCTGTTTGAGCATTTTCTACATACCTCATATTTACAGGTCCTGGCCTGTCATGAATAATTTATTTAACGTATGTTATTACCATAAGATTTTTTATGTTAAAAATACTATCTTCGTTGCAATGATGGCAGACCAGGTAAAACTTAACTTTTGAAATAACTTTCCTGAACTATCTACTCAGAATAGAGAAGTTCCTACTCAAGTTGCTGGGAAGACCTACTAACAATCACCAAGTGACTGAATATGTAGGAGGTGTGACAGAAATGTGGGAGACCCAGCTTAAGTACTCAGTTCTGAGTCAGGAAAAAAGCTCCATGTAAATACCTCCTCCCTGGCAGTCATCAAGAGTATCCCAGGGGTGATGTCTCTGACTTTGATCAATTAATCTTTCCCCAGCTGTGAAATGCTAAAAAGATGAAGGTTTAATAAAAGTTGCTGTTTTCTTACAAAAAAAAAAAACCCAAACAACCAAAAAAGAAAAAATCAACCAAACAAAACCCTAAATTAATCAACCAAACACCCCCCACACACCTACCACTATCACTCAAGTTTAAAATCCAGAACAAATTTTGAAATGTTTTTTTGTCATGGAAAAGGACTGTTCTCTCCCACAATTGGAACGAAACACCAATATCAATTTGGATCAGGAGAGACCACAGTGTGTTGCAATCTGTGGTGTCTGCAAGGTAGAGCTTCATCTTCAAATGAGGCTTAAAGAGATGCCCTGTTTTATGCAAACTGGAAGAACTCAAATATAAGCTATAACAATAAGGTAGAGCTATATTTGGACAGTTTGGTCTTGTAGATTTTGCCTAATCTGATTGCTAACATGTACATTAAGCCAAGGTATTTAATGGAAGAAACATACAAAATATATATTTCTTCCCATGAGCCCTCTAATATAATCTAGTTGAAGCAAAAAAAAGAAAAAATCAGTTTATTACTTCAGAGTCCTACTGAGTTAGTATGACAAACAACTGTTTATTGTGCTCATCTCCACCATGGCTTCAGTGAAGGTTTCAATTCACCTGAATAGTAACAGTCTTTAATCAATGCAGGGAAGATACTGGATTCAATGCTGCTGTCTGTGGATTCATATCATCACTCCAGTAGCAGTTTTTCTTTTCTGGCAGGTTTCAGTCACTTCATTTTCTCACATTTCTGGCTCAACAGTTCAGAATGAAACTGGGCTGATGTTGCTGTAGGAATTGTTCAAGGTTTTCTCTATAAATTTCTTTTACTTATACTCTGCAGGGTTCATATTTATAAGCATCAGTGGTTATTGTTCTCCCAGCTTTTCTGAAGCCATAGGATTAATACACAGGATTTTGCTTTTGGGGCTTCAAGGCAAGCATATTAAAGTGACTGTTACACAGTAAATACAACATCAATTTACACTGGATTTTCAGGTGTTTACAATTTAAACTAGAAGGAAAGTGCCTCTCAGAAAACTGAAAATTCTATATTGCAATTCAAATTCCTACTGTTTCCCTTTAATAGGTCATTTTTCAATTTCACATCAAAGGCCTAAAGGCCACTTTTTATTTACCATAGCAACAACACACATACATATCTCAATCATTTCTCATTCTTTTAGGATTACACTGCAGATCTCAATCAAATGGCAAAACCAGAATATCTACTTACTAGAAATCAGCATTTGACCTAGCTATGGAAATGAAGCATAATATATTTCATTAGGATGCTATAATGATTGCTGCTATTAACAGGTTTTTTCTCCTGTCATTTTTTTTATTACTGGATAAATAATTATTGAACATTTCAACAGAATGAGCTACCCAAAATGAAGCACTGATGTGACAGATCTCTTGTTGAGGAGTAAACACGATATTGGAAAAGATGCATTTTGTTCTGGCACTATCCAAGTTATCTCCAGTTAAAACCTGCCATATATATTTTACACTAAACACTTCCAGTTCTGTGTACAGAAATTAAAATGCATTTAGCATGTGTTTTTAGAAGGAAAATAAGATTAAGTTATACAGATGTATCCTATACCTACTGGTGATATTCAGGTGACAAACAGCAGAGATATGTGATAAATTCCGTCTGCCTTCCAATTTATGTATTGATTTCTTTTATAGCACCCACCACACCAAGTGTGAGTTATACATGCAGCTTCGAGCACTCCACTCTACCCACTGTTCCATTTCTTCCAAGATTACTTGTAAGATATCACACCTCTATACAGTGTGAAATGTTTGCCACTTTCATTTCTAAAACCTGTCTTCTAAGGATGTGTTCCTTTCTTCATTGAAAAGTTACAGTTGTTTAAGAGGCAACACAGGCTACATAGAAAGTGAGAACAGGGAGGAGTTTTAGCTTTGACACCTGGCAACACTGTATGTAGAAACAGAAGCTACACAAATTCCTGTAAGGAGAGTGAATTTGCTTCCAGTCGACAACCATCATTTCACTTTGAGGGACCTAAATACCATCATAGCTGTCTCTGCAGGGATATTTGAAGTGGCATGTGCTATCCAGTGATTCCTAGTAAACAACATGCTAGCTTCAAGGTCTTTTATGGAAACTGTACCTACATTACAATATAACTTTTCAAATATTATGATTCACATTGCTGTCATTCATGCAAAATAGATTATTATTAACATTGAAACACACTACAGCATTTAAAGTACCATGGCCTGCAGAACTCATGTGTTGCTTCACTGCCTGTATGTTGCAGGAGCTCTCACCTGTTTAGATCAACCATCCTTGCATATTCCATATACTGACACTTGCAGAGTTCTGTTTTACCGCGTGCTTGGTGTGCCAAGCATTACAGGTACATACACATGGCACACCCAAATTTAGCGCTGAGAAAACACAGCTTTCAGTTTGTAGATGGTGCTTATCTGGTCTACATATTATGATCCGTTTTACTTAGGGACAAGGATATTTGTGACACAAGTTCACCTCTAAAAGGTTAACATTAATTTTCAATGCCTTTAAGCCCACTTACTTTGTTTAGTAATAAACTCAGGTTTAATACTATTTAAGCTCATTCTTATGCAGAGATGAGACCTTGAGTTTTGCTGTTTTAAGGATCTAGACTAGACTCTCCAGCACTGTCTAAATTTCTCCATTCCAGAGAATGGCATTTGGCAGTTAGTCACTTATTCATATGTGATGCTGATGGGAAAGAATCGATGCTTAAGTAGGCAGGGGATCATTGCATCTACCGCCTGTCAACATCTTTCCTAAATGGCAAGGACACTTTGCTTTTATAGTTCCTGGCTGGAAAGAAGAGGCAGTTGGCAGAAATCTAGTTGTTATAAAAAGGAAGTAGTTGAACAGGGCAGGGAAGCATAAAATAAGATCCTCTCCCCATCTTTTACTGGGAAGAGGTTTAATTCCCCATTAATACTCTAGCTATTTGCAATGGCAATTCGGGATCTTACAGTGGCACCTGTGGCCAATGTCAGTACTTAAACTGTGTGTACTCTGAAGTTCTTCTATCAGTCTGTCATTAGGTACAACCTGATACAAGTTAACAGCTCTCCCATGGGGTGGGGGCAACTGTCAGTGGCTTGACAGTCTGTCATCCTTTGTACTCCTTAACTTACTGGGTTAGATGCTCTTCTTGTTTAGACACTGATCCCAGATCCTGCCCTTGCCCAAGCCTTCCTACTCAAATGCAGTCCAATATCAGAATACAAGGAGAGAGTCTCACTGAAGTTAACATGGGTTTCCTTTTCATCATGTCAGGATTTTATGGCAAAGAAGCTTGAGATGTGATTTTACAAAAACCCTCCAAATACCGTATAATTACAATACTGTAAAAATCATAAGAGAGAAGAAAAAAGTCCATTTTTATACTTACATTTCAAAGCAATCTCATCTAACAAATTCCTAGCAATTTACTATCAACTTGGCTTAATTTCATCTCTTACTTTACCTTTTCATTTCTCATCTCAAAATGTTCATACTTTTCAATTAAAATGCCATAAACCAAATAATTTAAATTTATTTCCTATGGATAATTTGGGGGACCTCAAGCATTAATTTTCACAGAAACATTTTTTTTTTAATATTATTTCAGCATTATTTAATAGGTGGAGTGGAGCCTCCAAATGGGTTTTCACTGCCAAAACTCAAAAATTCATGTAGAAAGTTTATTTTTTTCAGGATAAAATGCCATTGAAGAATTGTCTGCATTGTTTATCTATCGTTTAGAATATTTTTGTTCATTTCTTCTCTCTTTCCTCAAGAAGTTGTCCTGGAAAAAAGTTTAAGCTAAATTTGGTTCAGCTAATTGGAATTTCACCTGAAATCTTACACAGTTGAAAATCAGTTTTTTTAGTTAGTTAATCTATATGGTTTTACTCAAATCAACACTACATATCATCATTTATATACAATAATTTATATGCCAAAAATCACATTGAGGTGTTTCATAATTGTAGTTTTAAAGATATCATCATAAGTATACAGGAAAGCACTGCTGAGCTAATTACTTCTTTGTTAATTTCTGTGAAGAATATTCCCCTTTCTGTGGCCTGTTACAATAATTTCAGGCTAATTCATACTGCTATGGTACGTTAGTTGGCGACTGAGGATAGTAGACATTTATTGGCAAAGTTAAATTATGCATAAGGGGAAATACAGGTCCAAAAAGAGAAAAATATCTTTTGTTAAAAATAATATTTCGAAAGCAACAAATATATACATTACTCGTTGTTGGCTTATAGTAAGCTTTTGCCCACTTGGAAAATATAACTTACACAAAGTAAAATTCACTGTTAAGTTACAAGAAAAATAAAACTACTAAAATTAATAGAATTAACTTTTCAACAATATTATCTGATCTGAATAGTAATGAAGCTCGGATGAGCTTATTTATCCATCTGAAGTAGATTTGAATCTACTACATTTGAATCAGATAGATTTGAACTAGATTTGAATCAGATAGATATCTACTTCATAGTTTGCTTTTGAAGCATAGACTGTTGTCTAGGAGACCTAAACAACATTCATTTTTCCTCTCAGCACACAAGAAATTAGTCAGAGCCAGTACGCTTGACATGTTGAAAGATCACAGATAGGCCCCTTGCGACTCTTTTAGAGAAGATGTTGTATAAATGTATTGTATTGTTACTGCACTGAAGAGACTGTTTAAATTCTCCATCGCTCATAGGTTAAAACCAGCACATTTCAAGACACCGATCTTACATCTCAAGTGAAAGAGTAAAGTATTGATTCTTCATTATAAAAATTTCTCCAGATAGGGCATTATTTTGCATTCATGTTCTTTGAGGCAGATTATTCCTTTCTATTCCATAAGTTTGCAAACAATACGTTCTGGCATATAATATTTTTTCCTTATCAAAATTTGTGGCTACCCCTGCATCTATTTTTACATTTCCGAAGGACTGAGTATAAGTTTCTGATACTGAACAAATGTCCATACAGAGGCTGAAAGAGGTGATGCTGGTGTAATGGAAATGGATTGTTTAGCATCTGCAAGTGAATGCTGCGTTTAACCCCAAAAAGAAATGATAACTTCTCAATATGTCCTTTAGGAACAAAAAGTCCCACAAACGCTTCAGCTCTTTTCTAGTCATCGATTGTGTTAGAAATAAAAAAAACCACACCATATAATTGGAACAAAAAAACCTTATCCTGAGATTTATTATTGCTCTTGTTGAAGTATTCACTACGAGGGAAGGGTGGCAGATTTTATTGTTCCTCATGCCATATTATTACTATTCACAGGTATCTTAAACATCCAAATTCTGTAAGCAAGTCCTGTATATCATGACGTCACTTCATGTCAATTGTTCCAGAAGACAGTAAATACCATATTTCAAGTAATACAAAGGTAATTGTCTACCTTTAGTGTCGTATTCTCAGGAATATGGTTGACATTTAGATTAGTCCAACCTGAGCAAATCATAGGGTAGGTGGGGAGTTTACTTTTTTTTTATTTATTTCTGAAATACAGCCACGCTTTCACACTTTACCCTAACACTGATCTAGAACAATGTTTGGCAGGAATTTGAAACACAGGAGTTACATGAATAAAAAGAATAAAACCTAGACTTGTTCATTTTCCCACATTTTCCCTTATTCCCTTGAAGCAACTGCTCAAACGGCAAACAGATGTGTGCCAGAGATTTTTCTTTGCCTATGAACATTTTGCATTTGGCAGTGCTCAGAATAGAGATTGTTGCAAAAAAAAAAAAAAAAGATGATATGGAAGGATGTCACCTGAAACAATCAAATATACTGAAGAGATTTAAGACGTTTATGCATAAGCTGCAGTTTTGTGACACTTCTAGCAATGGTAGAATAGGATTTCAAACATTCCAGAAGAGAGGAAAATGCTTGAATGGGGTTATGGCTTTTCAAAAGATACAGTCCGAGTAGGGGACAAGTGAGCTTGCAAAATTCAAGGTACTGTTAGCTTTTATTTATTTTCTCTAAAAAACCAAAGATTTCCCATCACAATATTCAGCAACATTAGCCAATATAATCTTAGTCATAAATGCAAGTAATATAAAGTATATTTTATCAATTTCTGTGTATCTAATGTAATACACTTTGAGATATCTTCTGACTTAAGTGTCATGTCTGCTGACCGAACTGCCCAGAATGCCTAACCTGGGAAAGAATGAAATGTGTGACAGCTACTGATTCAGAATTTATAATTTTGTTTTTTTTTTAAAAAATGAGATCCTCATACTGTTTACTGCTGAACTTGGAATGACCCGAGGAAAATCACCTTTGGGGATGAAAGGCATAAAGTTATTTTCCATGCTGTCTCAGTCCCGAAATTCTGCTGAACACAGACTGAGAATTGCCAATTAAGCCTAATTGTGATAAACTATATTCTCTTTATTAAAGATAATGGGGGACTACAGTCTAACAGGTAATAGCCCTAAAACACTCTTCTAATTGTGGTTAAAACCTTAGGTTAGATTTAAATGACCACAGATGTAACATGCCAGTGCTCCATCTTCTAGACCATTATTACAGTATTCACATTTACATACACAATTTATTTTGGCACAGTGTTAAACATTATTTGCCACAAGTATGGATAACTAGACTTTCTACCACACTGTTAGTTTTCATGTGATTATAATTCTGCCCTAATCTATGCTAAGAAAAATGGAGAGGAAGGGAATGCTTTTGCCTCTCTGCATCCTATCCTCCTTTTCTTGCCTTAAATCAACCCCTGTAGCAGACAGCATTCTGAAATATGCAAAAAATCTAGCCAAGAGAGACCAATCATTCCTGGATAAAGCACAAACGTGGTAAAAAAATGCTTCAAACATTTCCAATTAGAAAAACAATTTCTGTTAGGCCAATATATACATGAACTGTATCCATAAATATATTCTTTGAAAATATTTCCAAATTTTTAACCAAACACAGTGTTTATAAAAGTCATATTTTCAGTCCTTCGCTATGAAGATGAAACACTCCCCTATGAATTTTAGAAAATAGGTTATGTTGAAATTTTCCAGTGAGATAAAAATGGTACTACAATAACAAGGAGTACTCAGTAGCTCTAAAAACATGTCACCAGACGCCTAACTTCAGAGACCTGTTCTTCAAAATTTTCTTTCAAAATATTATATGATTTTTCCAAAGTCAAGCAGCAACAAAATGGTAAAAAGAATAGAGCTATGTCTCCCAACACCTTTAGATTGCATATGTATTAATGAAAAGAATTTGCATAAAGGATGATACATCCTGTAATTTCTACGGAAAACTCTAAACAGAAGTGTTTTACGTTTGAACATGACTGGATCTTATGTCAATGAATATACACATGGAGAGGGAACATGAAAAATCCAAATAAAACTACTACACAGGAAAATTGAGGTCACATTGAGGGATATCATGATTTTAACTGGCTTTTTCACTTCCAGTTTTGCTGACATGTATTTTAGAGGCCTTCTGTATTGCTTCACAGCTGGGCTACATCCATTTTTCATGCATCACTATGAACTCCTACACTGTGCTCCTAAGTGGTAGATTTCCAACCCTTAAGCAATTTGAAACTTAGACATCTAAAGATCTTGAACAACACAAGGCCATTTAAGAAGCACAGTGATTTTCCTAAAAAGTGCAAGAAGATTAAATTAAAAAAACACTTTTGCTTTAAATAACTTTACATTTTGCAAAAGGTTGAAAATTAGTAAATTACCAAATAAATAGCATAAATATTTTATTTTCTCTAACAGTCTGGCCTACAAAAATAACTTTTAATGTCTTTGAACAATTATGTCTTCATCCAACTATGCATTCCCCATTCCCTTCTTATTTCTGTTAACAAACCTCTAATGGTTTCTCCAAAGCATTTAGCATCACAAAACCCATGTTCTATCTGTACTATGTTTCTTACAGTTGATTTCACCACCCAGATGAATATTTTCTGATAGAATGCTTTATCCTAAACATGCATCAGAACATTCAGCATTTAAAGTATTGGACTCAGTGACACAAAATAAATTTATATTTCCATTCAGCCTTTGAAATGAATACACCCTTAATATTTGTGTGAAAGTCCCAGAAGTCTATGTGTGCAGAATATAACAGGGATTGAGAGATGAGGTTATCATAGATCCATATATTTCTGCTGAAAGTTGGTTTTTTTGTTTACTCCAAATTCAAAAGGTACTTTCAGTTAACTAAAATTCAGCTTCAGGTTTCAGCTTTTAAAAGTCTGCAGCAGTACATAATAAGATTCTGGTTTTCCTCTTCTGTTATGGGTAGCATTATTTAATGATTCAGATCCCTTTTTCTGTGACCTACTTTTAAAAGAAATTCCAGTCTCTTAAGCTCAGGGCATGTTTTTGAGTTTGTGATTTGAAACTAAATTTAAAGAACGGGAACTCAGTACTGGTGGTTTTAAATGAGTCAAGTACAAGCAGATGCTATCACAGTTTCTTTAAATCTGCTTTCTACTAATGTTTATAATTTCTGAGTTACAGAGCAATGACACACTAAGAATATTTATAACCTGCTTAAATTTCAGATAAAATGATTCACATATTATTTTTTTCTTTCCAGTTTCTTTCTAAAAGGCCTTCATTATGAAACTGGTGCTTTTTAGTTACCCACAATGCACCAATGTCTAAAGTCTGATTCAGAGTGCCAGATGAGCTTAGGTCTTTTTGGAGACCCATCTTCTCCACAACAGTCCTAAGAAATGATGGAGGGGGAAGAGTCTTCTCATCAACCAAGCAAGGAAAGGAATTTACCTGATGGAAAGCAATGAAGATGAGAGAGCCAGACTCTTTCTTTTTTCAAGTGAAAGAACAAGAGGCAATGGACATGAATCAAAGGGCATGAAATACCATCTGAACCTAAGAAACACTTTTTTACTCTGAGGAGGATGGTCAAACACTGATGCATTCCCCAGAGAGGCTTAAGAATCTCCGCTACTGGGTACTGAAAAGTCAGACGTGATCCTGAGCATCCTGCTTCAGCTGACCTTGCCTGAATGGGGAGGGCAAGTGTGGTGTGTGGGATGTCTGGACTAGATGATTTCCAGACCTCCATTCCAACCTGACCTATTCTGTAATTCACTGATTCTGTGAGTTGAAGTCACCCAACTCCCAAAAACAATATGATCCAGATTCTGATTTTGAGGGACTGAAGTAAACATTGGAAATCTGATGTCTTTCCCTGAAGTCAAGTCAAAACAGGGCAATAGGTTTCTCAGAGCAAGATTCATAGCCTCATATAACCTTGGGCATTCATGGAGGCCTTCATTTCCAATTAGAAAAATAAAATGAATTTATCCCTTAAAGAATGGAGCAAAATTATTATTCCATCGCACTGGGAAGAAAGTCATGCAAAGCAAGAAAATAAAAAAGGACAACCTTTTTTTGAGCTTCTTTTTGATTATTATGTGGGAAAAAAATAACTTTGGGGCTCCTCTGAGCAGACAAGCCCATTTTATACCACCGTGAAATAGTCTGATAATACTGGGATGAAAATTCATAACATTTCACTCAATCCCCTGCTATGTGAGTCAGAGAGAGTATGCTGAGCAACTAGGCCACCTACGCTGATAGGTTAAATCTCACTAACAGGAAAAGCTTAAACCCTCAAGATTTAATACAGTCCGATAACATGCACTTCATTGTGTTTTGTTTCTTTTCTTGTATAAGGGAAAGAGCAAGATACAGATCATTAAAAAATATATTAAATCTGACATTACACTGAAGATTTGATACTGATTTTTTTCCACTGCCAGTGCAATCAGAGAAATAAAATTCCAGCTACTACACACCAAGCATATTAAACAAGCACAGTTTATCTCACCAAAAAACAATGCATTAATTGCCTTGTCAAGTATTAGTAGTCAAGTTTTATCCTTTAATGAGGAAAGTGTCATGAATTTAAAAAGTGAAATGTCTAGAATAATAATCATAAAGAAAATGAATGAATTGCAGTAAGGGATATGTACAATTTTTTTGAAGTATGATTATTCAAGACAGAAAAGCAAAGCTAAAGAAAGAAAAACTAGTAAAGGTAGTAAAGCATAGTAAAGCCACTATGAAAGTACAAACACAAAAGTAAAAGATATATCACAAAGAAACTGCATAGGTTTAGTATAACAAAATCCCCAAATCACCTGTTGGAAAGTCAGCTGTTAAAAATCAGTAGAAAGTGTGCAGAATTAACTCGGTGGAAGACTGTAATTCTACTTTGCTTATTTCTTTACAGTGTAGGATAATAAAGTCTAAACAGAATATAAAGGGATCACTAAAAGCTCAGAGTTAGGTTGAGGAATTTCACAAAATGCCATAACACAGCCAGAAATACACAAAGGCAATTAAAAAAAGTACTAAGATTTTTGAAACTATGATAAAAAAACGTTTCATAAGAACTTAGGGAAGCTTGCTTTAGACACAAATAAAAATACTTTTATTTTTAGTTGTTTTGAAATATAGCTGATGTTTTGTAATGTAAATCATTAACAAAATTTAAAAATTGAAACAGGAAGCAAAATGTTCAAGTGAAAAAAAAAAAAAAGAAAGCTTTTAAGTGTTCTTTTTCTATTTCCAGTAAAAAACCTATTAATAATGTAGTATTTATGAAAGCACTGAAAATCTATGTCCTTCACAGTTCTGGTAATATATACTATGCATAGCAAGATTTCTAAGAAAAAATAGGTAAAACTGCTACAGAACCCATGATTCCATTGAAAAAGACCAAAAGAGCTTTTTTTTCAAACAGTTAAGAGCCACAAGCAAGAATAGTTATGAGTGTTTCAGGTTAAGACCTTCAACAGACTTGATAGTATATATTATTATGGCCAAGCATGTGCAGAGGCACCATGGTACTGTTGAAATCAAATTGGTTAAGGCAACCTAAAAATAAAAAGTAATTTGATTGGGATTAAAGACATAATAAATATCAACAAGTCAGGGAAGAATTAAAAGGTGTGGCTGCTATCATTTTGTGGAAAAAGGGAGACCCTCCTTATTTTCAAATGCATATTTTAGACAAAACAAAATAGTGGAAATAATGTGCCTTAATGATTTCTGTATACATCTGTATGTTCAGACAGATGAAGAAGTCTTGCATGCCAGTGATTTTTGCAGCTTCTTGGAACTGGATTGTTGTAAATTCTGTGTGACAATCAAATCATTAGCTCCTGTTGCCAAGAGAAGTGACAGATTTCCATTTACAAAAGAAATCTAACATGAATTTGGTCTCTTGTCAGATTTTTCTCAACATCTTGCAGAGAAGGGGAGCTGGATGCAAATTCACCAAATGAACAAACATCAATTTGACAAAATCAAGGTAATTCAGATGAAACTGCTAGTTTCTACTGAGACTTTTGAAGATAAGGAGGGAGACAAAGCTCCTCAGATCCCTGTGGGCATCTGACACTCTCGGTCCCCATGTCCAGAATTGTAGGTCCATATTTTCACTCTCAAGTCTAAACAATCTTGAATTCTTTGGCATATAACAGGTTATCCTTGACAGATAAAGAGAATATTGCTGCCAAATCACTTTCTAGTATGGCTGGAGGTTTAGGGTTGACTTTCCCAGGACAGAAGGAAAATCTGAAATATTCTCCATTGGCAGGTGACTGCCACGTCGCCCTGTAGCCCCAGTGCTACTGTGAAAAAATAAAGAGTCAGTGTTCTTGTGAACTGGCTCTCTCCCTGACCCGGTGAGAACTGCCCAGGGTGGCATATGCTTTACACCAGCAGATGACATTTGTAACGATGTGTTGCCTTCCATTCACCTCATCATCGGTATTACAGCAGTTACCCTCCTCACTTCTCCCCTTGTTGGTGTCCGAGTCATGCTCTGAGAAGCCTACTGACAGGAACTGCATAGGGCTGCCAGACATTTCATTTCTTTTCCCCAAGCACTCTATCGATGTGCATTGAGTCAGCCCAAATATCTGACTGAGTTCAAGTTCTGGTGGACAAGAAAGCGGAAGACATGGTGGAGCCATGCAATGGGCAGGATGAGCCAATCCCAACAGCAACCTGGAATGCATCAACAGAGCTCACGGACAGCAGAAATTTAGCCAGGGGTTAGTCCTGAGGCAGACATGGGGTACAACTGAAGAGCAACACTTGCTGGGACCTTAGTGCCATGGTCTAGTAACCAAGGCAGTGTTGGATCAAGGGTTGGACTTGATGACCTCAGAGGTCTTTTCCAACCCAGCTGATTCTATGATTCTGTGATTCTGTGACCTGTGTTGAAGTGATTGGATTTCTACAGCAGGGAACTGAGGCTGAAGACAGGAAGGCTTGGGGAGTGTGGGTATACTGAATAGATATGAGGACAAGGGCTATAAAAGTCAGGGACTAATAGATGAGCATGGGGAGAGAAGGGTTAGGGTGGATTTTGGGCTCCAGAAAACAGAGAGGCTAAGGACCAAGATTTTTGCATGTAGAGGTGGTTGACTGCTCTTGTAACCAGTGTGGAGCAGGGGAGGCAGGGTTTTGTGGGCTATAAGTCTGGAGACGGGAGAGGATGGAGGCAATACTGTTACATGTTACAACATGTAACATGTTACATGTTACAACACCTGTTGTATCTGCATCTCTGAAACTAGATAAAAGAAACATAGAGTTGGAATTGCCCCTTGCCTCCTGGTGATGATTAGCTTCTTTTATTTTATCTCCAGAAATATGTTAGCCTAAGCAGCATATGTAGCTGAGGGATATGGACTCCACTTTGGGCCCAGACTCTTATTCATTAGGCTTTGCAGCATGTATGGCATTGCAATGTTCAATGAATTAGTCCTCACAGACCAACAGTTTGTAATGCTTTACACCCTTCTAGTTTTTGGCAGAACTGTGTCTAAGGAGTGGTGCATATGTATAAATACATTTCTTATAATATAAATTCAATAAATGTCAAGATGTGTATTTGCCTTTAATGTTGATCAGTTGCTAATTCTGTCATAATTTAATTTTTTTATTATGGATTAAAAAAAGACATTTTCTTATGCTCATTCTCAGTTAACAGAATAGGCTATGTTGGACAGTTAACATTCAAGGCTTCTGCTGGTACCAGTGATAGTATGCTCCAAGGACTTCCTCAACTAAATTTATTCACACTTTAGTCTTTCCTCACTCTTGATTCTATTCTAATTCTTGAACAGAACTGGAAAATCCAGAATATTAAGGCTCAAATAAATAAAGCAACATCATGCCTACTGTGGTTCTCATCTAGCTGGACCATGGATTGGCTTCATTTTTCTTCTTTATATACTACCCATTACGATTTTACTTCAAGAAATGGAGAAGTCGACATGTTATTTGAATTTCTATAGAGAAACAGCACTCTATTACTAGAAAACAGAGACTATAATAAAGAAATCTGAGCAGCGATTCAACTACTAGAAAGTAAATTATTTGATGCCTGAGCAAGATATACACTTTCTCACCTGTAAAGAACTAACTTTCGTGTTAATCCCTGTGAGAAAAGTGGAGTGATGTAATTTGGTGAATAGACAGTTTCACCTGTCACTAGCTGTACAACTGCATATGGGTTGAAAATGGCTCAGCAGCTGCATTCTTACAAGACCAGTTTTACAGCAGAATTTAAATAATTAATCCATTAATAACTGTGACAGTAATTAATACCTTCTAGTAAGTTCTTATCCTTTTTAACAGGCTTTCTACCCATAACAGCTCCTAAAGTTTTACTATAAAATAAAATGGAGATAATGTCATATAATCATGCACATATTCACCAGCAATACTGTAAATGAGGGATTCACAAGATACTTTCTTCTTCCTGCAGTTTTTTTTTAATTCCTGCAGTACTGTGTAATATTTGTACAAATGGACTGCTGCAAGTACAGAACATTATTGCTGCATTCAAATCCTTTGGTTCTCCACAGACTTTGGTTAAAACCTCACATATCTGTTGGGGTTTTTTTTTTTGTCTTGGGGAGTGCAAAATCAGAGGCAAATAAAGATCTTCATGCAACAGAATGTTAAAAAAAAATACAAGAAACAGTGCCAAAAATCATGGGAAGGCACTCAGGCAGGCAGTGTGGAAACTGCCCATATGATACTCTTCACCTATACTTTTATCCTACCTATTCTGGTTTTCTTCTGTTAGTCTTGCCAGCTTTCATATTGGTTCTATGATACAAATATCTTTTAAATGTGAACTGTGGACTAAAACTGAAAATTAATTTGGTCTTGCATTGCAGAACTTTGTTTGAAACCAGAATCTAAAATAGGATATAGTTCAATTAGGAAATATGACAAACTAAAGGTGTACCAGTTGCCATCAGAGGTTTCTGAAAAATGTTTCAGAACATTCTTCAAATTCAAGTATTCATTTAGAATCATGTAAGAACTATCAGACAGATAACCATTTCCCCCTTTACACTTCTTCTTCTTTCCTCCTGCTTTTTCCAATGCTGAAAATGCTTCTTTCCTCATCCCCTTCTCCATTTTCTTGCCTTACCTTTCTGACATAATATGCAAACAAAGAGACATAGGACGTTCTAGATGGTGAAAAGTCACCTGATATTCTGAAAAAATGCAGTTCTTCCAGTTCTTCAGTCACTGGGGAGAGTGGGGAACTGTTGCATTGGAGATAATGATCATGGAGCCTTGGTATCCTAGTTTGCTATCCCTTTTTATGGTCAGTTATGTGAACACAAAGAAGAGAAAGACTGAAGTGATGCATTCCTGTGAGTTCCTGCTCCCTACATAGAGAATTTTGAGGCTCTGCCATAAGATCACAATCCCCTGTGATCAGCTAAATGAAGAGACAAAAGAAGTGGAAAAAGATGTGGTGATGTGTATGTTACGATTTCTCAAGACTAGATTAATGTGCATTTCACTATGTTCTCTCAGAGTTTAACATGACAGGTGACTGATACAAAACTATGACTGTAATTGTCCAGTGCCTTTTTTATTCTGTCTACACAGAGTCTGATCCATTTATGACACACTTTAGATTTCAGTCCTCTGCATCTCCAGATCCAGGAAAGAGAAATGCAAATCAGAAAATATTTCTTTGTATTTATTATTCCTAGATGAAAAATGGTCCATGAAATGACAAACCTGTTAATCTAATCTGACTTTGAATTTTTTTTTCTATTTTAGAAAGTGTATTTACTGAGATTTTCAAAGCTTAAGGGAAAAAGATTAAAGATAGAGTTGGTACACAGCTTTCAATCATTAAAGCAAATGAAAGCAGAGCAGTATTTGAAAAAAGAAATGGTACCTATTAGCAATGAAGGGAAAGGCTTGAGCACATGGAAAAATACATTAGGTAAAACAAAACAGTTAGCATGGGTTTAAAAACTCAGGTAAGAAACCATCTTTTAACATTAGCAATATATGTGTTAGCTGTACTTTTCCATAAATGGAGAAAGGTTTAATGTTATTTTAAATCTTCATAGCAAGAAAAAAACCACCAAATCAAATCTGGCATCATTAACAGTTTTGACATTAGATTAATCTTAACTGCAATGCCTGGATAGCCTTGGCCTTCTTAGATTCTAAAATGAAAATAATAAATTATGTTTCCTGTGGAAACTCAAGAACACAGTCACTAATAGAGATAGACCACAATTGTCCGGGGGATTTTATTTATATATTTATTTATTATCCAGCAAAAGAGCTGCAGATCTGGAAGAAAAGATTCTCTTGAACAGAAGGCCTAGAAATTCTAAGGAACTATATAAATGAAATTTCATGGCATGGGTTTTTGTTTGATTGGCATTTTGTTTTGGTTTTCATTTTTTTTTAATAAAAGACATATTTGATAATTATTTAAATTTTTGTGGGTGTGTGTGAACTCTTCAACTCTTATTCTCAGTGGGTGTATGACGGAAGGGCTTTTTGCAACTAAACAGGTATTTTAAAAATATGAGTGAGAACATCACAGCCTTGTTTCTGTTATAGTAAGTTCTCCTTTGGGAGTCTATCCCTCTGTCTTAAAAAGCAGCCTGGTAATAACACCTCCAAGTTTTAGGCACCACAATATAAAAAAAACCCCAAAACATTAAGCTATTAGAGAGTGTCCAAAGGAGGGCCAAAGAATGGTGAAAGGTCTGGAGAGGAAACTGTATCAGGAGCAGCTGCAGTCACTTGGTCTATTCAGCCTGGAGAAGAGGAGGCTGAGGGGAGACCTCATTGCACTTACAACTTCCCTGTGAGGGGAAGCAGAGGGCCAAGTACCACTCTCTTCACTCTTGCGACCAGTGACAGGACTTGAGGAAATGGCATGAAACTGAGTCAGAGGAGGTTTAGGTTGGATATCAGGAAAAAGTTTTTCACCCAGGGGATGGTTTAGAACTGGAACAAGGTCTCCAGAGTGACAGCACCAAGCCTGCCGAAGTTCAAGAAGCGTTTGGACAGTGCTGTCAGGTACATGGTGTGATTCTCGGGGATGGTCCTGTGCAGAGATAAGAGCTGAACTCGGTGATCCTTGTGGGTCCTTTCCAACTCAGCATATTCTATGATTCTGTGATTCTATAATCCCACTTGTGTAGCACAACAGTCCAACCTAAGAGAATACTTAATGCTGACATCTAGGGACCGAATCCATTACTGATAATTAAGATTTAAAAAAGCTAAATGTTTTAGCATCTGAGTATCAGTGAAACAAATTTGGATATCTGTTAAGAAATCCAGCCATGCAACCATCCTCAAAAAAAAAACAAAACACAGGTAGCATACATAGTAGCATTTTGAACAGACACCAACAACTGACAGGAAAATCCTGTGCAACAGAAGCAGGGGATAACATAGATGTAATTTATGCTGATCTATTTTAATATGAGCTTATACGGAGCCAGTTCTTCAGCTTTGACCTGAATCTTTTTCTGCCTGGAAAACAGATATTTCTAACAATTTGCAGTTGTGGCAGGTGAAGGTCCTCTTTCCTCTGGGTATGCACAGGTGGCTCTGAGGCTGTGTTAGTATTGCAATTTTGGGAGACACATAGTGACAAATGCACTGTATATGAAATCCCAGCAGACTGAGTATTCTTTTGTTTCATTCAGCAAGGGCTATAAATAAGCCATGTGGCACAAAACAGACGGCTGAATGAAACAAATGCACACTCACAAAATAAATCAGAGAAACCTCAGCAGTTTATAAATGGACACTTTCAACTGGATCCAAATAGAGAGGCAGAGAGCTTTTTTTATACAAATGAAAGAACAGCTTTAGTACTTTCTACAGGCACTTATGGGAAGAAGCTTCTATCAAATATTCATGGTAGCCTCTTGTCTACACAAGTCTGGTTGACAGAGTAATAGTATAGACTCACCTGGCACCAAAACTCAGCCATTTTCCCTTTCCCCATCCAGTAAATCCGTGGCTGTCACTGATAGGAGTTGATGGGAAATGATAGCCTTATTGAGCTGCCTCGTGAACTGTAACTCATTTGTTCTGAAGACCCAGACTGACAGCCTCTGCATTTCTCCCTTCCAGTGAAATTGAGTATAAATCACTTTATCATTTTTCCCCATGACAGTGTATCAGAATTCTGGAGTTTTATATGAAGTCATAGGGGTTGGTGGTAGAAATAAGACTTCCAATCGATCTTGTTGTTGGAGAGCACTGCATCTTGCAAGGTTTAACATGCCCACAAAAAACTGCAATTTGACTTCCACTAAGCAGATATATGTGGACACACACACTTGACATGTGGCAGAGAGGGAAAGCTAATCAGGGTCACTTCTACCGGGCAAATCATCTAAGCTTATGATTCACATGAACTTAAAATTTACAATCACTTTCAGTTCTTGGTAAGGCAATTGCTCATTTTGACTTTTAAGTCTCCTAATATATTCCCCAACCAAAATAACAATAAAATCCTTTTCTACAGAATACTACTTCACTGGAGAAGAAATCCCCTACTCTCCTTTGCTTCCATTCTTAATAAGGTGCAAAATAGAAAAATAGGATGGGTATACTAAAGGTAAACATAGACTGCTGCTCTAATCTAGAAACTACTTTATGACTTTGTTATTTAGAAAAACTAAAGACAATCACCATCTATTAGAATTATATAATGACAAAGACATTAGTTAGTACAA
The DNA here is from genome assembly GCA_035584735.1 of Pseudotriccus pelzelni. Taxonomy (NCBI): domain Eukaryota; kingdom Metazoa; phylum Chordata; class Aves; order Passeriformes; family Tyrannidae; genus Pseudotriccus; species Pseudotriccus pelzelni. Next base: position 63,515,002 of record JAWMRA010000113.1, read on the forward strand.
GAAATCTAGCTAAGTTAATGATTTCTCTTCTTTCAAAATCCCCTATGAGTTGATATGCACTGTGTAAATATTATTCATTAATTCCAGCACTGAAGAACTTGCTGTCCTTAAGCAAATAACTATCTCTATTAAAAAGGAAAAAAATATCAAAGTAGGTCCACAAACTCTCTACATGAAGCAACAAAGGACAGAGACACTTAGAAACATATATAAACGTGTAAAATAAAACGACTTACAGTCATGACTTTGGTCATTATAAATTCAAGGACATTTAGGGATTTGATGAACACTGTCTTGGAATACAAATCATAATTGAAGTCAGGGTTTTTTTTGTTTGATTACATTGAACAACTGATGGATTGAACAACACTGATGCATGTTTCCTTGCATCCCTGGCAGTAGAGCACAGAAAATGACCTAAGCTGAAATGGTTGAATTTTGATTTCTTTTGTGCTTTAGGATAAATGAGTTCCTCCAACTGATTATTTCTGGCCTTGGAAGCTATTACATCAAATTTATTTTCTTGATCCCTGTGCGTAGGTAAGCAAGAATGTAAACCCTTCTATAGAAGTGACAGGACAGGAGGTAATAATTTCTGCAGGTGGATGATAGAACAAAACTGTGTGATCTAGCATGTTCCCTGTTCACTACATTTATTGTGTCAAAGTGCAGCTCTATGGAGGTGGACTGCACAGATCTCCCTTCTTACCAGCCACCACTGACTGTGGCAAAATTCACAGTAGAAAACACATCATATCAAGGAATAAACCAAACCCACCACAGTAGAGGACATAGCTGAAAACTGTTTACTAATCAGTGTTTAGGCCATGGTGTAACACATGCCTAAACACCTAAACTTAGCTTAAAAGTGGTTCAACGAGAGCAAAAACTACGTGCAGCGCCAACCCATTCCCTTAGAAGACGTGTTAATAATCACTAAGTTGCAAGGGAAAAAGGTGTTTGAATTTAATGGACTTGTCAGTGTCAGTTTAATGGTTGGACTCAATGATTTTCTGACCTAAATGATTCTAGGATTCTACGATACTTGTAACAAAGCAGATCATGAGCATGTGTCTTAATTATTTTAGATGGTTGAATATTGACATCAACTGCCTGTTTTCTACTCCCTTAGCACTAACTACTGTCATTCTTAACACTGACTTGTGCAGCCAAAACCTCCCCCACCTTTCTTTATTAAACTCCCCTAAATGTCATTTCATCTGCCTTTGATCAGGTTGCATCTATCACTAGACAATGGACACTTTCTTGCTCCATTAATTCTACTGATGATATGGAATGTTCCACAGCTGATGGATCAGTAAGCTAGAAAAATGTGCACAAATTATTCAGAAAAACATGTGAGATGAATCTGAATTAAATGTAAACTAAAAATAAAATATGGAGATCCCTGGGAGATCAAGATTAGGGCCATCAATAGAACATAATGAAATGTTTCAAAAGTTTCTTATTGAATCCAATGCTAAAAGCATTGAGAAGGCAATCTACATCCATGACATGAACCTAAACCAAGAGTGGATTAAATCTGAATGCAACCAGATCCTTAATGGTGGTATCTGTAGGAGAAGAAGAAGAGTGTATATATAAAGGTATATAAAAGTATTTCGGGTTTTTATGTTTGTTTACATCGTAAAAATTAAAACACAGGGATCACTTGTGGTGAAATGCTTTATTTTCCCATCTTACTATTGAAACCCAGATTGTGAAAATAAACCTGATGGAATTTTTCCTCTTAGACAAATCAATGTATAAAGTTCCTAGCCTCATGCAGACTGCAGAGAAACAATTTCAGAAAGGCAGCTGAACAAATATGTGTAAGAAATAACATTGCCGGGCATAAAAAAGAACATACAATCTGAAATGGATTTTCTTTTCTGTTCAAAAATCCAGGCTATCTACAGAAAACATCATGCATATGCAAATTTAGTGCATCTACATAGTTGTCTATTTTTCAAAATATTGTAAGGCTCTTATGAAAAATTATTACCATTTTGAAGTCTGTTTCTGCCTTTAACTTTTTCAAATATGCTGACATTGTACATTACCCTTAGGTTAAAAAGTGTCAAGCGAGCAAATGTTCAGAGAACACTCTGCCCTGCAACTGTCACAAGGCTATTGCTGTTTTCATGTGGAGAGTTTTACAGGCTGTTGAGATGAAAAGGAATTATAGCCAAGTCACTTAAGTGTCATGAATTTTCCACTGTGCTTCAGGCATGCTTTTGGGAGCTTATGTATGTCTTGCTAATAGCTTGACCTTCATGGATTATTAAGATGAAATTTTATGCAATGAATATGCTGATAAATTTGAACTAAACAGCATACTTTGAAACAACTATGTTTAAATATGCTAATTGCAGCAGTTTTGTAAAGCAAAATGTTACTATAATTGCAGAGGGGATTGAGATGATGACTATCACACAATGGTATGCAAGCAAGTCTGTCTTAGTATTTTATGGGAGTGTTTTCTTCCTTTGGGTAACTTATATTCCTTTCCGTATTTATTTATAGATTGGAGAACACACAAGAGAGACAAAAAGCATCTTTCTTCAGACATTTTACTGCTCCCACCCTAAAGTGAGTCATAAAGATAACATTTCTTAGCATATTAATCAGACTTATTTTTCTTTCATCTACATTCCAGATCAAAATATGTATATTATAAGCAAAGTTTCATTGCTGCTGAAATGATGGTGCTGAAGCACAACAAAACTACCAGAAAAAGGAGGCAGGTAAATGATATCAAGGCAGACTCATCCTTGTCGCTGTAGATGAATTGCAGGTGTTCCATGAGGGTCATGGGCTGCGATCAATGAAAAGCTTTGTAAAATATCTGAGGCAAAGCACTGCAATTCAACTATATGAGAAAGGCATCCTGATAGTGAGGGAGACAAGAATCACAAAAAGACTTATGTGAAAGAAACAACAGATCTTTTTAAAAAAAAGAAAATCCAGAGATTTTGGAAGGATTAACAGACTGAAAAGCAACAACTCTCAGAAAAGAAGGGATTCAAAAATATCTGGAGTTCAAAAAAATAGAGTAAGCAGATGGTAAAAATTCTTGACTTTATGTATATAATTTGGACAGTAACATTTCATTTATTCCATATTTTATTTCTTCAGTTTTGTTAATTCCTTTTTTTTGTTGCATTTTATCTTTGTTGCAGAATCTATCTTTGCAGGACACCAAATGAGAAGCATGTTTAAACAACTGATTCCAGCATTTCCTAACAAAATGTTCTCTTATGATATGCCACTTGCAAAATGGTAGAGATTTTTTTTGCCTCTTTTCCTGTATTTGATAATACAGTGATTAGGAAATTTAAGATGAATGTGAAATCCCCTTGACCTGTTTTAGACTCTCCCATTATTCAGATAAATACAATCTCTTATCTGTTATAATGTGTTTTGAAACACAAGTGTCTCAGCCTTGCCTGATGAAATTTCAGGCAGAACTAGTAACAGTACCTCCTTAGAAGCTCATAGTTGGAAACTATTCCAGTTGGAAACTATTTCAGTTTGTAAAATTATAAGGTATTCACTGAGTCAGAAAGTGGGGATAACTGCTACAACCCTGTGATTAGGTTCCCTATATTACCATAGGATGTCTCTATTCTCTTTTCTCTGCCCTTTGAGTGGAAGCACTGCTGTGGGCTCCAGTGTTATTTAAGTTTACTCAGAGGGGAGATGTAAGTTGAGTTTTCTTTCTGATAGTGAGACCTGCATGTCTCCCGTGACTCTTTGAGGTCTGTAGCATTTGATTTCATTATAGATATACATATATACAGTGTTTTTCCCAGATTCTCTGAAAGGTATGGAAACTCCCCTACAAAAAAAGTTAGTTTTGTTTCTTCTTGATTTTTTTGTTTGTTTGTTTGTTTTTTTGTTTGTTTGGGGTTTTGTTTGTGGTTTTTTTTTAATTATTTTACTTTCTATGATTGTTTGGTTTGTTTTTGCTTGGTTAGTTTGGCCCTTTTTCCCCTGTAATCAATAGCCAACAAAATAATGAATTACAGAGTTCTCATACATCCTCTTTTGACACATTTTTGCTATGTATATGCATTTTTTGATATTAGGACTGTCAGTTATCCATAACTGAGATATATTGTCTGTGCATTGCAAATACAGTTCCATATCTAGTCCTGGATTCAGGTTCACTTAACTCAATTATATCCATCAAATATTAAGTTTTCTTGGAAGCAGATCCAAACACAAAATAGTTCATTTGCCTGTGAAAGTTGGTAGTGATGGGATTGCCTTATCATCTGTGTTTCTTCAGGTTGTGATCTTGTCAGATCTCATAAAGTAAGCAGATTCTGGCCTGCATAATAATTTGTTGGGAACTTTCCAAAGAAAATCCCACGTGCTAAGGAAAGTAGCACTGATGGTTTAATATTTGGCACTCTTCCCTCTGTTCAGTAGCAGACCACTGTCTCAGCATAATACTGAGAAACCATTTGGTAACTCCGTGTCCCAGCTTCCAGGGGAGACATGATCAATGCAGACAAGACTTGCAGAAATATCTGGGGTACTTCTTGAAATTTGAGAAGACAATACAGCATTTTTGGATATAAACCAAAGATGTTGCTTGTGCAGTAAACTGCTAAACTGGCTGGGAGGATTTGGTACATGCTATTGCAAAGTCTATTTTAGAGCACTGAATGAGCAGCATGAGCACACAAACTTCATGAAGTGTTTGGGGACAATTCATGAAAGCTACTCTAGACTATTGTTGGTATTAATTCCGAGTTACTACTTTTGGCGTTCTTCCTGGAAAGATAGATAAGAGTTTTTAGATGCAGTGTACTTGGATTATTAGGCACCCTTAAAATAAGTAATTTATATAAAAGGAACAATTCCCATCAGATCAAGGAACAGCCAGGGAGCTGAAATGCCTGATTTGTCTTCCTGTTTTGTTAATTCTGTGCCTATGGCAAACCATTTGCAAAGAAAACTGGACTGCCTTATCAGGCACGAAACTCACTGAAAGGAACAAGCCTCCATCCCTGTAAATTGTCTTCAGAAACTGGATACCGGTTGAGTTCAGGAATTAAGATCACTCACTCAAAATGAGCATTCAGGGTGTTTCTCCTGTTTTCTTTGTACTTCCTGCTTCCACCTCCCAAAAGTGAAAATAATTCAGTCTATGACACAAAAATATCAAAAATAGGAAAATATGATGAAACCCACTATAACAGCTAGAAACACAATAAAAAGTGGAAAGGCATAGAAGGAAAAAAAATCCTTAAATTTGTATCAGTGAAAAATCTGCCTGTTCATCTACCATTTTCCCCAACTATTTGCAATCTGTCTTTTTATTTTGTTTATTTCATCAGTGGTTTTACTATCTTCTACCCTTAAAACTGTCTGATATGTTTTCCTGTCCTTACATGTGGAGCCAAGGGACACTATTAGCCTCCACCTTTTCTCTGAAGTGGTTAAGCAGGTATGACTGAAATCAGAGTAAGAAAAAGCCATCCTATGTTAATTGTTTCAATTCCTTCACACCTGTTTTATCATAATGCTGTCAAGTCTCTGAAATACCTTACAAACACTGAATTTCTAAAGAAAAGGAAAATAGGGAGGAAAAGCACTCCTAATTTTTATCAATATAAAAGCAAACATGGTACAAGTCCTTTTGCTCTTCAAAAGGTTTAACTATGAAAACTAGATTTATTATTTTAAAATGTATGTGCACATTACCTTATGGAAATTAGTCCACTTACATGCTAAATGTTTTTAATTTTTTGTGGGCAATTTTTATAGCATTAATTTTGTTAATGCAGGTTTTTATCAGTATTTCCAACCACCACTAATAAAAATAAAAAATACTTATAAAAATCTAGTCTGTTTATGAGAAACTAGTCTTACATGCAAGAATGCAAAACACTCAAGAGTCTTCTGTCTCTTTTCTGCATTGACACACAATACTTAATTCACGGTGAATTTTCTGTTGTACTGGGGAAAGTTGTCTGGGAGGGGCTGATCACTTCTTGGGGCCAGGTGGGGTATTGGTCAGAAGATGAAAATGCATTGTGCTTCACTTGTCTTTTCTGGGGTTTGTTCCTTGTTCTCTCTCTCATTATCATTATCATTACTAGAAATAATAGCAGTAACGGTAGTAGTACATTTTTGTTTGAATTATTAAACTGTTCTTATCTCAACCAATGAGTTTTACTTTTTTTCTTATTCTCCTCCTCATTCTGCTGGAGAGAGTAAGTGGCTGCATGGTACTTGGCTGCCTGCTGGGGTTAAACCATGACCGTACTACCTGCCCTCCCATCATTTTATATATTTGACATGACATTCTGTGGTATGGAATATCCCTTTGGCCAGTTTGGGACAGCTGCCCTGGCTGTGCTCCCATACAGCCTCTTGTGCACCTGTTCACTGGCAGAGCACGGAAAACTGAACGGTCCTCAATTTAGAGTAACCACTACACAGCAACAACCAAAACATCAGTGTATTATCAACATTATTCTCATACTAAATCCAAATCACAGCACTTTACCGGCTACTGAGGAGAAAATTAACTCAGTCTCAGCCAAAACCAGGAAAATAACCTCCAAAGTCTGCAGCATAATCAAATGACAAAATAGTAAAAGAAAGCCTAGTAAGACTAATGTAAAAAATAAAAGCTTCTCAAAATTCATACATTATCTCATCACAATATGAACACATGTTTCTTTGATGCTGTTTGCAGACAAAACTTTATCATCTTCATTAGATTATAATGGAAAGATAATTTGTTAACAGTACTGATATAAAAGCAGATTGTTATGGCACGCAGTAATAATATTTAGTCAGAGAGTTTCCGTGGATAATAAAGAGGTACAGTTTCAGGTGATACAATCTATATCAAGTGCTGTGATGTTTCCCAGAATGAGATTGTGTTTGGTTTTCCAAGTTAAATAGTTGTCTTCAAAAGCTGTCCATTGAAATGCAAAGCACACTTAAACAAAGTCAGACATCACACTGATGTCTACTACTAAGGATTCATAATAACAGCCTCTGGCCACAAGTAAGCACTACTAAGTGCAGACTAATTGTAAATGGAAGCAGGCAAACATAACCTATAAATAGAGTAATTGCACGTAGATCTCAGCTAATGATGTCAGTTAATTACAACTTTCCTGAAGACTGACCAGTACAAAGTGTTGGCATCCGAAGACTTTTAGGCATTTTATAATTTAGAAATTGAATTTCTCCACCACATGTGTTTTATAATGAATAGGCTAAAGAAACATTGTTTATCAGATTCAGGAAACTGAACTGGATTCTTCAATCACAAATTTTAATAACTTTGAGGGGGACTCATTATCCTTCAAATTTATCAATCTTAATTCATCTTCAAGTTAATTTGGCCCAGATCAGAGATAATATATATCTGCTGTTCACAGATACTAATATGATACAGAGATAATACATATGCTGTATACAGATCACAGATAAGTAATTGCTGTTCAAGACCTGACAATTATATTTATACCAAAAAATATTGCAGGTAAGAAGTAAAATTACTAAATTAATTTTTAATGAAATCACTTACAAAGAAAACACCTTAAACTTATTTTGAGGAATTTGAAATCAATTACAGTAACATTTTTGAAAGTACAACGTCTAAACCTTTCCCAGGTCACGGAATCAAAACCAAAGAATAGGTGAGAGTTTTTTATATTTTTTACTCAGTTCTTGATTTTAGCAAACTTACAGAAACATCCAATGAAAGTAAGCTGTTCAGTTCCTAATAGCAATAGGCATTAGAAATTCCCTAAGGTAAAATCTTCTGAGGAGAATTCTGGATCAGAGACATTTAATAGATTCCCTGCAGTGCATTGTGAACTACATAAAAAATAAATGCTATTCCATTTTATTTCATATAATTCTAGTAAAAAGTTTTAATTGGCAGTATTTTTGTCTGCAAAAAGAACTTATTAGGCTTTGTACATGTACATGTGCATGAACATGTGTTAGCAGTTGCTCAAGGTGACTTCTACTATGAATCCTCAATTCTAGCATAGTATGCAGATCATATTTTACTTTCTCCCAAATTTATTTATGCTTCTTATACATTTTAATACACTTTTTATAAATATGGATAATCAAATAGATTTTGTTTACACTTTTTTCTTCCACACAGAAACCATGGATATTGCACTGTATTTTAAATCCCTGTTAAGTTTTGCTGATGTTCAATGGATTGTAGTGCAAACTCAAAACAAAAGAACTTCCAATATAATATTTTTGCTGGCATATTTCGGAAACACTCTGTCCTCCAATTATTTTCAGAGAATCAAGATGGCAACAAAATGTGTATCTGATTAGCTGGTAAAATAACACTACAAATCATAGCTACTTCCTTTATATATGCCAACCTCATTTATTGCACAAGAAAGGACTGAGTTTGTAAAGCAGAGAAATTAAGCCTTGTTTCTTAAAAGTGCACCACTGAAAGGGCACGAGCAGGATTGAAAATATTAGATAGCATTATTTTCCAAAGTGTTTTTTTTTTTTCTGATTGTGCCACTTTTCTGTTCTTTTGCTCTTTGGTATGACTTCACAGGGAACTTCTTAATGTATTAATTCGAAAAAAAAGTTGGAAACAGTCCAAATACATTCTGAATACTTAAAGACATCAGAAAGGTTTTTGGTAATGCCATGCAACTCTTATAACTAATCTGCCCAAGTGAAAGCCAAATACTGTGTTAATGACACTTCAGAATGGCATCATGGTGTTCAAAAGAGCATCACATGTTGACACTGCTTTACCCTGACTGAGGATGTGGCCCAGGGTTATAACTACATAAACATAATAAGATTGAGAACTATAGATCCATAATTGATAAATATTCTAATTTTTAAATACAGTAAAGTCTTTCTGATCCATTATCACTGAAAGTAAAACGTGCTGTGTAGTGATCTTGAACCATCTTCTTGATGTCTCTGGGCCATGTATTCTGCAATGTCCTGCCACAACAGGCAGGACAAGGATAACAATACTGGACTATGACAAAGGCCTTAAAAGCATATCACTGAAAGTGATTATCTGATACCCAGAACAACTTAATGGAGCAGAGAAGAGTTTAAGCAGGCTGTAACCTTTCAAGCAGCATCATCATTATGTGCTCTGTCATGTGAAAAGTTAGTGATATTCAGCCTCTGCATATATATTGTAGGTACTCTGCCCCATGTGGGACAGTCTGTCCCATGGCCTGCAAATCTCAGTCCTTTTGAAGGACATACTACACAAAACTGTACTTTCCGTTCTGCATGGAGATCTAAGGCTATATTTATAAAAGATAATGTAAAGGAAAAAGATCTGTAATTGCCTATTCTAGTATATTTTGTAAAGGGTAGATGAGATGACCCAAATAATTACAGTGTGGTTAGCTGAACTTCCATTCTCGGTAAAGTCAGAGGAAAGATGATGCAACATAAAAGCACTAAGGAATTAAAGGATAGCATAATTAGTGCCAATCAGCACAGTTTTATGGAAAACAGATCTCATCAGAACTTCTGATGAGGTGACAAGTTCAGTTCACAAAGGAAAGTCTGTTGACATAATATGACTTCTGTAAGGGCAGTTGTCTGCACAACATTCAGATTAAAAATTAGCACTATGCAAAATTCCCCGTAGGACATAATAATAATTTGAAAAACTTGTTCACTGGCTAATATCATAAAACAGCTGTTAATTGGAAACCGTTGTGCAAAGAGAAATTTCTAGTGGTCTAGTGCAAAGTTCTTGACCCATACAATATTCATTTATGCAGAAGAAATTGCACATTCATGCCAGCAAAAATCTGAAGTTGATAAAAAATCGTGGAATGATGAATACTAATACAGAGCAGACATTGCTACACATATACCTGCACTACAGAGTAAAGTGGACTTTTCAAAATAATACATTTTAATGTCTTACAATGAAGATCAAGGAACGCAGATCACAGATTTTTCTGATGAATGCCTGAATTTTGGAATTATAGAATCATAAATCATAGAATGGCTTGGGTTGGTGATCCTTAAATATTGTCTAGTTCCAACCTACACCTCATGGGCAGGGACATATTTCACTAGACCAGGTTGCTCAGAGGCCCATCCAACCTGGCCACGAACACTTCCAAGGATGAGGCATCCACACCTTCTCTGGGCAACCTGTTCCAGGGTCTCATCACCCTCACAGAAAAGAATTTCTTCCTAATATTGAATCTATATCTACTTTCTTTCAGTTGGAAACCATTCCCCCTGGTCCTGTCACTACATGCTCTTGTGAGTAGTGTTTCTCCATCTTTAATGTAGGCTCCCTTCAGGTAATGGAAGGCTGCAATTAAGTCACCCTGAAGCTTTCTCTTTTCCAGGCTGAACTGGACTTTTTATTTACCCTATTCTTTACATTGCTGATACCATTATTGGCAAACAGCTCTCAAATCTCGCTTCTGAAGGGAAATTGAAAAAGCAAATAGAGCTCAGTGAAGAACCGAAAAGGTATTTTTCATCTGGGAAGTACAAATTACAGACAGAGATTTAAGAACTTCAATATATGTAACTTATCTTAGTAGTTTAATAGCAGTAATTTTATAGTTTAAACTTGGTAGAGATGATACAGTACAAGTGCAAGAAGGAAGGCTGTAAATATAAATAGAAAATTTCTGATGATCTTAGATGATGAGTTTAGCAGGCAAAGGTATAACAAGATGCACAGGATGAAAGTAGAAGCTAAATAAACTCATATGAGATAGGACCACTGTTTTAATTCTAGAGATACCTATGCAGTAGGTCAATTTACCTAGAACAATGGATTTTCCATCACTTTAAAGCTTTTCAGAGTAGATTGAGTTTCTTTCTCTATAAAAAGAGAAACTCTATCAGAATTTGAAAAATCACCCAGTGAAATTCAAAAGGACTGTGTTATTAAAAGATCAAACTAGACGATCACAATGGGCTCTCCCAGTCTTAAAATGGATTACTTATATCTGCCCTCACAAGTATGTAATTTTAAACAGAAGAGTACATAGCAAGTACAAAGGCAAAATTGCCTTAACATTTCGAGAAATACCTTTAACCTTTTTACTATTCCTCCACAAAATATGGGTCTATTTTCTTCCTCAGGAGGAGTTATCACTTTAATGACTTTTTCTGACAGACAGTGTATCTGATGATGCAAAGTTGGACTGAATGAAAAAGTTTTCCCATTAAAAAGCACTAGAAACCCATGAATACATATTTATACTAAGACAAGTCGCATTATTTTTAGGCTTTTATTTATTTTGGGGGTTACTTAAATATGTTGTCTTTCCGGTAAAAATAAAAATCTACTTCTTTATAATTTAAAATAATTTTAGCTCTTATTGTGCAGCATCTAAGCCCTCTTGTAACATTTCCAACTTTTTTTCCTAGCTTCCTTCCTTTACACATTCTAAAATTTTCACAAGGAGGTGACTGCTCACAGTATTGTTGCACCTATTAAATTATAATTACTGAGAATATTCTCAATTTAAATTTATGCCTGCAAACTTCGAAAAGTATGAGAAAAAAGGTGTTATTTAATGACCATACTAATAATCATACTTTCATCCTCAGAAGCAAAACTTTACCTCATATTCTGACAAAAACTTCATTGCTTTCTATGATCCTCAAAGCAAAAAGACAATGGTAGAGTATTTCAACAAAAAAAATTCACAATATATATGCATGTGCCTGCTACAACTAAACTCTCAAGAGGTGATCCTAGAATTACAAAGGATTAAATACATGGCTCCAATTTTAATTTTTCTAAATGGTTTCTAAATGAAAGGATAAAGGAACAGAAAATTCAATGTACAGTCTGAAGGCAAATAGTGCCTTCTTTTATCATGCCTACATAGGCAAAGATTTGTTGAGGTAATTTATATCCTTTACAGCTCCCAACTGTCAGTAAATGTGTCTCCAGACTGGTGACTAATAATGTTCAAAGAGATTTAAAAGAATAATTCACTAAATAATGCCAGTGATTAGACATGGAAAAGACTTAAAACCCCATTTACCTGTTCATATATTTGTACCAACATGGCAATGAGGCAATAAAAATGGAAAATACACCAATTTTGGTGATAAAACAGGAATACTCTAAAATGTCAGAAAAATGCTGAAGAAAAATATTATACATATTTTTACTTTTCTCCACAGAATCACTTTTACACCATTTTTTATTATCTTTAGCCTGTCACCTACATATTTCTTCTGCTGGTGTGTGAACTGCACAATGGGCACCCCATGCACAATCCCTCATTATTCTCACACAAACAACCAACCCACATCCAGAATCCTATATCCATTATTTAACTACTTAGAAATGTGACTTAAGCAAAGAGAAGATAGGAGTAAACCTCTTTCTTAGAGGACTTATTTAAGAAAATTTTGACTAATTCCACTGAACATTTCCCAGCTCTTGAGGCTCGTGATTAAGTTATAACTTTGGCTAAAACATCATATGTTGAAAAATTTTATTGCAATTTTAAAAGCAGAAATCTGAAAGTAAAAATTCACATAATATTTCATCTACATGGAAATATATTCCATGGACTTTCCAACACTGCACATTTTTATTGCCACAAGTATCATTTATGTCTTAAGTGCTAAAACCTTACATTCCATGAAGAGGAAGAATTTTGGTGTTAACCCTCAAATCAGTTCTCTGACAGTATTTAGATATTTTTAGTGTTGTACCATTAGTGTAGAAAAATTTTATTCTTCTATTTTACATCTGTCAAGAAGACTTCTAGCAGTCCCACAAATTACTAACAATTACTACTAAGATGCACACAGTTATTACAGATACTGCAGCATTTAAATGTTATAGCCTAAATCAGCAGAGGAGGCATCGTTTTATCTTCTGCCATCATAAGTGCATTGCCTCTTGAAAAGCCAAAACAAAGCCATGAAATAACCTATTCTAAGCCAAGCACTGTAAATGTGTTTTTGGATGGCTTTTTATATAAGACATCTTAAAATAAATTACAATATTTTAGCATTAAATTCAAGGTCTAATTAGTCATCACTGATACCTTTTTTACATATAGCAAAAAATGGCATATTCTTCAGAAAGATGTGTGTGACTTAGGATTTTTCTCTCTTAGCTTAATATTTATTTTAAACACGTTGCCTATAATTTTAGCTGTGCAATTAATGTTAAGGTACTGAAGACAGAAAATACTCTTACGTCAATGTTTTCTGATTTCTGCCTTTCTTAGTTCTTTTTTTTTTTAACATTTCCATAAAATGATAAAATTAAATTGAGATTCTCCTAAAACATCCTACAATGTATGCAGTCTGAGCACTAATAAGTCATTAGAGACAAAACCTACAAGAAGAATTGGTGAAGGGAAGGTATCTCAATATTCAAGGGGAGGTACATCAAGATTCCCAGCAACCATTTCACATACAGACTGAATGTTCTGCAGCACTCTGGCCTATTATTCCTTCATCTTCTTGACTACATCACATATCAGCTATGTGTCTCCATTTCCCTAGTCTTCAATCCTACGTTGCTGAAGGCAGAACCGCATAAACTACGTTTTAAAAGGAAGGGAAATAATAAAATACAATAATACAAATTCCCTCTTACCTCAACACTTTCATTATTAAGATCATAGAATCATAGAATCAGATGGGTTGGAAAGGACCTCTGAGATCATGAAGTCCAGTCCTTGATCCACTACCACCACAGTTACTAGACCATGGCACTAAGTGCCACATCCAGTCTCTTCTCAAATACCTCCAGGGATGGAGAATCCACCACCTCCCTGGGCAGCCCAGTCCAATGCCTCATTACCCTCTCTGTAAAGAATTTCAGGAAGAAAGGAATTAAAACAGCTTGTAATCATCAACTCAGTTTTGTGTTTTAAGCATACATTATTTTCACTAACCTATGAAACAAATATGAATGATCTCAATAGTATTTTTGAATTTTCTCAACAGTACTTTTGGATGGGCATAAATTTGGGTAAGAAATGCAGAATGAAAATTAAGCACGTCCTTTCAATGACAAGTTTTAATGAAATTGTAATGTTTAAAGAAATTATAGGAATCCACTAAGAGTAGATATGTTTCACTTGCAATATTATACCCTTTGAATTTATTAGGATATACATTTATTAACATTTTATGGTGGCTGTAATGCTGATCATTACAAATGTGTAATCTGGGTTAAAACATAAAGTTGCTTAAAATCGCCTTCCTTTCCTGAGAAGATGCAACACATGTTACTAATGTTAAAATGTAACTGAAAAGAAGTTAACAAATTAATGTGAACTACTGAAAGAAAAATCCTCACAACAATTAAATGAGTTCACTGCACAGTAGATGCAATAGAACAATAATATAATTTATTTAAAAAAAATAAAATTTTTAACTTCATGTGGTTGTTTATGTAGTAGCTTTTCCTAAAGAAAAAAGTATTATTACTGTCAATTCAACAAAGCTCTGAATAGTTCTGTGTGCATGCAGAAATGATTTCTCCTTTAGTGAAGTTTCCCTGTGCTAATCCCCTTGGAATGCAGCATTTATCACCTACCAAACAAGTGTAAAATATTTCAGTCCAGGAGGATTATCACCCTTGTCTTCCTCTCTGCTTTACTGGAGCAGAATAGGAGAGGGAGGAAAGATAGGCAGAGTGTTTCATCAGCTATAAAAGCAAATAATTATAAGAAAATTCCTAAATAATTTGATCCAGTTGTCTTTATTCCTTAGTTTTTTATGATGGATTTTTTTAATTGTTGTTTTCAAGAAGGCAATATTTACAAGCAACAAATCAAAACACATCCTATTTCCCGAAAACCAAAAATCATGGGAACCATAGCCTAGGATAAAACTGTAGCCCTGATGTTGTAAGTGTAAAACAGATACTGCAGGAAAATATTCTTTACTCCAAGAAGCTGTGACGTTCATTCATCATAAAACCAGTCTAGCACATCCATTCCTTCTTAAACAGTTTTATCCATTATTTCTGTTACAAAAAAATAGTAGCTAATACTGGAACTCCTCATGGTTTTTTTGTCTGTAGTATGATATTCCTTGCCTGGTAATCTGTTCCTTTCCTAGCAAAACTTAACATTGTTTATTCAGGGTTGAGGTGATGCTTTCAGAGAACTAGTCACATGATAGATGTTTCTCCTAACTTGCAGCAGATAATCTAAAGGGTATGACTGTATATTTATTATGAGGGCCAACTTGTCTGATCACTTTGCAAAATACAAAAATTGTGAGATTGTTCTGCCATTCTACCCAGCATTTTAACTTTGGCTAGCCTGAAGCTCTTGGTATACTCAACTATTTTTGTCACCTGACTTTATTCACCACTTTTGCTTGACCAGTGCTGAATATTCTGCTGGAGAAAATGTTCGCACAAATCCTGCTAGGATACACTGGCCAGCTCTTCCCTTTTGAAAATTATCTCTTTGTTTTCTATCTTCTGTTTCCTATCTGCTTATTGATTGTCAAATATTATTTTAATTTTAAAAATGAAGAAAAGGGTAAATTAGCAGCATTTTACTGGGAGAACATTATAGCAAAAGCAAAAGTGTCTAATCTTGTTTTTGATTTTCGTTATCCTCCACATTACTCTCACCAGCTACTTAAAGAAAGCAAATGCCCCATAGCTTGTAAACTCAATATGCCAATTAGACTAATCTAGTCTAATTATAATAATCAAATCAGTAAAAACAAAAATATCTTTGGATCAAACTGACTGTCAGTCATTAGGTGAACAGTTTCCTATAAACTTCTATAAATAATTTAAACATACAAGTATAATAACCATAGTAATTACAAAAGTTAGCAGAAGAAAGGTTAACTGTATTGTTGATTAGTTTTCTTGTAAGCAGTAGGCTGAAATTTTACTGAGAAAGGGAATGATTCATACATGAGAAAACTTAATGGAACCTGTTTCTATGAGCAAGGCTTCAAGTAATTCCACAATGTGAACAGGACTAGGTTTGGTAAACCAGCAGAGTAGGGTGTCTCCACTAATACTGTGAGACACTTGAGGAATACTGAATTTAACCTCACTGTGGTGCTGTCCTTTTCATGCAGGCAGCTGAAATCATCTTTGCTTTATGGTAGCAAGAACTGAGAGCAAAATTTGAGGTGGGAGCTCTGATTTGCAGGGAATCTGAGGCAGAGCTGAAAAGTGGACTTAAATCTCCCAAGGTTCAGTAAAGCGATTTGAACTACAAAGTCCTGTTCCTGTTTGGCAGTTAAATAACTGACTGTGGTGAGTTAACCTTGGCTGGACACCAGATGCTCATCCAGCCACTCCATCAGTTCCCATCCCAGCCATAAAGGGGAGAGAGAGTAAGATGGAAAACAACTTGTGGGTTGGGATAAGGCACTTTATTAAGGCAAAAGCAAAGCAAAAGCTTACGAAAGATAACAAGGTTTATTCTCTACTTCCCATCAGCAGCAATTTCCAGCCACTTCCTGAGAAGCAGGGCTTCAGCACATGTAATGGTTTCTAAGTACGCAGACATTGGAAACAACAAATGCCTCTCTTCCCCCTCCTTTCCTTAGCTGATATGAGCTGACGTCATATAGTCTGGAATATCGCTTTGGTTAGTTTGGGTCAGCTTGCCTACTTGTGTCCCCTCCCAGGACCTTGTCCTCAACTGGGAAAGGAATATTACTGTGCTGGTGCTGTGCTCAGCAGCAGCCAGAACACTGTGTGTGTTATCAACACCCTTTCAGCTACCAAGTTGATTGAAATATGAAAGCAAAAAACTAAAACAGAACTCATACGATTACTTTGTTTATTTGTGTTGTGTGATAATAAGTAGCAGTGCAGCTTTTTTATTAAATAAATTAACAACATTTTTGTGAGGATGGAAATTATCAATGCATGCTTTACATGGTGTCGGTTTAGACACTGAATACTATCACAATGCATGCTCCATAATATGATTTCCATATCAATGAAACTAAAATATTCTCTTCTATTATGAAATTGTTTTTGATGTTCAGAATTCTCAAGACATCATCATGATTTTAGGGATAAGACTTGACACTTTGAGACTCCCTTGAAGAGTCTATGTCAGCTTCTAGCCTCATTGTAGTCAATGGAACAAAAAAACAAATCCTGCATTGACTTCAATAGGGACACGATTACACCTGAAGTTTCTGACTTAAAAAAAAATAGAAAAAATGAAAAAAGCAGACCTAGTTAAAAAAAAAAAAAAAAAAAAAAGCTGACAGAGCAACTACAGAAATATAGACTTTTTTTACAGTTTTAGATTAGTGAGTTGGTTTTTGATCCTGAGATTCTGTAACAAAATTGCTAATCCATCAATCTCCATATACCTATGTAAGTTAGTAAGAAAAAAGATGAGTTTTCAAGAACAATATGAGTTTTCAAGAGCAATTAATTCTAAAATAACTTTCCTTCTTCTGTGATAAGTGAGTTGGCTGTGGTGGCTTTGGGTAGGCAGAACAGTTGAGAGGACATACTTTTTTCCGGCTTCTGGCACTGGACTATATGATGTCCCTCATATACAAACAAAGAAAGTGCATAATGGATGTAAATCACCAGAATGAGCTGCACAACTGGTTTAAATCCATGATTGGCTGTTAAACTGAGAAATTATTTGAAGTGGAGGGTGGATGTCCACTTCAGATTCAACTCAATTAGCATTTTCCTGAATGATTTGGGCGATAGAATTTAACAGTGTTTACATTGTGCAGAAAAAGGATAGCAAATACTGCAGAGGACAGGTCTGCAGTCCAAACAGTCTTAGCAAATTGAAGAAATGACCCAAGAACAACAAGATGAATTAAATAAAGGAAGAGCAAAGTGCTTCCTGTAGGCAGAAGAAATCAGACAAATTGAGAGTAAGTAACATTTGGCAAGGTAGTAAAATATGGCAAAGAAAACCGCAGGATATTGTAATAGTGACTCAGAAATTAATATCAACATAGAAAATCCTGTTCACTAGCACTTAATGGTAGTTTTATAGATAAAATACTAAAGGTCCTATAGGTCAGCTTTACTTGGTTATGGTGAAGTCTTAAATGGAATAGCCTTTTTTTTAAAAATTCCATACTTGAAAGGCTGCAGAGCATATGAGAAGAATCTAGAGAAGTGCAATAAGAGACATAAAAAATATGAGCAATAAGAAAATACAAAAGAAACGTATCTACTTTGACTACAGTTGAGAAGAAAAATGAAGAATCAGCATGATAAATGTCTTTTAACATGTAGACAGAATAATAAGGAGAAATTTTGTTCTGGTTATTCAGGAAAAGTCAAAGATAGTCAGTAAAATAATTTTGGTTGCCTACTAGGAAAAACTTCCTGCATGCAAAAACAGGTTACTTAGTAAAAATACACAATTCATTTCATTAGTTTATGAAAAATCACTTGGCTAACCAAGTGTTAAAACTCGGTGAAATATCATTGTTAATTTCTATATCCAAGAAATATTGTAACCATTTTAACCTGATATCTTCCATCTTTATATTTCTATAATTCTACTTTAGGGAATTTAGCATCACCTAAGTAGAGAAGAAAAAGAGATAGAACACTCTGGACTCATGGGTGTTTTTTTCTAAATATATCAACAACACATGAATATGTAAATGTTTATCTGTTTTTTTTTTATTTTTCATTCTAATGATAAAGTAAATCATCCCAATGGACTTTATAGTTAACATAGTTCCATATGACTTTCTTTGTGTAAAATACAGGAGTTGCACATCTACAGTTTGATATTTAATTCTAAAAAAGTAAAATAAAATATTTATTTCCTCAAGGACTTACATATTCAACAGTGTGCTTCTTTCTCCTTTTTACCTAATCTAACTTGTAGCACATAGACCATCACAAAGGAAATACTACAAAAGAGAAACAGCCATTAATAAAAATTTAGCCTTAAATTTTTTAGTAGGCTGAATATATATCCCTTCCTCAGTATTGGAAATCTTCATATCAGATCTTTTGCTTTGAATTTTTCATGCAGTCTTTCTATCTTTCTTGTTATGAGTGTCTTCTGTAGTACCAATCAATACAGAGCCACAAATTCTTGACATTGCTCTTTGCTTTGAAGCATGCACTTTACGTCATTTGCCTTTTTAAGGAATGCAACTATTCCATATTCTGAACCAAAAGCTGGTTGTTGGTATGAATTTTTTTATAAGGTTTTCAAAACGGATTCCTATTGTTTCATAGACACGGTAGGCAGGTTTTTAATTTGTTTTGTGTGAACCACCACTGCCTTACTCTGAAACAAAATTATAATCAATGAAGGAGGTGAATCAAATAAACTATGCAACTCCAGCTGAAAAGAAGAAGCAATTTGTCAGTATGTTTATAAATCAAAACTCCACCACTGATATTCTTTTTCCTTTTCTTGAAGGCAAATCAATAAATGCAGGATTTTCAAGAATGGATAAGGATTTTTTTGTTAGACCTCAAACCCCATTTTCAGAAATTACTAACAGACTAAACACTCAAATCCTTATTTAAATGCAATTTCAGTTTCATGGCACCACATTTTTAAATATATTAGGAGCCCAGTGTTAAAGGAAGGCATCCCGTTAGTGCTTAACTATCATGAATTCAGTGGGTGATAAGCACTGATGGTTGGATTCAGCTCATTTAACTTCAGCTGTCTAGAAGTCAGGTATCTACTCTGAGCTGTGCTGGCAGTCTAGGCAGAGAAGCAGGGATCTCCAAATAGTGTTTCGGCCCAGCACCACCTGCATCAGGCAAGTGTCCAGGAAAACATGGGAAGTGTAAAAAGAAGGAGTGAGAGAGACTGAAGAATTACACATGGGGAAGGGGCATGTCTTATGGGCATGGGAGGACGGCAGCAAACCAGGGCATGTACCGCTGAGAAGGAGCAGAAGGCACATCTTTGTCCTTTGGACTCACAGTGGCTTGCTGGTTTTCTTCAGTCTGTGTTCTCCTGCCAGTAACTCACCATTTAAAATAAATAGCAGATTATTTGACTGTTCTTTGAAAACAGTTCTTAGGGTTATCAAATACTTGAGTTACATGTGAAACAATACTCTACTTAGCAATTTGACACATATGCTTCTAATACTTTGCACTGATTCCATATGAGACATCAAAGAGATGGTGCTTGACACTTATCCACTTTAAAAGCATAATCCTTCATGATAGGAAACAATGTATACAGCATACAATGATATCAATGTAAAAAACCTACTTTTTATAAATTCTTTTTAATGGACATATTATTGTGCTTGTGAAAAAATGGAAATATTGCCTAAAACTAAACAGAATGTGTACAGGAATCAAATAAATTTCCCATATAAGCTTTTCCAATAAACTTTAGTCTTTGGTGGCTCTTCATGTAGAGGCAACTCTTTTCTGCAGAATCTGTCATTAATGCTACTTGCTGTGACACAGGCAAACATCCTTTAATGACAAGTTAAAGAATGAGTGCTACACTCATTTTCACTTTGAGACCTGAAAGAGAATCAGTGCTATTATCTCCTGGAGATGTTTTGCCAGAAATTTAACATCAGAATTAAGTCTCTCCATAGTCTTTTACAAGCTCCTGCTTTCAGTATGCAGACAGAGACATTTCTTCTAAGGAATCCCTATTACTTTAGATTTGTACTTTACACTATTTCTAAGCATGAAAACCCAAGAGCCTGGCAATTATCATTATATTCTCATTCCTGTGCAGGTTGTATATGCTAATGAAGAGAAAAAAACCTAATTACACAGTATCATAGTCTGTTGTTACTAAGCTCTCCTGCAGCCTCTTCTTCCAAACAGCTGTCTGAGCTCACGACTTTTTCCTTTATTAAAAATTAAAACCACAGAATTCATGAAGGCAAACACAACAGCCAGAAGTTGTAGTTTTAGGAAACATCTCATGCTTTGAACACGATTGTTGTTTGTCAACCACAAGAAATGCACAATTAGAAGCTCCAAAGATTTCTTATTCAACACAAATTACCCTATATCATATATCCTTGTGCTGAGTTGAAACTAGTTTTGTGATTGAACTACTTTAAAACATTCACAAAGGCACTGATAGTATTTAGGAAGTACAATAAGAACTATTTAAGAGAGAATAAATAAAAGAATATGCGACATTTCTGTACAAGAGTTTTAGGATTCATGCCTATGAGGATAAAGAAATTTGACAGCATATATATGATGTCAAATGAAGTGGAAAACACTGATCTAATATATATATATATATGTTTTTCAACAGAAGTGAGTTGTTTGTTTCCTAGGCCTAATGAGAAGCTTTTCCAATGGAGGAATCTCTTTCAGTATTGCCTATGGCAGTATTTCTTACATGGCTGTTTGAACATCTAGGATTAAGTGCAGTTGGGTAGATGATAATATTCACAGATAACATTTGCACATTCTTTGGTATCATTTTTCATATAACTCTTATGTGAATACTTATGCAAGAAGTTATTTTACTGTATATTATCCAGATTATATCATTAATATGTTTAACAATGTTTCATTACAATTTATATTAGGATGTGATACGCAGTGTATGAAAGAACAAATTCACTTACATGAACTTTATATTGATATTCCAATGAGGCAAAAAAATGTAAAAAATATCTTTAGGTGAAACTTTCAGATAAACAAATATGTTACAACTGCTTAACTTGTCCACCCAATGCAAATCAATCCCCACCATTAATGCTGCAGGACAAATGTCTCATGCTTGTGTTTTAAGAACACCTGTGGGAACACAATGAATCAAATGCATTTGGTTACAAGGGGCAGTGAAGAATAACAACAATTAGTGTATACTGTAAATGACGGTTAAAGAGAAACACCTAAATGAAAATGCACTCAAATACAGTGTTTCCCCATACTGCCAAATCAAAATAAAACTTGCCAGCTTAGCTAAATCCAGCTAGAATACATTTGGATGTGCTAACTGTCAGAGGAATGTGCCAGAGGTGAGCAAAGCCAAGATTAAAAAAAGTGTTCAGCTTGAATAAGATGAGGGAGGAAAAGAGAGAAGTGAGAAATATAAAGTTGCCAAAAAAAGAGAGGAAGAGGGATATTGCCTCGTGCATCTGACTGGAAGTTACAGAAAGGCCCCTATACAGGGAGAGCCTTCACTTTTAAAATATGGACAAAAGCCCGACAAATCCAACACCTTTTTTTTTTTTTCGTATAAGTAGTCAGGTATATCTCAATTATCCATAGAGGAGGAACTGGCTTCTTCACATAGTTTTGAGCACTCTCTCTAAATTGCAAACAGCAGTTTTTCTATAAAAAGATTCATTGGCAGTTTAAAGATACCGGTGAGATACTTAGACCCAGCACATTACTGATCACCTCATTATTGCTGAATTACTCAACTATTGCAGCATGGAAGAAAAATAGTCAGTTACACTGTGGCCTGCCGAAGAACAGGCTTTTAGCATGAAACCCACAATAAACCACACTTTAGTTCAATTCAGAAGATTACTCAATCAATCAAATCCTACCCTCAAAACACAGAAACCAGTTTCTACCCAAACAGGTATTTGTGGCAGTCTGGTCAGTGGGATGTAACATCACTACTATAGCACTCCTAAATAGATAGGATGCCCCCTAAAATTATTATCATTGAAATAGCAGCAGCAAGTTTTGAAACCAACACTAGAGTGAGCTTACCCTCTGGGGATAAATTCATGAGGGTAATCATTGAGTTTAATGGGTTATTAGAAAAGAAGAGCAAATATTTTTCATAGTTAGTCATTCATCATGAGCATAAGGAATCAACAAAACAAAACCAGCTGAAAATGTGCTGTCATCTGCAGTGTGACATCACTGAAACCAATGAGGTTTTGCCAGAGAATATTTTTTCTGTTTATTATGGACAATTAATAAAAATCCATCATCAAATCCTACACTGTTATCAAAGTTGGCATTAGTTAATTCACTCATCCACATACCACAGATCACTGTATTTCAGTAGCAGTTTTGGAAACACTCTTTTTACTGTAATGAGAAAGGAAGAAAAATTATATTAAAAAATACCGATATTTAAAATAATTATACAGTTTTGAAGTAACAGTTTTACAGGAGGAAAAATTAATTTCTGTTGTATCTTGAATAGTTTCATTGCAACATGTTTTTTGAAATACCTGTTTAAATGGTTAAGGAGATTTCTGTAAATTCTCTTGTGGTGAAGAAAGCATAGCATAGCTCTGTGACTAGGGCAGACATTCACTTTGAAATATCTGTGACAGTTTAAACACATTACTGTCTCCTTAGCTTTTTATTAGTGCCCTCCATTGGAGCTATTCACCTGCTTCAGTGCAAATCTGTACGTGTGTGTAAGAACATACTTTATTGTGGCTGCTCAAAATGGCATAAGACACACCTGTGTAATTTAGCCTAGAAATAGATCATGAATGTCCAAATGCTTTAGTACTCTACCAGGAACATGGGAGTGGGAGCCTCCAGTGGAAGGGCAACTGCTAATATGGAATGCTATAAGAGGATGAACCACTGTAAGAGATAATCAGTCACCACAGCCATTTTCAGTGCATGGCCTGTGAGCTTGCTTCTACCACTGCAGTGATAAGAAAGGAATATTGCGGAAGGGGAGGGGGGTAAATATTAAACAGGATCAAAAAAGAAGAGCACTTCACAGCTCACATTGCTTTCCTGGGTTCAATAAATGCTTATTCACATGAAATATACTGATAGCAATACAGTTTTTTTATTTCCTGCTAGATTAACACTGGCATAATTTTTAGTGCCATAAGGATCAGAATGGTTTCTTTCAGAAATTCCAAGTAATACAAAGCTCCTCTATGGGTTTACTGATGCCTTAAAATTTCTGGTAGACCCCAGGTTCATGAGACAGAGTTCATCTGATAGATTATTATTAGAAGGTTATTTATGTTTATTTATGTTTAGAGGAAAAGTAGCTGTGGTGAAAGTATATTCTAGTCATTTCATCTACGCTTAAAATAAAAAATTGTTAGGGACTATGTTGAAGTATTGCATCTGTACCCCAAAAGAATAAATAATGAAACACAAAGCTGACACCATGAGACAGTGAAATTTAAAAAGCAGGGCATATTTTCATATGTTTTTATACTTTCACAAAAGATGAGTGGCTGTGTTGGCAGACTCCCCTGCTTTCAGCTATGGTAAATAATCCTTCAGCTCTTGTTCCATAGCTGATTCATATACCCATAGGAAATGTACTGTATATGAGAGGCATAGACAACTCCCTGGAAGAGCTGTCATAGCAAACATGCATTCTGTAGCTGTGATCTTCTGAGCATCTGCTTGACTAGAAATAAATTTACCTTCTGATCTTTCATTTTAAGCAAAATCAACAGTTTTTCCCCCAGTGCCTTAAACAACTGGTGAACTACAGCATACAGAAGTGATTTCCTTGCAGAGGTGGACCATGAAATGCTGTAAAAGCAGGGCTTTGTGTCACGCGAGTATCAATACTCACAGAGATGAGAAGCGTGGGGAAAATATGATGAAAAAGTTGTGAAAATCCAGACTTCATGAAGAATTTGAAATATATAACAATGGTTAGGATTATCACAACATTCTACTGTATTTTGGTTTCTACTTATTCTCTTATTCTCACAGAATTACACACTAAGACTATGCACCATATAGGACAAGGTCTACTTATACTATGTGTGTCTAGGGCTTGTAATATAATGGCACCCTGATATCAAATTGGGGCCACTAGATGGTAGTGCAATATAATTAATAAATATTAAAAAGTAACCTCATAAGTATATATTTAGATATTTTTCTGCAATGGCTTGGCTGTAACATTCGAAAGACTTGCAGAAATATCCATGGCACTGCCTTTAGATATATAGCTTCCATGTCACTAAGTTTTAAGGAAAAATCTAAAACCTGTGCTTAACGATCTTAAGAGCATAACTTAGGTACTCAATATATATGTACACACATATGTAAATCATCATATGAAATTATCATCTGATCAGTCACTACACTTACCCATTTTCATCTGTTTTTGTATTCAGTGCAAAAATATTAGAGTATGGGAAAAGTGTGCATATATAAATCAACATGTTTAATCATAAACTCAAAAAAAAATAATCCCAGGATTTTAAAAGATAAAGTTGCTACAATTAGCAACATCTATACAACCATATTTCATATTTTTCTATACTTTGCGTGATTTTCTATTAAAATTTTCTTCACCATTAAAGAGATGAAAAATTCCACTTTTATCTAAATGCATTGCACCATATGCCATGTCTACAGTAAGAAACAGATTAAATTTTATAATCGGTTATCTTCTAGCTGGTAAAGATATTGAGGTTTAAAAATGGCTGCAAAACTAAATTTTATGAAACCATTAGCATGCTTAATAGTATCTACCCATGAAACTACCCTCTGAATAACCTAACACTGCTGGTTGCCAGCACTATTTTCAATTTTCATCTGTTAGATATATGATCAAGCATGTCAAATCTGCTCTAAGTAATGGAAGTGAAAAAATAAAGTCATTTATTTAAAACATTCTGATAGCTATTTATCTGAAAACCTTGGTCAGATTTACTGCTCAAAGGCATTTACCTACAAAGTTAACCAGATGCTTTGAGTTGAAATCTAATTTAATTTCTCTGTTATCTTAACAGGACATCTGGTAAAACAACATCGAAGGAAGGTAATATGTTCAAAATTAACCATCCTGCAGGTTGCTTTATTAAAGTATGTGTGACATTGACATTTAACTGTTAATGGCCACCACCTTACAAAAATAATTAGTAAATGTGAATCAAAGCAGTGTAACGATTATACTAATGGACACAAAGCAATGTAGAATGAATCTGTAACTGGAGTAAGTTCAATCTTGTTACCAAGTTCATTACTTTGTTACAACTGAGTTATGCTGAAGATGAATTACCCATTTCTTTCCTTTCCATCTTTCATCACCTTCATATGTGTATCAAACCCTCCCTTTAAAATGAGAGTATATTAGCTGCATAAAGTGTTCAGCACTCATAGACAGCATGTTTTTTAAGCAACATGAGTGACAAGCTATGCAAATCATACCCTGAATTAATTTGCATTATTGTGGTTAATTTGCATATGGATATAAACTGGATTTCAGAGTAACCAGATATCAATCCAAGCAGTGGTATGTGAAAGTCAGGCAGGTGGATGTTAGCTTGCCAATGTTGGGATATTCAAGTGGAAAAATACTAAATACTATAAGGTGCCTATTTCTGGTTGGTCCTTACAACTTTGCTGAATAAGAGAGCGGGGGCAAGTGGGAATGGTAGGAAGAAACATAAGTTCCATATTTCCTCTCACCCCTTGCATTTATTTCCACCAGCAATGCAGTACTGGTGTTAACTTGTTTACAGGAAGTGTTACAGCCATTGGTGCCTCTTCCTCTTCCCATTAGAGTCACCTAATAGAAAAGGGAAAGAGAAAGATTGGCCTGCCCTACAGCACTAAAAGTCAGCCATATCTGGCTAATCCTGGAATAGCATCTCGGATCACCAAGGGAAAGGAAGGTTCAGTGATGAAAAGCTGCTACTGCACGAGCGTCATATGTGGGTGGATTTCTAAACTGCTCATTTCCTCCTTAAGATCTTTTGCATAAGATGCTCTCCCTTAGTGCAGGTTGGTTACTGAGCCTGGTTGGAGGCAGGAGAATGGACGAGCCGTATCCTGAAGTCCCTTCTGGCCTTACTTTACTATAAGCCATGACTATGAGTACAAAAACACTGACTTTAATCACAGTTCACATGGGCAGTTGGAGAATCCTACTGAGATGTTTTCTTACATTTCTCTTTATTCCTTTGATTTCATTATATGGAAAAAGACTAACTTGCAGTTCAGATACGGAGTAGACAATATTTGCAAACTCTCTCCCTAAATCTTCATTTCTTCAGTACTTCCTCTGCCTTGAAGAGCTGTCTCTCTCCCCAGGGGTATTTCTCAGCAACGCCATTACAGAGCCTTCCTACTGCTACCTATCAGTTACTGGGTAGACTTCATCAAGTTTTGGTTTCATAGTTACCTCAGCAAGAAAGGAGAAGAGTTTGTAGCATTTTACTTGACTGCAAGGTTTAAATGAAACACTTTCAATATTTTCCTAAATACAATATCAGGAAATTTAAACATTGTTATAAATTGAATTGTCTTTAAACGAAAAGATTCTAATTCTTTTTGAATGTGTTATTACTTCTTCCAAATATCGATAACCTTCATCTTTGCACATTTTACCTAAGATACTATATACCTTTACAAGTAAAGACCCTTCATTTCTCTTCCATAGTAAAGCATGTAAAATTCTGAGAAGTGAATTGATTATTTATGACATGATGTATAGCTTTTTTCTTGTGAGGCGCAACAAGCTGTCTGTGGTTGGAAATAGGAATTCAACTGCAGAAAGGACAAATAGAAAGCTAAGTACTAAACGTCACTTAAAAGCCTAAAGGGAGTGTTAGAAAAGATGTAGCATGACTCTTCTCAGAGGTACACAGTGAAAGGACAACAGGCAACGTCACAGATTTCAGCAATGGAAATCTCAGCTGCTTATCAGTAGAAATTTTTTCACAATGACAGTGGTTAAGAAATAGAGAAGTTGTGAAATTTCTATCCTTGGAGACTTTTAAAACTTGCCTGGCTAAAACTCTGAGCAACCTGACAGAACTTTTAAGTTGGTGCTGCTCTGAGCAGGAGACTGGATTAACTGACCTTAAGAGGTCTCTTTAAAAATGAATAAGTCTGTGATTTTTTGAGTCTGTTATCTCATATTTCCAGTTATTTGGAGTGGGTAGGAGACAAAGTGTTCGGAAATATTTGATTTGCATTAAAACTTCTGGCAGGAAGCAACTTGATTATAAATATTCCTTTAGCTTACCTTTTAATAACTATGATACATTCAGTCCTTTGTATCATATTTAATGATTTCAATTTTAAATAAGTGCATTTTTTAATATTTCTTATTCTTTCATGTTCCCCTGTTGCAGTTCAGGGTAATATAGGAAAGGAAGTAACATAATTTGAATGCCAGTAGAATCTTTCTTTTTTTTTTAGAACAGTAGCTTGCAGTTCAGATCTGTAGAATGACTACTAAAATCTTCAGGAACCACACTCCAACTACACGTGGTGAGCAATGTACACAATATCATGAGTGTGCTTAGAGCTCTTAGGTACCACAGTTCTGTACCTAACCTTTCATATTCTTATTCTACATGTTTTTAGATCCAAATTGGAGTACAGGATTTACTTTTATATTTTTTTTCTGACTGCTGTAATACATGGAGTAAGATCCAGTACGGCAGCCTCACTCAACTCCCAGACCTTCATCTCTAAAACAGCCTACGTGGTACAGCGATTAAGGAAAGGTTGGTGAAAAAGAAAAAAAATACAGTTATGACTGCATAATTAAAAGTTATATAAAAATTAATCTAAAGAGCGGGTTAAATCTTGTTAAGTCAAACAATCTTAATTCTAGCATATCTTGAAACTGGAGTGTTCGAGTTTTAAACATCCAATTTTTGTGTCAAAAGATATAAAAGTAGAACCTTCTGATTTAATACATTAAAGGTAACCTTTGTATGTTATTAAGTATAAAGAAGATGTAAAGAATTCCACAGAAATAGAAAATAAATCAATCTTGACAGTTAAAATGAGTTTATAAATACTAATTCTTGGTCACAAACACGTAATACTCTAGAGACTACAGCAAAGCAATTCCAGAGCTCATCCAGGCAGCAGTTAGAGGAGAACTCTTGTATCTGGTCACACAAATAGGGTTGCATGCAAAGAGAATCAGAAGTACTGAATTAAGGCTGGAATCATGTGCAGCAAGGGCTGCTTTGGAGCCTGAATCCCAGCTGGTTCCCCTTGTTCAGCATCCAAATCCCAGCCTCTGCCCTGACTTCCAGTAACTGAAAGCAGCAGCATCTCCACCTGTATGCTTATGATGGGAAGAGTGCAAGCTCAGCCATGCATTTTTTCTAGCAAAAAAAAAGTTTATTCATTTCTAAACCAAAAATAGGAGTATGATAATTCTTATTCTGCTTCTATTCTCCTTGTGGGATCATTAGGCATCATTAGGGGAAGCTTTCAAATGCCTTGAACCAAGAGTACTGTTTCTTAATCACATGAGTATTTTTTTGTTGTTGTTGTTCTGAGAATGCCGAATCTATCTCCTTGTGTCCTTTCCCGGGTTTAAAAAATCACAGAAATGTTACATTTTTCTCAGAAATTCTTTCTACTATGTTTTTATTTCACTAGTGTACTTTAGATGTGCCTTGGTCAAGACAAGAGGTTATGCTTTTCAGATGCTACATTTTCTTAGCCACATGCCAGAATAAATATTACCAGTCCTGAACCCAAAAAGTCCTACTTATACTGAGTATGGCACTCAATAGCAAGCAAAACAACACATAGAGTAATTGCATATTTTTGAAGAGTAATACTGAAAAGTAAGTTTGAGAAGTGGGCTTTCTAGGCATTCATTCACAGATCCACATAAAAATCAAGGTTAAGAACAAGTCATTGCACTTCCTCTTTCTAACAAACCTTTCTTACAGAGCCATAAATATTCCAGCTTGCTGTGAAAGAATTTAAGCAAAGATAACTGTGCCTCAAAGACAGAAAATACTTAGTGTGATGCCATTTCCCACAAGATATCTATGACTGTAATGGTGTATAATGCAAACAAATTTCCATGTCTCATTGTTCTAAAAATTTCTGAGTCTTTGCAGACCTGTTTCAATGTAATAAGAAGAAGCTGTAAAAATGTCACAACCTATGCCCCCACAACAAAAATTAAAAAAAGGATGAAGCTAGCAAGCCTTTTGTTATAATTATTAAAAGCAATGATGAATAATAACAGTTGAAACATGTCCTCTCCATTGTATTAGCAGGTGATGACGGAAAAGTTGTCGTACACACACATAGAATGAAATCTGTTCTCAAAACTTTAAAAAAAAAGTCTTACTTTTATTTTATTCAGTAGTAAGCTATAAATTATACACATAAAAATAAACTATACCCATTTGAACCATTATTAGGCTGTAATTTTAATCCATCAATTCTTAAAGCCATACTGCACAGGATCCTCTCTCATGGTTTACAACCTCAGAGGCATCCCCCTGGTACTTGCCTAAGGGTTATTTTTTATTCTGTGTTTAGAACTAATTCAGACCCAGAGCTTTTCTCAAGGTTCTACATGCCATTCCAAACAAACAAAATATGCAGGATTATCACTACAGATTTAAAGTTGCAGTTATTCCCAGATGAAAATATAAATAATAAAGAAGATTCAGTGCAAGATTTATGAATATGACAGTGATCCATTTTGTAAGAAACCTACATCAGTAATACAGTTAGAGACACTGAAGAGGCTTATCCTCCTAGAACAGGAGGGTATCTTTCCATTAGACATATATTTCTAGTCCCTAGATTTTACAGAATATTCGATCATGTAGGGGAGTTTTGACATACCATTCACAGTTGAAAAGGAGTGGAGAGTGATGCCCCACATGTGAATTAGACCTTTTATAGAATAGATCTCTACCTATTTCTTAAATCTCTTTTGTAGGAACTTTTTCTTTACTTCCTCTTCTTAGCAATTCTGTTGCTTTGAAAGCCAGTTGAAGTGCAAGGAACATACTTTACTGGGTATTTCAAGGCAAATCATATCACTGGAACAAATAATACCTCTAAAGACCAAATAAAAAATTTAACTGCATTCAAGCATAGGCCTGAACGCTATGGTTGGTTGGGAAAACTCTAGATGACACATCCCTAGACTTCAGAAAAAATCAGTTCAAGGTTTAGATACTGTTTGTAACCCATTTTTATTCCAACTGGCACTTACTAGTCTTCTTAAGCTGTTTTTATATCCATTAAGACACAGTACTCAAGCAGCTGGTTCTCCTTTTTCCATTCTTTTCCATCCCCTTTCACTTCCCCAGACAAGATAAGCATCCCAATCTTTACAAGTGTAGGAGTGCAGGTGGCTGAAACAAGTGTGTGGAAAGAGGGCGGATTGGATTGAGTATAATTGTACAACAGGTGCCGAGTTTGTTACATATATTAGTTCACGTAGCAATAAAGAAATATTTTAACCAAATAGAAGAGAGTCAAGTTCTTTTATTTACTATGGTTTTTGCCAAGCTTTTAATGAGATTGGAGCTGTCTGAAGGTATAAAACCCGGAAAGTGTAACGTTTTACCTGCAGAAAATTACTTTACACCCTCAGGAAATGTAATTCTGATCCTTTTTGAAGTCAGCATCTTTTAAAGAAACAGAATACATGGGGATGAAATAACCTTGTCTCCAGTAACTCTTGTACGTTGGGGGTGATTTGAAAGAAAATACAGGTAAGGAAGTATCTTTGCCTCATTTATTCTTCCTATAATTGTGCTTAACTTTCTGTATCATAAGATATCAGTAACTCACAAAGGATCAGAGAATTACATCTGTAATTTACAGTTGGGTTAAACTTCCTATAAGCAAGAATAGCAATTAAAAATCTAACTCAAGAAGAGAATGTGTTCTCTTTGACACATGGGATTCTCCTTGATGGTCAGTTTACAGCACTGTGAGCATAATTCAGCATGGGCAGCAATATTTAGAAATATATTACTATAATAAAATAATTTGTTGCCACTGCTAATCTTTTATCCCAAAAATGGTCAACTTTCTGGGAACATCTTAGAAAGGAGGAGTTTTGGTTTGAAATGTTGGCTTGAGCCATTACCAACTGCCACTTTATGTGTTACCACTTGCAGTGTCAGTAAAACACTATCAATATGTAATTCTTGGGAAAATATATTTTTCCTATGGATTTTTACTGTATATAAGTGTTCAAGCATAACATTACTACCATAAGCACAAACTTAAAAATCACTGCTGTAGCCAAAAGGCAATCTGTTCTGGCATCTCAGTTTACAACGTAATTTAATGAAAGACCCCTTCTTTTATAATTATTATGCTATGATGTAAGAAGCCTGAATGGAATCCAGCTAAGTAACAGCAAGCTAAATGGTACAATAAATATTTGTTTACCCCAGAGGTCAATGTTTTGTATTCATGAAAGCACTAATTAATGTCTCTCACAGGGCTGAAATTTGCACTCCAAGACTTCTGAGAGAGGCAAAAAGAAGCAATTTCCTTTGAAAACATATATACTATTGTTTTTGTGGGCCTCAGAATGTGTAGCTCATTACTTTCTAGTTTAAAAGTTTCTAACAGTCCAGAATACTCCAAATTTCCATCATACTACTACACTCATTCTGATAACACTAAAAGGATGAGTAAAACAGAGCACAGCCTGTTGTGGACTGGGGCATGTTAACAAAGTGCTGATGGCTTGAATGTATCCAATGGTAAATTACCTTTGAAAGGTCCCCAGCCTCCAAATAGAAGCAGATAACAAACACGTTCCATGTAACCCAAAGGACCAGCCAGACAGCATACTGTAGGGAGGAAGAAAGAAACACTGCATTAACAATTCCACTATCAACTGATCTAAACTTAGTTCATTAGACCATTAGTTCAGTCCAAGTCAAAACCAGACTATAAATATGGTGCATATGGATAAAAATATTACACATAAAATAGAACCATGAATAAATTCTTCCCATTCCCAGACATTGTTTAGAGTGACCTAGTGACTACTCAATCAGACCAGAAAATCTGCCTCAGAAAACAGTTGATATATATTGCATTTCAATTTGAGATTGTACCTCTTTTATTTTTTTCCAGCGGGGAATAATACAATATAGAGACATGTAACCTTAATTATATATTAGAAGTGGAGAGTTGTTTATTTAAATGGTTATTCAAATATAGCTTACTAAATAACAGTCTAATTGAACTAGGTGCTGGATTATGCAACACTTCAGATTTAGTCTCAACAAACCATATATATGACCTGAAGAAAACAAATCTATACATATATAGGTTATTTTGCAGTATTTCTACAGAATATGGAGGGATTTGGTCCTGACAGCTGCCTCTATCAGTATATTTTGTGACATTCCAAAGCATAGTCCAGAATTATTCAACACCCTCAAGGGGCAGACTGCATTTTAAACTGTCAGTTTCTTGAGAGGGGGGTTTTGGTTTGTTTGTTTGTTTTGTCTTAGAGCATATAGGAGAAGTATGCATGCTTAAGCATTAATTGTTCCTTGGTAGTTGCCAAACTTCTTATTCATGTATCTGATGAGTAATGGAGTACATGTTTTCTATCCTGTCCACTACTTTGCTACTGTTTTGTATTCATAAGACCTTATGTGCTCGGACTGGAATCTACATTCCCTTCCTGTAATGCAAGAGAATCTTGTATAATAACGTTTGACCTACTATTGCTACTCTTATCTAATGTTTGTACTTGAGAACTTCCCTTGACAAATTAGTCTGTCATCTAATAAACTTTAACATCTACAAATGTTTTTCTAATGGCTGTTGTAGCTATCCTCTAGTTGTTCACAGTTCAATTCTGTATGTTTGCTAATTTCATTTCACATGGCACTGCATATGAGTGAAATACGAGTGATAGGACACTATTCTCTCTCTGTTATAGATGAGAGCTATTTTCTCCTTTTATAACAGCACCTTATTTCTCTAAAGTATTTACAGACTTAATCTTCATGTCTTATAGTCTTTTCTTCAAACCATACTGATAAAACTCTGATAAACTACTTTTCCAAATCAGGAAACACTATTTTCTGCATACCTCTGTGTTCACATTCTGAATAAGAAGACAATATTTTGGACTTTATACTATGCATCCCACACAAAAATACATGACAAACTGTTCTCTAAATCCAGTAACAACCCATGTAGAATTCTTCTTGCATTTCTCTTGCAAATGGTGTTTTGTATCACATTGTCTATCACTGAACATGCCATTTTCTCCTTAATCTTCTAGATACTGTGAAAATAATACAATTCTGTCCTTTCTAGGGATCTAAAGTGAGATTATACCCAATATGACTAAAATTTAGATCTTCTTATTTTTATAGGTAACAAAATATTTGCCAGCCAGCCTAGCTATTAAATACACCATGTGCAGATTTTAAAGAATTATGATAAATATTGTTTTGATTGAACAAAGGCTAATACAGCTTTAAAGGCTAGAATTGTTTTATACAGAAGTAATTGCAGGTAATTTAAAGCATACAGATTACACACACTTTATATGTCAGCTCTTTCTGGTCACAGATGATAGATTTATTTAGGTCAGGAGCGACTCTCTGGAGGTCACCTGGTCCAGTCTCTGCTTAAAGCATGACTGGCATGGATCAAGTTTTGCAGGGATTTATCCAGGGATGGCCTTGCTAATCCATGTCTACTCTTTGAGTGCAGGGTGCTAATAAAACTTCAGAAAATAGCAACTTAGTTCACATGCATGGTGCTAATAACAAGGTTGTAGGTTTGATCCCCTTATGGGCCATTCACTTAAGAGCTGGACGTCACGATCTTTATGGGTCCCTTCCAGTACAGAATATTCTGCGAAATCTGTGAAACATACTCAATTTTTTTTCAACACAACTCTGAGACATTAAGTATATTGAGCATGTAATTTTCCTGTAGCTTGCTGACAGTACAGCCAGCTTCACATGTAAGATGGAGCTTTATAAATACAAGACAAGAGAAGGAAATATTAATTTAGATTCAATAACCTTAATTTGGCATTTTTGCTGCATTTTCTGCAGCATTTTAACTTGCCGGTTTTGCCAATTATTTTAATATTGCAATGTTATTTATTCTGGTGGAGTTAATAAAAGTAATCCTTCCGACATATGGATTTCTTATAGCGAAAATTTTAGATAATGCATTTAGAATGGTTTTTCAGAAAAACAAGACTGAAGAAGTAGTATTCATGTGCAATGTCGTTCCCTTGAAAGATCTTTTGTGCTTCAGAACAATTTAAGCAAACTGGACAAAACCACAGAAGATCTGAAGATTTTTTTTTTACAAAATTTCAGGAAAATAGGCCCACAAAATGGGCCTATACCACAAATGGGAATAGACACTCTATTAAATCCTTATACAGAGAAAGACTTACAAGATCATCATTTATCAGTCAACATGAAGGGAAAAAGTTAGGGAGAGAGACACTGGAAACTAGATTTCACTAGATTGGCTGTTCGTGGCACAACTTGTCATATCGCATATAAGCAACAGCTGGTTAAAAAGCTCATCATATACAGCATATTCAACAGTACACTCCAAGGTACATTGGAGCTACTTGTCCCAGCAGAGAACCTTATTTCGTGAAGAAGCAAAACTTTCCCACTGTCTAGTCTATCACCAAAAAAAAGGACAAGTTTATGTGCATTTAGACACACTCTTCTAACGAGCACCTGTTCATACTGGACTACAGAAAAGGTTAAAAATTTCTTGTAAAAGTATGCTTTCAACTGCTTCCTTTTGAATGTTATATTAAGTGTTGCCTGAATGCCATGGATAAACACGGAGTTTAGCTGTCTTGAAATATAAGGATGTTTCTGCTTCCCACTGCTTCTTATTTCAGATGCTTCAGATCTAGCACATCTCTTATCTCTGCATCACATGCAGTCATAAATGCCTCTTGTTGTTTATGTGCTTCAGCAAATTGTTGCAGAAATTCAACTCTGAAGATCTGTGACACTGAACAAATCCCTCTGGCACTCCTTTATATGTGTCTAATTAGAAACATTTTATAAGAGTTGTTCAAAGGGTTATTATTATTATTCAAAGCTGTATTTTTTCTTATATGTGGGAGTTCAAGACAGCAGCATTATCTGACAGAAGCCACCACAATGCTACAGCAGCCACATATCAGCAAGACAAGAACTTTGATAAATACACACTTGACCAAGTAGCAGATACTGATAGGAAGCACAGCAATGACAATGCAGTTTATTATTTTTATGGAGATCCACACTGGAAAAATGTATAACTGGAAAGTTAACACTGAAGATTTGAATACTTATTATCTGGAAAATTTGTAGCCAATCAGTAAAAGTTCCTTTTATTTGTAAAATAAATTATATTGATACAGCTTTTACATGTTATAATATGCTTACAATTTTTGAAGTAAACATGAATTAATAACCCTATGCAAAAAATTTGAAAAGAATTAGCTACCTTATGATTTATTGATACTATAGTCATGTTTGAAAATTTGCCATGAATCATCATAAGCGAGTGGAAAACTGAAACATTGAAATATTGGTGCCAGAAATAAGAATCCATACATTCTTCTTAATACTTTTGTCAGAGTTGGCTAAGTAACATTATCTACATTTTACTAACAGCAAAACTGAAGGTCAAAGAAATTAGATCACTAGACTTAATTCCTCAGCTGAGTAGAAAAATTATTACAAGGGCACAAGAATCAAAGTTTCAGGCAGCCCACTACTGCCTATTGTATAAACCTGGTCACCAGAGCTCACATCTAATACTCTTGTAACTCTTTGCTTGAAGGAGAAACATGTCACATAACTTTCGAGTATAAATAGCGAGCAAATCTGATAGCTTTGAGCATTTTAAATTTAAGCATTTTTTTCCACAGAACTTTACATGGCATTTCTCTTGCTCTCAAATTCTTTTCCGATATGTGAGTCAGTTACAAACACATTTGACTGAGGGATACAAGGGCTCCAAAGAGGAATTAGAAGGGAAAGTCTCATCTGGTAGAGGTACACTTATTGAATGAGTGAGGACCAGATGTTTTAAACAGAATTACTGCTCTCAGCAACCTAACACAAAGAGCAACCGCAGTCTGCTTCTAAGGATCCAGATGAAAGTCTTCCCTGCCCAGCAGTTGCCTACAGGCCTCAGTGGAAGAGACCTCAAGGCCAAAACCAGTAGTCTTGATAACAAATAATATACCTAGCAGCAGAGAACTTTGTGCAACCAGTTCAACATCAAGAAATGTTCATTCACTTTCCTCAGTGTACTGGGAAGGTTTTGCAGAATTACATAACTCTCTGGATTTTTTTCATTTGGTTGTCACAGCATGCAGGTGGCACTAGCTTTGCTTGGCTGGATTCTTCATATCATTAGGACTTAGATATTTCTTGGCAGTCTTTTATTTCTTTTTATTTATTTTTAATTAAGCATGGCTATAGTATTGGAGCACTGTCTATCTTTGTGAGCTTCTGTTTCTAAGTAAATATGAATTGATTTTGAAGTATCCATTTTGAGTTGTTGGAGTTTTCTGTCTCAAATTGCAATGAAAGTCTAGTTTTCTGCTTGTGTTTTTCAGGGAATTTTTTAATGCATTGGCATTGTGAATCCTTTGCTCTTCAGTCTTTCATTAGTCACAAATTTATATATTTTTTTTTCCTTCCCTTTTTTCCCTTAGATAAAAAATTCTGTCTGATATTTTACTTCCTTGTTACACTTTAATAATTAGTGTTCTCTGCCAAGACTGACTGAAAGCTGCTGAACTGTCAAGTGCATCAGAACTGGTCACTACCAAAGAGAAAATTACTGTTGTAATAGTTTTTTACTCTTGAGCAATCACTGCTTTCAGATAGAGAGCAAGTGCTGCTTAAAATTTCTTTCCAGAGGTTTCCATACACCCAATGGCTATGTATAAACTTTCAAAGTCCTTGAGCTCAGTTATAAGTCCTGATTTTATATAGGAGTTTATTAACTCTAATTTCCCCTTGATTTGCATGAGAAGAATTCATAAGCATAAAAGACAGGAAGAAAGCTGAGCCACATTCTGCTCAGGTCATAACTGGATGAAGTGAAAGCTCAGAGCCCAGTACACTGCCATGATGTGCAATCACCCGTCAACCTACTCACAGTCAGGGAGTCATAGCTTGGGTGGGACTCCTTGGGCTTCTTCATTCTTTTGGCTTCTGGTTTTTTTTCCATTTTCTTGTGTGCCAGAATTATGCCGGGCACAGAAAGCACAAGCAGAGATTTCCTTCTCAAGACATGGCTCCAGCTCCTTTTGCATAAAAGAAGCTGAATTTCTACAAAGAACATTACTGTCAGAGAAATATCCATCTGCCCACAGTTAGATGTCTGCAATGCAGATGTCCTCCTCTGAGCAGCATGTACATTCCCATTACAGTCAATTGAGAGGAAAGGCACTTTCAGGGCTCAGTTCATTTCTCAGTGTCTGACACAGATCACTCCATCCTTGCTGTTTGGAAAGCTAAACTTCTCAAAGGCAAAATTCCCAGTGTTAGAGAGCCCATTAAAAATATTTTACTGGTGACACAAAAAATAAGATAGGAACACTGCACTGTGCAGATATGCATTCCTTTTTTTTTCTACATTTAAAAAAACCCCCACGAACTAAGCAATATAAACAGCAGCAGGGTAAAATATCACCAATAGACTGCTGAAGAGACATCTTCTGAGAACTATTGAGCACTTACTGATGGTCCATTAATGCTTAAGATTGAATCATTCATTTCTTCATTTTCTGTTTCTTGGATTCACAGCTCCTCAGGTTTCAATGGAAAAGACTGAGAGAAGTGCTTTTGGGTACTGCATCACTTTCATTTGTTTTTCAGCTTCTGTATCAGTGTTCAACTGTACCACTGAAAATACCCCAAACACTAAATGACAAACCTCCACTCCAAGAACCCACGAACAACTCAGGAGACGTATCCATCCATTCATTCAGCTTCCGCAAGAAAGATACACAAAATTTTCTCAGTGCAGTCACTCTATCCCTAAAATAATAATTCTTTCCATATGAAGCTTTAAGAGTGCATGGACAAAATGTAAAATTACGCACACAGAAATACAAAACTTACATTGTAGCATCGTAGCACTGTTCAGCTAATCTACTATGTTACACTAGGGAGCTACAAAAATTCTAGATCCCCAAACAAAAATATCCTGTAACTGAGGACTTACTTTAAAAAAGAGTTTTCTTTAAACAGACAATATTTCTGCCATTCTTCTTACAAATGGGGAGCAGAGAAATTTTCTTCTTGTTATCTCAAATTCTTTTTTGGTTTCATGTTTGGTTTCATAGGGGGTAGGGTTTTTTTTTTAGGTTTCTTCAGCATCTATATGTTACAGTTCTTGACCTTTATAAAAAAAAGTGTATTTTATATACTAAAGAAAGAAAGGTAAGGCAGAAATTTTAACAGGTATATTTATTTTATCTTTTTGACATAGCAGTAGAGATTTAATTGGTTTGGCTACACTTGTCATTCAATTCCTATGTTTCTTTTGATCACATCTTTGTTGTGAAACATTTATCAGCAGGAAGCAACTTCAAATATCTGAATACTCAATGTGCTGCAACACTGTATGTATCCAATCAGCTGCAGACACATGCATATACATGCATATATTCACAGATGGACTGATATTTTTCCTCTTATGTTACTTCCATACTTTTTCAGTACTCTTTCCTTTGTTTGCGGAAGAGGCTATAAAGTCTCTCAAAATAGAAATTACTAATTAAATGGAAGTAACAGGAAAATGATATGCAGATAATTCTCACACAAGTAGAGCTCAAAAGTCTTTCTTTATATCAGAATTCTTGCAATAGCTCTATATTTCAAGACATAACTTGAGCTGATCAGGCAATAACGAACCTTAAAATAGTGCTGTTTTGATCCTTTTCTAACCTTTCTGCTTCAATTCCAGCATTAATCTACCAGGATCTACCTCAAGAGGTACTAGCACTACAAATCCGTGCTGTTCAAGACCTAAAAACTTGATTTAATGGTTTTAAAATTACATTATTTTTTACCAGTTCTAGTCAGCTGTTAAATTCATATTAAAGCTGGCATAAGAAAAAAAAAAAAGAAAGAAATCAAAATCGTGTGATTTTGGAGGTCATTTGGTTCTTCAAGAGCTAGAAATATTCTGAAAGAATTTTTTCAAACCCTGCCTTCTAGAACACTGTTAAGATACTAAGCATTTCAAGATCTGGTTTTCCTCAAAGTAAGTACATAGTGATCAGTGTAGAAACTGCATTGACAAGAATTCAAGCTGTCTTCTATGGATATTTTTTTTAACAAATCTTAGGGGAAGACTGCAGGAATTATTGCTGTAAAATTTCACTGTAACTTGTGGATCCAGAACATTTTACCAACTAATTAGCAATGAAAAAGAAACCTGAAAAATATCACTCAATATTATAAGCTGTGTTTTCCAAGGATTCACAGGGAGTGAATATTGTTATGGAATGATCACACTGCAAAAAAAAAAAAAAAAAAAAAAATCCCACACATTTAGCACAAAAGTGATAGGCGGAGGAATGGTTTTG
Organism: Pseudotriccus pelzelni; assembly: GCA_035584735.1. Taxonomy (NCBI): domain Eukaryota; kingdom Metazoa; phylum Chordata; class Aves; order Passeriformes; family Tyrannidae; genus Pseudotriccus; species Pseudotriccus pelzelni. The sequence goes on from JAWMRA010000113.1 coordinate 63,555,225, forward strand.
TAGATAGCCTGACTCAATTGCTAAGACATATTTGAAAACATGGTCGAGAAGATCATGTAATTGCTTTTCGGCAGAATATGTGAATAGCCCCTTACCAAGAAGTGGTGTTGCTCGTTCCCTGCCATTGCCCAGTCCAGGGAGCACTCTACCAAGAGGCTCTGCTGATGGTACCAGTTCAACAAGTCACACTGTCTGTCCAACTGCTGCCCAGTGCAGCAGTGCTTCTCCACGTGGGGTCCATGGTGCGTTGACCCTGTCACATGCATGCATTTTACCCAGGGCAAACCAGGCTCAACAGCTTCTCAAGGTTCTTTTCAACCTCAGGCAGTCCTAGGAGGAACCTACCCTTTTTGCCGAGTGATCAGACCTCAGTGGGAACACTGTCAGTCCCTCCTGCTTAAACTGGACAATGCGAAGCCAGGTAGCCAAGGTGTTTTTGTCAGCTAAAAAAACCCATAAGACATATATCCTCACGTAATCTAATGATTCTCGCTGGAAAAGTGGGAAGCTGTAATCTGCTTCAGACATCAGCAACTGGCAGAGCTAGACATGTATTGACTGTTTCCTTAGTGTCTCTGGCTTTTTCAGAAATACCCAAAAAGAAAAATCTTTATTATAATTCAGTCACTGAACAGTTTATTTCAATGCAGTTTTTAGCAGCTGTTCCCATTTAAATTCCCTATTAAAAATATAAATAAGGACAATCGGAATTCTTTCAGTGTTCATTTTTAACAGAATGCAAAAAATAAAATCAATAGCTACTGTTGCTAGGAACAGAAGTCTACTGACATTTATCTAGATTCTTTTATTGATGCCTCAGTATTTGAGTGCCAACTACAACTATTTATAAAGGGAATCCATCTCCCTCAGTGAATATACCAAAATTCTTGCTAAAACTAAGACGTTTATAATAAAATCTTTTTGATAAATTAAGAGGTTTGTATTCAGCTTTCCAGGTATTGTTTTCATCCCTCCATTTTCCTTGACTTAATGCCTTAGCAGTGAAAGTCATGAGGAGTCTGGCTGTTGAGTTCACAGGGGTTTGAGTGTGGTCCTTGGTGTTCATATTTCAAAAGAGATTTAATTTTAACTAAACTTGTATTTGTAATGGGAAAAATGCTTTCTTGCCTCTCTCTGAACTGTTTCTTAAAGCTCGAATTTTAAGAAGTCCCTGAGACCACTCCAAAAGTTTGGGAAAAAACTGGGAGGTGACTAAGATACTAGCAGTGTTTGTGTTTCATTGAACACAGTTGCAGAACAGAGCACACAGACCTTCAAAGTCACTGGCTGGAAGCTCTGTTTTGGGAGCTTAATAGCTGTTTCGAAAGTACAAGTCAACTGGAAAGGTCATTTCCCATTCTTTAGAAATAAGAAGCAAAGAGAAATTGGATCTGCAGAGTGTTCTCCTTTAAAGGAACCTCAACTAACACAGCCATTTAGAGCAACCATACTATAGAGCCAGACTGAATTTTGTTTAGAAGGCTAAGGTAGCTGGAGTGGATTGAGCCAAATGCTAGAGGCATACAATCTAGCCTCATGAAACTGGGTGGTGAGTACAGGGTTACTTCCTTCTGTAGGGGGTGCATAGCTGTGAGATTTTCCCTGCGCCCACATGCACAGGACTGACTCACTGAGTGAGGCCAATGAGCCACAGAGAGGGGAAAGAGGGAGACAGAGAACACCCTTCCACTTCCCTTACTTCCTTCTAGTAAATCTGATAGGCAAGAGAGCCTGATTTGGCAAGATCAGTATGTTTTAATACAGTCTTTTTCAATCCTGAAAGTATTGAATTAGATAAAAAAGAAATCTGAAGCTGTAACAATAAAATAAATGTAGCTACTCAAACATGACTTTCTAAAAGAGCATAAAATGCAAAAAGGACTTAATTTTCTAATGTCTTCAGGGAGATTTAAGACTGTGTTTGTCTAAAAAACATTCATTTCATGCCAAAAACAGAGTGCATCTATTCAAAGGAAGTAATACTTCAGAAACATTTTCTTCATTTATCATTCAATCAATATCTGATTTTTCTCAAATCACCAGGGCACATTACACTTTGTTCATTGGATGAATTATAGTCTTCCTCAGGAAGGTTTATACCTGACTTTGTGTGCAAGTTTTACTCTATATCATTCAGGAAACAAAGAAAAGCCTTCTCTTAGAATATCTTGGGGAAACTACCTTTTCCTTTGCTTTCAAAAGGCATCAAAAAACATTAGTTAAAAATATTCCATGCTTTACATTTTTCCAGTTCTGAGAAGAAACCAGAGATGTAATCAAACAATGTTGTGGCCCAGGCCCCTTAATATATACAGATTGGCCAAATTCTATCTTCCTAAATGTGATGCAATCAAAGAATAGCTTAATGTTCCTTATTCATGCCTTCGAGATTTTTTCTTTCATGACGCAACCTCCAAATCCATCTTTTTTGGCAAAATTATGGTAATTGTATTTCTCTGATTGTATTTTATTTTCTTTCCCTGAAAGTACCTGTTGCTTCTCTCCTCTGCATATCCCAAATACCCTAAAAAATGCTTTCACTGTCCTTTCTCTGAAGCTCCTGTTTGCATCTCAGTTTTGGGTGGGAACATGTGCCTGTTTGGGACTGGGAAAGGTTATTGTTACTATTTCCTTTACTATTAACCTTCTTATTCCAAGTATTTCTAGGTCAAGCATTCTTAAAAAATTCCTTATATTTTTTAAGGAAACCAGGAGAAAATTTCAAACACCACCCAGGAGTAATTCTGGTATCTCTGCAACTGCAGATGTAAAAAACTCGGGACATTTAATCGTTAAGACATCACTGACTGGGAAGCCTGCCACCAACATCCACACTTGATGCACGTACATTGTCTTTTGGCTCTCTACAGCTATGCCCATCTGCTTCAGTGGCATGGTGCCTGCTTATCAGCTAGTTGGACAGTTTCAGTACGCAGAGGTGCCAAAAAAAGGTTTCACATGGGTAGCCTGTATGAGCACAAAAGTGCCATTTCTTTTGTAGCAAGAAATGCTAGAGCTGAGATACTAATAGACTAAGTCTTTGTGCATTTTTAGTTTTTTCACTCACAGAAGATGCGTCTTGCCATAACTGTTTTAACATCTCTTTTACAAAGACAGATATGGTACTGGGAGTGAAATGGAAAGAAATCAGTATATACAGATAAGACTCTGATAAACAAAACCATTATGAGATAAAATGAGAGTATGGCAGGTTAGGAGCATAGTTTAAGTATTGTGCCCTATACACCACTAATTCAAAGGAAAAAAAAAAAGGCAAAAAACCCAACTCCACCCCATTTTACACATTTTGAAACCAGGAATGCTTTACAAATGCAGGAAATGGATCACAATGAGAGAAAAACAAAGTTTTTATTATATGACAACATAAAGCTGAGATAGTCTAGATAAACCTAGTTTGTCCTAAAGAAAAGGCACACTATTCTGATGGAAATTTAAACATTTGGTGGTTTTCTTTTCAGGACCATTGTTCAGTGTTCATATTATTTCAAGCTAAGGCTAGACTTCATATTCTTTTTAGAGCAATCCTAACTCAGCAAACTGAAATCTAAGGAGATTATTTAAGCATTAAAGTAAACAAATCTTTAAAAAAAATTCTTGAGAAATACAGGGTGAGGGAATTAAACTGACTTTCAGTGTACAAGATGCATACAAACTTGTCATGTATCATTAATACAATCAATTACAGCATAATTTCTGAGGTAAGAACAGTAGGCGATATAGCAAATACAGTCAAGAAAACCAATGATGGGTCCAAAAGCTGCCTTGAAACCTCAGATTACACAATTTTGCATTCCTTTGGGAGGGATATTTGGTGATATGATTTTCACGGTTTTCGTCCAACCCAACTTTTCCTCTGATTCCTTGATTCTCACAGATCTTTCTTGGCCTTATAACCATATGCACAGCTCAGACAAAAAAAGCATACACATTATTTTGATAAACACTCAGTGTTACACAGACCCTTTCCTAGCAGTTTTCATAGAAATAAAAATAGCAGGTTGTTGAAAGAATGATAGCTCAACAAACTATAAGAAGGTAAGAAAGGTCAACAGTGAGGGAATAAACAGCTGATACTTGAAATGAGGTGGGAATATATCCAGATGTCAAGACGGCATTTGATGACGTTAATACTGAAAGGCACAGTAGCTTCCACACGTGGTAGGAGAGCCATGTGACTTTCACTGGAACAACTTAACTTGCCATGCAAAATCTGAGCACCACTGAGGCAAGAAGCTTCGCCAGTGCCCCCAGCATTGCCACATCAGAGAGACTGTGATGACAGTTTTATGACAGGAGACAACAGCATGACAGACTGATAAATTTGCTTGGAAAAGCACTGGGTTTTTTAAGAGACCATACTGAATTATTCCACATTCTGAAAGGTACAATGAAAATTGAACAGGTTTCTCCTGCTCTCCAATTTCATGTCAGAGTGCCAGATCAAGTGCATACTCCTCCTGGTATGTGGAAATAAGTACTGAAACACCCAGTAGGAAAATACTGTAATTTTTTAATTGCTGCTGCCTTAAAATCAACAGGATAACTTTGTGACCATTGAAAAATTTTGTATCTATGCAAGCTAAAGTCATGCTTATATTTCATGCTTGAATTAAATTAGAATATGCTGCTGGCCTGATTGCTTGGATGCTTCAAAAATACATTCCTGTCCAAGCACAATAATGTATTCCATGCAAAGACAAAAGAAAAAAAAATAAAATAAAAAGAACATGTTTCCAAGCATCCAAAGGCAATTGAAGTAAAGTACTGGAAAATTTAAAAAAGTGTGAATGAAAAGTTATCCATGTTAATTTATATCAACATCCAAATTTTTTTTGATGGTTTCTGCTGTTCAATATTTGTTTTTACCTTCATCACCCAGTCCAGACTTGTGCTTTATTTACTGAATACTGAATAAATCATCCAAATTGACTTGTTTGCTGGATTTTCTTAGGCTAGCTGACTTACTGCAGCTTCTGAGTACATCTCAAGCATAGATTACCTTTCTAAACCCCTGGCTGTGCAAAGTAATAGTTATTAGTCCCATGTTAAAGATGAGAAATTTCTGCTGCAAATGAGTCTGAGGTGCTGAAGGTAATCACATTATTCACTACCAGTATGAGAAAACCATGTTGTGCACTAACAAGGAGATGCTCATTTTGATCGAGCAATTACAGACTGTAGCATAATTCAAAAACACAGGTGGCTAAATAAAGGTCACAGAGGCAGTCTCAATTCTGGAACTTTCTCAGTCTCAGATGCTCCATTTGGAGCTTTAATAGACTCTTGTTCCAGTGCATGTAAAAGCGTATGTATGCATTTTCACAACTTATTCTGCAAATAGTAGGCGTTACACAGTCAGGTAGCCACAGTTAATAAGGTGTGATGAGCAGTGTCCTCCACATGAGCTGATAATAGCAGAAGAATAATGGTCTTTTAGCTCCCAGATAAGTCTTCTATTAATACATAGTTATAAATACTTCTATACTGTCTAAAGGAAACATTGAAAGCAAAAAGAAGTTTGAAAACGCTCTTCCACAGAGATGCTGATCTACACGTGAGCTATTAGAGACTCTCAGCCTCTCAGAATAGAGCTGCGCCCATCAAGGCAAAAAAATGACAGAAGGCAACATCCCACCACCCATAACTGTATGGGCTAGAGGCTTCTGTGCTCTTCCTTCTCTTTATCCACAAAGAATGATGGCTTCCTTCCTCTCCTCCACATCATGGTGCAAAGAAAGAATAGTGTCTTTTGTTCCCCATCCCACACAGGTGCCAGTCGCCTAAGCCAGGACAGACTAGCAGAGTAAGGGCCCGGGCAACCCTCAGAGTTCCTCCCTCTGTTTGGCAGGAGCAGAACCTGCTCCTTCAGCACTGTGGCTCGGCTGTGGGGTGGATGGCTGCATGCTGGCTCTCTTGCCTAGAGTTTGTTGCCATCCCCTAATTTGAAATCATTGCCCATTCAAACAGTGGGCACAAATGACAGCCTGAAATGATACCCTGTGGCATCTCTTCCCTCCTTCTTTCTGTGTCAAATGTCACACTGACTTTGCAAAAAAGAATTACTAGAATGCATTAGTATAATGGCTGTCAAAACCAGACAAAAAATACCCTCTTGATTTTTTTGTTAGTTTTTAGTTCCATTGACCTAGATGATCACAAAGCCTTTAATTGTATTGAAATGCTTTAACTGTAAAATAATAAACAGACTTCAGCAAAACTTTAGTTTGAAGGACTTAACTGCAGCCCGCTCATAAAAGTGGTCCTGTAACGGAAAATGCTAGACAACTTTATGTATAAACTGTTACTGCCAAACCTGACAATGACCGTGTAAATCCTTAAATAGACCCAGTAATTTCTTTTTCCCCATCCTGCTTTAGAACTTCAGATGTTGAGTAAATGCACTGCTGGGACTTCAGTAATATTCAGCAGACACGTTCCCATTCTTTGATGATACTACAAAAGAAACAGAGTCCTATAGAAAAGCTCAGCTGTCCTTTTGTCTACAAAAAATTTCAACAGGTTACCCAAATCTTGCTGCTCTTTTTCTGCTCATCTCTCCTCATGTTAGTTATTCCTTTGCCCTGGTTTCTACATTACATATATCTCATAGCATTAGTAATACAGAGAACAACCAGGAGAATTTCCAAAGCAAAGTGGGTAAGAAAGATAGGAGTATTAATACTGCAAAGAGATATAAAGTCTCAAAACAGAAAGGAGAGAGTGAAAGGTTAAGTAAATAAGATAATGTTCAAATACGTAAGCCACACAGAGTATGGTAACATCTTTAAGGCATAAAAAGTATAATTTCACTGACAGAAGAAAAAGAAAATTCTAAAATGTAGACAGGATCTGTGTCTCACATAAGAACTTGGGAACAAAAGCCAGGAAGAAAAATACAAAACTCCAAAACTCCAAGAGGAAAAAAAGGAAAAAAAAAAAAAAGGAAAAAAATGTCAGAGTTCCATTAGCAGGTCAGTTGTGATCAGCAAGACATTAGAGCTGGAGAATTAAGAAAACTTCCATGGCAGTTGGATTCTGTCCCAGAACACTAATGAAATGGCAAGAAAGATAAAAGAACAATTAGCTTATGTTTGCAATCTCAGCTGCAGGACCACCCTTCCATAGAAAAGCAATGACAGCAACTGCAAAGCAGTTTGGCATTCAAATGGAAATCTAGAACACCCATAGACTTGTCACATACAAGTAGCTATAAAATTAGAAAACTCTCCCCTACCAGACAGAATTAGTCCAAATGAATCAGTAAGTCTTGGCTGAGCAGTATAAATATGGATTTATATCGAAACTTACGTAAATGCTCATTGTGTTAACTAGGTTTTGGAGCAGATGTAGACCTAGAAAGAGGGATACCCTTAGAAATCTCTGTCCTTTCCCATTACTAAACACTAGCTTGTCCCACCCAACCTGAGACAACATTTACCTGGAGGTGAATGGATGGGGAGAAAAGGATAAAGCACCCTGGTACTCTGCCCAACTCCAACACTTGCAGTGTCTTTGGCTGAATTAATTCTGTGGCAACCTTGTCCAATCCCAGTTTAAGTGAGAACCTACTGTCATGATGACATTCTCATGGCACTCATTTTTGAACAAAATGCTGCAGAAAGCAGATGAAGCATCATATGAGGCTGATGTATGGCCTCACATTCCCTATCCTCAGAGATGTTCTTTCAGGCATGTTGAAGACTTGCCTGTTGAACATGTATTAGGAAGCAATGAAGTGTATCTCTTTCAAGTTATCCCGTGGCATGTACTTGCAGAACATTAAATCTAATAAATGGCAAGTTTTAGAAAAGATCTCAAGTGAAGACTGCAGATGCAATCCTCTCTCACTGGAGATAATACTAGTCTCTACAATTGTTTTGATTCAGCAGGGATTTCTGTCTTAATACCTTATTTTGTTGTGGAAACTGAAAGATCACTGTATATATAAATCTGAAGAAATTAGGCCCTAAAAAGCCTCCAGTGCAACATTTTTATGGATGAAACAAAGGTAAGGGAGCATCTGTCTAACTACAGGAAAGTCCTGAATCTTTGTCTTAAGAAACATGTTAGTCCTCTAAAATCTTGACTCTGGCATGAATTGCAGTGTTAAGAATTCTTCCTCAAAACGATATGTAGCCAGCATGTATAAATCACTGATATGACAGATTGAGTGAGAATATCTGTTTAGTGTGGCAAGTCTGTAGCTCCTTTCCATATGCCTTTTGATATCCAACCTATTCTAAACTTTGTGGAATTAACATAGCAATAAAGAAATCACAGGAATTCAATGGAAAGAGACAAACTCTTGTCCAGTAAATTCAAAGACTTTTATATGATTAGTTTCCTCCCTTTTCTTTCTACATGTTAGAAAGCAATTAAGAAATAGACCCAAAACTGGGTAGGTAAAATATAGTGTATCTGTGACATGGAAATATAATTAATAGAATGCTCTAAGATTTAGAATTACAGATCATATTCTAATTTTATATTAATTCTTAGGAATTAGAAAGCAGAAAACAAGGCCTGGCTTCATTTAGTTTCACAACTGGAAGACACCAAGACTATTAACGGCATAGCTGTATTTTGAAAAATATATCACAAGGGTTTTGGCATTTACATTGACACACATTTATTAAAAAATAGTTCTATAAAACCTAGTCTTAATTTGGAAATAGCAATGATATCCACTGTACTTATAAATGGTAGTTAAACCAGAAGAAGGCTGCTCAGGCAGAGGTAAAACTTTCCCAAACAACGTGGACCAGACCTGCTCAAACTGTCTTAGTAACAGACACCTGACAGGAACCTATTGCATGATATAAATAACACTTCCTAATTCTTGAACAGAAGTTCAGATGTCTGTAGAAGATCAGTTGTCCAAGTGTTTAAAATGCTCTTATTTAAGGTTAACTACCCTGTATCCAGATAAGATCATTCCTATTACAGGATAAATGCCAAGGAAAGCAATTTAGGGATGTACGGGAGTCTTATGCAGTAGCATTTTTAATTTTGAGGATTTCAAACCGATGCTTAAAAGTCCAAGATAAAACAAAGAAAAAAATGTGTTGCAAATAGAAAAAATAATGAATAACACACATTGGAGATTTTCTTTCAGTGTAAAAAAAAAAAAAAAGCACATTTCTATTCTTCTTTTTTGCATATTATCCTCAAGTGGGAGAGTTGTACAACCACCTTAGAAGCCTCCAGATACAAAGGGAAGCTGTTTTACTCAAAGAGCCCCCATTATGATGACATTTTAAGCTGTGATCAGCATTTTCTAGCTGGAACAACAAACTTCAAAATGTTAATCAATTCTAAATGTGCACACAGACTTGCAAGAATAAAAGGAGAAAAACAGAGTTCTGCCTTTTTAATAATAACACAGAAGGACTTTAGATTCACTCTTCAAATAAGGGTTCATTTTTGTTCTTAATGGAAATGTTTGAGACCCGGAAGGGGAAAATACATGTAACTACATTTAGATGGCTGCTGTTAAATCGTCAATATAAATGCTGCTCATTATGATGCTATCCTTCTTTCCAGTTAATGTGATTTAAAAAAAAAAAAAAAAAGAAAAAAGAAAAAAATTATTACAGATACAAAGCAGCTCCTAGTAGTGTTATTTATAAAGATAGGCAGTCACTGGAAAAAATGAGTATCCCCCTTCCTGCTCCTTGCCTTAGCTTTTATATCTGAGCTGACGTCATATGGAATGGAATATCCCTTTGGTCAGTTTGGGTCAGCTGGCTACTTGTGTCCCCTCCCAGGATCTTGCCCTCAACTGGGGAAGGAATGTTACAGTGCTGATGCTGTGCTCAGCAGTAGCCAGAACACTGGTGTGTTATCAATACCCCTCTAGCTACCAATGCAAAGCACAGCAATGGGGAAATGAACTCCATCTCAGCTAGACTCGATACAACAATCAAATTCCTGCCTTTAATTTTTTGATTCTGTTGTCAGACTTACTGTTGAAATATTTTTTAGCCTGTTTGTAGCTTTGTTTGTACTCTAAGAATAGTTTTACACTTGTCAGTTGCTCCTGGCTTATTTAGAGATTTCCCAATAGTATGTGATTTCCTGCCTTGTGTCGCTGTCCTGAGAAAGATCTAGTAAGCAGTTTTCAATGTTTCCCCTGGCTTAGTAACTACTTATTTTCCTTTTTTTTTTTTTCTTCTCATGAATGATATCTGCTTATTTTCTTCTAGTAATTTCCTTACAAAACTAATTGAAAAAAATCTATAGTTTTGTCTTTAAACTGTTGCTTTGTGGCCAAGTGTCTGAGAAGCTTTGATGCCTTTATTGACTTATTTTCAAGCACGAGAATCAGAAAAAAAATGTTGCTGTATTTTCCAAAAGACTCCATAAATTAAAAACAAAATAAAAGCAATCAACCAAACAACAACTTCAGCATCATCTTATCATAATTCCTGGCAGACATTTTTCAAGCCTTTTGTAAAGCCACCAAAGACTACTGATCTGAAAGAATTTTTGAAGAGCAGCGAAATGTTTGCAATTATTTCAACTGCAACACTTGTTCTAGAGGCAGCTCAGGTCCTGAGCTGTATATTTTGTTCCTAGAGTATACAGCTGTAAGCAAAATCATTACTTCAGGAATTCATGGGAATCAGAGATGCAATAACTGCTCTATTTACCCTTGAAAGCAAAGCTGGCTAGCTGTAGCTTGTGAACTCCACTATATTGGTTTTTTTCCCCACACTTTTATCCATTTTCCTTTCACTTTTAGCAATATTGTCACATATTGGGTGACTTTCCATGGACATTTTAACTGGCTCCAGAACCATCTCTCTCTGTATCTATGACAACTGTTTCTACCTTTGAACAGAACCATGACTTTTTCTCACCACCCACACAAAAATTCACTTGTTTTGTTTAATTACTTACCCCTCAGTATTTTCATTTTTGCCACACAAATATCTTAATAATTAAACCTGACTCATAGTTCAAAGGCTTCAAGAGCTAAAAATTAGAGACACAATGCTAAAATTTATCATGACTTTTCTGCAAAGTCTCATTTCTTAATGACCTGTATTAGAGTTGTTGTGGAACTTGTTTACTAATGTTTACACCCTCTCTGTGTGCATGCCATACGTTACCTCCTTCACATCCATTTGTGTTTCCAGTTTAGCAAGCTCCACACAGTACAAAATTTGGCAGTATATTTGCTATGTGATAACTAAAGTCGAAAAATATTAAGCTGGTGCTGGCAACATTTACCCAGCACACTCGGGAATTTCACACTGGATTCTAAATCTAGGTCCAAACCTATGAAGATTTCAGGAAGACAAATCAAAGATTTCTTAACCATTTATCTCCTGTGACAGGATCAATAAATTTAACTTCAGTTAACAGCAATAAATGAAGACATTCTGGTATCATCATCAGGTAATATGTATTGCATGGGCAGAGACCTACACTTGTTTGTTATCCAGTGCTTTAATCTAGCATGATTAATCTAATCCTCATTTGAAAATACACGTAAATATAAATTATTAACTTCAAACAAAGTCCATTGGAGTCAATGGAACTTAAGCACTTGCTACGCATGAGATAGCTGTCTGAACAAAATGTTAAATGTTTTCCTATAAAGAATGAAGTTTTGGGTTTGGTTTTATTAAATTTGGTGGCTAACAGACAGTACATACCAAAACTTTTTTCCCTTACCAGTGTTTGCAATGATGTTATGAAATCTCCTCTATAAAAACAATAGAGTAAAGAGAAGAAAAAAAACTAAATTTAAAAAGTTCCTAAAGCAGCAGATTATGCTGGAAGAAAGATGTTATGCTTATATCTATATATTTCTTTATAGAAATATGACCTAATTTTCTCAGTTTTAAAATGCTGTTAATATAAAATATTTGTAAAGCACTTGGAAACTACAGTATTGAGTGCTGTAAAAATACCTATTTTGATTAGATCATATGTGGCAGACATGCCAAAGGTTGAAATATTTTTTTATGAAAAATTTACATATATTACTATTGGAACTAATCTACATTATCACCTATTGGCCTAGGATGAGGTACCTGTCAGGTTATAATTCAGATGCTAACACAGATGTCAATTAGAGTATGTTCGTGTCTGTTCAGTGGATTAAAAACATGACAATTTTTAATGCTATCAAGTTGCCTATTTCCATGATTATTAAATTCATGTAACAAAAAAACCAAGTTCTGAACTAAAATCTAGATCTGAAATATCATGCGATCTTTGAAAGGGAGGAAGGTGATGACAAAATAGATACTAATTGTCGCAGTTACGGGCAAGGGGTCAATCCAGACCAGTGGATCTTGTCTCTGAGTTGCAGCCCCCCATGCTGCGCCCCGCAGGAACGAGACACAGACGCAGGGTACAGTTCCAAGGTCAAAGCTGATCTAATTTTATTGAGCAAAATGGTGGGGTTATATAGGGCAGTAAAGGTTCTTGGGGTAGGGGGTACTTGGACCCGGGATTGGTAGGGCTACAGGATTGGCAGGGAAAGAGGAGGAAGGTCCAGAGCCAGGACACGGGGGATTGGCCAGAGCGGCTATCTCCCAGGTAGCCTGCCCTGCAGGGGACTGTCTCTCTCTCTCCGGGGAGAGATGTCCTTGCTGGCAGCCTCCTGTTACAATAAGGTACAAAGTCCTTCAGGTAGATGATTCAGGCAGGGTGTCTGTCGCTTCTTTCCACTCTCTGAAGTCTGCCTCAGTTCTCAGCCTATTCCCAACAACTAATTATTTTCAGGCTCTAATACAAATACTCATACTGTTCCGCTGCTATTTTTGTGGTGGTGTTATTATTCCTTTGCATTTACCATGGAGAAAAAAAAGCATCCTATCAGTGCTACTTTTAGCCCTTAACAAAAAATTCTTTGCTAGCAAATTCAGTTAAGTTCTACTGAAAGCAATAGCTTCCCATGTGTTTACACTAGGGCTATAATCCAGAGAAGGATTTTAAATCCTCATGTCTGCTGGCCTGTGATAACTATGGGATCTCTTTGTGACATCCTGTGTCTGATAAAGGCGAGTCATTAATAACTTGTATGGCATCTAATGTGTCATCTTGTTACAAAAAGGAGACAAAGCTGAAAAGATGCTTATCTGCAAGCTCTCATTTTTAAGATAATAAACTCTTCCATAATAATTGTATCCTGGCAGCATTCAAACAGCAGACACTGGACAGAGTCACAGTGATTCCCTCTCTTCCTCAGGTAAAATACAGGGACTCCCTTGCCTTAACAGTCACAGAAAGAAGCCAGACAGGGAATGGAAGCATCACTCCATGCACACCCTCAGCATGCTGAAAGAAAATGCTGAAACAGAAGAGAAAAGCATTTACATGCAGAGGCTCAGCATAGGGAAGTCTAGCTGTAACTGCAGAAAGGTCTCAGAGGCTGATGCTCCCATTTCCAGCCTACCCAGAGAGTTTGACACTCACAGGATACCATAGCAAAAGTCCAGCCTCACCTAGTGCATGATGTTTAGATCTTGATGGGGGATCCCTTTCAAAATGGCAGCCTGATGTATGTCTACCGTAAAAGACAAGTGTATTCCCTTTCATCTTGACTCTTGTCTTTGTGATTGCTGTGTTCTCTCACTTTTCAACTTTTCTCTCCAAGTTACTATCTTATCCCATCTACTGCTGTATTTGTACACTGTTAAGCACAGCAGAGCACCTCCTTGCTTAGCTCTTAGAATTTACTGTAACAAAAGTGACTAATAATGATATTAACAACAGTAACCTTACAGACCTGGCATTTTACTGGGTGATAATTCAAATCCCAGCATTTCGACAAGAAAGCTTAGTTGAACTAAAAGGTGTGAAATTAGTCTGCAATTTTCCATAGAACGTATAATTTATTACTTGCCTAAGTAGGTGATAATGCCCATAAATGCCTTTTCAAAATGTAAATGCATAGAAATAAAATTTTGGAAACTTGACCTTTTTACTTCACAATTAATGAGAAGCATTTATGTAAATACATTATTACTCAAAGTTTGATGCCAAAGTCACACAAGAAAACTTCTTGATGCATTGTCTGCTTGATACCAAACTTAACAGCAATACTTTGATACTTTGTTTAGTTTTGGCAAAGTATGTATTTCTGTTGTTCAGGCTGTTTCAGAAATCACATAAAAGCACAGCTACTTTATTTACATGATCAATCAATACAGTAAGCTAAGAATATTATACGTGAATGCAGGATTTGCTTTCAACTTCAACTAATATTCAAATGTACATGATTATAATCATGGGGATTTTTTTGTCTCTCAGCCTTGAAGTTTCAGGCTTCTGAAGGTCATTTATGAGAATACTCCCAGGAAGGGAAGACATAGGGAGCAATGTAAATTCATTTGATATATTGTATATTTACAAAAGTGTTTTTGCAAGACTGACCAGATATATTTGTTTGGTAAGATATCTTCCAAATTCCTGCTGCAAGTGCACATTCTCCATAGATATGAAATGAAAAGTCATTATTCTGTTTATGAGGGTTAGAAAGCGCAGTAGGCAAAAAAATCTTTTCACATTGTAGATTTGCATTTAAATTTGATTTAATTTAAAAAGAGAAGTTGTTTTTTTCTGTCTTGTGTTAGGTTTATATTAAATTCCATCAGAAGTTCTCTTTTCAGTCAATCATATTGTCAGAGTATATAGCTGCAGTTCCCCAAATGTGGTCATACTTATCTTTATACCTAAGTAGTCCTGTTAAGTTCAATGTTTTACTGATATATATGAAAACTTAAAACATGCACCCCTTGGATTGGTTTCTTAGTTGTTCAAATATCTTTGTTCATTTCAGCAAGCATTTCATGACTCCAGACAACTGCCTATTCATAAAAAATCAAAGAACAGGTAGTTCAATAACTTTAATGAATGAGTGAAATGAAAATCTTCTAATTAGATGTAATGTTAGCATCAACATTAACCTTTTTTACTTTAAAGTTTCTTAGTACATTGTCACAATACTTGTGATACTTGCTAAGGACTGTGTAAAGTAACAAAATTGTGATATTCTGTACTCATTTTTTTCTTCCAAAAGAGTCCTTAAACTTTTTAAGAAAAACTTAGAAATTAATATTCAGTTATGCATGGCATTTTATGGGATGCAAGTTTTATTACAATAAAATTGAGGTCATATATAATTTAATTACAGCAAAACTCTCATCATTTGGTAAAAGCAGAGGCAAATTTTTGGACAAGTGCTTATTCTAGGACATTTAGAATTACACAAATAGCAAAAGAAAACTTGCTATTGGAGAAGCATTTTAAAAGAAGTAGCTCATCAAAATGCAACTATTTATTGTTTAAGATGTTGTTTATTCCCTGGATTAGTTAAAGGAAAGAAATAGAATTTCAATTACAACTGTTACACGTTATGTATATTAAAAGCTTTCCATTTTCACTGGTGACAACCACAGCATGCACACAAGTATTGACTTAAAGCCTTTCATGAGGAATGGATTAATAGCATTTCTCCTTCTGGAAGATATAAATATTTCATATTTAACTTCAAATAGTTAAACTGTTAACAATATCATTCTCCATTCACTTACCATGCTCTTTCTCACAGAGGTTTTACAGCAGGGAAGCTTTATAAGGGTGAGAATCAGTTTTCACTGCAGTAGAGCATATTCACTGTATGCCTTAACCTCCTGAATGAATGTCCCCTTGTCATAAGGTTTTCTTAGTTTTGGTGCACGTAATTAGAAGAATTACTGAAAGCAGTGCAGTTTAGCTTCAAAGGGAGATTTATTAAGACAGAACTCAGCATGGCTTTATTATCATAGAAACACAGGCTGATTTAGGTTGGAAAAGACCTCCAAGATCATTGAGTCCAACCTTTGACTCATCACCAAGTGACAAGTAGACCATGTGTCTTGGTTTAACAAGACAAAGTGTCTGATACGGAGGGCAGGAACCTTCCCTGGGGTATAAAAGAAGTTTCTTCCCTCAGGATTATTATAACTTCAAAATTAAGAGGCTTCAGTAATAAAAATAAAAATGTAGGAAGGAGATAACAGCCCTTTACTGAAACATATGTATAGCGAAAACCAGAACAGGCAACAACATCGTAAGCAAAACTTTTAAATAATTCGGTGTCTTTGCCTTTGCTTTGAGCAAGAAGTTGGATTAGAGATTTCCTGAGCTACCTTCCAACTGTAATGTTTGTATAATGTCTGTTCTATACCGGCCTTATGGCTCCTGATGCTCTCTGGGTGTTGCAGCTCACATGCCCATGCTCCTTTTTCCTTCTACAGGCTGTTTTCTGTCACAGATATTTCCTACAGAAAGTGGTCAGTCTTCTCTCATTTCTTTCTCTCCAGTTAAGCTTGGGAGACTAAGAAAAGTTAATGTTGATGCTAACACAAGATCTAATTAGAATTTTGTAATTTCACTTGTTCATTAAAAGATAGTGTTCTTTGATTTTCTATGAATGAAATTCAGCTGTATGGAGTCATGAGTCTTTAACAAATCTCCACAGACTGTCCTAGAAGAATTTGGACATTTAAAGGAAGTGTTGACTGTGAACCAATTGTGTGACTCTGTTTAAAGTGGTACCTACCTGCTAAAAAACATGAAACGTACCTTTTTATTTTGTTTATTTTCAAAATTTTATTTGGTCTTGACCCATAACAATAGAGCAATTAAGGGCATTCTCCTAACAAAATAAAAAGAGTTGAAACCATTTCTCTCTCCTAAGTTGCATTGAAGGACCTTCCGAGTTCACCCAGTTTTAAGAAAATTGCTCATTTGGCCCAAAGAAATTAAAACAGTGTTACAATTATAGTATTGCATTACTATTTTATGTGTCATTTGCAAGGAAAATAGCAATCCTGATCTATGATAGGCTGAGCATGTAACTAGTTCTAATGGGCACTAGGCCTTTGAAGATTGATATAAACAAATAGCATTCTTCTAAACTACTAGTTTCCATATTTAAGTTTGAAAGCAAACATTTCTAAGCGTAAATGTTTCTTAATAAGTGAGTAGAAATGGTTCCAAGTATCAGGGAAATGAAACAGCAAACTACTCACAAACATATTAATGAATATTCCTGGCTGTCTTAACGCAGCTGTCATTGACATTCAGCACTCACTGCTCACCATGGAGCTTCAAATAGATTACATAAAAAAGATCGAGAGACAGATGATAGATTATTCATTGAGAGTCAAACCCTACAGGGAGAGGGCTTGCATTTCTCTGATTTTTGTACTCCCTCATGATAAAGATTACATTGTAAAGAAATGGAAACTGTCCTCCCATTCAAGTAATGGCAGGATCTGACTGTGACCACTTTGATAGATTTAAATGAAATGGGAAGCATCAAATACTAGTCTAAGACCTCAAAATGGAAAAAATCCCCCACAGGATACTTAACACCAAAGCTACACCAAAACCACCCTTTCCTGTTAGGCAAAATGAGATTTGATATTTTAGGGGTTTTTTAAAGTTGTACTGGAGACAAAAAAATCCCCAACAAACTAAACCCAAATTACTTAAAAAGATAACTAAATAAAAGTCATCAAGAAAATAGCCTTTTAATACAGCACCGGCCCAGGAGGTATAGGAGCAATTCAGAGCCTGTAGAGCCTTACATCTTATTCCCTCATATCTCAGTTGAATAGTCTACTTTCTACTTTCACCTACTAGGCTCCCCACATAGCTAGATTTGAACTATCCTGGAAGAAAGTAATTCATTCACGAAAGAAATATATTACTGTGTCCAATTTAAATTGTAATAAAATCAGACTTCCAGCAATAGCAACAAACCAAATGAAAAATACTAGTGAGCGTGAGCTACTTTGTTTTTGTCGTAAGTTAAACTCATGGTTCAAATAGCAGTCATCTGCATCTTGAAGCATTCCTATCTCTACTTGGATTTCAGAGAGAGACTAATGTGAGCAAATCCTAATCTTTAATGTAAATAAAACAGTTTCTGTGAAAATGTTCCTTACTGGTAGCAAAAGCAAGTGGCCAAATTGATTGTGCTAAACCTGGATAGTTGCTAGATATCAAAGCTGCTAGGGGATATCTGAGTTAAGTGCTTTGGAAGCAAAGAAACATATCGAAATATTTTGCCATTCAAATAATAGGAAAATACTTATGTACTATTAAGCAACTAATTCAAAAATAGTATCAGTCCACCATACCACTTTTTAATTCAACACTACTGTCAACACAACATACTGTTCTCTAATGTACCCTTAACTCCCTCAGAGTGTGTGACAGGAGCACTTCAGATCTCTTGTCACTAATTTTGCAGCTCATCTCATCACCATAGTTCTAATGACCTGAGGAATATATAATGTGAAACTTACAGACTCTAGTGGTTTGTCTGGAATATATATGTATAGGACAATATTCAGATACTGGAGTAAGTCAAGTCCAACATGTACACCACCCTATCTAAACAAGACTCGGATTAGCAGGGAATAAGCTAGCCTTAGGAAGTAGTAATTATGCCAAGGAGGCAGACAAATCAAAACAAAACAAAACAAATAAACAAAAGAACTAAAAAAAGAAATATAAAGAATGGCATTTTTCTTATAGAGATAGGACTGAAAACTTAAATTTCCAGAATGCAACAACAGAAGGTACTGAAAGATGCTGAGAAACTGCTATCCTCTATTCTAGGAACTTGTTTTGTGTGGTATATCTAGTAAGAAAGTCCAACACAGACATGAAGGCTGATATGAGGATTAAAAGAAATGTAGAAGAACTGAAGTCACAAAAAGCTCAGAGAGCTGAACCTTAGAAGGGTAATTTTTACAAATAGGTTAAATACAGCATGGGTCCATAGGCAGAGAGTCTATTTTTGAGAATGGGAACTGAGTAGATAATTTGCACCACAGCGAAGTGCAGGAGACCACAGATGGCAGTGTATCTAATTATTGGCCAGACACAGCATACATTAAGGAGCAGGAGATCTAATACAGGCTCCTAAGTTATGTGAATGGTGAGGAGAGAACATTCATTAAGTTTTGTAACTACTGTATGAAAGTTTTCTATAGAGAAATAAGGCCAAGAATATTTAATACAGAGTGATTAAGTCCATTTTCTTTATGTTCAAGACAAGAAAATTTTAGTTTTAGGATCACTTTGGTGACAGAAACTCAGTGCAATGGAGTGCAAATGGAGTGCACAGAAGGATATAAACTTCTTTATCTCATTTCATGATCATTTTGCTGGGTTTGATGTCATCTAACATACAGACTTTATCTTCAAGTTCTAAAAGGATGTCAGTGGCTGTACGTCAGACATTACAGTCATATTATTTAACAACATAATTTCTAGTTACATTATTTAATATTTTTCTCATCAGGCTTAAGAAAAAAAATTAAATGTATTTGTTTAACATTCATATATTGACAATTTTTCTTAACAAGTAGAGTAGTACTGCATTTTTATAAGCAAATTCTTGAGAGTGGAATTGTTTATTTACAGATGTGAACAGTATATTTCTAAGGTCAGCCCATCTAGGGCTTTTTAGTTAACAGCATGTGGATTCCTTTTTTTTTTAAATCCTGAGACTTTCCTATGATTTGCTGTAAGTGGGCTGGATTTTATTTCCATTTTGGTTTTCTTTTTTACATTACACATTTTCGCACTTTGATTAGGGATTGCACCTACTAAATTAAAATATTGATTCCTGCATTTCTGTAGTAAATCTAATTCCTGTGCAGTATACTGAATAAACCTAAATATCAGGTTTAGGTATCTGAAAAAATAAGCGATTTTTTGTTTGTTTGTGGTCTTATCTGCATCTGAGCTGAAATGATCAGTACCCATTTTCAGACTTTTTGTGGCCATACATAAAATTTTTAGAAGTTTTATTTTATTTTAGAATCAGTTATGCTAGAATTCAAATATCAATGGTAAAAAGTCAGTGTAAATAAAGTCATGTCAAAGAGCCTTCTCACACAGAAACAGCAAAGTATCTTAGAAACAGACATGTATCACAAAACGGGTGCTTATTCACACCGTGTCTATACTTCTGTGAATTTAACAATGACATCTTTATGAGAAAAAAGCACTGTCAATCAACCTAAGACTTGCAGGCAAAACCACTAATATTGGTACTAATTAAACTTATCACAAGGGTAAGTCTTTCAAGACTGAAATTGGATCTTAATTTTTTATAGAATCAAGCACATGAAGATGAAATCCAAAATTTGCTTAACTAGCCCAGTTAGAGGTGTAGATCCCAGAACCCTTGTATCATTTATATCACTAAAACCACTTCAAATCTATGAATATGTATTTCAGCAAGGCTAAAGACAGAATAGTTCTTCTTGTTTCACAGAAAGTAGAAGCAGTGGGTAGGTAAAACCAAATTTATAAATAAAATCAGTGACACACTTGTTTCAACACTAAATTTCAAACAGAAATTTGCTCTTCAGGCAGGTATAAAATTAAATATGCAGAGCGCTAGTGCTATAGCCTATGAGTAACTTTTTGGGTTTTACTCATGATAGAAGAATTTTTAAGATTACTTTAGATCTTGACTAAAAATGTCAAACTGATTAACAGCAAACTGCTAACCTAAATAATGCCAACTTAAAATTCATGATTTTCTTTTCAAATGCATCACCAATTCAAACCATTTAACAAAAAGCACATGGCTGCAATAATTTTGTTTGTTTATGCTGTTTTTTGTTTTTGCTTGTTATTCTGTTGAATTACAGAATGCTATCCTTTAATTAAAATTTTTGTCCCAGGACCAACATCTATGCTCTTCCAAAAGATGGTGACTTGATAAACTTGAAAACTTTGGTAACTATTTTTAATGAGTTCTTAATTTTTCTGGTTAGATAGTAAACCCAGCAGCTAAATGCTAACTTTTTTTGTGAGCCATAAAGTAAAGAAAAGCAAAACTACACATTGGTGTCAAAGTATGACTGAATCTCTATAAGTGGCTGATAAAAGCAGCATGAAAACAAAAACTGGTTATGTTTGATTCACCCAAAATTGGTACTGAAATCAATTAAAACAGCTGCAGAGCTTAATATAATAAACAAATAAATAGGAATCTAACAAACACTATGAATGGAAATAGCTAAGAAATACACAGCTAGAAACCAAGTTGAGCAGCAGCACCATTGGTAGCTCAAACTGGTATGGAGGGAATCATAGCATTCACTTTTAAAACTACAATGTTACTTTACTAGACTTGTTTAAAGTACAATTTGTATTGATATGCAAAACTCTGTCCTTAGAGGCATTTATAATTCAAATCATACCTGCTGAGTTCACAGCACGTAAAATGCTGCTTCACTATGATCTAAGCAACATGAATGTATGTAGCACTAAAATCTTATGCCTAATATACATAATAACCCATAGAACAAACAGCAAATAAATAGTGCCCTTGACAGCTAAATTATAGAAATAGGGAGCAATGGAAATTTTGGAACATATTTAGCAGTGCATTTTACAACTGTACTCATTGTTTATCTTGCCATTCAGTGTAATTCAGAAACTGTATCTTTATTGGTAATGGTACTCACAGCAACAGAAGTTTGAAAAAAGTACAGTGCCCTGTTTCTTGTGGAGTTTCAAGGGTTGAAACACATAATGGAAACATAAAAAATTTTATCGGGTAAGTACAGATGGGATGAGAAAAACATCTTTGAAGTTCTGAAATGGAGATTTCTGACAAGATTTACAAATTATTTTTATGAAGGTCGTTGTTAAGAAGGAAAAAAATCCCACATTTGGAATATAACTAAAGAAAAACATCTCTCAAAATTGGAAATGGAGATTTGTAAATGAATAGAGTAGTGTAGCTTTGTGTGATTCTCAATGCACCTTTCTTGAAGCATAACCTCAGGGTGACAATGAAGCTCACAAAAAAGAATCAGCTACATTTCCTATAAAAAAAAAGCTCTTGAGGAAAAAAAAAACCCAAAAGGATTGACTCTAGGTACTGTCAGGTCATCCTTTGCGAAGATATAAAACAACTATGGCTAAAGTTTAGTTCACTTGAATTATGAGACTGTGTGAACTTAATCAGTCTGCCAAAACAAGAACTTGTTTTCAGTACAGTACAATATTGGTAAGTAATGCTGTGCAGATTTCATTTAATTTAAAGCGGACAACTTCATTTTAGCTACATGCAGTACAATGCCATTTTAAATATACATGTAGAGATTAGTGGCTGAATCAAGGTGAAGAGAATAGAGGGAGACATAGACAGAAGTACAGAAGCAGCTGGAAAAGAAAGAGGAGGAGGAGCCCAGCTGTTGTTCCATGACAGTACTCCAGATCAAGCCCTGAACCTGTAGCCTGTTGCAAAGTAGAGGCAGCAGTGGAATGTGAGATTTGGACATGTAGTCTGGACTAGAGGCAATATTTCCTGTTCTTTTCTAATGTATATTTCACTGGGCTATAAGCTGTTAACTGAAATAAATTAATCTCTTATTGGAAGGAGGACAACTATGGGTCACAGTAGCCACTGAGTTATCACTAAGAAAGCTTCAGGCATCAGCAAACTTTTCCCTTGCTGGTTTTGGCTGTTTTCTTCACAGCAGCTGGTATGGAGCTATGTTTTGGATTGTTACTGAAAACAGTGTTCATAATCTAAAGATGTTTTTGTTGTTGCTGAACAATGCTTGCACCCTGTCAAGGCCTTTTCTGCTTCTCACAACCTCCCAGCGAGGAGGCTGGGTGTGCACAAGAAGTTGGGAGGGGACACAGCCAGTACAGTTGATCCCAGCTGGTCACAGGAATATTCCATACCATATGACATCATGCTCAGTATATAAAGTGATAGAAAGAGGGAGGAAGGTGGGGATGTTCCAACTGATGGCATTTGTCTTCCCAAATAACTGTTAGGCGTGATGGAGCTTCTGCTTTCCTGAGGATGGCTGAGCTCCTGCCTGCCTTTAGGAAGTAGTGAATTAATTCCTTGTTTTTCTTTGCTTCCATATGCAGATTTTATCTATTCACTGTCTTTATCTCAACCCACGAGTTTTCTCACCTCTACCCTTCCAGTTGCCTCCCCCATCCCAGCAGGGTGGAGTGAACATGTGGCTTTACGGGACTTAGCTGCCAGGTGGGACAGAGATATTTTCCAAAGACTGGAGTTTTTTTTTGGTTTTGTTTGTTTTTTTTTTTCTTACAGAGGTATTCCACATTGTTAGGTAGCTGTGATTCAGATCTTTATTCCTAACCTTTATTAGAGAATTTGAGGCATTTCTATGTTTCCATGATGCATTGGATAAAACACTGGTTTGTGATGAGAAAAATGGGTTCACATGATGATCTGTCTCAGCCTTTCCTCTGATACTGAGAAAATGTCTCAGACTTTTAGTGTTTCAGTTCCCATGTTGTAGAGCAGTATGGGGAGAATACTCTCCTACCTCAGTAGTGTGGCACAAGGAGACATTAAAAGCTCCAAGGTGGACAGACAACTGTGAAAGCATGTTATAATAATGGGGTACAAGATAAAAAGATAGATATATCACCTCTTAGACAAGCATATGCCAGCAGCAATTGATGTATGCGAGCTAGAAAAAAACCTAAATAAACAATGGGAAAATCCACAGTAACAAGTATAGGAGCAAGTATGGGAAATACAAGGAAATCTGATTACTCTAGATAAAGGGAAACATTTAGCACTGAACTGCAGAGGTCATTGCAGAGCAGTGGAAACATTACCTTGCTTGATTTTTAATTATCTCTAGCTGGCCAGAGCTCCTGGGTGCTTGAGAGAATTTTAATGCTTTCCACTGCAGTTTAGGTAGCAGTAGCAAACCCCATGGATTTTATCTCTAATCTCTTCCTTTAAGTATCTGTCTAAAGACTTCATCAGCTAAGTCATTCATTCTCCATGCTCTGTATAGTATTTCAACTGAAAAAGTGCCAATTAGATATTATTTTAACAAAAAGAGCTACCAGTTCTTATAAAAATAGATAATTATTATAAATTATATATATAAATTATATATAAATTTATTATTATAAAAATAATAATTAAAAACCCCAAACAAAACAAAAAACAAACCCCAAAACCCACTGTGGAATAAAACCTACTCGTCATTATGGTGACAAACTAGAGGATTTATCATGAAGAAAGAGAAAATGAAATGTAGAGGAACTTCATGTTTTGGCTCCTTTCCAGGGTGAGCTCTCTGATTTGAATAAAAATAAAATTTATACTTGTTATATGTTAATAGCAATCCTACATGGAACTGTAAAGTCCCCAGAAAACCATCTTCCTTTTCTGTGGAATGGATCAGAGAGAGTCATTTTGAATGGCTACTTTTTAAATGTGAATACAATTCACTGAAAGAGGATAAAAGCACTGGAAAAGGATGAATGTAGCTGAATTCTACACCAGTCAAACCTGCAATGAGATTAATAATTAAGGTTTTAAATTAAGAGTATCAGACAGTTTCATGCACTGAACAGGTTCTGCATAATATTTCCTGAAAATCAACGCTGTACTTAATTATATCATGAAATTGTAATCTTTCATCTTCTAATACTCAACAAATATATCACTTTAAAAACTAGTATTAGCTAAGTATCTTTAAATGCACTTCTTATAATGGAAAACTTAAAAAAAATCTCTGAAAATTAATGAAAATTAGTTTCAGTCTGAAACAAAAGAGAATTAAGGAGAATTCTTGCTGAAGTAAATTCTATCCTGGAGTCTTGTCTAGGGGGTCTTTTACCATATTTTCTGAAAACATATCAAATTAATTTTCAGGAATCAGTGGTTCTAAGAACCTAATAGATTTCTTGCTCAAATAAGTGAGAAAAGTTTATGGTGTTTTCAAAATGTTTACTATTTAAAATGCCTCTTGGAGTTTCTATTTAGTTATCTAAAATAAACCTCCAGAAGGCTAGTATACTTTTTCTCTTTAGAATTTTGTTTTCTGACAGTAGGGGACTTCTGAGAAAGTAATGTCCTACACAGAACTTGGGGAATCAGAGACTAAGGATCTCTTATCTGGGATTTCTTTTTATGTCTTGACTAGTTCTCTGATCAACAGGGTTTTTTTTTTTTTCTATTGTGCTTTCTTAGAGCTGATAGACTAACTGTCTGGGTACTCTTTAATCTTGAAAGAATACTTTACATTTTTAAGAAGAAATTTCCTTTTCATAATTTCCTTTAGATTATTCTTTGTACCTCAGTGCCTCACACCTAAATATGTCCCAGTGAAGAGAGCAGATGAAAGTAGGCAAACTTTACCCAGACAATCAGAAAAAAAATACTTATTCTTAATAGTAAAAGAATACTAAAATCAAGAGCCAGAAAGGGGCAGAAAATGCAGAGAAATTTACTGTAGAATGTCTTTTTTCATCTACTTCCATACAGTCAAGACAGATGCACTCTGTATAATGCCATACTGCAAGTGATTCTCAGACATATTTGCCCAAGACTCAGCTGAATCCCCAGGGCTTAAGAATATGAAATCCACTGAGATCTCTTGCAAGTTATCAAAATATTTCTAAAAGGAGAGGTCAAAAGCCCATTGTCATCAAAGCCTAGACTAATTTTCTGGACTGATTATCAGGTAAAAAAGAAGACCATCTGTTTTAAGATTTTATTTAATCTATAAATTAACTGACAATAAACATAAAGAAAGAATTGGGTTTTGACCATTGGAATACTTAAGCTTTTCTTTGATTAAGTTCTGTATGTATGTAAGGCATTAGACTCAAAATCTGGACCACTCAAACTCCTAGCGCTATGACACTGACCATCAGGCTAATGAGTAACTTCTACTCCCTTCACATTCCCAGCCCTACCCTAAAGCAGGCTAGATTCAGTTACTAAAGTGAATTGTTGAGCCTGTCCTTTCAAATAAAAATGAAACCACATTTAAATCCACAACATGCTAAAATCTAATCTTTTAACACAACAGCAACAAAATCACTCTGTTAAACAGCATATCTCCCTGTGAATCAAAATCCATTTCAACATATGTTGTTGAAAGTCCAAAGGGCAGTCTTCTACTTACATCCCTACTGATTTTTCACAGCATCTGCCAGAAGTGAGCGAAACCCTCCAATAAAATAGCAGTTAGCAAAGTTTACAAAGGTCATTCTATGGAGGTAGCATCAGTAGCAGAAGGACAGACTATAAAAAGAATCACAAACTGTACTCTTGTGTGACATCCAAATTGTATCAGTACTCTTTTATAAGAATTTTTAAGAGAAAAAGTTGTAATAACATGCTCTTGCTCCAGGTATTTCTGAACATGGAGATATTTCAGAAAACACTGTTGCGATCTGAAAGAGAACTACTGTAAACATGACCAGAATAAAGGATATTTTTAAAGAAGATGAGCTTTGACAAACAGCAAGCATTCCTCAAATAAAATATTTAGTATAAATCCTGTAATGAAAGAATGTTAAAAATACTGAATACTTACTATGGGAAGTGCTACGGAGAATTCATGTTGCTATACATGGCATGAAAAGCATTTCAAGAAAAATGCCCAAATGCAGTACTTATTATACCACAAAACAACAGCATTTCATAAATTTATCTGGCATAACAAAAATTAAACCATGAATGAAACTTGAGGTTCAGGGTTGAGGTGGATTCTCTAGCATATTATGATTTGGAGTTTTAACAGAGTGTTCCAAAGATGGCTCTGCAAGGTTTATTACTAGTCTCTTAAGTTTTCTATTTTTAGTCTCTGTTTTTTTTGTTTGTCCTCATACACTTGGTCATTCACTTTGAAATTCAAAGCTTTTTCTTACTTCTATACAATCATATGCTGCATTATATTTTTAGCTATTTTATTTCTTAGTTTACTTCATCAGACACAATCACTCACAGAGATGTTTATTTTAGTTAACCATCTCTACTAACTAGCTATATGAGTGTGCTGTTTCTCCTTTGCTTTGTCTCCTTTTTGAGTTTATGGGGGTTCTAAACTATGAACAATATTCTATTTCCTCATCCCTGGAAGTGTTCAAAAAACATGTAGATGTGGTGCTTCAGGAGACGTACCACAGGAGGTGCAGGAGATGGTTCAGTGTTAGGTAAATGACTGGAATCAATGATATTAGGTCTTTTCCAATCTTAATGATTCTATTATTCTATGATTTTTCCCCAAGATGAGGATTAATAAAAAACATGTTTTTTTTCTTGATAATTCCTGAGGCATCATGACCACTAATATTATAGTCATTGTATGACTTGGATATAATTACCTTTTAACAAACTCGCCTGATTTTTTTTTAAACTCTCTACATGAATATTTTTTAATCAACAGCCCTGAGAATAAAATGAGTTAGTACTGAGGAACTATTTTGTCCAAGTTTGACGTGAACATTTGGATGAGGTGATTGAGTACCATGCTATTTGCAGATGACACTAAGTTTGGGGGGGGGAGTGTTAATCTGCAAGAAGGCAGGAGGGCTCTGCTGGAGAGCTGGGCTGATTCCAATGGCATGAGGTTCAACAGGGCCAAGTACCGGGTCCTGCACTTTGGCCACAACAACCCCCTGCAGCGCTCCAGGCTGGGCACAGAGTGGCTGGAGAGCAGCCAGG